>CANTUQ010000027.1:1412500-2012500 GCA_947683425.1 Excoecaria cochinchinensis | reverse complement strand
GAAGCTGGGTTTTGTCTAAGATTTTGTCTGGAAACTTATCCGCAAAAGCGAAAGATCTCTCAATTGGAGTAATTGTTCCTTGGGAAATATAATGACCTAAGAAACGAATTTTCGTTTGAAAAAGAGAGATTTTTGTTTTTGAAACAACAAGTCCATTTTTCTTTGTTACATTGAAAAAGGTCCTGAGGTGTTTGAAATGTTGTTCAATTGATTCTGAAAAAACAAGAACATCATCAATATAAACAACACAGAATTTTGAGAAAGGATTAAAAATCTCATTCATAATTCTTTGAAATTCTGAAGGAGCATTTTTTAAACCAAACGGCATAACCGTCCACTCATACTGTCCAAACGGAACAGTAAAAGCAGTTTTGTAACGATCTTTTGGTTCAATCTGAATTTGCCAAAATCCTGATTTCATATCAAATTTTGAGAAAACAAATGCAGAATGTAGTTTTTGCAAAAGATCTTTTTTGTTGGGAATCGGATACCGAATCCATTTTAAAGCCTTGTTTAATGGTTTGTAATTGATTACAATCCTAGGCGTGCCTCTTTCTATTTCAGAGTTTTTGTTAACATAAAAAGCTGCACAGCTCCAGGGAGATCTGGATTCTGTGATTAGACCTTTCTGTTTTAAATCTTGAATCTCTTTTTTGCAATGTTCTTCAAGTTCATGATTCATTTGGATTGGCCTAGCTTTTGTTGGAATTTGTTTTTCTGAAAACTCATTTTCATATGGTAGATCAACCATATGTTGTTTTCTGCTCCAGAAGGCATTTGGTAAATCAGAACAAATTTCATTTTCAATTGTTTTTTGAAAATCAGAAATTCTTTGTTTTACCAAATTGTTTTCTAATCCTTTCTGGATTTTGAAAAAGGAAACATCCTGTTTGAGAAAATGCAAGTGTTTTTGTTTTCCTTGAATTATGCAATTCAATTCACTTTTGTAAACAGAACAAGCCTTTAAAAAATTTAAATTCCTCGTTCTGGGTTTTTCAACAAAAGGGAAAACAATTTTTTCTCTATTTGCTTTAAAGGAAATACCATCATAAGTGACAGAATAGGGAGTAATCATATTGATAAATGGAGTCCCTAGAATGACAGTATGACTGATATTTTCTAGTAAAACAAATGGAGTTTTGATAAAGATGCTACCATTTTGGATGGAAGCCTCTGTTTTAAATTTAATTCCCATGTCGGAGTTGTTAGCTGCGACAAGTTTTTCAGAGGTTTTTTCAAAAAATCTTTTTGGGACGATACAGCTTTTTAAACAGTTTAAATCTGCTCCTGTGTCAAAAAGAGCAACTGTATCGATTTTAAAATCATTTGAAAAAACAATGGAAACTTTTACCAAATATTTTCTTGTGGTAATTTCTCTTAAGATAAACAAGAAATCATTTGGAGCATTTTCTAAACTTTGAATTTCATTTTCTAAGTCTAGATTAGGAGTTTCGTTTTCTTCTTTTTCTTCATTCTCATTATTATCAGTGCTAGAATCTTGTGATAAAAGAGCATGAAGAAGGTTTGAATCTTTCTCCTGTTTTTCTTTAAGAGCTTTTAACTCTTGTTTGACAATTTTAATTTCTTCTTGAAGCGATTGAATTGTCACAGGAGGTTTTTCTTTTGATTTAGTACTTAGGATTTTTGTGAGATCATAAGTACTGTTTGGAATGAGTTTGGAAGCGGAAGGTTTTGGAATTTTTGGTTCAAAAGACTTCAAAAGTTTTTCAATAATTTCTTTTTGAAGTTTTGAATCTTCCACTTGTTCGATGATATCAAGAATTAATTCTTGATCTTTTGTCAAAACATTTAAAGATTTGAAACTACTACCCGACTCACTACTAGAGGAATCAAAGGCAGCAACTTCATCGTTTTGAAAAGAATCTTCTGTTTCTGATGATTCTGTTTGAGATTCATTTTCAGAAGTTTCAAGGAGGATGGCTTCAATTTTTTGAATTGTTTCTTCCTCAACTTGTAATTCATGAAGTTTTTTGTTAAGTCTGCAATATTTCGAAGTATGACCAGGTTTGCCACACTTAAAACAAGTGACTTGTTTGAAAGCTGGTTTGAAGGGTTTTCTAAAAGATCTTCTTTTATGAGTTTTTTGTGGTTTGGATCTTTTATAAAACTCTTGTTTGTTAGGTTTTGAAGAAAAACGTTTGTGAGGCTTTTTGTAGGATTTGGAACAGGAACCTCCACAGGTTTTTGTTTGACCTTCTGTGGAGACTTCAAACTGTTTACAGAACGATCCTAGTTCTTGCCTAGTTTTCTTCATTTCCCATTTGAGATGTTTTTGAAGTTTTAAGTCTTGGCAGATCTTTAAACCTTCTTTTTGTGTGAAACTAACTAATTCCCCATAAGTTAAATGGTTATAAGGAATTTGGCTAATCCCAAAAGCTTCTTTGATTTTACTTCGGACTCTTTCTCCTAAAAGGGTAGGAAGGCCAGCAAGGAATTTTTCTTTCCAGAATGGTTGATTGGAATCTTCCCTAAGCATAACCCTAGTTAAGAAAGTGTTTTTGTAAATTTGAAAATCAGAAAGCTTTTTACATCTGAGGTTTGAAAGAAGTTCTGCGTTTTTATCTTTTAGATGAGAAGGGTCACCTATGAAGTGTAGACTGATCGTATGGATTAAGGTTGCTACAGCATCAGGTATGGGGTTTCCTATTTCATCGAGAATGGGAGTTCCATCCTCTAAGGTCTGGATTGCACCTAATATTTCTAACTGCTGTTGGGCAGTGAGATGATAATCCCACCATCTTTTTAGTTGTCCTGAAAAACCTGCAACTAGAAGTTCAGCAATTGCTCTATCAGGTGTACCTGTTTGGGTTTTATAAGCATTGGAGGCCATAGTCATCTGTTGTAGAAGACCAAGGATGCTATACTCGGACATACCATCTATGTTCCATTCATAGACAGTAGAGGCATTGAATTTAGATTGAGATAGAATGTTTGGTCTATTTTCTATGCCTAAGTCTGGGGCCGTGGTCATAGTCAAAGGTTGACCTCTTTGCCAAACGAGTTTGAACAATTCCTCCTTTTGGTTTGGCTGCGTATCTTCAGAGTCAGATACTTGATCTAAAGTACTAACAGCTTTACTACGGTCAGGGGTATCTCTAACAACTTCTGGTGTAGACGTAGAGGTATTCTCTATCCTACTAAGTTGGGTTTTAAGAGCTTCAGTAAATTCTGATTTACCTTCCCTGAACAGTTTTTGGCTTGTCTTGGAGACCTGAAAAGGTTTGAAAACCGGACTTTTCAGTTTTGAAGCTGTTGATTCAACCCGGGAAACAACAGTGGTTGTTTTTTTGTTTTCCTCTATCCTAGTTAATTGTTTAGCAATCGTACTAAGATGAGTGTTTGTAAAATTGTTTTGTTGAAGAATATTTTTAATATCCTTGTTTGAATCACCACTTGGAGTTTTATAAGGTGCAGTATCTATAGTGGTTTCTAGATGTGCGATTTTGATTTGTCTTAAAGGTGGATGTTCAGATTGAGTTTTCTTTCCATCTACCATTTCCCATTCTGTAACCTTATTCCTAATAGTAACAGGGTTGACAGTTTTGGTGTTTGTTTTGAAAGGATATGAAATTTTGTTTTGAGATGCATAAATTTCAAACCATTCAAAAACTAAAACATGAGCTTTGTTTTGTATGACGAAGTCATAAAACTCATTTTGAATTTCTTTTCTTTTTTCCATAAAATTTTTGAAAAACCAATTTCTTTTTTCTGAATTTTTTGAAGAATAGAAATCCTGATGTAAGGAATTTTTGTTAACTTCAAATTATTTTTCTAAAACATTTAGTTCATTGATAACATTTTCAGTTACCGCAGAAAAAGATGGTGAAGTTGGAGGTGAATTGTTTTGTTCTTCATCACCTACCTGTGGTCTAGAATAGACCTGGTGAGGTACATTTGAAGAATAATCCACGTTTTGAAAAGAAGCACTGGGAATGCTTGAACAAGAAAATCTTGCGTTTTGAAAATTCTCCGTCTTATCAGGCAAATGAATAACTGAAGGTAATTTTGAAATACTCCCCAAATCCAGAGTACTCATGGAAGAACCAGTATCTGAATATCGATGACTGGAAGCTCTGTTAAAGCTTATTTTTACCTTTCCGTCATTGTACTGGGTAATTTCCCTTAATTGGGTGTTTGGTTTTGCCTGTTCAGGAGATCTTGGTTTCGAAATTCCTTCTAAAATCCATTCTTCGGGAAGACTTATGTCTTTCCAGAGGATAGATTTTGGAATGACTGTGTTAGATCTGGACAGATCTGTTTGTAAAAAGAGAGTTTCACCTTTTTTAGATTCAACATTTTTTGTTGCTGTAAAAGCTGAAACCATTGCCTTGTAATGCATTTTAAATATAATTGCTACTGGAATTGAACCTTCCAGCATTTTGTAATTATGGGTTTTGATTTGCAAAATCAAGGATTTTAAAATGTTTTTATCTCTAAGAGATAAAGAAATATCCGGATAACATTCAAAAGAGATTGGGCCTTGACAAAGACTCGATTCTACTGATGCTATCATGGAATCTTGAAAATTTATATGTCTGGCATCCCTCAAGACACATAGAATTGAAGTGTTTAAGCCATCTTTTGTTAATGGTTTGATTCCCACCTGGACAAGTCCTACGTGTATGTAACCGTATTTTCTGTCTAGATGTTTTTGTAAAGTTTTTTGAGAAAGAAGTTGGATGGTTTCAAATGGTTTTGAGATTTGAATATCCCTTTCTTCCGTTTTGATGACATAGTCAGTTTTGAAAAGATTTTGAAACAGACCATTTCATAAACTTGATCTTTTTTGATTTTTGGAATTTCCCAGTTATTTAAAGATTTTTGAAAATCCTCAATAGTGATTTCTTCACTATTGGTTGGATGTTTGAAATTTGATTCCGAGGAACCAGAAGCAAGAGAACTTGAAAGAGAAGTGGATCGACAAAATAAATTATTCATAATTTTGAAAATCTATTTTAATTTTGAAAAAGTTATTTTCTTACCTGGATAACTAGGTCCTGGAACCTTACTGCCCTAAACGCCTGTTCGTCGGCTAAGACGGGACTTACTGCCTCACCTCTAACCTTACCCAGATAATATTTTAGTTTTTCAAAAAGTAAATAAATTTACTAAATTATAAATAATCAATCTTATATAAACACTGCCCCCCTAGGCTCTGATACCATGCGGCGTCCATGGTATCAGAGCCTAGGGGGGCAGTGTTTATATAAGATTGATTATTTATAATTTAGTAAATTTATTTACTTTTTGAAAAACTAAAATATTATCTGGGTAAGGTTAGAGGTGAGGCAGTAAGTCCCGTCTTAGCCGACGAATAGGCGTTTAGGGCAGTAAGGTTCCAGGACCTAGTTATCCAGGTAAGAA
The DNA here is from genome assembly GCA_947683425.1 of Excoecaria cochinchinensis. Lineage (NCBI taxonomy): Eukaryota > Viridiplantae > Streptophyta > Magnoliopsida > Malpighiales > Euphorbiaceae > Excoecaria > Excoecaria cochinchinensis. The sequence continues at coordinate 2,007,115 of CANTUQ010000027.1, read as the reverse complement.
AATAACTTTTTCAAAATTAAAATAGATTTTCAAAATTATGAGTAATTTATTTTGTCGATCCACTTCTCTTTCAAGTTCTCTTGCTTCTGGTTCCTCGGAATCAAATTTCAAACATCCAACCAATAGTGAAGAAATCACTATTGAGGATTTTCAAAAATCTTTAAATAACTGGGAAATTCCAAAAATTAAAAAAGATCAAGTTTATGAAATGGTCTGTTTCAAAATCTTTTCAAAACTGACTATGTCATCAAAACGGAAGAAAGGGATATTCAAATCTCAAAACCATTTGAAACCATCCAACTTCTTTCTCAAAAAACTTTACAAAAACATCTAAACAGAAAATACGGTTACATACACGTAGGACTTGTCCAGGTGGGAATCAAACCATTAACAAAAGATGGCTTAAACACTTCAATTCTATGTGTCTTGAGGGATGCCAGACATATAAATTTTCAAGATTCCATGATAGCATCAGTAGAATCGAGTCTTTGTCAAGGCCCAATCTCTTTTGAATGTTATCCGGATATTTCTTTATCTCTTAGAGATAAAAACATTTTAAAATCCTTGATTTTGCAAATCAAAACCCATAATTACAAAATGCTGGAAGGTTCAATTCCAGTAGCAATTATGTTTAAAATGCATTACAAGGCAATGGTTTCAGTTTTTACAGCAACAAAAAATGTTGAATCTAAAAAAGGTGAAACTCTCTTTTTACAAACAGATCTGTCCAGATCTAACACAGTCATTCCAAAATCTATCCTCTGGAAAGACATAAGTCTTCCCGAAGAATGGATTTTAGAAGGAATTTCGAAACCAAGATCTCCTGAACAGGCAAAACCAAACACCCAATTAAGGGAAATTACCCAGTACAATGACGGAAAGGTAAAAATAAGCTTTAACAGAGCTTCCAGTCATCGATATTCAGATACTGGTTCTTCCATGAGTACTCTGGATTTGGGGAATATTTCAAAATTACCTTCAGTTATTCATTTGCCTGATAAGACGGAGAATTTTCAAAACGCAAGATTTTCTTGTTCAAGCATTCCCAGTGCTTCTTTTCAAAACGTGGATTATTCTTCAAATGTACCTCACCAGGTCTATTCTAGACCACAGGTAGGTGATGAAGAACAAAACAATTCACCTCCAACTTCACCATCTTTTTCTGCGGTAACTGAAAATGTTATCAATGAACTAAATGTTTTAGAAAAATAATTTGAAGTTAACAAAAATTCCTTACATCAGGATTTCTATTCTTCAAAAAATTCAGAAAAAAGAAATTGGTTTTTCAAAAATTTTATGGAAAAAAGAAAAGAAATTCAAAATGAGTTTTATGACTTCGTCATACAAAACAAAGCTCATGTTTTATTTTTTGAATGGTTTGAAATTTATGCATCTCAAAACAAAATTTCATATCCTTTCAAAATAAACACCAAAACTGTCAACCCTGTTACTATTAGGAATAAGGTTACAGAATGGGAAATGGTAGATGGAAAGAAAACTCAATATGAACATCCACCTTTAAGACAAATCAAAATCGCACATCTAGAAACCACTATAGATGCTGCACCTTATAAAACTCCAAGTGGTGATTCAAACAAGGATATTAAAAATATTCTTCAACAAAACAATTTTACAAACACTCATCTTAGTACGATTGCTAAACAATTAACTAGGATAGAGGAAAATAAAAAAACAACCACTGTTGTTTCCCGGGTTGAATCAACAGCTTCAAAACTGAAAAGTCCGGTTTTCAAACCTTTTCAGGTCTCCAAGACAAGCCAAAAACTGTTCAGGGAAGGTAAATCAGAATTTACTGAAGCTCTTAAAACCCAACTTAGTAGGATAGAGAATACCTCTACGTCTACACCAGAAGTTGTTAGAGATACCCCTGACCGTAGTAAAGCTGTTAGTACTTTAGATCAAGTATCTGACTCTGAAGATACGCAGCCAAACCAAAAGGAGGAATTGTTCAAACTCGTTTGGCAAAGAGGTCAACCTTTGACTATGACCACGGCCCCAGACTTAGGCATAGAAAATAGACCAAACATTCTATCTCAATCTAAATTCAATGCCTCTACTGTCTATGAATGGAACATAGATGGTATGTCCGAGTATAGCATCCTTGGTCTTCTACAACAGATGACTATGGCCTCCAATGCTTATAAAACCCAAACAGGTACACCTGAGAGAGCAATTGCTGAACTTCTAGTTGCAGGTTTTTCAGGACAACTAAAAGGATGGTGGGATTATCATCTCACTGCCCAACAGCAGTTAGAAATATTAGGTGCAATCCAGACCTTAGAGGATGGAACTCCCATTCTCGATGAAATAGGAAACCCCATACCTGATGCTGTAGCAACCTTAATCCATACGATCAGTCTACACTTCATAGGTGACCCTTCTCATCTAAAAGATAAAAACGCAGAACTTCTTTCAAACCTCAGATGTAAAAAGCTTTCTGATTTTCAAATTTACAAAAACACTTTCTTAACTAGGGTTATGCTTAGGGAAGATTCCAATCAACCATTCTGGAAAGAAAAATTCCTTGCTGGCCTTCCTACCCTTTTAGGAGAAAGAGTCCGAAGTAAAATCAAAGAAGCTTTTGGGATTAGCCAAACTCCTTATAACCATTTAACTTATGGGGAATTAGTTAGTTTCACACAAAAAGAAGGTTTAAAGATCTGCCAAGACTTAAAACTTCAAAAACATCTCAAATGGGAAATGAAGAAAACTAGGCAAGAACTAGGATCGTTCTGTAAACAGTTTGAAGTCTCCACAGAAGGTCAAACAAAAACCTGTGGAGGTTCCTGTTCCAAATCCTACAAAAAGCCTCACAAACGTTTTTCTTCAAAACCTAACAAACAAGAGTTTTATAAAAGATCCAAACCACAAAAAACTCATAAAAGAAGATCTTTTAGAAAACCCTTCAAACCAGCTTTCAAACAAGTCACTTGTTTTAAGTGTGGCAAACCTGGTCATACTTCGAAATATTGCAGACTTAACAAAAAACTTCATGAATTACAAGTTGAGGAAGAAACAATTCAAAAAATTGAAGCCATCCTCCTTGAAACTTCTGAAAATGAATCTCAAACAGAATCATCAGAAACAGAAGATTCTTTTCAAAACGATGAAGTTGCTGCCTTTGATTCCTCTAGTAGTGAGTCGGGTAGTAGTTTCAAATCTTTAAATGTTTTGACAAAAGATCAAGAATTAATTCTTGATATCATCAAATAAGTGGAAGATTCAAAACTTCAAAAAGAAATTATTGAAAAACTTTTGAAGTCTTTTGAACCAAAAATTCCAAAACCTTCCGCTTCCAAACTCATTCCAAACAGTACTTATGATCTCACAAAAATCCTAAGTACTAAATCAAAAGAAAAACCTCCTGTGACAATTCAATCGCTTCAAGAAGAAATTAAAATTGTCAAACAAGAGTTAAAAGCTCTTAAAGAAAAACAGGAGAAAGATTCAAACCTTCTTCATGCTCTTTTATCACAAGATTCTAGCACTGATAATAATGAGAATGAAGAAAAAGAAGAAAACGAAACTGCTAATCTAGACTTAGAAAATGAAATTCAAAGTTTAGAAAATGCTCCAAATGATTTCTTGTTTATCTTAAGATAAATTACCACAAGAAAATATTTGGTAAAAGTTTCCATTGTTTTTTCAAATGATTTTAAAATCGATACAGTTGCTCTTTTTGACACAGGAGCAGATTTAAACTATTTAAAAAGTTGTATCGTCCCAAAAAGATTTTTTGAAAAAACCTCTGAAAAACTTGTCGCAGCTAACAACTCCGACATGGGAATTAAATTTAAAACAGAGGCTTCCATCCAAAATGGTAGCATCTTTATCAAAACTCCATTTGTTTTACTAGAAAATATCAGTCATACTGTCATTCTAGGGACTCCATTTATCAATATGATTACTCCCTATTCTGTCACTTATGATGGTATTTCCTTTAAAGCAAATAGAGAAAAAATTGTTTTCCCTTTTATTGAAAAACCCAGAACGAGGAATTTAAATTTTTTAAAGGCTTGTTCTGTTTACAAAAGTGAATTGAATTGCATAATTCAAGGAAAACAAAAACACTTGCATTTTCTCAAACAGGATGTTTCCTTTTTCAAAATCCAGAAAGGATTAGAAAACAATTTGGTAAAACAAAGAATTTCTGATTTTCAAAAAACAATTGAAAATGAAATTTGTTCTGATTTACCAAATGCCTTCTGGAGCAGAAAACAACATATGGTTGATCTACCATATGAAAATGAGTTTTCAGAAAAACAAATTCCAACAAAAGCTAGGCCAATCCAAATGAATCATGAACTCAAAGAACATTGCAAAAAAGAGATTCAAGATTTAAAACAGAAAGGTCTAATCACAGAATCCAGATCTCCCTGGAGCTGTGCAGCTTTTTATGTTAACAAAAACTCTGAAATAGAAAGAGGCACGCCTAGGCTTGTAATCAATTACAAACCATTAAACAAGGCTTTAAAATGGATTCGGTATCCGATTCCCAACAAAAAAGATCTTTTGCAAAAACTACATTCTGCATTTGTTTTCTCAAAATTTGATATGAAATCAGGATTTTGGCAAATTCAGATTGAACCAAAAGATCGTTACAAAACTGCTTTTACAGTTCCGTTTGGACAGTATGAGTGGACGGTTATGCCGTTTGGTTTAAAAAATGCTCCTTCAGAATTTCAAAGAATTATGAATGAGATTTTTAATCCTTTCTCAAAATTCTGTGTTGTTTATATTGATGATGTTCTTGTTTTTTCAGAATCAATTGAACAGCATTTCAAACACCTCAGGACCTTTTTCAATGTAACAAAGAAAAATGGACTTGTTGTTTCAAAAATAAAAATCTCTCTTTTTCAAACGAAAATTCGTTTCTTAGGTCATTATATTTCCCAAGGAACAATTACTCCAATTGAGAGATCTTTGGCTTTTGCGGATAAGTTTCCAGACAAAATCTTAGACAAAACCCAGCTTCAAAGATTTTTGGGAAGTCTAAATTATGTTCTAGATTTTTGTCCCAACATCAACCGATTAGCAAAACCTCTGCATGATAGGTTGAAGAAAACCCCTGTTGCTTGGTTTGAAGAACATACTAGTATAGTTCAACAAATTAAGAAACAGGTAAAAGAAATTCCATGCCTGCATTTAGCTGACCCATTAGCACCTAAGATTGTTGAGACTGATGCGTCTGACTTAGGTTATGGAGGCATTTTGAAACAAACAGTGGGCGGGAAAGAATGCATAGTCCAGTTCACTTCTGCACATTGGAATGATTGTCAGAAAAATTACTCTACAATTAAAAAAGAAATCCTTTCAATTGTCATGTGCATTTCAAAATTCCAAAGCGATTTACTAAATCAGAAGTTCTTACTTCGGATTGATTGTAAATCTGCTAAGGACGTTTTACAAAAAGATGTTCAAAACATCGCATCAAAACAAATTTTTTCCCGTTGGCAAGCTATCCTTAGTATTTTCGATTTTGAAATTGAATTTATTAAGGGAGATAAAAACTCAATTCCTGATTTTCTGACCAGAGAGTTCCTTCAAAACAGGACTTAATAAAATGCCCAGAAAATCCAAGGGAAAGGGGAAAGAGGTCCAGAAAGAGGACCCAAAAGTTCCAAAACCTGTGGCAGCTTCTTCTGCTACAGAAATCAAATCTTGGGCAGAAATTGTCGAAGAAGATGAAGAAGCCCTTGCCAAATAGTCCCTGATCCAGCAAAGGATCGAGACTCTCGACAAACAGCCAGAACTTGGCTCCATCTTCAAAATGATTGCTGAAAAGCAAACAGGTAAAAAATCTCAAACCATTTCAAAACAAGAGGAAGGATCATCATCCTCAAAAACCTCCTCAAAACAAATTTCAAAACCTACACAAGAGTCATCTTGTAGTAAACAGCTTATCAAACCCTCCGATCTCGGAGTTTCTACTTCAAAATCCTCGCAAGAGGAATTTTCAAAAATTGTTTTGACACAAAACAGTTCTAAAATTGTTTTATCTCAACCAAAAAACATTTCAAATTATTTTGTCAAAACAGATTTTCAATATATTTGCACCATTGAGGAAGGGTTTTACACAAATGATCCTCAAATGGCCATTTCAAAAGTCTTCCCTAAAGGCTGGTTATTTAAACCATGGGATTTAACAAAACCCCAGCCTTACTACAGGGCAATTCTTGAATTAACAGGTTCTGTGTCCATTGTGGACAACCCAAAAACCGGACCTATTAATTACTCAATGGGAAAAATCCACAGGGTTATCTCTCCTCTTGAATGGGGACAAAACCTTCATCAACCCAAATCCTTTCCTATTGATTTCAAAACCACTTATAACCACTGCCGGACCTATTCCTACTGGGATTATCAACAGGCCTGGTACAATGCCTTTCTTTTTCAAAACGCAAATTCCACCCATACTTGGTTGTTTTACTTTTAGCCCAAGCATGACACAGCCAAAATCCCTTTTTAGTTTGCACATTGGTGGAAATTGTATGGAGCTTCTCCTGAAATCCTAAAACCCCAGGTTCAGGAAAGCTACACCCTTTTCAAAACCTCTTATCAACCTTCTGACAGAGAAAAAAGGTTTCATCCTTTGATGCTTTTTGCAGTCAGGTTTTTCTTACCTTGGGTAACAGCTTGGTATCTGGATTACCACCAGCAAGAGGCACAATTAAGCCTAGTCAGAAGATTCAAAAACAGATGGTGGACGAAATTTAACATTCCGGAATCCATCAAAAGACCAACTCTAAGTAGGTACCTTCAAAGCCAAGGATTTCTCAAAGTAGAACATTCAACAACACAGTTCTTGGCCCAGAAATCCTTTGCCCAAACTCAACTTGCAGCAGCAAAAACTGAAGAAGAATGCTTTCAGATAATGGCCCAACTTTTGCAAAGCAAGGCCTCTTCTTCGAAAGCCCCTTCAGGATCTTCAAAAGCAGGCTCATCCTCTGGAACAGAGCCCACCTTTGATCTAGCAGATGAAGACTGTGATGTCTTCCCAAACTCTCGCATGGATCCATAAACAAAGGAAGTTTTTCAAACATGGGCCTAGCCCATTCGATTTCCTTATTAAGATATTTTGTAAACATGGGACTAGCCCATCACCTTTTATCTTAAAATTGTATTTGCAAACAGGCTTGAGCCCATACCTTTGTTAAGGCCCAGCCTCATAAAAAAAAAAAAAAAGTCAAAAAGGAAAACAGTAAAAAGATATTTTCTGCTTTCGGTGCTTGGCTTTTTCTTCTTTCTCAAACAGTCATAATGGAACAACAGGAGCAGAGCACGTGAAGTCTTCTTTCCAGCTCATTCCATCACCTCCTGTCTCCACCAGACTCCCATAATTGATGGAAGACCCTCTACTTAAGGACTACCTTCTTCCCAGTTGAGAGCAGAGACTAATTTGGAGAGGATTCCCAGTCTTCAAACTCTCACACTTAGATCTGAGATTAGGTTGCTCATGTGTTGAGCCAAAACACCTTGTAATCTTGAGCTGAGTGTTTATCTCCGTTTGTAATTATTTTCTTTTCTTCCAAAACCTGTAAGTGTAGCTCATGTGTTGAGCCTCTTTATACCTTACAGTTTATGTATTTATGTTGTTATATTAATAAAAGTATTTTTTAAACAATTGTTTATGCATTCATAAGTATGCTCTGTACCTGCGGTTTAATCTGATCTGGTACATCAGAAATACTGTTTGCATAAATCTTTCAAACGATCTTGAAAGTATATAGGCTGAAACAATACGAGCTGCGGGCTACTGGTCCAAAGGATAACTAGGTTATCATGCTTGTTCAGTGCCACGAACTTTCCTGATTCAGTTTTAATTTTCTGCATTGCACTTGCATTGCATTTTATTTTCATTTTAGAATTAGGTTGTGAAATCCTATCGAGGATATTGTTGTGTGATTAAATATTATTCATAATTTTATACCCTTTGATCCTGCGGTGTCCATGGTATCAGAGCCTTCAACTGTTTGAGATATACATACATATATATATATATATACATACATATATATACATATATATACATATACATACATATATATACATATATATATATATATATATATATATATATATATATATATATATATATATATATATATATATGTGTGTGTGTGTGTGTGTGTGTGTGTGTGTGTGTGTGTGTGTGTGTGTGTGTGTGTGTGTGTGTGTGTATATATGTATGTATATGTATATGTATATGTATATATATGTATGTATATATATATATATATATGTATGTATATATATATATATATGTATGTATATATATGTATGTATATATATGTATGTATATATATATATATATATGTATGTATATATATGTATGTATATATATATATGTATGTATATATATATGTATATATATATATGTGTATATATATATATGTATATGTCTTTAGCGACGGAGATTCCCTTTCGTCGCTAATTTTCACATTTAGTGATAGAACAACTACTCTATAATTTATATTCCATCACTATTTTAGCGACAAAATTTCAAATCCATCGCTAAATAAAATTAATTATTATTTTTTAGCGACAGATAAACAATTCCGTCACTGAAAAAATTTTAGCGACGAAATATAAAATCTGTCGCTAAAAATGAAAATCCGTCTCTAATTTCAATAGCAAATAATGCCGCAATTTTTTGCCACCATATTTACCGACGGTTTATTTTTTTCATCATTAAAAAACTTCGCTAAAAATGAAGGTAATATTTTAGTGACGGAATTTATTTTTTTGTTGCTATTTTTCAATCACTATTTCTACATTTTCTTGTAGTGTGTAGGTTGTAGACTAATTTTTAATGAAATATGTTACGTGAATATAGGTGTGGTGAATTGTAAAATGTTCTAAGAATATAATTGATATTGTAGCTCAGTGTATGTATGATTATTAAATTGTGTAAGTACATGTGTATGGCTAACGTATGCATTAATCTCATTTGAATATTATGAATGTGACTTTATACAATGCAATCATTTGCGTGAATTTGTTGAAGACTGTTATGACCGGTCGTCCATATCATGTTTGTTCCCCACTAAGCCTTTGTGCTTAGCACGGGTGTTCCATCCGTGCAGGTATTGAAGAAAAGTTGATTGTCAAGGACAACCCGCATGTTCAAAGGCCAACACACTATAAGAAAAACCTTATATGTAGATTATGTATTTTGATGTAATAATGTAAATGAAATCTTTTGATGTAAAGATGGGTTGGTAATATGTGGTATGAGTAACACTTATATGAGATTACCCTTTTGCGATGTAAATTAATTATGGAACTTATAATATGTAATAAGAATGTGAACATGGGAATGTGGGGTTTTAAATTAATATTAAGAAATTTTATAATTCCAGTTATAACATAATGCATGCAAGTAGATTAACGTATCTAGCCCATAACACCCTTCACCTGTCACTGTAACCTACCGCATGGTAGTGTGGATTACTATGTACATGTAAGGAGTGTTACAGTATCGAAGTTAAAGCCGGTGATAAGGACATACGAAACCCACAAGGCTGACACAACAATAGAAAGTACATCAATGTAGGTCTTGTAGTTCGTTTAAGTGATATAAATGTAATCTTTTTGTTGTAATTATGTATTCTAGATATGTATTAAAACTAGCATGTAATCAAGATAGTTTTTGGCATGTAAAAGTAATATGAAATTTGTTATATGTAATATAAACATTATTATATAATGAAAGAGAAATTTTTTAATTCTGGTTTTGATATTTCGAATATGCCATATCAAGAATTTAACAAATATTATAGCTATATATAATGTATGTTAACAGGGTTAATGTATTTAGCTTGGTGGCACCCTTCACTTGTCATAGTGAACCTGCAATGCTATAGTATAATTTACTACATACAAGTAAGGGGTATTACACTCACGATTTCTCTACTAGCTACTAAGGGAAAAATACTTATCATGTTATTTTCTCATTTCATGACATTATTTCTATATGCTTTCTTATTATTTCACATTATGTAATGGTACCAAATCTAAGTACCATATATCTCATTCATCATATATCATGCATTCTTCTATTACATCATATGTTTATTAGGCATAATTCTTGTCTCATAATTCACACCATATACGTCATGTACATAAACTCACGCATTCATCAAACATGCTTTGCATCATACATATCATTTCTTTACTTCATCATTATGTTATTATAACATCCCAAATAGGGCCTAGTAGGAATTGTATGGTTAATTGAGTAATTAAGGGCATAATTGTATTGGAAGAGTGTGAAATTGGAATTAATTAAGGACTAAATTAAAAGAGAATTTAAGTTTAAAGAAAATAATTTATTTAGTGAGTAATTGGTATTTTGCCAAGGACCAAAGTGATTTAAGCCAAGGATTTTATAAGTATAACCAATTAGATGTTGACATCTAAGCAAGGTGGTTGGGAGCAATAAATGAAGAAGAGGGAAGAGAGAAGGAAGAAAGCAGATTTGGCTTTCTTCTCATGTAAGTCTCCTTCTCCCGTTTCCCTCTCCCTTCTCCATCTTCTCCATTTCTTGTTGTCGACTGGTCCTTTCTTGGGTGTTGTTCTTGGATTTTTGAGCTGGAATTGAGGAGGTCTTGGGTTTTATTGAGAAGTTATGTACTAGATGTATGGTGCTCTATTTTCTCTCCTTAAATTCTGTGTTTTGGCTTCAATTTCTGGGTTAGAGTTAATGTTGTTCTCGTTTGGTTCTTACAAGTTGTGGCAGACAAGAGTAAAGAGAAAGGTAAAGAGAAGGTTTGAGTAAGGAGGGGCCGAATTTTGAAGCTTCCGTGAGGTTTGGGAGTTCTCTGTTTTTATGTGTCTTGTTTCTTCTTTTAAATTTCTGGTATACTTGAGTTGTTTATTATGTGTAAATGCTTGTGTTGAGTTGAATTTTGATAAATGTATGATATGTAAGAGTTATATTGGTAAAAATGAGTTATGATGTGAATTTGCATGTGGTTAGTGCAAAATTCTGAGTTTTATATTTTGAGTTTTCAATTGTGTATTCATGCCAAATTATTTATTTTAATTAATGTAAATTGTTATAGACATGATTATACGTATGTTTATATGTATTTGGATAGTGAATTGTAGTTTTATGCATGATTGTATGATCTTGGAAGAGTTGGGTTTGAGAGGATCTACAAAACTAAGTTCTAGCTGTAATTTTTAACTCTGTCATGAGCGCGACCCATGTCACGAGCGTGATAGAGTATGTTATAGCCGAACTCCAACTGAGGAGCCCTCTACTGCAAGCATGACCGTTGTCGTGAGCGCTACAGAGAGCTCTATAGGGCAAGCTTCTGCCGGGCTGTACTCCGTTGTGACCGCGCCTACGTGCCACGACGGGGAACCAGTTACCCTCTATCGCGAGCGCGACAGAGGGTTATCTGCCTGCCTTTTGCGAGTGCAGAGCTTGGCGTAAACATGACATGGGGCGAGCTTCACCTCTATCGCGGGCGCGACAGGCATTGCGAGTGCGACCCTGCCCTCCTTCTCTAGTGCATTTGAAGTTTTTCGTTTTGCATGATTTCTCTCTCTTACTTGGTATGTGTAGTAATATATGCGCTTCAATGTCTTATTTCCAGCTTGTATTTACTGACTTATGAGTTAATTTGTTCGGATACTTATTTAAGTGTAAAGTTTGTGATTTGTGTATAGAGTGTATAAGTTTGAGCCTGAATGGTCATAGTAGTGGATAGATAAGCATGCTTATAAAGGGCTAGTGATTGCAGCTGCTAGTGTGACCCCATTTGGGTCGAGTGTTGGCCCATTTAGGTCTAGTGTTTGATACCTTCGGGTATCTAAAGTTTTCAAAATGTTTTGAGGCTTTAGTCTCTAGTGTTTGATACTTCTCGTAGTATCTAGTGTACCTGCATCCATCACCCATGAAAATTGAGGCGAGTGTATTGGTTACTTTGGTATTGAAGTACCGATATGTGTATATGTATATGAAAATTTCCTGATAGTAGTGTTTTGCCTTTGTTCGTAGTCTTTGATAATCGTATTGATATAGTGAATATGATTTATGTTGGTACTTGATTTGTTATCGGAGTGTTTATAGTATATTATGCATTTGAACTTCTCTTGATCATATTATGTGTATTTGTGTGGTATGTTATTATATGTATGTGTTTCTGTTCCTCCCCACTAAGCATTATCGCTTAGCATGGGTGCTTTTCCCTTGTAGGTGGCAGGTTCAGTTCGAAGTTGGGCATCTGCAGGTTGGCCACTGGGAGTTAGTGTTGGAATTATTTCTCTTGTATTTTGTTTCTATATTTTTGTTTAGTTCAGTATAGGTTTTGTATATAATTTTTGTATAAGCTAATCATATTTTGTATAAGGATGTTTTTGTATTATGAGAATTAAATTAGTATATGATATTATTGTTTTATTATATTTATTGCTTCCGCTTTTGTTTTAATTTGTATATGTATGCTTGTCTGTGCTTGCGCCTCAATATCCTCCCAAGGGGAATTAGGGTGTTATAATTTGGTATTAGAGCCTAGGTATAGGCGGTTCTAGTTTATAAGTGTCAGAGTATAAAGTATATGCATGTGAGTCATTTTAGTGTCGTGGCCTAATGCAGATGCTACCTTATGTAGTGTTAGATAGAGTCTGATCCGAGTGAGGAGATAGGGGATATGATGGGTAGCGCGAGAGCGATGTTAAGTGAGGGTTTCGATCCTGTATATGAGAATCCAGCATTAGTGCAAGGGTTATTGCAACCAGTTGATAGATTGACAGCTCTTAAGGCTCATTCAGAGCTTTTGAGAAAGAGAGGAGCAGAGGAGTTTAGTGGAACTTCCTTGGACCATTCGAACATGGTAGAGTTTTGGTTAGAGAAGACTGATAGGATTCTGCAAGAGATTGGGTATCCCTTGAACTAGAGAGTAGCTTGTGCGGTGTTGCTATTGCAAGGGTCAGTGTACAATTAGTGGAAGCTTGTGCTCTGTAATCCTTTAAGACCAGCCGAGTTGTCTTGGGAATTCTTTGTCCAAGAATTTGAGAAGAAATATGTTACTAAGGCTTACAGGGAAGCGAAGTTTATCAGTTTGAGGCAAAGGAATATGTTGATCAGCAAATATGAGAAAGAGTTTAGCCAGTTAAGTAAGTACATGCCATATGTGTTATTGACGGAGGATTTCAAGTGTCGGCATTTTGAAGATGGTTTGAGGAAAGTGATTAGGGGACCTTTATCGACCATGGCAATTATGCAACTAGTGGGCTATTATCAGTTAGTTGTAGCGGCAATGAAGTTAGAGGAATCGGAGTTGGCAAAGTAGATATTAGAGCAAAAATGGAAAGCGCTGAATAGTGGGGTTGTTGGTAGCAAGAAAGCTAGAGGTGTTCCTAGTGGACAAAGAACTAGAGGGTCGGTTCAAGTGCCATCAGGGGTCGGAAGTGTAGCACTGCCCACTAGTAGAGGAAGTTTAATGCCCGAGTGTGAACACTGTCGAAAGTGTCATTGGGGTCCATGCTGAAAGCTTACCAGAGCATGCTTTAAGTGTGGCAGCATGGAGCACATGCTTGCCAATTGTCTAGAATGAAAAGAGAGACAGGAACAACCCGGGAGTAGAGTAAGTGGAGAAAGATCGGGAGCAGCTTGAAGTGGTAGAAGTAGGAGTAGAGCTCCTCAGGCGCCATCGAAAACTGTGGAGCAGCCAACTACTGTGGGTGGTTTTGATCAGGTATATGCCATGATAAGAGAAGATACAGAGGAGCCCATAGGTCCTTCCAGTAAGTTGTGATTCATTATATTTGAGTTAAGTTATAGTTTTGGTATTTGGGATTGTATGTTTGCTAGTGTGGAAATTTCGAGGAGGAAGTTTCTTAAGGAGGAGAGAATTTTAACATCCAAAATAGGGCCTAGTAGGAATTATATGGTTAATTGAGTAATTAAGGGCATAATTGTATTGGAAGAGTGTGAAATTGGAATTAATTAAGGACTAAATTGAATGAGAATTTAAGTTTTAAGAAAAGAATTTGTTTAGTGAGTAATTAGTATTTTGCCAACGACCAAAGTGATTTAAGCCAAGGATTTTATAAGTATAACCAATTAGATGTTAACACCTAAGCAAGGTGGTTGGGAGCAATAAATGAAAAAGATGGAAGAGAGAAGGAAGAAAGTAGGTTTGGCTTTCTTCTCACGTAAGTCTCCTTCTCCTGTTTCCCTCTCCCTTCTCCGTCTTCTCCATTTCTTGCTGCCGACTGGTCCTTTCTTGGGTGGTGTTCTTGGATTTCTAAGCTGGAATAGAGGAGGTCTTGGGTTTTATTGAGAAGGTATGTACTAGATGTATGGTGCTCTAGTTTCTCTCCTTAAATTCTACATTTTGGCTTCAATTTTTGTGTTAGAGTTAATGTTGTGCTGGTTTGGTACTTGCAAGTTGTAGCTGACAAGAGTAAAGAGAAAGGTAAAGAGAAGGTTTGAGTGAGGAGGGGCCGGATTTTGAAGCTTCTGTGAGGTTTGGGAGTTCTCTATTTTTGTGTGTCTTGTTTCTTCTTTTAAATTTCTGGTATATTTGAGTTGTTTATTATGTGTAAATTCTTGTGTTGAGTTGAATTTTGATAAATGTATAATATGTAAGAGTTATATTGGCAAAAATGAGTTATGATGTGAATTTGCATGTGGTTAGTGCAAAATTTTGAGTTTTATGTTTTGAGTGTTGAATTGTGTATTCATGACAAATTATTTTTTTTAATTAGTGTAAATTGTTATTAACATGATTATGTGCATGTTTATATGTATTTGGATAGTGAATTGTAGTTTTATGCATGATTGTATGATCTTAGAAGAGTTGGGTTTGAGAGGATCTGCAAAACTAAGTTCTGGGCATAATTTTTGACTCTATCGTGCTCGTTATAGCCGAACTCTAGCTGAGAAGCCCTCTATCACGAGCATGACAGAGAGCTCGATAAGCCGAGCTTCTATCAAGCCATGCTTTGTCGTGTGCGCGCTTGCGACGGGGAACCACCCGCCCTTTGTCGTGAGCATGACAGAGGGTTATCTGCCTACCTCTCGCGAGCGCAGAGCTTTGCACGAACACGACATGGGGCGAGCTTCACCTCTATCACGGGCGCGACCCTACCCTGCTCCTCTAGTGCATTTGAAGTGTTTCATTTCGCATGATTTCGCTCTCTTACTTGGTATGTGTAGTATCAATGTCTGATTTCCAACATGTATTTACTGACTTATGAGTTAATTTATTCAGATACTCATTTAAGTGTAAAGTTTGTGATTTGTGTATAGAGTGTATAAGTTTGAGCCTGAATGGTTATAGTAGTTGATAGATAAGTATGCTTATAAAGGGCTAGTGATTGCAGCTGCTAGTGTGACCCCATTTGGGTCTAGTGTTTGATACCTTCAGGTATCCAAAGTTTTTAAAATGTTTCAAAACTTTGGTCTCTAATGTTTGATACTGCTCGCAGTATCTAGTGTACCTGTATCCACAAACCATGAAAATTCAGGCGAGTGTATTGGTTAGTTTGGTATTGAAGTACCGGTATGTGTATATGTATATGAAAATTTCCTGATAGTAGTGTTTTGCCTTTGTTCGTAGTTTCTGATAATCGTCTTAATATAGCGAATATGATTTATGTTGGTACTTGATTTGTTATCGGAGTGTTTGTAGTATATTATGCTATAGACACCGGGTCCCGAGGCAGTGTAGATCAGGATTACCCAATGATAAAATTAATTGTGCCTATTTATAGGCAAAAATGAAAGTTGGAAGTGATGATTTACTTATCAAATTGATTTATTAAAAATAAATAAAAATATTTTTTAAAAATATTTAGAAAATGTTTTAAAAATTATTTTAAGATAAAAAAAAGTGAGTTTTGAAATTATAGTGTTTTAACAAAAATTTAAAAAAATTTAAAAAAAATTGCAAGTGTCGGCCTGCGGTAGAGCGCTGGGCGCGCGCGAGCATCCCTCGCCCGCAAAGCGGGCACCTCGCGCAGCGCAGGGCGCGCGCTGGGCGTCGCCTGCCTACGCCTAGCGCGTTGCAACGCCCGTTGGCATGCGTCTCTCGTTCGCGTCGCTCGCGCACTCCTAGCACTTTGCTATGCCCGTTGGGCGCGTCAATGGGAGTCTCTCGCCCCCTACAGCCCCCCAGGTGCGTTTTTGGACCAAATTTATGTTTTTTTCTTGATTTTTTTTGCTGAATTTAATTTTAAAACCATTTGTCTTCTAAACCCTTCTAATTCTTCAGTTTTTTTTGTTAATGGGAATTAAATCATTTTAATTTTTTCATTAAAAATCTGATTTTTTGAGAGGTATAAATTGTTTTTTAGAGAGGGAATGAAGGGGGGATTTTTCTTAAGTTAATTCTTGAGACAAAGAAAACAATTCTTTGTTTTTGTGAATTTTCTTAAGAACAATTCTTTGTTTTTGTGAATTTTCTTACTTCTTTTTTTACAATTTTTTGCTTAAGATAAATAAATAAATTATTTGTTTTTGGGATAAATTTTTTTTATATATTTTATTTTTCTAAATCAAGACAAGGAAATTGATCATCCACCTTCATTCATCACATCAAAATTTGAGGGTAAATATTTTAGGCTCAATTTTTAATTTAATTTTTGTTATAATTTTTTTTATTTATAATTAATTAGCAACCATGTAGATTTTTGATCTATTATTTTATTTTATTTATATTCATGTGATTTAGCCATAAATTCAATATTTTACCACATTTTATATTATTTTTGTATATTTATTTGATTGTTCATCTTTTGTTGTTGTTGTTGTTGTTATTATTATTATTTTTATTATTATCATTACTTTTGTTCATACATTATTATTATTATTAGCAGTATTATTATTTAACATGATTTAACATATTTTGTCTATTTTATTTTTTTTATTTTTGCTTGCTTGATTATTCATCTTCTTTATTGTTATTGTTTATCATTATTATTGTTATTGTTAATATCATTATTACTTTTGTTTTATTATTATTATTATTATTATTATTATTATTATTATTATTATTATTATTGTGATCATCATCATCATCATCATCATCATCATCATCATCATCATCATCATTATTATTATTATTATTATTATTATTATTAACTTTGTTGTTACTCTTATTATTATTATCTATTATTACTACTATCATTATTATTATTATTACTTTTATTATTCTTGTTTAATGTTATTATTATTTATTATTTTTATCATTATCATTATTATTATTTATGTTTTTCATGCATGTTGAATTGTCGATATGTTAAATTACTTATTTTTATTATGTCATTTAATTGATTTGTCATACATGATGCATTTTATTTATTTATTTTTTCCATCTTCGTATGTTATATGTTTAAATTCATTTTTATTACTAACATCACTTTTATTTATGTTTTTTATTTCAATAATTATTTTTTATGTATGAGCCTTTCCAATGCCAAATGAGAGTCCTTGGAGGTTTGAAGACACCATCTTGGTGGGATTTGTCTTGTTTATTATTTTTTATCATTTTTGTATTTATTCATTATTTTATTATGTAATTTGTAATAAGTTTATTTATTTTTTATACACGTTAATTAAAAGTCACAAAAAGTTTTATATTAATAAATTGAGATTTTTTTCCTAATAAAATGGGACCAATGTCCTAATTTTAACCCATAAAAACTCACTTTTAAAAAAAAGAGTTAATTTTTTCAAAATGCGATCACTCATCCCGATGTTATCGATAAATACTAAAAAATAACTTTTTGACTTTGTAAGTGAAAATGAGGGAACCAATGTTCCTAATAAATGTCTCGATTTATGTATGATGTCTTTTATTTTATTCTTCTTATGTAGTATTTATTTTGTGCCCTTGTAATTAATTTTAGAGCAATTCTATTCATTTATTTATTTATGCCTTTTTATTTTGGGGGGATTGTTCTGTCCCATTTTTTCACTTGTAATTTTTTTATTGCATTCTTTATTGCTTTCTTTACTGCTTTTCCAAAAATAATTGAAATGCGCTTTAAATTTATTGCATGATTGCGTGAGAAGAGATGTGAAATATTTAAAATTAAAAACCCATTTATAATTAACCAAGCATTAATAAGAGTAAAGTTTTGAATCTTTCTCTGGTTTAGACCCCGAGGTTAGACAAACTTTCTCAATTTCTTATAAATTGGGTGCCGACTCCAAAATACCTCAAAGGTGCCTAAAGGCTTTATGGGATTAGATGATCTTTCCAATGTTCTATTAGAAGGAGGTATCCAAAATATCTCATGATTGCCCAAGATCAAAAGACGCAAACCCCTCTTGGGCCCTAAAAGCAGGTCTCCGGGAACGGATCGGGTCTGCGCAGGTCACAGATGCGATTCCACTGGAGACTTTAAAACTTTGCTCCGAAACTGTCTTGGTTAATAATATAATTGAGTTTTTTATAAATTAAAATTCTATCTCTTTTCAAAAAATTGTATTGCATTCATGCTAGAGCCTTAGAATAATGCCAGTTTGGTCCCTTTCTTAACCCCGGTACATTCCCGAAGCACGACCCTACTGTGACGCGCGCCGAACCCCAAGGCCTCCCGAAGGCCCGCTTTAGGGCGATCGGAATGGGATTCATTAAAACTTGTAAGGTATTTACAGGTGCGTTTATTTTGGGCAACAAGGAGGTTTCTTGGAGTCGCCACCCAATAGAACATTGGGAAAGGTCGTCTAGCCTCAGCGAGCCTAAGACGGCGCATACATATCCATTTTGGGCAAGCCAAAGGGGTCTTGGAGGCATTCACCCTCTAACCTTATGGAGCCTAGGATTGTAATTTAAGTCTTTTGGTGGGACTCAAGAGGTGTCTTGGAAGTCCTAGACCTCTCGCCTCATTGAGCCCCAAAAAGACCAGAGTGAGTTCGGGACTTCCCATTTATTCATACCTTGGTTAAGTTTATAATCGAGTTTTGAATTTAGAGTTTCATCCCATTTCTCATTCATTTTAATGCAATTAATTAAAGCACATGTCAATCATGTAGTGGAAGCAATAAATAAAGCGTAAATAAAGTAAAGCATATGTAAAAATATTACAACAAAACTAGGGACGGAATACAACCCCCATTCTAAATAAAATACAAAACATACATAAAGCGGGATATTCATTAATGATGAGGACATTGGTCCTCGCATGCATATTTATTATAAAAAAATTTTAATGTGATGGTTTTATTTTTTATGGAGAAAATTTAGACATTGGTCCCATTTTTATTTAGGAAAAATTTCAAATTAATTAATAAAAAAATGCTTAGTGACTTTCTTTCTAATGGGCCTAAATAAATAATTTTACAAGAAAATTATATGGCAAAAATAAATGAAAAAGCCAAAATAAATAAATATTACAAACGAAGAAAATAAACATATAACACGAACGAGCCTCTTGGATCTCCCCGTGTGCTCGCAAAAATGCCCAAGCAAAAAATGAGATGTGAAATAAAATACAACACAAATAAAAAATAATGTTAGTAATTGAATCAATTAAAATCAATTAAATATAAAACAAATGATAAAATAAAATAAAATGAGATAAAATGAAATGATATCAAAATCATAAATGAATTAAAATGTTATCAATTTAAAGTAAATGAGAAAAAATGTGTTATGAACAACAAATGGATTAAATGAAGTGATTGGAATAAAATATAACATGTTAATGAATTAACATGTAAAAATATGAACATGACAACAATAATGATGAAGATAATCAAATGAATGAATATATAAATAATAAAGGAAAGAATAATAAAATAAATGAATTAAAGAATGACAAAAACAATTAAATGAACAACATGATTAATTAATGTAGTTACAATTAATATAAAACATTTACATGGTAAAAATATCTATTAAAATGAATTTATTAATTACATGTTAGAAATAATGATGAGTTAAAATGAAATAAATTAATTACATGTTAAGAATTAAAAGAAAACAATATTTACATGTTATAAATGATAAGAAAATCAATATTTATATGAACAAAATAATATATTAACATATTAAATTAAAACAAATATAAAAGCAATGGAATAAATGAATAAGTAAATGAAAATAATAAAAATAATAATAATATACACGAATAAGAATAAAATCATACATAAACAAGTTAAATAAAACAAATCTGAAATAAAATAAATAAATTAATAAATGAAGTTAATAAAAATATACATGAATAAATTAACATGAACAAAAATAATAAAAAGAACAAGCCTGAAATGTTTACCCTCAGAGTTTCGGATTCGATGAAGGTAAAATGATGATCGATTTCTTTATTCTTGATTTGCAATATTAGAGTGTAATAATAAAAATGTTGGAATTTCAATCCAAGAAAAAAATAGGATAAAAAATGATCAAAAATTCTTTAAGAGCAAAGAATTGATTTCTTTGACTAAAGAAATGATTTTGATTAAAAAAAGATTTTTATTGATTACAATTAAAGAAAAAAAAATGATTTGGTTTATATCAAAATAAAAATCAAATGGAAAAAATTAGATTTTGATAACAAACAATTACTTTATTTGTATCAAAATTAATTTTCCATCAAAAAGAGATTCAAAACAAAATCAATGTAAAAAATTTTATTGAACACAAATAAAAGGTTAAAAAAAATTGAGAACAAACAGTTGTTGTGTTTGTCTCCAAAATTTAATCAAACAACAAAAACTCCTTCTAAATATATATTTAGAAGAAATTATGTTAGAAAAAAAAGAATGAAAGATGAACTCAATTTTTTGTTTTTCTTTGTAGGGAAAAAATCTGGAATTTTTTAGAGTTTGAGAGGAAGAAGAAGAGAAAAGATGAAGAGAAAAAACCCTAGCCAAAAATCCCCTTTTTAGGTTTTCATCTCATTCCTTTTATATAAAAAAATAGGAAAAAATAAAATTATTAAAGGGATAAAATTTAATTAAATCAGATATTACCTATTTTAATTTTTAAAAATGGAAAAAAATCCCTTAAAACCTTGAAAAAAGGGATAAAAAACTGATTTTTAGGTCCAAAAATCGGAAAAAAGAGGTATCAGACCCTATAGCGACGGCCAGGAGTAGGGACGCCCGTCGCTATATAGGGACGGGCGTCGGAGCGGCAGCCTCGCTCACGAAGCGCGCGCGCCAGTGCGATGGGCAGCGCTCAATGCTTCGCGTGCTTTTAGCGACGCGCAGCATTAGCGTCGCCCTTGCGCGCTGCTGCAGGCGCGCCGCCGCGCCCGACACTTGCGATCCGACTTTTTTTTTTGCTTTTTTTTTAATTTTAAATTTACTAAAAATACTATAATTTTAAGCCCCCATTTTTCAAAACTAAATTTTAAAATATTTTTTATTATTTTTTTATTTTTTTTATCTTTTCACTCTAAAATGCAAATTTGAAAAGAAGATCATCACTTTTAACTTTTTTGCCTGTGGAAAGGCGTCTTATCATCATTGGGTAACTCTGATCTGGGTTGTCTCAGGATCCGGTGTCTACAGTTGCCCCCAATTTTGGAGAAACTAGTGCACTAGTGCGTAGATGAGCCAAAATTCAGAGAAGAAGGAAAGAGATGCGTACCTGAGGCAGCCCTTGCCTTTTTGTCGTGGAAGCAGCGATGCGTCGAGTCTACTCCAGACTTACAAAACGCCAGGATTGCTCTCTTGAGCTGCACCGAGTTTTCTCCAACTTACAAAGTGCGGATGGCAACGCGTTGAGCCTTCTCCAGACTTACAAAAATGCGAGGATTGCTCTCTTGAGCTGCACCGAGTTTGCTCCAACTTACAAAGTACGGATGGTGACGCGTCGAGCCTGCTCTAGACTTACAAAAATGTGAGGATTGCTCTCCTGAGCTGCACCGAGTTTGCTCCAACTTACAAAGTGCGGATGGTGATGCGTGTGCCCCGTTGTCCTCGTCTCGGCATGCGCGGTGTTTGCGAGATGCAGTACTCTCTGACTACAACCTTTGTTTGTGATCTGTTCTATCGCTTGTGATCTGTTAGCCTCGTCCTAGCTTGATTGCCCTTGGCATAACGTGAATGAAGAGGTTTGCTTTTCTGGGCAGTTTCTGATAAGGTTAAGTTGAACCCACCTCTCGGATCATCTCAGGATTGAAGGGATTTGGAATACTTTTGAAAATAACTTGATGTTCCGAAGAGACTGAGTAAGCCTTAAGAAAATGTCTCAAATATAATGCTCCAAAGAGACCGAGAATGCCTTAAAAAGGTCTTAAAGATAATGCTCCAAAGAGACTGAGAATGCCTTAAAAGGTCTTAAAGATAATGCTCCAAAGAGACTGAGAATGCCTTAAAAAGAACTTAAAGATAATGCTCCAAAGAGACTGAGAATTCCTTAAAAAAAGGTATTAAAGATAATGCTTCAAAGAGACTGAGAATGCCTTAAAAGGTCATAAAGATAATGCTCCAAAGAGACTTTGATGCTCACTAGGAGATTTTGATGTCGAGCCTCCAGAGAGAAAATTATTATTTGAGGTTTTGGTTGCATGCCCTCAGGCGGATAGGTTTCCATGTCTTTGGTGATTCTTCTGTTTTTGTTTTTGTTTTGGAATTTTCTATCCTGGAATTTTTATACTTTGGATGCATTCGAATTTTTGCAGTATGTTGGATTTTCAAGGCCTTGAAAATATCTTCTTCTTTTTGTTTTGTTATTTTGCTTTAAGAATTTGTACATTTGAATTTGGATTTTGTACACTTATTGTGTGATGTGTGTAAGCGTGCCTCTTATGACAGAAAAAAAAAAAAAAAAAAAAAAAAAAAAAAAAAAAACTTACTTGTTCGCTCCTGGCATGGTGTGCATGAAAAGGCTTATTCTTTTCCCTCTTGAGAGCAGGTCCTTGAGATTCTTCTCTTGTGAGGACTTCATCTTGATCTGATTGTTTGGCATGGATGAGTGCTGATGCAGAGCTAAAACTGTACCTCGGCTCACTTTCGCATCTAATTTCCTTTAGCATGGTGTGCCCGGATAGGCTTGTTCTCTTGGGCATTTCGCCTCTATACATATTTACTTGATTTTAGGCCAAATCCAATGGCCGATCATGTCGAGATGAATCCGTCCTTTGGATCATCCTTGCTCATGAGGTCTATTCGGACCCTTCCCTCTAAGTCATGTACACAACAACATATACAAAAGATTGTGTGTGCGTATGGAATCACGGGTATGAAATATACACATAAAGCTATATACACGAGACACAAGCAAAGGATTAGTGTACAAGAATTGTGTGTACAACCATAAGTGTAATGGACTAAATGCACGCGATATGCAGGGCAATATGCAAAAGATTTATGCATGTGAGATGCAAAAATGGATAGACCACATCCCAGGTGGTTAAGAGATTTGTTGAGGGTACTGCTCAGCTGCTCATATTGTCTGATGCCCCCAATGATATAAAAAAGCGTTGTCTTGGCTTTATGGACTCTGACCCCTAATCTTTTCAAGGAGAACTGACCCGTATGTACCTTTGCCCCCCGGTCAATGAGCATCTTGCCCCCGAGACTCTGACTCAAGTTCTGCATTATATGGCACCTGTCTGAAGGGAAGTCATTTCAAGTAATGCTGCCTTATTGCTCCAGGCTTCAAAAGT
The DNA here is from genome assembly GCA_947683425.1 of Excoecaria cochinchinensis. Taxonomy (NCBI): domain Eukaryota; kingdom Viridiplantae; phylum Streptophyta; class Magnoliopsida; order Malpighiales; family Euphorbiaceae; genus Excoecaria; species Excoecaria cochinchinensis. Next base: position 1,983,511 of record CANTUQ010000027.1, on the reverse strand, counting down.
CATTGTTTTAAAGGTAGTGCGTCCCTTGTGGATTTTCACACTAACTTTTCTTAGCGGGAAATGCGCCCCATTAGGGATATTCACATAACCCTATACCTAATTTTTGCCTGAAGTGGACCCAACGCAATCCAGCGGCTCTTTTTTTTTTTTGAAGGACAGACTGCCTGTTCCCAGGTTTTCACCGCTGCCCTTTGGCCTAACTTTTGCTTAGAGAGCCAGTCATGGTTTTCATCTCTAACGGCCTTATTCTTTCTTTTTTTTTTCTTTTTTTTTTCTATTTTTTTTGTCATTTAAGGAATAGGAGGAGGATTTGTCACGTGAAAAATCATTATTGTTACTTTGATAATTGCTCCAGCGTATGTCCTTATGCCTGTAGCAGGTTTCTCTTAACCATCTAATTGCATGTTTATGCCTAGCTTATGCATGTATTTATATCTATAGGCATTATATAGCAATAAGAATGACCATGACTAGACATGTGATACAAAAGCACTAGTTTTACTTAGTTTCAATGAGTAACAACTTAGGTGCACCCGATCTCCTGTTATCAATCAGCCCTCTCGGGTTTTCTTGATTGAACATTTTCTCTCAAGCCACTAATTTTTACCCAGGATGCCTTTTTTCGGTTTTCACCCTGACGAGGCACCCAATTTTAGCAAGGCCGCCTTTTTTCGATTTTCGACCCGCGGGGCTTTTATTCTCTTCTTTTGATTTTTAGCCCTTAACCTTGGACCCTCTTGAGTCTGTCAACATCGATCGGTTCTGTCCGTTACTGCTCTCTTGGATAACAATCTCTGGAAGACAAAGGGACCTTCTCACACTGGCCCAAATTTACCTCGTATGTTTGGAACACCTGGTTTTATTTGCTTGATAATTGAATCTCCCTCCTTCATCGGATGCTTTCTGGCCGTCTTTCCAAATGATCAAGTAGAGTGTTTTCTGATGGATTTGACCATGGCAATAATCCCATGACTTGTCCTTGTCTAACTTGTGCAATTGCTGCTGTCGTTGTTGTGCTCTATCGGCTTCCAAAATTTAGCTATGACTGCCCTTAAAGATTTGAGCTTCACATCTATCGGCCATACTGCTTCTGCCCCCTGTGTCGAGGAATAATATGTGACTCTTGTAGAGGTTCCAATGGTGGCTCTCTAGCCTCGAAGTGCAAAAGGGTCATTTCTCTGCCCAATCCTTTTTCATGATCTTTTCTGCCAGCATTAAACCATTCATATAGGTCGTGCAAATTTTGGCTTGGATTTCTTCCGTCTCTTAGCTCCTTCCTCATTCATCAACTTGTTGCTTATACCCTTCATACAGATAAAACGGGTAGATGGTTTGCGGATCAGCGTTTTGGTCCTTTTCCTTTTGGCAACCAAGAAGAATGGTAGGATACGGACATGTACAAATCAACAGGATTTGGGTAAAACTTGCCCCCAAGATGTTTTCCTTCTATCTTTTTTATTTCCTTCTTCTTCTTCTTCTTCTTTTTTTTTTTATGTTTGTGCTTTCTTTTTGTTCTTTTCCTTTTTATCCTCTTTTTCCTTATTCTTTTTCTGAGGATAAGCTTTGTCCTAATCCTGATAGTTTACACATACACGTACCCCTTCTCTTCTTGACTTGGAATAGCATTGACCAAAAAAGTCTGGTTTTGAACTCCGACCAAAAAATTTTAGTTTCATCTCTGCTTGTGGATTCTTCCTTTTGACCTTTTCTGCCCCCTTCGGCCTGGTCTTCTGAGCTTCTACTTGACTGGTCCATGATCGGGATATGTTGGAATGGTGTGTTTGATGACTTTACGATTATCTCCTGGCATGTCTTCATGGGTCCAGGCAAAGACTTCTTCAGACTTTTTTTTCATTCTCTTAAATTTTGTCTCACCTCAGGAGTCAAATTAGGTGCAACCAAGATTACTATTTATTGAAACCAAATGAAACGGTGTTTTAAACCAATGCCTTAATCATGATTATTATTTATGCTTGATGCAATAAAATATAAAAATGCATATATAAGCAAAGCCCATATTATTAAAGCAGAAAAGATAAACAAGTGCATAGTTCAGTAATACACTTTAGAAAATGAAAAGCATTATAACAACTCTAATCCTTTCTTTCTTCATCCAGGCCAGGGACCAATTCTTGAATGCAATCTCTCAGAGGGCGACAATAGTCTGTCCAATGCCCAGTGTACTGGTGATACGCAAAATACCAGTCTGTTCTGTGCCTCGATTTTCCCTGACTTAGGGCAGGCCTAGCTGGCAAGGGTTGCAGCTTCCCTTCCTTGATGAGACGAGTGAAGTGCCAAGATAGAGGCTTGCCCGAGATGGTGAGGTATTTAGGAGTCATTCCGGTGGTTGAGATCTCTGCTGCCTTGGTATTTCCCCCATTTCTACTGCTATTTCCTAAGGCCAGGTTTGCAGATTTAGCCATTTTATCTAGATGCTCAGCCTCAGCTTCAATGGCTATATCTTTTAAGGACTCCCAGCCCTTCAGCCCCTTCATCTTTAACCCATCTTTTAAGTATGGGCTGGCATTCTTAATAAACAGCCTGATCTGGTCTGGAGTGTCCGGCCTCTTCTTCATCTCCATTACCCGGTTCCTCCATCGGGTCAAATACTCATGGAATGACTCATTCGGCTTTTATTGTGGTAACTCTAGATCTTTCAGAGTGACATCCATCCTTATACTACAGTCATATTGCTGGAGGAACTCCTCCGCCAGTAGATCCCAGTCTTTTTTTATTCTCCGATCCAGTCCGTGATACCATCCCACCGTACGACCTGTCAAAATTAAACAGAAGTATTCTACCTTCTGCCTCCTTGTTAGTGTGGTACCTTTCATTATCAAAGAGTACTGCTTGATGTGTGCGGTGGGGTCCGATGTGCCATCAAATTTCGGGACATCAGGCATCTTAAAGTTCAAGGGGATTAGATCTTCTCCATCCAGGTCTTTGTCTTCGGGGTTCATTCCTTGACCCCTTGTTAACATCTTAGCCATTGCCTCGAACTTTTATTCCATCTTCTTCCAGATGGTATCTTCTGTCGGGGTGCTTTCCTGCTAACTGACAGGGGTTCTCCATATTCATCCCCTTCTAGGTCCTCTTCCATTCTATGGGCTACTCCTCTTTTTTGTCCTCCTGACGTGGCAGCCCCTAGGTCCACTGGTGGTGGACGTGTATCCTCTGGCTGATCCTCTCTGGCCTCCTCCTGTTCATTTTGTCTCATGGAAAGAGGCGCCAGGTTCTGTAGTTGTAGATACCGGGGTCTGAGTCAGATTTTTTATGGCAATTTTTGGTACTTGGTAAATTCCTCCAAAAAAAATAATAATAAAATTAAAAAAAAAACAAAAAAATGAGATTAGGTTAATTTAATTAGATAAATCAAGAATTATGATTAGTTTAATTTAATTAGTTAATATTGTAAGATAAATTAATTAGTTAGTTAATATTTTAGGATAATTAATTAGATGTGATAATTTAGGTAGATTAATTAGATTAAGTAGGTATAAAAATATAGAGTATTTAATTAATAGAGTATTTAATTAGTTAGTGTGTTAGTTTAAGTAAATCAATTAAAATCAAAAACAAAAAAATCAGAAAATAGAAAAATTGAGGAAATTACCATTGTGCACCTAATTAACCCTAATTGTGGGTATAAAGGGAAAAGAATGAAGAGGAGGAGGGGGCTCTCTCGGCAGATCAAAGAAGAAAGAAAAAGAAAGGAAAAGAAAAGAAAAAGAAAAGAAAAGAAAGAGAGAGCAAGAGGGTGAACACAGAGAGAGCAAGAATAAGGAAATTAAAGAGCAAAGAAAAACAAAAGAAAAGAGACACGGAGCCGAAGAACCAAGAACAAGCCAAAGGAAAATAGAAAGAGAAAGAAAATAAAAGAGAGAGCAAAACCAAAGATCAAAAGAGACAAATCCAAAAAGCCAAACAAAAAACCAAAATCAAAGAATAACTACAGAGAAAGAAAGAAGAAACAAACAGAGGGAGAAAGGGGACCAAGCGACGCCGGGAAAAGAAGAAAAAAGGAGAAAAGGAGAGGAAGGTGGCGGCGGCTCCGCCGGCCAGCCGAAGCCGCCGATCGCCGCACGCGCCTCGCAGGAGGGATGAGCGCCACCAGACGCACCGAACGACAGCCTCCGATCAGCCATCGGCGCCGGCGTGTAGGAGATCGGAGGAATCGGAGCCGGACGCTTTTACGCATTTTTCGACCACAGGTAGCCTCCTTCCAGCGCGTGACCAATGGCGGCAAGATCCCGGCGATGCGATCTACCCGGCGATGGCAGAGGTGTCACCAAGGGCCGCTCCGACGAGCCTCTAGCGAGGGAAATCCGGTAAGTCTATTTTATATTTATTTATTTTAATATATTATTAATTAATATTAATTAATATTAATTAATATTATTATTATTATTATTATTAATATTTATTTACAATTCTGTTTTTATTATTTTTATTATTTTATTTAATATTTATTATTCTGTTTTTGTGATTATGTTAATTATTGTTATTATATTTGTTTATTTGTTATTTATTATCCTGTTATTAATTAATATTATTATTATTATTATTAATTATTATTATTATATATTTATTTATTTTCTGTTTATTAATATTATATTATTATTATCTTTTTTTATTTATTTATTATTAGTATTATTGAGTTATATTAATATTGTTGTTGTTAATATTATTTATTTTATGTTTATCTATTATTATTATTATTATTATTATTATTATTATTATTATTATTATTATTATTATTTAATTTCTTTTATTATTATCATTATATATTTATTTAATTTCTGTTATTATTACTATTATTATTATTATTATTATTATTATTATTATTTGGGTGTTATTCATTAATTGTTATATTTATTCATTTATTATTATTTTCTGTTTTTATATATATTGTTATTATTATTTATTTTATTGCTATTATTTTATTCTTTATTTGTTATGATTAATTATAATTATTATTGTGATTATTGTTATATTTTATATATTGATATTATTATTATTATTATTATTTGCATTATTGTTATTATTATTATTATTATTATTATTATTATTATTATTATTATTATCAAATACTATTTGTTTTATTATTATTTTATGATATTATCGTAAGCATTATTATTTATATTTGATTATTATAATTGACATCATATTTTGCATCCATTAATTCTTCTAATTTTATTCATTTAGAATTTATTTATTTATTCGAGAAATATGTAATCACTATTTTATTTTATATTATGTATTTGTGGTCTGTAATAATAAAACGATTTTCGACAGCTCTTAAAAAGAACCACCACACAAATGTTTTCTACCAAATAAAATATTGGTTGATAAAACTGGACCAATGTCCTAATTTTCATCTCAAACAAAAATTTAAACTTATTCAATAATCTTATATCTTTTTATAATAATAAGTAGTCCGGAACCAACGTTTCCATCTAAATGAATATCCCGATTTATGCATGTATTGCACTCTTTGCAATGAGGGTTGTATTCTGTCCTTAGTATTATTGTAATTTTATTTTATGCTTTTTACGCTTTAATTCTATTTTATCTTATGCTCTTAAATGGATAAATGCGCCTTTTAATCAATTGCATCGTGTGGAGAGAGAGCGAATTAATGATAATTAAAATTTGATCATAAAATAATCGAGGTAGAAATAGATGAGAAATTCCGAACCCAGCTCTGGTCTTTGGTCTCAAAGAGGCGAGAGGTTTACCCTCCAAGACACCTCTTGTGTCACGAGACTCTGCCGTTAATCCTAGGCTCCTTAGGGCGAGAGGTTTACCCTCCAAGACCCCTCTGGTTGGCCCAAAATGGATACTAAGCACAATCTTAGGCTCTCCGAAGTGAGAGAAACTTTCCCAATGTTCTATTGGGTGGTGACTCCATGAAACCTGCTTGTTGCCCAACATAGACGCACTTGTGATTTATTGCAAGCTCTCAACGGACCCACAAATGCCCCGATCGCCCTCAAGCGGGTGGTCCCATGGGCAGCCGCGAGGATCCGGTGCGCGTTACAGTTGTGCAGCTGGTTGAGCCATTGCGACCATCATGCCTATCATCCGGTTCTCGAATTCTTCTAACCTTCGACCCACTTCTTCAGCTATCAAGGCCCTGGTAGCATCTGCATCCCTCGATGAATCGGCCATTTCTGGAGATTCTCTGAATGCCTATTGATTGCACTTGACTTGATTGTGGTTGCTCAATCAAAACCCTCTGATAATGCGACTGTCAGAAATCCTAACCAGCTAGGAAAGTGGTCTTTGATGGCTAAAAAGTTTAAAGAGTTAGAGTGATGCATGAATAATATGCAATGCATGGTCGTGCTATGCAACAAAAACGGTATACAATGGCTAAAAGAGATTACAATGATACATATAAGACATGTGAAAAATTATACACAAGATAATATGTACATGTAATAATTTTATGTAAAGAAAAAGACATATACATGTAGAAGAAATACAAAAATTTATTTGTGCATGACTGACATGAATGTGCAATGCATCATTCACAAACACATGCAAGCAGGTAGGCCCTTCCAACCTTGTTACTCCCGCACACGAGGTCATAGTCTCTTTCCTAGGTGGGATTGATCCATGGGTTAACAGGGAACTTGATGGACGCGCATGGTGCATGGTGGAAAACCGGCAGCATAACCTCTCCTAACTAATGTACAAGCGCATGGGTTATGATCGTTATGTATTTAGGCAGCCCGAACAAGTTAACATAGGCCTATCGGGGCATGAAAGCCTTTGATTAGGTGACCAATCAAATTGTCTGGGCTTGTCCAATACATAATAATCCACATAGCAAGCATAGTATTAAGGTTCATACCACCTAGGGGAAGTAACTATTTCCATTACATGAGCTGTCACACCCCATAAGTGGCCTAATTGGAATTAGTGATTTTTATTGGACAATTAAGGTAATTGGGTAATTTATACAAAGAAAGAGGATTTAATTGCTAGATGGGATTTAATTAGAATGCAGATTTTATTCAGGTGAGTAAAAAGAAATTAATAGGGACCTATTAGAGTTATAAGGATCAAATTGTAAAAGAGAGGAATTAGTGGGATTGTGACTTTTGTGCATGTGTGCCAAGTGGAATGAAAATGTGTGTGTACGTGGTGAGGGAAAGGAGAAAACTGAGGGAAACTCAGTTGGCTGGAAACAGAAGACTTGAAGTTCTCTCTTTCTTGCTCTCTCTCTCTCTCTCACGTAAAGCACATTCTGTTCCTTCCATTTGCATGTGTGATTTTCCTGTTGTGAAGCTTGAGTTTGGGTCTGTTAGAAGCTACAGTAGGTAAGTGGCTATGGTTTCGGGTGGTTCTTTTTCTCATTTGAGTTACTTTGAGAATCTGTTCTTTGGGTTATTGAACTGTGGTTTTTAATCTGTTTGCAAGCTCCTGAGGATAAAAGGAAGGAGAAGGGAAAGGGCAAGGTTGTGGATTGAAGAGGATACAGTGGACTTTTTGGACTTCGATACAGGTTTGGGAGTGTCTGTTCTTTTGCTCATTTTTGGATCCTAGTTACTGTTCTAATGTGAATGTTAGTATGTGTATTTGTTTACCTAAATGCATGAGAAATGTATTGTGTTTACATGATTTAGGTGGAAAGGAATAACATGAGTTGGTAAATGAATTGATTAAGCATTAGTTTGAATGAGGAATTATGGAATATTGACCTTCTGGTTTTGTCTCTGTTTTCACATTTAATATACATAGTTATATTATAATTACAGGAAAATGAGTTCTTGAGTCTTGAGGGTATGTGTTTGAATGATTAATACATGAAAAATGGTTTTGGGAAAGCTGGGGTTTTGAAATCAGGAAGTACTCTGTTTTCTGGAATTTTTTGGGTTCTACGTTTTTCTGGGATTTGGTTTTGAGAAGATGATGAAGTTTGAGAAGAGAGGCAGAAGTGTGAGGAGAAGGTCACGAGACGTGACTGGTGGTCACGCCGTGACCCCCTTCTCGGTTGAAGGTCACGAGGCGCGAAGCAGCTTCACGCCGTGACTCCATCTTTGCTGAAGGTCACGTGGCGTGAAGCGGCATCACGCCGTGACTTTCGCCTTTCTTGCGCGATTTCTTCCTCTCCTCTCACAGGCGTCACGCGACGTGACTGGTGGTCACGCCGTGACTGCCTTGCTTTGCTTTGCTTTGCCTTGCCTTGCCGTGCTCCTCTGCCTGGCGCTCGCGTGAAGCTGGAGTCACGACGTGACTGGAGGTCACGACGTGACCAGCCTTACTCCAGTTGCCTGTTTTCTTAAAAGCATGATTTTTAACTTCTGATTTTAAGGATTTTTACACTACATGACAAATATTTGGTTTAAAATCTATATTGTGTTTTAATAATTGCTTAATATTGGGTTTTGTATACATGATTAATAATTAATATACATGATTTACATGTTTATAGTTTATTTAACAGGGACTTTTTCAATATGAGCTATTTGTTCTTATTACCTCCTGTAGTTAATATTTATATGTTTAAATATTTCTGAATTTGATTATTATACAAGTATACATGATTTATAAGCTAGTATTTAATAAAATTCTCATGATTTGATATATGAATTATTGAGTTGTGTCATTAAGCCTGTATAAGTCATAGTAGTGGATAAGTAAGCGCTTACTTAGGTCAGAGTGTGTGTGCAGCTGCTATATGATAAAAATGTTATATGTGGGTCCGTTTGGATCCTTGTTTCGATCCTGTTAGGATCTATATGGAAATAAAGCGAGACCTCGGTCTCTATATGAAAATTACATGTTTGAGACTCATGTTTCTATATGCTTGGGATACTGTGTTCTATCAGTGTCCAAATGACCGTATCCACTTCTTAGGTTTATACCAGACTAATCAGGCTACATGTTTATATGTGATATATATATATATATATTGAGATGTTTATTGACATGATTAAAGGTATACGTTGCACATGAATTCGTGAATATTCTATATCGGTGTAATGTAGAAAAGTATGTTAGTATTTGTTAATTACTTGTATTGTATATGTATATTGTTATTTTGTTTTGTTCCTCCCCACTAAGCGTTATCGCTTAGCACGGGCTCTTTTCCCGTGCAGGTGGCGAGTTCAGTTGAGAGTCAGAGATCTGCAGGTCGGCCACTAGGAGTCTTTTTGGATGAAGTTGTTTTATTTTTTTGAAGTCTTCCGCTGTAATTACTTTTGTATATGGCTTGTAATTAGCAAAATGAATCTTTTGTAAAGGAACAAGTATTCTTTTTTGTATATGTAATTGCATACGAGCCTCTTTTTGTAAAAGCGATATAAATATGATATATGTATAAGGACTTGATATATATATGTTACAGGAATTTTCTGATTAAATGATTAAAGGTTTCTTTAAATCTCATTTGGTTTTCTTTTATTTATTTATACATGTGTAAATGTATATGTTTATATGTGTTTGCCCGCGTGGCACTCCGGTATCCTTCCAACGGGGATGGCGGGGTGTTACATGAGCTTTGGTCAAAGGTGGTGTTTCTTTAGGGCTACCCAAGCATTGTCCCTGCCAACAGGTCTAGCTCATCATGAGCGTAATGACCGATTGGGTCACCATTTAATATACCATGATGGTACAAGGCTTGGACTGGTGATTATCCTTAACACTTCCCTACATTGAGTGAACGTAGAGTCGTGCTTCGGGAACGCACCGGGGCTAAAAGAGGGACCAAACTAACATAGATCTAAGGCTCTAATGTGATGCAATGCAGTTTTGAAAGAAGGTGAAATTTTTAAACTAAAACTCAATCATAATTTTTAATCAAGGTACTTTCGAATCGAAGTCTCGAGTATGTCCCCAGCGGAGTCGCCACTGTGACGCGCGCCGAACCCCGTGGCCTCCTGAAGGCCCGCTTTAGGGCGATCGGGATGGGATTCATTAAAACTTGTAAGGTATTTACAAGTGCGTCTATTTTGGGCAACAAGGAGGTTTCTTGGAGTCGCCACCCAATAGAACATTGGGAAAGGTCGTCTAGCCTCAGCGAGCCTAAAACGCCACATACATATCCATTTTGGGCAAGCCAAAGGGGTCTTGGAGGCATTCACCCTCTAACCCTATGGTGCCTAGGATTGTAATTTAAGTCTTTTGGTGGGACTCAAGAGGTGTCTTGGAAGTCCTAGACCTCTCGCCTCATTGAGCCCCAAAAGACCAGAGTGAGTTCGGGACTTCCCATTTATTCATACCTTGGTTAAGATTATAATTGAGTTTTGAATTTAGAGTTTCATCCCATTTCTCATTCATTTTAATGCAATTAATTAAAGCACATGTCAATCACGTAGTGGAAGCGATAAATAAAGCGTAAATAAAGTAAAGCATATGTAAAAATATTACAACAAAACTAGGGGCGGAATACAACCCCCATTCTAAATAAAATACAAAACATGCATAAAGCGAGACATTCATTAATGATGAGGACATTGGTCCTCGCATGCATATTTATTATAAAATAATTTTGATGTGATGGTTTTATTTTGGATGGAGAAAATTGAGACATTGGTCCCATTTTTATTTTGGAAAAATTTCAAATTAATTAATAAAAAAAACGCTTAGTGACTTTCTTTCTATTGGGCCTAAATAAATAATTTTACAAGAAAATTACATGGCAAAAATAAATGTAAAAGAAAAAATAAATAAATATTACAAACGAAGAAAATAAACATGTAACCCGAACGAGCCTCTTGGATTTCCCCGTGTGCTCGCAAAAATGCCCAAGCAAAAAATGAGATGTGAAATAAAATACAACACAAATAAAAAATAATGTTAGTAATTGAATCAATTAAAATCAATTAAATATAAAACAAATGATAAAATAAAATAAAATGAGATAAAATGAAATGATATCAAAATCATAAATGAATTAAAATGTTATCAATTTAAAGTAAATGAGAAAAAATGTGTTATGAACAACAAATGGATTAAATGAAGTGATTGGAATAAAATATAACATGTTAATGAATTAACATGTAAAAATATGAACATGACAACAATAATGATGAAGATAATCAAATGAATGAATATATAAAATAATAAAGGAAAGAATAATAAAATAAATGAATTAAAGAATGACAAAAACAATTAAATGAACAACATGATTAATTAATGTAGTTACAATTAATATAAAACATTTACATGGTAAAAATATCTATTAAAATGTTAAGAATTAAAATAAAACAATATTTACATGTTAGAAATGATAAGAAAATCAATATTTATATGAACAAAATAATATATTAACATATTAAATTAAAACAAATATAAAAGCAATGGAATAAATGAATAAGTAAATGAAAATAATAAAAATTATAATAATATACACGAATAAGAATAAAATCATACATAAACAAGTTAAATAAAACAAATCTGAAATAAAATAAATAAATAAATAAATAAATGAAGTTAATAAAAATATACATGAATAAATTAACATGAACAAAAATAATAAAAAGAACAAGCCTGAAATGTTTACCCTCAGAGTTTCGGGTTCGATGAAGGTAAAATGATGATCGATTTCTTTATTCTTGATTTGCAATATTAGAGTGTAATAATAAAAATGTTGGAATTTCATTCCAAGAAATAAATAGGATAAAAAATGATCAAAAATTCTTTAAGAGCAAAGAATTGATTTCTTTGCTTAAAGAAATGATTTTGATTAAAAAAAGATTTTTATTGAATACAATTAAAGAAAAAAAAAATGATTTGGTTTATATCAAAATAAAAATCAAATGGAAAAAATTAGATTTTGATAACAAACAATTACTTTATTTGTATCAAAATTAAATTTCCATCAAAAACATATTCAAAACAAAATCAATGTAAACAATTTTACTGAACACAAATAAAAGGTTAAAAAAATTGAGAACAAACAATTGTTGTGTTTGTCTCCAAAAATTAATCAAACAACAAAAACTCCTTCTAAATATATATTTAGAAGAAATTATGTTGCAAAAAAATAATTAAAGATGAACTCAATTTTTTGTTCTTATTTGGTAGGGAAAAAATCTGGAATTTTTTAGATTTTGAGAAGAAGAAGAAGAAGAGAAAAGATTAAGAGAAAAAACCCTAGCCAAAAATCCCCCTTTTAGGTTTTCATCTCATTCCTTTTATATGAAAAAATAGGAAAAAATAAAATAATTAAAGGGATAAAATTTAATTAAATCAGATATTACCTATTTTAATTTTTAAAAATGGAAAAATCCCTTAAAACCTTGAAAAAAGGGATAAAAAACTGATTTTTAGGTCCAAAAATCGGAAAAAGGGGTATCAGACCCTATAGCGACGGCCAGGAGTAGGGACGCCCGTCGCTATATAGGGAGGGGCGTCGGAGCGGCAATCTCGCACACGAAGTGCGCGCCAGCGTGATGGGGGGCGCGCAGTGCGCGCGCTTTTAGCGACGCGCAGTCGCCCTTGCGCGCGCAGCGCGCTGGGCGCCTGGGCACTCGGCCGCCCGCGAGCTGGGCACCAGCGCGCCGCCGCGCCCGACACTCGCGATCCGACTTTTTTTTTTATTTTAAATTGACTAAAAATACTATAATTTTAAGCCCCCATTTTTCAAAACTAAATTTTAAAATATTTTTTTTATTTTTTTATCTTTTCACTCTAAAATGCAAATTTGAAAAGAAGATCATCACTTTTAACCTTTTGCCTGTGGAAAGGCGTCTTATCATCATTGGGTAACTCTGATCTGGGCTGTCTCAGGACCCGGTGTCTACACCTACGTTCACTCAATGTGGGGAAGTATTAAGGATAATCACCAGCCCAAGCCTCATACCTTATGGTATATCAAATGGAGACCTAATAGGTCGTTATGCTCGTGATCAGCTAGACCCGTTGGCTGAAACCATGCTTGGGTAGCCCTAAAGTATCACTACCTTTGACCAAAGCTCATATAATGGCAATAGATACTTTCACTAGGTGAAATGTACCGTAATACCATGCTTGCTACGTGGGCCATCATATATTCGACAAAATCAGTTAAATTAAATGGTCTTTCATTAAAGGCTTTCATGCCCCGGTGGGCTCATCTTGATTTAATTGAAGTGTTTAAATATATAATGGCCAAACATCCATACGTTTGTACATTAGGCAAGAGATGTTATGTTGCCAGTCTTTCACCGTGCACTGTATGCGTCCAATGGGTTCCCTGTTAACCCTTAGATAAGGCCTACCTAGGAAAGAGACCAATTGACTTTATGTGTGGGAGTGATAAGGTTATAAGGATCTATTTGCTTACATGTGATTGTGAATGCTACACAGCATGCTCATGCATCATGTGTCATTCATGCATGTAATTAAAAAATAAAAAATATATGCATTTCATTTTGTGTGTGTATATCCTCTTGCCTGCATATTATTTTCCACATATACATACCATCCTGTGTATAATTTTTTCCATGCATCACATTGTATCATTGTAATTTATTGATCTTTCACTCATTAAGGATTATTTACATAGCATGGTCATGCATTACATGCCATTCATGCATCATTTTAACTCATTTTTTTAGCCACTGTAGACCATTTGCCTGAGTGGTTTTGGGGTTCCAACAGTCACCTAATTAGAAGACCTTTTATCTGAGGCCAGGACCAGGATCAAGGGCAGTTAATAGAAGTTTAAATATTCAAAAATGGCCAATTCTTCACAACAGACTGAAGAGACTCGTGCCCTAATTGCCTAAGAGATAGATAGAAGATTCGAAGAGCTTGAAAAGAAGCTGTTGGCCATGATTAAGGAAAGAATGGATGCCATGGCGCTCGTTCTTCAAGCCCAGCTTATGGCGACTGCTCTTAACCAAGTTAAACCTACCATGGTCCGGAAGGCTCGTACAATGACAGCTGTAATGCTTCTATTTTCTTTTGAAGCCAGAGGCAAAGAGCCACTTGATTCACCAGTTGAGCAAAGAAGAGATACGAGGCCTACTCTAGAATCTAACATTGTGCCTAAAGTGGGTGAAGATCCAGTGAAGACGCATGCTCTGAAAAATGAAACCTCAAGTATCCACAACAACAGTAAGAGCAATGTTAAGAGGACAGAAGTGCCAACCATGAAAATGAATTAAAGGCATTATTCTAATTTGGGCAGATCTTTGTCTTGGGTTCTTAAGAGGTTAATAAAGGAAGGTAAGCTACAGCCATTACCTACTAAGCCCGCCAGAAACCAGGGACAGCTCAATCACAAGGCGAATCAGTACTGTGCCTTCCACCAGCACATCGAGCATACCACAGACGATTGCAAGACCTTGAGATATGTTATTCAAGATTTGATTGATTCCAACTAGATCTCTGACCCAGAAAGGCGAAAGACAAAGAATGAGATAGATTAAGGGTCTAAGTGGAAAAAAAAAAAGATGGTTCCTGAGGATGATAATGAACCATTGGCCAAAACATCTGTGCCAGTGGAAGCAGAAAGAAAATAGCTATTTAGATGTTCTTTTTATTCTGGAACTAGTTGATAATGACATTTTTAATCTAGGTTTTATAAAATGAATAGTTTTGCTTATTTGTGTGATATTTCTTATGATTTTACTATGCATAATCATGATACATTCATATTTGACATTGATTCGATTGATGCCATTCCATCTAATCTCAAAACTTTGGAAAATCCAAAGAAAATCTTGATAGCATCCAAGGTAACTCCTAAAGAGAGATTAAAGTTTGAGAGAAGAAAAAAAATATATGAAAAAAGTCTTTGCCTAGACCTACAAAGACATGCTAGGAGATGATCGCAAAGTCGCAGAACACGTTATGCCGACATATCCCAATCATGGACCAATCAAGCAAATATTCAGAAGACTCAGGCCTGAAGGGGCAGAAAAGGTAAAATGAGAGATCCTCAAGCAGAAACGGGGCCAAATTTTTTATCGAAGTGCAACGCCCATCTAGATTGGTCAATGTTGTCCCCAATAGTTAAGAAGAGAAGTGCATATATGTGTAACTATCGGGATTTGAGCAAAGCTTATCCAAAAAAAAAAAGAAGAAAAAAAAAAAGAAAAAAGAAAAAACATATACAAAAAAGAGAGAAAGAAAAGAATTGATGTGTAGATATGGCCGAAAACTGTTGACATGGGGCAAAGGAGAGTCATCTTTAGGGCAAGTTTTGTTCAAATCCCGTTAATCTACACATGCCCGTACTTTGCCCTTCTTCTTGGGTACCGTAAAGGACCAAAAGACTGATCCGTAAATCTAAGATGTGTGAATGAGAAAGAAGCTAAGAAGGTCATGGAAGAAGTTCATACTGGAATCTGTAGAGCCCATATGGAAGATGAAATGCTGGCAAAAACGATCATGAGATAAGAACTCTATGGACTTACAATGGATACGGATTGCTTGAGTTTGGGGAATGGACATCATAGGGAAATGCGCCCTACAGCCTCTAACGGACATTGGTTCATCATAGTTGCTATCGCCTACTTCACCAAGTGGGCAGAAGCCGAGCCCTTTAAAAAAGTCCATGCTCGGGATATGGACAAGTTCATCAAGAGAAGTTCATCGGGAGGAGTCTGATATGTCGATGTGGTCACTCGCACCACGTTATGTCCAAGGACGGGGGGGCAGTTTATGGCTAAAGTTAAGAAGGTGATCCAAAAGTATGGCACTGAGTATCATAGATCCTCTCCATATCGCCCTCAAGCTAATGGGCAGTTGGGGCCGCCAACAAGAACGTCAAAAAGATTTTGGCCAAAATGGTTCAAAACTACAAGGATTGGGCAGAGAAATTACCTTTGGCACATTGGGGCTATAGAGCCACTATCAGAACCTCTATGAGAGCCAACGGCTTATTCCTTAGTGTACAAGATGGGAACAGTATTGCCTGTTGAAGTGGAGCCCAAGCCATTAGGGGTAGTCATAGAAGCCCGAATTTGGGAAACTGATTGGGCGCAATAGCAATTACTGCAGTCACTGAAAGAGAGAGATTTAGTCTCCAGGCAAATGAGACTAGATGTTCCAGGCATGCGAGGTAAATTCAGGCTAACATGGGGAATCCCATTTGTTCTGAAAAAGCTATTGTCCAAGGAAGCAGCGATTCCGATAGACAGTGATGGGAACGAGTTCGAAGAACCAGTTAGTATCGACGGACTCAAAAGGTTCCATGGTTAAAGACTAAAAATCAAAAGAAGAGAATAAATGCCCCGCGGGTTAAAAACCGAAAAAAAAATGTGGCCTTGCTAAAAATGGGTGCCTCGTCAGGATGAAAATCGAAAAAAGCCGTCTTAGGTAGAAATTAGAGGCTTGAGAGAAAATGTTCAATCAAGAAAACCCGAGAGGGTTTATTGGAAACAATAGTTTTGATGCTTTTAAGATCCATTTTGAGATTAAATGTAATTTTGCATCTTGAATCTATGTTTAATAGTGGTCATGTGTAGAGAAATTATACTGAAATGTGCACAATTTTGCAGAAAGTAGAAAACAAAGGCAATTCAACTCACGTGCTCATTATTTTCTAGTTCTTTTATAAAAAGAGAAACATCGTTCATTATTGAATGCATCTAATCTAAATAACTATGCTCTGCTACTGCTTTCACCGGCCAGATGTCTAGGTTAATGGGCCTTGTTATCAACTGAGGGACTGGGCCCTCATAACTTGTATGCACTTGTAGAAGCAAAGGGGCAATCTCCGATCAGTGATATAACAGTCTTTGCAAGCAGCTATATCCGAATGATATGGTACCTGGAGGTAAAACTTAAAGTTGAAGGCCCACTTTGAAAGGATAGAGGATGCCTCACAACATCTTAAATCCCTCCGAATTGCCGAACATAGCGGTTGGTAAGGTAGAAGGTAGCCTCACGAATCCCAAGAGTCATAGCATGAGGGAGGAACTAGGGGTACATGAGGCTGATATCCTCAATCGCTGCCTCACTCAATCTAGTAGCACTTTCGTTGAGAGATGCACACGAATACAACCGCTGCTAGGGAAGGAAATGCCTCAACAGATAATTATTGATTGCCCTAGGAGGTGACCCTAATAGTAACTTCAGCTTTTTCTTATAGCCCCACTTGAAGGACAAAAAAAAAGAGAAAAAAGGCCGTTAGAGATGAAAACTGTGACTTGCTCTCTAAGCAAAAGTTAGGCCAAAGGGCAGGATGAAAACCTGAAAACAGGCAGTCTGCCCTACAAAACAAATAAAATAAATAAAAGCAGCCGGATTGGGTTGGGTCCATTCCAGGCAAAAAATAGGCAAAGCGTTATATGAAAATCCCTAAAATGATGCATTTTCCACAAAGAAATGCTAGTGTGTAAACCCACAAGGGGCGCACTACCTTTAAAACAATAACTTCCGATGCCTGGAGCAATAAGGCTACATTACTTCAGATGATCTTCCTTCAGTCAGATAATGCATGATTCAGGGCATAAGTCAGAATCCTGGGGGCAAAATGCAGTACATCTCATAGCAAAAGACGTATGCTCATTGACCGGGGGAAAAAGATGCACACCTGACTGTTCTCTCTGAAGAGTTTACGGGTCAGAGTCCCTAAGCCAAGATGACATTTTTAGATCCTTAGAGGGCATCATACAATGTGAGCGGCCAAGCCATATCCTCAACGAACCCCTAATCACCAAGGACGTGGTCTATCCATTTTTGCATGCATTTCATACCATTCTTTAGCAAACATCTGCATATGACCATTTACACTTGCATGAACAATCTCTTGTATATTTCCCTGTGCACACAGCTTTGCAGGAAAGGTCCAAATGAAGGCTACACATGCAAAAGCCAGTCAAGGACAGTTTCAACTCAACATTAACATTCACCCGAGCAAGATGAAGTGTACTCGGATTCCTTTTAAAAGGAAAATCTTTATTTCCTGCACTTTTTGTAGTCATGTCAGCGACTCGGTGCAATTATCTGAGGAGGACATTTCCAGCACTTTTTGTAGTCTTGTAAGCGACTCGGTACAGTTCTTTGTGAAGGCTATTTCCTGTACTTTTTGTAGTCTTGTCAGCGACTCGGTGCAGTCCTTTGAGGAGAACATTTCCTTCAGTTTTTGTAGTCTTATCAGCGACTCGGTGCAGTCCCTTGCACTTTTTGTAGTCTTGTCAGTGACTCGGTGCAGTCCTCTGAGGAGGACATTTCCTGTACTTTTTGTAGTCTTATCAGTGACTCGGTGCAGTCCTCTAAGGAGGATATTTCCTGCACTTTTTGTAGTCTTGTCAGCGACTCGATGCAGTCCTCTGAGGAGGACATTTCCTGCACTTTTTGTAGTCTTATCAGCGACTCAGTGCAGTCCTCTGAGGAGGACATTTCTTGCACCACTTTTTGTAGTCTTGTCAGCGACTCGGTGCAGTCCTCTGAGGAGGACATTTCCTACACTTTTCGTAGTCTTATCAGCGACTCGGTGCAATCCTCTGAGGAGGACATTTCCTGCACTTTTTGTAGTCTTGTCAGTGACTCGGTGCAGTCCTCTGAAGAGGACATTTCCTGCACTTTTTGTAGTCATGTCAGCGACTCGGTGCAATCGCTTTGTAGCCTGTATAACGGCTCAGTGATATTCAACCCCTGCACTTTTTAGTCTTGTCAGCGACTTGGTGTAATCACTTTGTAGTCTATATAACGGCTCGGTGATATTCACCCCCGCACTTTGTAGTCTTGTAAGCGACTCGATGCAGTCCTCTAAGGAGGGCATTTCCCGCGTTTTGTAGTCTTGTTAGTAACTCGGCACATCGCCATCTGAGGATGGCACCCCCGCACTTTGTAGTCTTGTCAGCAACTCAGTACAGTCCTCTGAGGAGGGCATTTCCCACGTTTTGTAGTCTTGTCAGTGACTCGGCGTATCGCCATCTGAGGATAGCACCCCCGCACTTTGTAGTTTTGTTAGCAAATCGACGCATCGCCATTTGAGGATGGCACCTCCGCACTTTGTAGTCTTGTCAGCAACTCTGTGCAATCAATTTGTAGCCGATTTAACGGCTCGGTGATATTCAAGAATGTCTGCACTTCGTAGATTTGTCAACAACTCGGTGTGATCCGGAAGGATAACATTTGTGGTTCAAATCACATAACTGTTCTCCAAGGAGCAGCTGGAAGGAGGCAGCCTTAGGTACACGTCTCTTTTCTTTTCTAAATTTTGGCTCACCTGGGCACCCATGCACTAGCCTCCCCAAAATTGGGGACAACTGTAGACATCGGGTCCCGAGACAGCTCAAATCAAGATTACCCAATGATGAAATTAATTGTGCCTGTTTATAGAAAAAAAATGAAAGTTAAAAGTGATGATTTATTAGTCAAATTGATTTATTAAAAATAAATAAAAATGT
The DNA here is from genome assembly GCA_947683425.1 of Excoecaria cochinchinensis. Taxonomy (NCBI): domain Eukaryota; kingdom Viridiplantae; phylum Streptophyta; class Magnoliopsida; order Malpighiales; family Euphorbiaceae; genus Excoecaria; species Excoecaria cochinchinensis. The sequence goes on along the minus strand of CANTUQ010000027.1, from coordinate 1,964,207 downwards.
GTTTTAAAAATATTTTGAAAATGTTTTAAAAATTATTTTAAGATAAAAAAAAGTGAGTTTTGAAATTATAGTGTTTTAGTAAAATTTTTTAAAAATAAAATTTGCAAGTGTCAGCCTGCGGCAGCGCGCCCTCGCCCGCATGCCTCGCGCATCTCTCGTCCCCTGCAGCCCCTCAGGTGCGTTTTTGGCCCAAATTTGTATTTTTTTTTTCTTGATTTTTTTTGTAGAATTTAATTTTAAAACCATTTGTCATTTAAACCCTTCAAAGTCTTCAGTTTTTTGGTGTTAATGGGGATTAAATCATTTTAATTTCTTCATTAAAAATCTGATTTTTTGGGAGGTATAAATTATTTTTTAGAGAGAGAATAAAGGGGAGATTTTTCTTAAGAAAAAATTATTTTCTCTCTTCTTCTTTTTTCTTCTTCTTCAGGAACAAGTTCTCCACGTATTTTTTATTTTTTTTAAGTTAATTTTTGAGACAAAGAGAACAATTATTTGTTATTGTGAATTTTCTTACTTTTTTTTTTACAATTTTTTACTTAATACAAATAAATTAATTATTTATTTTTGGAATAAAATTTTGTTATATATTTTATTTTTCTAAATCAAGATAAGAAAATTGATTATCCACCTTTATTCATCTCATCAAAATTTGAGGATAAATATTCTAATCTCAATGTTTAATTTAATTTTTGTTATAATTTTTTTGTTTATAATTAATTAGCAACCATGTAGATTTTTTATCTATTATTTTATTTTATTTATGTTCATGTGATTTAGCCATAAATTTAATACTTTAGCACATTTTAATTTATTCTTGTATATTTATTTGATTGTTTATCTTTTGTTATTATTATTATTATTTAACATGTTTTAACATGTTTTGTCTATTTTATTTCTTTTTATTTTTTCTTACTTGATTGTTAATCTTATTTATTGTTATTGTTTATCATTATTATTGTTATTGTTAATATCATTATTACTTTTGTTTTATTATTATTATTATTATCATCATTATCATCACATCATCATCATCATCATCATTATTATTATTATTATTATTACTACATTTATTGTTACACTTATTATTATTATTATTATCTATTATTACTACTATCATTATTATTATTATTACTTTTATTATTCTTGTTTAATGTTATTATTATTTATTATTTTTATCATTATAATTATTATTATTTATGTTTTTCATGCATGTTGAATTGTTAATATGTTAAGTTATTTATTTTTATTATGTCATTTAATTGATTTGTCATACATGATTCATTTTATTTTATTTATTTTTTTCATCTTCATATGTTACATGTTTAAATTCATTTTTATTACTAACATAACTTTTATTTGTATTTTTTATTTCAATAATTATTTTTTATGTGTGAGCCTTTCCAATACCAAATGGAAGTCCATGGAGGTTTGAAGACACCATCTTGGTGGGATTTGTCTTGTTTATTATTTTTTATCATTTTCGTATTTATTCATTATTTTATTATGTAATTTGTAATAAGTTTATTTATTTTTTATGCACGTTAATTAAAAGTCACAAAAAGTTTTAAATTAATAAATTGAGATTTTTTTTCTAATAAAATGGGACCAATGTCCTAATTTTAACCCATAAAAACTCACTTTTAAAAAGAAAAGTTAATTTTGTCAAAATGGAATCATTCATCCCGATTTTATCGATAAATACTAAAAAATAATTTTTCGACTTTTTAAGTGAAAATGAGGGAACCAATTTTCCTAATAAACGTCCTGATTTATGTATGATGTCTTTTATTTTATTTTTATTGTGTAGTATTTATTTCAGGCCCTTATAATTAATTTTGGGGTAATTCTATTCATTTATTTATTTATGCCTTTTTATTTTGGGGGATTATTCTGTCCCATTTTTCACTTGAAATTTTTTATCGTATTTTTTATTATTTTCTTTACTGCTTTTCCAAAAATACTTAAAATGCGCTTTAAATTTATTGTATGATCGCGTGAGAAGACAGGTAAAATTTTTAAAATTAAAAACCCATTTATAATTAACCAAGGCATTAATAAGCGTAAAGTTTCAAATCTTTCTACGGTTTAGAGCTCGACGTTAGACGAACTTTTTCAATTTCTTATAAATTCGGTAGCAACTACAAAATACCTCAAAAGTGCCTAAAGATTTCATGGGATTAGATGATCTTTCCAATGTTCTGTTGGAAGGAGGTGTCCAAAATATCTCATGATTGCCCAAAATCAAAAGATGCAAACCCCTCTCGAGCCCTAAAAGCGGGTCTCCAGGAACGGGTCGGGTCCGCGCGTGTCACATATGCATTTGAACTTCTCTTGATCATATTATGTGTATTTGTGTGGCATGTTATTATATGTATGTGTTTCTGTTCGTTCCCACTAAGTGTTATCGCTTAGCACAAGTGTTTTTCCTGTATAGGTGGCAGGTTCGGTTCGGAGTTGGGTATCTGCAGGTTGGCCACTGGGAGTTAGAGTTGGAATTATTTCTCTTGTATTTTGTTTCTGTATTTTTGTTTAGTTCAATATAGGTTTTGTATAGAATTTTTGTATAAGCTAATCGTATTGTGTATAAGGATGTTTTTTGTATTATGAGAATTAAATTATTATATGATATTACTGTTTTATTATATTTATTGCTTCCGCTTTTGTTTTAGTTTGTATATGTATGCTTGTCTGTGTTTGAGTCTCGATATCTTCCCGAGAGGTATTGGGGTGTTGCAGTTATATTCTCATTTCTTTTATAATTTTACTTTATGCATCCATACACAGTCATTCATCATACAAACTAACATTTCCAGTATAATTTTTTTTATCAAAGGACCAAGCAAAATTCAATATATAAGCTCACATCTATAAATTGGCCCATGTTAATTTCTAGTCAACTTCTCACATATTTACCAAGTTATTACTTAATTAAGGTATTATCAAATTAGAGGAATTCAAATAAATTTTAACTTTATACAATGCATACACACACATATACATTCTTTTACTCAAACCTTTACATTTCATCATCATTTCTACTTATGAGAGAGACTAACTAAATTAACAAAACTATTATTATGTAATACAAGCTAAATTTATGAGAGAGACTAACTAAATTAACATTTTTCTTCTTTGACATATTTGTGCAAAAGTAGTATTTCCATTTTCGAGAAAATTACGAGCATTTTAACAAATTAATATTCTTACACGCAACATAAATATAATAATTTTGTTAATAGATGTCTTCTCAAACCATGGTATAAAAGGAACTAATTCTTCTTTTATAGTCTATTAGATCACTTAAATTAATTGTTTCTAGTCTATATTATGTGCAATTATATTTATCACATTACTTTGTTAAATGCATAATCAAATTAAATAACATACTCCTCATATTCATAGAGTTTCTCATGACTCTGATAACATGTAAGTTCAAACTGCTCTATGCCAATTAAAATAAAGTATTTGTCATAAATTATTTTGCTCATATTTCACATTAATAATGCTTATTCTTAGAGCATTAAGCATTAACTCAATCAAATTTTATATCAATGTGCAACAAAACATGCCCTACTCTTCAAGTTCAATTAGAGATTTTGAATTTTGATAAATAACAGCATTAGCAGAGGCAAAACTAGGGCAAATATGAGTAAAGATTACATGGGAAATTGAGATATGAAATGAATTATTATAATTAGATTGTAATCATGAATCATACTAAGGAAATTCTAAGTGAAATCTTTCAATTTGAGTGCAGGCACACATGCATAAGAGAAAAATTGTGATCATCAGTCCATTCCAAGCTTGAAGTATGAAGATGCTTGGGAATCTACTTTCATTAAATCTCTGTTTTAAAAAAAAAAAAACTTCTCATTCCAAGTGAACTATGTAAGCTTAAGCCATGTCTCTGCCATCACTGATGTCCGGCAATAGTAGGGAAACTAATATGTTCCATCTGTCGTGCTGCAAAAAGGTCTGCAAAGCACTTTGTGAAAATTGACTGAGAATGAGGAAACCATAAGTGAAGATTGAAGCATTCCAGGCAAAGCAACTTTGTCATACACTGAAAGGATGTTTGCAGAAGAACCACAAAAGAAGCAGTCCAATATTAATATCTTTTATATTTTATGCTAGCCAGTAGTACATACCAGCAGAGCTAGTAAATTTCAGTTTTGTTGCAGTAGTTTCTAGGTGTAGTTCAAGCTGCATAGGAGTAATTTTTGGTTCATTGCTCTTTATCAAAGTTCTTCTTAGCTATGTCCTCTTTGTTTATAAAATTTTTGATTCCTAGAGAGAAAATTATAATCACACCTTTGTAAACTACTCTTAAGTCTCTAAAAAAATGAGCATATTTTCTAATCTGACATTAAGGAGAATTTTGCATAAGCTAAAATCATAATTAAGTCATGCAATCTTCGTTGAAATTATAACTTTGTGTTTAAACTTAAATAAAATAATTAAATTATCTCATCCTGAGCTCTACAACCAGGATTATAACCAATACTCTATACTAAACACACAGTATAATTTAAGATTTTTCCCCTAACCTGCACCTTTTATTTAAAGAAATTAAGGAGAGATCCTTTTGGTAGTGCACATACCATTAATAGTCTAATTTCTGCAAACATTTCAGCTCATTTCTGTCGTGGTCAAGTCCCCTTTTTCAATCCTCGATCCCCAGTTGTTGGAACTGCACCATTACTACCGATGTGAAACTTAGAACATCTGGGCCCGGCTGCTGATGGTCACACGCTCAAATGCCGTGTCGTTTAATCGAAATTGAAGTTGGAACATCTCAGCTTCCAAGTTTTGATCTCCCATTTTCCAACGATTAAGGAGGACAAGACGGCATTGGAAGGATCGCCTCTCCATTAGCAGTCCTCCGATGCTATTCATGTCATCATCCGACGTCGAAAGTGGCCGAAAATTGAGGGAGCAACTTTTGTTTCTTTTTTTAAAAAAAAAAAGAATAGAGACGGCGAGAATTGCTATTGGACGGAGGGAAGATGACAACATGGCTGGTTGTCAAGGCGAGGGAAACGTTGGATTGTCATTGCCCCCCGTCACTCTTTTTACCCTTATTTTGCCCCGTTCTCTCTCCCCCTCTTTTTTTCTGTTCCCTTCTTCCCTATATCCCAATTTTGTTTTTCTAGAAAATTCTAGGACCCCCACTAAGAATTTTACTTAATATTTACTTACATATATTTACTTGTTTTTATTTTAATAATTTTTTTTATGTAAATAATTCATTTAGTTATAAATATTAATTCAATTTATAATTTCCTTGATGTATTCATAACAATTAAATTTTGACTCTCAAAACTTGTGGTGAAAAATATTATTTTTCAATTTAAAAGTTACGATTAACTAACTCGAAATTTGGAGTGTTACATTTATTATATCTTTTATATTCTATCATTCTGAACATACTTTTATTTTATTATTTTAAATTGTATAAATTTAATAAGTAATTTTAGCTTAAAAAAATTAATGATGTTAGCTCATTTCTATTCTAGCCAAGCCAAGTATATTTGAGGTGAACTAGAGATTTATTTGCATATTTCAAGTTGAGCTTTAGTACAGGATTAAAATTCTCTTTTTGAATTTAGTTAGGCTTAGACTTCATATTTGAAAGACAAGCTCAGTTAAATATGGTTGGAATTAGGGATAGGTGTAAAATGGGAAAAAAGAAAAAAAAAATATTGTGTAGATAGGATTAAAAAATTTAAAAGTGCCAAACTACAATTTTAAAAATATTTTATAGAACTTTTATTAAATTTATGAGAATCTAAAAACTTTGAGAGGGGTTAAGGCCTACTCAGCTTACTTTGGATTTGCCCTTAATTAACAAAGTCCAAACGAGCAAATAACAAATTATAAATTATAAATTATAAATTATGCAAGAAACGATTGTAGAGTGAAATGAGTAAATTTTTCATTTATCTCTTAAATTGTGGTTTATACGTTTTTTTTAATGCAATTATATTTATTTATACGTTTTATATAAATAGTAATTCAATATATACATATATGTATTACGAATATATTTAAATCGTCGAACAGATAAATTATACGATTTAATGACATATATGCATGCACACACTTACCAAATTACTCCGCTTTTTTATTTATTTATTTATTTATTTATTTTTACAATATATTCATTTACAAATTTTTAGTACGCAAGAAATATCTCCGTTTTTCATTCTTATCTTTGTCAAAGAAAGCATACAATTTGGGGTCGAAATGAAAGGCCAAAAATCAGGTGAAAGGGGTGGAATGTGGGCCCAAGACAGTGCAGCTGTATTGATCATATATTTTGCCACGTCAGCGATTCAAAATCTCTTTTTTACCATCTCTAGCCAGGAGAATGACACGTCATCAAGGGCCCCGCAACAGACAAAGTCGTAATCAAAGCTTACACAAATATCCCCTGCAGCAACCCAGGAAACAAAAAATCAATGAGAACGTTAAGGAGCCACACACACACCAATTGCTCCCTTACGCCCCGACACCTGGCACTCCCGGACACCACAACCTTCCCTCTTCTTCCTTCGGTCTTATCACACAACCCCTATATTTCCTGTCCTAAAAGTCAATTTTACCCCTTCCTTTTTTTGTATTTTTTTCTATTTTATTAATAAAGGTAAATTTAATCTTTTTTTCCTCAACAACTGTGATATTTTTCCATCAAAATCGGTAGCATTCTATTTTTTATGAGACGATTTTAAAAAAATCTAACAAAATTCATTATTGGATATTTTATTTTAAACTATTAACACTTGTAATAATTGATGATCAATATTCTAAAAATGATTTTCCTATTAAAATTGCGTTAAAATAAATAACCAATGGTATGTAATTATTTTATTTAAATAAATATTATCTAAACAAAAAATAATATCAAAAGAAAATTCTCTACAAATTATAATTATAACGAGATTCTACTAAAAAAATTATATATAATGAATAATCATAATATCCTTTAGCTCGAAAACTGAAAGTATAGCTTGGAAAAGCGCCCAAAAAAAACTAGTGATTGTAATTTATTTGTTTTAGGTAAATTAATTTTTTACCAACAGAGAAAAAAGTAGAACCTAAGAAGGTCGATTTGGTAATATAAAGCAAAAGCATAACCTCTGCCGGGTAGGACTGGAGGTTGCCTCTGTTTTATTATCATTCCTTTTCTCCGCTTCAACAAAATTTTGGCTTACTGTAGCGATCAGAAAAAAACAATGAAGAAGTGCGAGCTATGCAAATTTCCGGCGAGAATCTACTGCGAATCAGATGAGGCTAACCTATGCTGGAACTGCGATGCCAAAGTTCACGGCGCTAACTTTCTGGTGGCTCGACACACGCGTACTCTTCTCTGCCGGACCTGTCAGTCTCTAACGCCATGGAAAGCCTCCGGCGCTAAACTATGCCGTACTCTCTCCGTCTGCAATAGATGTGCAAATGAAGTCAATCGTAAAGAATCAGAGGAAGAAGGTGAGGTGGTGGAATCAGATTCCGATTATGATCCAAACGATGTTGATCTAGCCGTGAATGATGAGGACGAAGTAGATGCTGATAATCAGGTGGTGCCGTGGTCTTCTACGACTCCACCCCCGGCCGCCAGTTCTTCCTCCTCCTCCTCCTCCTCCTCCTCCTCCTCTTCTCCTTCTTCTTCTTCTAACCAAGATTGTGTTGGGAGAATCAAATCTGTTAAACGGCGTCGTCAGAGTTCTACAGATCTTAAGTCTCTAGTACTCCAGGTTGGTTCACTTCATTTTATTCTTTAGTATGTGTATTTCTATTCTTATTTATGAGCTATTATCGTGTGAAAATTATGAAATAAAGGTTAGGATTACTTTCTTTGTTGGAACCACAGGAGAATATTAACCGTTCATCTTCTCAACGGACGTGCGGTCACACGGCGCTGATAAGTCAGAGAGATGGCGGCGATGGAGAGGCAAGTTCTCTTGACTCCTTGAGGCCTTTGAAAGAGCGGCGAAATGAAACGGAGCGTCCGGCTCCGGTTAGAGCGGGTTCAAGATCTGTGGCAACTTCGATCCTGAAGAGATTTCAGGGAAGCAGTGACGGTAAATTAAAGGAAGAATCTCAGGCCCTTGATGATAAAATTAACAAGGAATCTTAGCCGAAGGATTTGAGGTAGTTTAATTTTAAGGATAGATTTTGGTATGACCTATTCTAAACAAGTAACAGCTGTAGTCTTGGTTAAAAAAAAAAAAAAAAAAAAAAGAAAGAAGAGAGAGAGAGAGAATGAGTAACCAAGGTAGGGTTTCAATTGATCTTTTGGTTGACTATTAGTTAATTATTGTATTATAATTAAATTTTTAATTAGTTGGATTAGGTTAAAGTGTAATTCAATTGGTTTCCATTTTTAAGCATTCTCATCATTAACTATATCATGGTGATACCTGAAACTATTTAATATAGTATGCTGCATTAATTTCGGCAATAATCACTAATAAATAAAATGGGATAACTAAAAAAAAAAATTTAACTTTTAAATCAATTCACAATTAAAATTTTATGGATTTAAAAAGTTTCGTGACAGTACAGCTTTTGAATTGATAATTGTAGTGTTTTTTTTTTTCTTCTTTCAACGATGTTTCTATTTGTTTTGTTGTTTTGTTAGGAGCTCAGCGAATACAGCTGCTCACACTCTTGCTCGTGAGTCCGTGCCCTCTTTCAGTTATAATGTTTTGAACTCTGATTATTCTAGCTAAAATCTAATAAAAAAATATAGCAATTGGGCTAATAATGTTTTAAAGACATTTCAATTGTGCCTCTCAGTTAAAAATTTCATTAAAACTTACAGAAACACCAATTATTTTTATTTAAAAATTTAATTTTTTTAGCTTTTATTTTAATATTTAGATTTCGTTCGATTTAACAGATCAACGTAATTATAGCTGATATTGATTGTTGATAATCAATATTTGTTTTTAGCAGTTAATTAATAATTAATATTTAAATGTTTGATCAAATTATATAAAACTGTTGTTTAATTATAATTACAAAAATATGCATATTTTTTTTTACTTTAGACGTATATTTTTATAAAATTAATAAATAAAATAAAGAATAATATAATAATAAAATTTATAAATTATTCGAACAATTAGCATAAAAAAATATGTTAATTAATAAATATAAACTTTCATAAGTACATGTAATATAAGTTTGTTTGGAATTTACAAATTATTATAATAAATTATATATATTGATCTTTCACCTAAAATAAAAATATGTATAAATTTGAAAAATTAATATATTTAGATATAAAAAAGATAATATATATATATATAAAAGTAGGGTAATTTTATCTTTATAATAATAAATCAACTCCAAAAATTTCTAAAAAGTTAGACTTTTCAAAATGTAGTTGTTTTGATATCAATTCGCTAATAGCTGTTATTTTAAAAATTTTACCAAAAACGTTAAGAGAGCTATTGGAAGAGAAAAGCCTAACAACATTGCAAGCGAAAAGTCTAACAACTACATTCCAAAAGTTAAACCAAACATCCTTTTAATATAGTTAAAAATTAATAATAAATTTTTCTTACCATTAATAACTCAATAGGGTCGCTGTTTTTATGTAATTATGTGGTAATTTTTTTTATTATTATTCATGTTGATAATACATTTTTAAAACAATTTAAACTTAAATATAAATATAAATATAAATATAACTATAGACTTTAAAAATTAAGAACAATTAAATTAAAATAGTAAAACTATTTTACTCAATGGTATTTTCGATCCTCGGGATGTTAGCAAAATTCTTCGGAGGTCTAGTGTGCAATGTAATACCCCAATGTACCCTAGGAGGGAAATAGGAGTGCTACTGTAGACATATAATTGATCATATAATGACTTGTTCACAGATTATGTGCTATCGTATTTTGACTTCATATTCTAAAGTTTATGTATTTCTTGCGTTAATACACTTTTCTCTTTAAATAGCTAAAGCATAAAATTTGCTTTAAATTAACACACAATTTAATATTCATTTTACAACTTAGGTGTTACGATTAAGCAATTTGTATTTTATATCTAACTTTATAGTTTATCTTATTCCACTGTCCCGACCTTCACTACAGACTGGTCTCTAATTTCATACCTACGTTTCAAAGAGGCAACTCCTGTACTAAGTCATAGTTAACAATGTATTACCTAACACAGGTAAACAATTTGATAACTAGCTATTGAGAGTTCATAACTATTAATTTATTTATGATAATATATATACTATTCTTGTATATTTATACAAGATCACATTTTAATTACTAATTCAAAATCTTATTTAGTATTATTTAGCGTACACTTATTATATCCGGTGCTTATTTAGTCTTACACATAACTATATATATTTATATCGAATTTATATTTAACTTGAATATCTTTATAAGTCAATTATATCTCAGTATACTCGGACAGGAGAAACCCTATATCAGATTCCATTCATTATGTTACCCTAAACATTTGGCACCTATTAATTCTTGGTGATTTGGTTCGGACTTGAAATATGTATTCCAAGCTTTTAAGTATCTCAAAAATTGAGAATCAAAACCACGTATTTCTACTTGCTAATTTTTTTGTCATATTAATCTTTAGAAGCAGCTTTTATTTTCTATAACTAAAGATACATGTAGCACTCTATATCCAATCCGAAAGGCGAGTATATCAAATCTGAAGAGCAAGTTGGATAAAAATGTTACAACCTATCTTAAAATCCATAACATACGAATAATTAAATTTCTTTTTAAATTTAGAAACACTTCAAATTTTACTATTTATTTTACAAGAATTTTGGTAGAACCTCCCCATAATTTTGTCTATCCTCCAGTAAAGTAAAATTTTTATTACACTTCCATAAATCACATTTCTAACTCCAAACTCCTTACACAAAGATTTATCCCTTCCTCCATTGTTTCAATCAATCAATCAGGAGTCAAAATTTTATTTATATCAACTACAATAACTTCTCAATTCAATAAACAAAATTAAATGCAGTTTTAAACCTTATCCGTATACTTTGTAATATATTAATTAGGACTTAAAATACACCTCAATTGCCCTTACCACTTTACTCGTAAAATTCATATATACACATATATATTTATAATCATTTCTTCACACAGATTTTGCCGCATCAATTTCAAATGCATGCACCACATGGAGTAAGACAACATTTCATTCAATACATTCAATTCTTATAGACAAACAAATGAAACTTAATAAAACATATGTAATCAGGTTTCCAAATCAATAGTATGAAAACTTACTAAATATTGATCACATATACTTTTTTTTTATGTACCATATATATATATATAATAATAATTGTTCATGCATAACACAACACACTTACCATGCATATCTATGTTAATTTCATAGAATTCTTAAGCAATTTAATGCGAATATATATGTGACGCGTGCCGAACCCCGTGGCCTCCCGAAAGCCCGCTTTAAGGCGATCGGGATGGGATTCATTAAAGCTTGTAAGGTATTTACAAGTGCGTTTATTTTGGGCAACAATGAGATTTCTTGTAGTTGCCACCCAATGTTCCAATAGAACATCGGGAAGGGTCGTCTAGTCTCAGCGAGTCTAAGACGGCGCATACATATCCATCTTGAGCAAGCCAAAGAGATTTTGGAGGTCTCAGCCTCTACCCCCTGAAGCCTACGATTTGTAAATTGAAGTCTTTTGGTGAGATTCAAGAGGTGTCTTGGAAGTCCTAGACCTCTTGCCTCATTGAGCCCCAAAGACCAGAGTGAGTTCAGGACTTCTCATTTATTTATACCTTGATCAATATTATGATTAAGTTTTGAATTCATTGTTTCACCAACTTTCCATACGATGCATTTAATTAAGGCGCAATCATTCACGTCAAAAGCAATAAGTAAAACATTATTAAAATGAACATTCTCAAAATAAATTACAATAAAACTAGGGGCGGAATACAACACCCATTGTAAATAAAATCCAAATCATGCATAAATCGGGGTATTTATTAATGATGAGAACATTGGTCCTCGCATGCATATTTATTATAAAACAATTTTGATGTGATGGTTTTATTTTGGATGGAGAAAATTGAGACATTGGTCCCATTTTTATTTAGGAAAAATTTCAAATTAATTAATAAAAAAACGTTTAGTGACTTTCTTTCTAGTGGGCCTAAATAAATAATTTTACAAGAAAATTACATGGAAAAAATAAATGAAAAAGCCAAAATAAATAAATATTACAAACGAAGAAAATAAATATGTAACCCGAACGAGCCTCTTGGATCTCCCCGTGTACTTGCAAAAATGCCCAAGCAAAAAATGAGATGTGAAATAAAATAAAACACAAATAAAAATAATGTTAGTAATTGAATCAATTAAAATCAATTAAATATAAAATAAATGATAAGATAAAATAAAATGAGATAAAATGAAATGATATCAAAATCATAAATGAATTAAAATGTTATCAATTTAAAATAAATAAGAAAACTGTGTTATGAATAATAAGTGGATTAAAAGATGTAATTGGAATAAAATACAACATGTTAATTAATTAATGTGTAAAAATATGAACATGATAATAATGAAAATAAATAAGTGAACAAAATATTAAACATATGATAATGACAATGGAAAAGAATAAAAAATAATTAAATAAATGACATGATTAATTAAATATGTTCACAAATGATATAAACCATTTACATGGCAAAAAGATCAATCAAAATGAATTAATTTAATTATACGTTAAAAATAATGATGAATGAATTAATTTAATTACATGTTAAAAATAAAAGAAATCAATATTCACATGAATAAAATAAATGAATGAGAATAATAATAAAAATATACATGGTAATAAATTAAACATAAACAAAATAAATAAATGAATAACTGAAAATAATAAAAATGAACATGAATAAATTAAATATGAACAAAAAGAATAAGAATAACAAGTCCTGAATGTTTACGTTCAGAGTTTCGGATTCGATGAAGGTATAAAGATGATTGATTTCCTTATTCTTGATTTGCAAGATTAGAATTAAATAATAAAAATGTTGGAATTTTATTCCAAAAAAAAAAAGGTTTAAAAAAAACTCTTTGAAAACAAAAAATTAATTTCCTTGCTCAAAGGAATTCTTTTTATTGATTACACAAAAAAAAAACCTTGAAAAAGTTAAATGGAAAACAAATGAGAAGACAAAAAACTGAATTTTGAAAACAAATCATCAATTTATTTATCTCAAAATTAAATCCATCAACAAAATTCCATCCAAAAATATATTTAGAAGAAATTGTGTTGGAAAAAGAATGAAAAATTGATTTTTCTTTTTGATCTTTGGTTGGGAAAAAAATATGGAACTTTTTTAAAGTTTGAGAGGAAGAAGAAGAGAAAAAAGCCTAGCAAAATCCCCCAAAAGAATTTCCCTTTTAGGTTTTCATCTCATTCTTTTTATATGAAGAAAATAGAAAAAATAAAATAATTCAAGGGATAAAATTTAATTAAATCAGATATTACCTATTTTAATTTTTAAAAATGGAAAAAATCCCTTAAAACCTTGAAAAAAGGGATAAAAAACTGATTTTTAGGTCCAAAAATCGGAAAAAAGGGTATCAGACCCTATAGCGACGGCCAGGAAAGGAGGGAAGCCCGTTGCTACAGAGGGACAGGCTTCACGCAGCGAGGCTACGCAAAATCGCGCACTCCAGCGCGCAGTGCGCTCAATGCTACGCGCTCTTTTAGCGACGCGCAGCATTGGCGACGTTGCGCGTCGCCTCTTCGCGCCCGCGAGCTGGGCGCCAGCGTGCTGCCGTAGGCGCGCCGCCGCGCCCGACACTTGCGATCCGATTTTTTTTTTAAATTTTAAATTGACTAAAAATACTATAATTTTAAGCCCCCATTTTTCAAAACTAATTTTTAAAATATTTGTTATTATTTTTTATCTTTTCACTCTAAAATGCAAATTTAAATAGGAAATCACCACTTTCAACTTTTTTGCCTGTGACAAGTCATCTTATCATCATTGGGTAACTCTGATATGGGCTGTTTCAGGACCCGGTGTCTACATTTGCCCCCAATTTTGGGGAAACTAGTGCACTAGTGTCTAGATGAGCCAAAATTCAGAGAAAAAGGAAAGAGATGCGTACCTGAGGCAGCCCTTACCTTTTTGCTGGTGGGGTAGCGATGCGTCGAGTCTGTTCCAGACTTACAAAACGCGAGGATTGCTCTCCTGAGCTGCACCGAGTTTGCTCCAGACTTACAAAATGCGGATGGTGATGCGCCGAGTCTGCTCCAAACTTACAAAACGCGAGGATTGCTCTCCTGAGCTGCACCGAGTCTGCTCCAGACTTACAAAGTGCGATCCAATCTATCGTGTGTACCCCGCTGACCTCGTCTCAGCATGCAAGGTGTTTGATTTATCCCACTGACCTCATCTCGGCCTGCACGGTGTCTGTGAGATGCAGTATTCTCTAACCACAACCCGTTGCGATCTATTCTATTGCTTGTGATCTGTTAGCCTCGTCCCGGCTTGATTGCCCCCGACATAATGTGAATGAAGAGGTTTGCTTTTCTGGGCAGTTTCTGATAAGATTAAGCTGAACCCACCACTCGGATCATCTCAGGATTGAAGGGATGTGGAATACTTTTGAAAATAACTTGATGTTCCGAAGAGACTGAGAAAGCCTTAAAATGTCTTAAATATAATGCTCCAAAGAAACCAAGAATGCCTTAAAAAGGTCTTAAAGATAATGCTCCAAAGAGATGGAAAATGCCTTAAAAAAAGGTCTTAAAGATAATGCTCCAAAGAGACTGAGAATGCCTTAAAAAAAGGTCTTAAAGATAATGCTCCAAAGAGACTGAGAATGCCTTAGAAAAAGGTCTTAAATATAATGCTCCAAAGAGACTGAAAATGCCTTAGAAAAAGGTCTTAAAGATAATGCTCCAAAGAGACTGAGAATGCCTTAAAAAGGTCTTAAAGATAATGCTCCAAAGAGACTTTGAAGCTCATTTGGAGATTTTGATGTCGAGCCTCCAGAGAGAAAATTATTATTTGAGGTTTTGGTTGCATGCCCTCAGGCGGATAGGTTTCCATGTCTTTGGTGATTCTTCTATTTTTGTTTTTATTTTGGGATTTTCTTTCCTGGAATTTTTACACTTTGGATGCATTCGAATTTTTACAGCATGTTGGATTTTCAAGGCCTCGAAAATATCTTCTTCTTTTTATTTTGTTGTTTTGCTTTGAGAATTTGTACATTTGAATTTGAATTTTGTACACTTATTGTGTGATGTATGTAAGCGTGCTTCTTATGACAGAAAAAAAACTTACCTGTTCGCTCCTGGCATGGTGTGCATGGAAATGCTTATTCTTTTCCCTCTTAGGAGCAGGTCCTTGAGATTCTTCTCTTGTGAGGACTTCATCTTGATCTGATTGTTTGGCATGAATGAGCGCCGATGCAGAGCTGAAAGTATACCTCGGCTCACTTTCGCATCTGATTTCCTTTAGCATGGTGTGCCCGGATAGGCTTGTTCTCTTGGGCGTTTCACCTTTGTACATATTTACTTGATTTTAGGTCGGATACAGTGGCCGATCATGTCGAGCTGAATCCGTCCTTTGGATCACCCATGCTCATGAGGTCTATTCAATCCCTTCCCTCTAAGTTATGTACACAACAACATATACAAAAAATTGTGTGTGCGTATGGAATCACCAGTATGAAATATACACATAAAGCTATATACACGAGACATAAGCAAAAGATTAGTGTACAAGAATTGTGTGTACAACCATAAGTGTAATGGACTAAATGCATGTGATATGTAGGGCAATATGCAAAAGATTTATGCATGTGAGATGCAAAAATGGATAGACCACATCCAAGGTGGTTAAGGGATTCGTTGAGGGTACTGCTCAGCTGCTCATATTGTCTGATGCCCCTAAGGATCTAGAAAAGTGTTGTCTTGGATTTATGGACCCTGACCCATAATCTTTTCAAGGAGAACTAACCCGTATGTACCTTTGCCCCCCGGTCAATGAGCATCTTGCCCCCGAGACTCTGACTCAAGTTCTGCATTATACGACACTTGTCTGAAGGGAAGTCATTTCGAGTAATGCTACCTTATTGCTCCAGGCTTCAAAAGTCATTGTTTTAAAGGTAGTGCGTCCCTTGTGGATTTTCACACTAGCTTTTCTTAGTGGAAAATGCGTCCCTTTAGGGATTTTCACATAACCCTGTGCCTAATTTTTGCCTGGAGTGGACCCAACCCAATCCAGCGAAATTTTTTTCCTTTTTTCTCTTTTGTTTATTGAAGGATAGACTGCCTGTTCCCAGGTTTTCACCCTGCCGTTTGGTCTAACTTTTGCTTAGAGAGCCAGTCGCGGTTTTCATCTCTAACAACCTCTTTTTTTTTTTAATTTAAGGGGTAGGAGGAGGATTTGTCACATGAAAAATTATTATTGTTGCTTTGATAATTGCTCCAGTGTATGTCCTTATGCCTGCAACAGGTTTCTCTTAACCGTCTAATTGTATATTTATGCCTAGTTTATGCATGCATTTCTATCTATAGGCACCATATAGCAATAAGAATGACCATGACTAGACATGTGATACAAAAGCACTAGTTTTACTTAATTTTAATGAGTAACAACTTAGGTGCACCCGATCTCCTGCTATCAATCAGCCCTCTCGGGTTTTCTTGATTGAACATTTTCTCTCAAACCTCTAATTTTTGTCCAGGATGCCTTTTTTCGGTTTTCACCCTGACGAGGCACCCAATTTTAGCAAGGCCGCCTTTTTTTTCGGTTTTCGACCCGCGGGGCTTTTATTCTCTTCTTTTGATTTTTAGCCCTTAACCCTAGACCCTCTTGAGTCTGTCAACATTGATCGGTTCTGTCCGTTACTACTTTCTTGGATAACAATCTCTGGAAGACAAAGGGACCTTCTCACGCTGACCCAAATTTTCCTCGTATGTCTGGAACACCTGGTCTCATTTGTTTGACAATTGAATCTCCCTCCTTCATCAGATGCTTTCTGGCTATCTTTCCAAATGATCAAGCAGAATGTTTTCTGATGGATCTGACCGTGGCGATAATCCCATGACTTGTCCTTGTCCGACTTGTGCAATTGCTGCTGTCGTTGTTGTGATCTGTTGGCTTCCAAAATTTAGCCATGACTACCCTTAAAGATTTGAGCTTCACATCTATCAGCCATACTACTTCTGCCCCCTGTGTTGAGGAATAATAGATGACTCTTGTAGAGGTTCTAATGGTGGGTCTCTAGCCTCGAAGTGCAAAAGGGTCATTTCTCTGCTCAATCCTTTTTCATGATCTTTTCTGCCAGCATTAAACCATTCATATAGGTCATGCAAATTTTGGCTTGGATTTCTTCCGTCTCTTAGCTCCTTCCTCATTCATCAACTTGTTGCTTGTATAGTATACCCTTCATACAGATAAAACGGGTAGATGGTTTGCATATCAGCGTTTTGGTCCTTTTCCTTTCGGCAACCATGAAGAATGGTAGGATACGGACATGTAAAAATCAACAGGATTTGGGCAAAACTTGCCCCCAAGATGTTTTCCTTCTATCTTTTTTATTGTTTCCTTCTTCTTCTTTTTTTTTTGTTTGTTTGTGCTTGCTTTTTGTTCTTTTCCTTTTTATTCTCTTTTTCCTTATTCTTTTTCCGAGGATAAGCTTTGCCCTAATCCTGATAGTTTAAACATACACGTACCCCTTCTCTTCTTGACTTGGGATAGCATTGACCAAATAAGTCCGGTTTTGAACTCCGACCAAAAATTTTAGCTTCATCTCTGCTTGTGGATTCTTCCTTTTGACCTTTTCTGCCCCCTCCGGCCTGGTCTTCTGAGCTTCTACTTGACTAGTCCATGATCGGGATATGTTGGAATGGTGTGTTTGACGCCTATATGATTATCTCCTGGCATGTCTTCATGGGTCCAGGCAAAGGCTTCTTCAGACTTTTTTTTTCATTCTCTTAAATTTTGTCTCACCTTAGGAGTCAAATTAGGTGCAACCAAGATTACTATTTATTGAAACCAAATGAAACAGTGTTTTAAACCAATGCCTTAATGATGCAATAAAATATAAAAATGCATATATAAGCAAAGCCCATATTATTAAATCAGAAAAGATAAACAAGTGCATAGTTCAGGCACACACTTTAGAAAATGAAAAGCATTATAATAACTCTAATCCTTTCTTTCTTCATCCAGGCCAAGGACCAATTCTTGAATGCGATCTCTCAGAAGGCAATAATAGTATGTCCGATGCCCTGTGTAATGGTGATACGCACAATACCAGTCTGTTCTGTGCCTCAGTTTTCCTTAACTTGGGGCAGGCCTAGCTAGCAAGGGTTGCAACTTCCCTTCCTTGATGAGACGAGTGAAGTGCCAAGATAGAGGCTTGCCCGAGATTGTGAGGTGTTTAGGAGTCATTCCGGTGGTTGAGACCATTGCTGCCTTGGTATTTCCCCCATTGCTACTGCTATTTCTTAAGGCTAGGTTTGCAAATTTAGCCATTTTATCCAGATGCTCAGCCTCAGCTTCAATGGCTATATCTTTTAAGGACTCCTAGTCCTTCAACCCCTTCATCTTTAACCCATCTTTCAAGTATGGGTTGGCATTCCTTATAAACAGCCTGATCTGGTCTGGAGTGTCCGGCCTCTTCTTCATCTCCATTACCCGGTTCCTCCATCGGGTCAAGTACTCATGGAATGACTCGTTCGAATTTTGTTGTAGTAACTCTAGGTCTTTCAGGGTGACCTCCATCCTTGTACTACAGTCATATTGCTGGAGGAATTCCTCCGTCAGCAGATCCCAGTCTTCTTTTGTTCTCCGATCCAGTCCATGATACCAGCCCACCGTAGGACCTGTCAAACTTAAACAGAAGTATTCTACCTTCTGCCTCCTTGTTAGTGTGGTACCTTTTATTATCAAAGAGTACTGCTTGATGTGTGCGGTGGGGTCCGATGTGCCATCAAATTTCGGGACACCAGGCATCTTAAAGTTTAAGGGGATCAGATCTTCTCCATCCAGCTCTTTGTCTTCGGGGTTCATTTCTCGACCCCTTGTCAACATCTTAGCCATTGCCTCGAACTTTTCTTCCATCTTCTTCCAGATAGTATTTCTATCTGGGGTGCTTTCCTTCTAACTGACAGGGGTTCTCTATATTCATCCCCTTCTAGGTCCTCTTCCATTCTATGGGCTACTCCTCTCTTTTGCCCTCCTGACGTGGCAGTCCCTAGGTCCACTGGTGGTGGACGTGCATCCTCCGGCTGATCCTCTCTGGCCTCTTCCTGTTCATTTTGTCTCATGGGAGGAGGCGCCAGGTTCTGTGGTGCAGCTGGTTGAGCCATTGCGACCATCATGGCCATCATTCAGTTCTCGAATTCTTCTAACCTTTGACCCACTTCTTCATCTATCAAGGCCCTGGTAGCATCTGCCTCCCTCGATGAATTGGACATTTCTGGAGATTCTCTGAATGCCTATTGATTGCACTTGACTTGATTGTGGTTGCTCAACCAAAACCCTTTGATAATGTGACTGTCAGAACCCCTAACCAGCTAGGAAAGTGGTCTTTGATGGCTGAAAAGTCAAAGAGTTAGAATGATGCATGAATAATACGCAATGCCTGGTCGTGCTGTGCAATAAAAATGGTATACAATGGCTAAAAGAGATTACAATGATAAATGTGAGACATGTGAAAAATTATACATAGGATAATATGTACATGTAATAATTATATGCAAACAATAAGATGTATACATGTAGAAGAAATACAGAAATTTACTTGTGCATGACTGACATGAATATGCAATGCATCATCCACAACCACATGCAAGCAGATAGATCCTTCCAACCTTATTGCCCCCACCTACGAGGTCGTGCGGTCTCTGTCCTAGGTGGGCTTAATCCATGGGTTAATAGGGAACCCGATGGACGCGTATGGTGCATGGTAAAAAACCGATAGCATAACCTCTCTTAGCTAATGTGCATACGCATGTGTTTTGCCCATCATGTATTTAGGCAGCCCGAATAAGTTGACATGGGCCTATCGGGGCATGAAAGCCTTTGATTAGGTGACCTAACAAATTATTTGGGTTTGTCCAATACAAAATGATCCATATAGCAAGCAAGATATTACGGTTCATACCATATAGGGGAAGTATCTATTGCCATTACATGAGTTTTAGTCAAAGGTGGTGTTGCTTTAGGGCTACCCAAGCATGGTCCCTGCCAACGGGTCTAGCTCATCACGAGCATAACGACCGATTGGGTCACCATTTAATATACCATGATGGTACGAGGCTTGGGCTGGTGATTATCCTTAACACTTTCCTACATTGAGTGAACGTAGGGTCGCGCTTCGGGAACACACCGGGGCTGAAAAAGGGACCAAACTTGCATAGATCTAAGGCTCTAATGAGATGCAATGCAGTTTTGAAAGAAGGTGAAATCTTTAAATTAAAACTCAATTATAATTTTTAATCAAGGTACTTTCGAATCGAAGTCTCGAATAAGTCCCCAGCGGAGTCGCCATTCTGACGCGCGCCGAACCCCGTGGCCTCCCGAAAGCCCGCTTTAGGGCGATCGGGATGGGATTCATTAAAGCTTGTAAGGTATTTACAAGTGCATCTATTTTAGGCAACAATGAGGTTTCTTGGAGTCGCCACCCAATAGAATATTGGGAAGGGTCGTCTAGCCTCAGCGAGCCTAAGATGGCGCATAAATATCCATCTTGAGCAAGCCAGAGAGATTTTGGAGGTCTCAGCCTCTACCCCCTAGAGCCTAGGATTTTTAAATTGAAGTCTTTTGGTGAGACTCAAGAGGTGTCTTGGAAGTCCTAGACCTCTCGCCTCATTGAGCCCCAAAGACCAGAGTGAGTTCGGGACTTCTCATTTATTTATACCTTAATCAATATTATGATTAAGTTTTGAATTCATTGTTTCACCAACTTTCCATACGATGCATTTAATTAAGGCGCAATCATTCACGTCAAAAGTAATAAGTAAAGCATTATTAAAATGAATATTCTCAAAATAAATTACAATAAAACTAGGGGCGGAATACAACCCCCATTGTAAATAAAATCCAAATCATGCATAAATCGGGGTATTCATTAATGATGAGGACATTGGTCCTCGCATGCATATTTATTATAAAACAATTTTGATGTGATGGTTTTATTTGGGATGGAGAAAATTGAGACATTGGTCCCATTTTTATTTAGGAAAAATTTTAAATTAATTAATAAAAAATTGTTTAGTGACTTTCTTTCTAGTGGGCCTAAATAAATAATTTTACAAGAAAATTACATGGCAAAAATAAATGAAAAAGCCAAAATAAATAATTATTAAAAATGAAAAAAATAAATATGTAACCCGAACGAGCCTCTTGGATCTCCCTGTGTGCCCGCAAAAATGCCCAAGCAAAAAATGAGATGTGAAATAAAATAAAACACAAATAAAAATAATGTTAGTAATTGAATCAATTAAAATCAATTAAATATAAAATAAATGATAAGATAAAATAAAATGAGATAAAATGAAATGATATCAAAATCATAAATGAATTAAAATGTTATCAATTTAAAATAAATGAGAAAAATGTGTTATGAATAATAAGTGGATTAAAAGATGTAATTGGAATAAAATACAACATGTTAATTAATTAATGTGTAAAAATATGAACATGATAATAATGAAAATAAATAAGTGAACAAAATATTAAACATATGATAATGACAATGGAAAAGAATAAAAAATGATTAAATAAATGACATGATTAATTAAATATGTTCACAAATGATATAAACCATTTACATGGCAAAAAGATCAATCAAAATGAATTAATTTAATTATATGTTAAAAATAATAATGAATGAATTAATTTAATTACATGTTAAAAATAATGATGAATGAATTAATTATGAACAAAAAGAATAAGAAGAATAAGCCCGGAATGTTTACCCTCAGAGTTTCGGATTCGATGAAGGTAAAAAGATGATTGATTTCCTTATTCTTGATTTGCAAGATTAGAATTGAATAATAAAAATGTTGGAATTTTATTCCAAGAAAAAACAGGCTTAAAAAAAACTAATAAAAAAAAAAAACTCTTTGAAAACAAAAAATTAATTTCCTTGCTCAAAGGAATTCTTTTTATTGATTACACAAAAAAAAACCTTGAAAAAGTTAAATGGAAGACAAATGTGAAGACAAAAAACTGAATTTTGAGAACAAATCATCAATTTATTTGTCTCAAAATTAAATCCATCAACAAATTTCCATCCAAAAATATATTTAGAAGAAATTGTGTTGGAAAAAGAATGAAAGATTGATTTTTCTTTTTGATCTTTGGTTGGGGAAAAAATCTGGATTTTTTTTAGAATTTGAGAGGAAGAAAAAGAGAAAAAGATAAAGAGAAAAAACCCTAGCAAAAACCCCTAAAAGAATTTCCCTTTTAGGTTTTTATCTCATTCTTTTTATATGAAGAAAATAGAAAAAATAAAATAATTAAAGGGATAAAATTTAATTAAATCAGATATTACCTGTTTTAATTTTTAAAAATGGAAAAAAATCCCTTAAAACCTTGAAAAAAGGGATAAAAAACTGATTTTTAGGTCCAAAAATCGGAAAAAAGGGGTATTAGACCCTATAGCGACGGCCAGGAAAGGAGGGAAGCCCGTCGCTATAGAGGGACGGGCTTCACGCAGCGAGGCTACGCGAAATCGCGCGCTCCAGCGCGCAGTGCTGCGCGCGCTTTTAGCGACGCGCAACATTGGCGACGCTGCGTGTCGCCTCTTCGCGCCCAGCGCGCCTGACACTCACGATCTGATTTTTTTTTAAAATTTTAAATTGACTAAAAATACTATAATTTCAAGCCCCTATTTTTCAAAACTAATTTTTAAAATATTTTTTATTATTTTTTATCTTTTCACTCTAAAATGCAAATTTAAATAGGAATTCACCACTTTCAACCTTTTTGCCTGTGATAAGACATCTTATCATCATTAAGGCCATGTTTGTTTTCCCGTATAGTATACAGGATAGCATAAAATAATACAGGCTAATACATTAGAGGGTGTTTGGCTAATTTTTCTAAAAAATAATACATGTATTATATAATACAACATTTAGTTTTTATCCTATATACACAGTATAAAATAGTGCACCCCTCCCCCCTGGGTTTATTTAATACGGTGTTTATCCTTATTTTTACTTTTTCTCATTTTATATAAATTCTATTTTATTATTTTATTATCATTTTTATTTTGTGAATATATATTTTGTGTGTTATAATAATTTATTAAATTTATTTAGTTTGAATATTATTATTATTATTATTATTATTAAATTCTTTTTTGCATGATTTTCTACTTATGAGCCTGTTACATATTGGATTATGTCTAAAATAATAAAATAATAATAATTAAGTTTATTCATTTTGATTTGTTATGGGACTATGTATAAAATTATTAATTTTAACACATTTATTAATATATTTCAATTATATAATTGAATGTTATTAATTAAATTGTTTGTTTGATTGTTAATTTATCTACTATTATATATTTATATTTCAAGAAATTTTTGCACATTTTTAAAAAATTGTATTTTACAATTAATTTTTTTGTCTAAATTAATAATATTAAAAATAATTTAATTTTTCATATTTTTTAATTTTATTTAAAAACAATACAATATACTATTATATATCAAATACAATATAAAATAATACAAACTAATATAATATTATATCAAACACTGTATAATATAATACAAATTAATATTATACAGACTAATACTATACAGGCTAATACTATACAGACTAATACTATATAGACTAATAGAATACAGCGAACCAAACGTGCCCTAAGTGACTCTGATCTGGGCTATCTCAGGACCCGGTGTCTATAATATATTATAGCAGTCAAATTCTTATTTGCACATCATGAATCATCTAATATTGTTCCATATACTTTTTGATACGAACATATATGCATACTGTGACGCGCGCGAGCCGGATCCCCCGCGGCCGCCCGTGGGACCGCCCGCTCTAGGGCGATCGGGGCATTTGAGGGTCCGTTGACAGCTTGCAATAAATTGCAAGTGCGTCTATGTTGGGCAACAAGGAGATTTCATGGAGTCGCCACCCAATAAAACATTGGAAAAGTTTCTCTCGCCTCGGAGAGCCTAAGACTGCGCTTAGTATCCATTTTGGGCCAACCAAAGGGGTCTTGGAGGGTAAACCTCTCGCCCTAAGGAGCCTAGGATTAACGTCAAAGTCTCGTG
Source organism: Excoecaria cochinchinensis (assembly GCA_947683425.1). Lineage (NCBI taxonomy): Eukaryota > Viridiplantae > Streptophyta > Magnoliopsida > Malpighiales > Euphorbiaceae > Excoecaria > Excoecaria cochinchinensis. The sequence goes on along the minus strand of CANTUQ010000027.1, from coordinate 1,939,879 downwards.
ACACAAGAGGTATTTTGGAGGGTAAACCTCTCGCCTCTTTGAGCCCAAAGACCAGAGATAGGTTCAGGACTTCTCATTTATTCGTACTTTGATTGATTTTACAATTTGGTTTTGAGTCTATTAGTTCGCTCTCTCCCCACACGATGCGATTTAAATTAAAGGCGCAATCATCCATTTAAGAGCATAAAATAAAATAGCATTAAAACATAAAACATATTTACAATAATGCTAAGGGTAAAATACAACCCTCGTTTGTAAATGTGCAATACATGCATAAAACGGGTTATTCATTAACAATGAGGACATTGGTCCTCGCATGCATTCATTATGGAAAACGATTTTTATGTGATGGTTTTATTGGGCAAAAATAGGACATTGGTCCAATTTTATTTAGCAAACATTTTATTTAATAGAAAACATTTGTGTGGTGGTTCTTTTTAAGAGCGGTCGAAAATCGTTTTATTATTACATACCACAAATAAATAAAATAAAATAATAATTACATATTTCTAAATAAATAAATAATTAATAAAATCTAATCTATTTGTTCCAACTGTGCTCCTCGAACGAGTCACATTGCCACTCTCGGTTATAACCGTAACAGGAAATAATATTAGTTAGTAATAAATAATTGAATAATTGAATCAATAAATAAGTGCATAAGCAAATAATTGAATAAACTAAAATAAATTAAAGAAGATAATTAAAATTAATAATTGATTAAATTAAATGATAAACAAATGAATGAATAAATAAATAAATAGTTAAATGAATAATTAAATGAATTAAATAAATAATTAAGTAAATTGATAATTAATTTGGTGTGGTAAAAATGAGATTAATGCATGTAAATGACAATTATGGTGATGAAAGCCAATGAAAATAATAATAATATAAACAAAAATATTATAAAATGATAATATTAGTAATAATAATAATGAAACAAGTAGTAATAATAATAATAATAATAATAATAATAATAATAATGCAATATAACAATAATATGAACCAAATTATAATAATATATTAACAACAATAATAATTATGAAATGCATTAAACATAAAATAATAACATTAAGAATAATGAATAATATAATATTAATATAGCAATAATGGTAAACAAATAATAATAATAATAATAATAATAATAATAATGATAATAATATTAACATAACACAAAATACTAATAATAAACAAATATGACAATTAATTAACAATAAGCATATAATAATAATAATAATAACAATATTAAATAATAGTAATATTATTATTAATATAAACAACAGAAAATAAATAATTTATAATAATAATAATAAATAATAATAAAAACAGAAATTAAATAAAAAAAAATATATATATATATATTTATATATATACAATAATAATATAAAATAGGGGGAAGTGGAGTTTACCGTCGCCGGAGCGTCGCTGACCGTCACCTCCACCACCGGATCGGAGGTCAGGCCACCGGAGGTACGCCGGAAGGAGCTTCGCCGGAGGTGGAAAATGCGCCACCGTGGTCTCGGTCTTCCTTCCTCATGCGCCGTTTGCCGGGAACCAATGGAGGAGCGGCTGGAACGGGCAGCTTCGTCCGGCGGTAGCGATTCCACTGGTGGGCGCGTGCCGCCTTATGCGGCGGCGTTTGGCCAGCGGAAGCGGTGGCATTTTCTCTCTCCTCTCTCCCCTTTTCCGGCGTCGTTGGCTGGTCTCCGTTGGCTGGCTCTCTCTTTTCCTTTCTTTTGGCTTTCACTCCCTCTTTTCTACTTCTTTTCTCCTTTTCTTTTCCTATTTTCTATCTTCTTTTCTTTTACTCTCTCTGTGCTCTCCTCTTCTATGGCTTCCTCACCTTCCTCTTTTCTTTCGCTTTCTATTTCTTTTCTTTTACTTTGATTTTTTGGTTTTTCTTTGTCTTTGATCTCTCTTACTCTCTCTTTTATTCTCTTGTTATTGCTCTCTTTTCCTTTCTATTTCTTTTTCTTCTTGGTCTTTGCTCAGCCGACCTCCTGCTCTCTCTTTCTTTTCTTTTTCTTTCTTTTTCTTTTCCTTTCTCTTTGTTCTTGGTCTGTGTCTTCTTGCCGAGAGAGCCCCTTTACCTTGCTTCCTCCCCTTTCTTTTATGCCATGCTCTCTTTCTCCATGCCCATGCATTTGGTAGGTTTAGGTCACCAACTCCCCTCAAGTCAAATCTTCACAATAATTCCCTCCTTTTCTCTTTTCTTAATTAATCTCACTTAATTCAAATTAATACACACACATACTAATTAATTAAACATGCACATATTAATTAAACATTACACATTAATACATTAATTAAACATTACAATAAATAAACATTACATATTAATACATAACATATTTTATATCTTAACATAATCAACCTATTAATATATCATATACATAATTTATCTAATTAATTAAACATTGCACCAATTAATCAATTTAAATTATCATATGTATATATATTTTATCTAATTAATTACACACTTTAAACTTTAATTTTACATACACTCTAATCACACAATAATATTAATTACTCAAGTAACTAACAACATTAACTAATTAATTTTTAATTTCACACACACATATTTATATTTTTTTTTCGGAGGGAATAATCAAGGATCAAAAAATCACCATTTTCATTTTATGCCGGACTCGGGACCCGGTGTCTACACATACTTGTAGACATGTAGTTCATATGCATACACCAAGTCATTTTCATCATATCATTAATCTGAAAGATCATTTACTATCACTATATATTTAATTAAGGTTTTTATTATTAAAATCACTATTTTATCGCTTAATTTATAATTTTATTACATAATTGTCGGCTTGTCATTTAAGTTACAATTTTGCCTTATAATTATGGTTTTACCTTATTATATCTGTTATTTCCAAAATTTCACATTTTTGCCCCCAGTAGTTTCAGAGAAAACCGTATGGCCGGATCGGTTGTATGGGACTAGGACCTCCAAAGGTCCGAGCCTATGAAATGTCTGTCACATTTATGTCTTATCATCTCTATGTTATAGTGTGGAACTGCCCTTGGTATCGCTTATGCGAGGCACCATGACTCGCTATCTCGGTGTCCCTATGGCTAGCCATATACATCCTGAACTCCCTATTTCTCTACTAGCTACTAAGGGTAAAATACTTATTATGTTATTTCCCCATTTCATGACATTATTTCCATGCTTTCTCATTATTTCACATTATTTAATGATACCAAATCCAAGTGCTATATATCACATTCATCGTATATCATGCACAAATTACAATTATGTGGTTTTCTGATTTCTCAATTCATCATTTGCACTTTCTTATCAAACAAACAAACTTTCTCATACAAATTATAAAATTAAGCAAGTCAAATTGTGACACAACATCACAAATCTTAAAAATTCCAATATGGCCGAATCAACATTCCAAGCAAATCAACCACTAAACATATAAATATATAAGCAATTTAACAAAATCACACTCTATGCTAATCACACAATAGAATTTTAGATTTTTTCCTAACTTGCACATTTTATTTAAAGAAATTAGGGATAGATAATTTTGGTAGTCCTCATACCATTAATAGTATATTTTTTGCAAAACTTTTAGGTCAATTCTGTCTTAGTCAATGTAGACACCGGGTTCCGATGCAGTTCAGATCAGGATTACCCAATGATAAAATTAACGCCTGTTTGCAAGCAAAAAAGTTGGAAGTGATGATTTCCTAATCAAAATTATTTTTTAGAACTAAAAAATAAAAAATTTAAAAAATAAAAAGTAAAACATAAAAATAAAAAAGGGGAGTTTTCAAATTATAATGTTTTAGTCAAAATTGTTATTTAAAAAAAAAATCAGACATTTTCGGCCGTCGGTGCGCGGCGGACATCGATTGCTCTAATCTGCTGAAAATTTGATTTTTGACTTTTTTTTTCGGAATTTTTTTCCCAAATTTGATTTTTTGTCCCATTTTTTTGAGATTTTCATGATTTTTTCAGTTTTTAAAAATAGGATAGGGGATAATTTGATTTAAATTCAGATTTATTTCCTAATCAACTAGGGATTTTTTTATTAAAACATATAAATAGAAAAATTTAGAAAGAATAAAAATAGGGGGAATTCTTTTTAGGTTAATTTTTTTTTTGTTTTTTTTTTCTTTTCTTCTTCAAGGGAATTTTCTCTACATTTTCTCTTGGAATTTTCTTCTTCAAATAAATTTCTAAAGGTTTTAAACTTGATTTTTTAATCAATAATTATTTTTAAGACAAAGAAAACTATTCTTCGTTCTTGAGAGTTTTCATCTTCTTCCATCATTTTTTTTATTCTTAAAATAAAGAAAATAATTCTTTATTCTTGAGAATTTTTATTTATTCCATTATTTTTTTATTCTTGAAATAAATAAAATAATTCTTTGTTCTTAAAAATTTTTATTTTCTTCCATCATTTTATTTAATCAAATTTTCTTTCATGGAATAAAATTCAAATCTTATTATTTTTAATTCTAATTTTGCAGATCAAAACAAGGAAATCAATCATATTTTTCCTTCCATCGAATTAGAATTCTGAGGGTAAATATTCTGGGTTCAATCCCTTATTTTTTATTTTCTTTTATTTATATTTTGTGCATATTTAATTAGCCATTATGTAGATATGTAGATTTATTGTTCATTCATTTATTTTATATGATCTTAGATATAGATTTAACATTTTTTACTTTTTTTTTCTTTTTTTATTTGCTTAATTGTTCATTATTATTATTATTATTATTATTATTATTATTATTATTATTATTATTATTATTATTATTATTATTATCATTATTTTTATTGTTATCATCATCATCATCATCATCATCATCATCATTATTATTGTTATTATTATTATCATCATCATCATTATCATTTTTTGTATTAATTTATTACCATGTCAATTTATTTGTTTCATCGTGTCATTTAATTTATTATCATTCATAAATCATTTTTTTTTCATTTATTTTGATTTATTATTTATTATTTCATGTGTTTAATTGATTTTCTTGATTTAACTACTAACATTAATCTCATTTGTATTTGTTTTGATTCTAATACTTATTTTCCTTGTTTGGGTGTTTTCGCGAGCAAATGGGGAGATCCAGGTGGCTTGTTGGGTTCTAACTTATTATTTTTATTATTTGCATTATTGTTTTATTTTGGATTTTTATTTATTTTGTTAATGTAATTTCTTATAAAATTGTTTATTTTGTGCATGTTTAAAAGAAAATCACAAAAATATTTATATTAATAAATTGAGTTTTTTTTCCTAATAAAATAGGACCAATGTCTTGGTTTTTCATCCAAATAAACTGTCACATTTAACATTTTTTCTCTTAAATATGCATGCGAGGACCAATGTCATCATCTTCAATAAATATCCCGTTTTATGTATGATTTATATTTTATTTACATTGGGTATTGTATTACTCCCCTAGTTTTATTGTAAATTATTATACTTTTATCTACTTTATGCTTATTTTACTTTATTTACCGCTTTCATTACATGATTGATCTGTGTTTTGATTATTGTATTTAAACAAATGAGAAAAAAAATGAAATCTTAAATTTAAAACTTAATTATAATTTAATGAAGGTAAGAATAAATGGAAAGTCCCGAACCTTCTCCGGTCTTAGGCTCAATGAGGTTAGACAAACCATCCCAATATTCTATTGGGGTGAAAACTCCAAAATATCTCTTGCTGCCCAAGATAGACTGATGTATGTCATCTTAGGCTCAATGGGTTTAGATGAACCATGTCAATGTACTATTGGGATGGGAATTCCAAAATACTGCTTGTTGCCCAAAATAAATACATGCGCTTGTCTTAGACTCACTGAGGCTAGATGAGATTTTTCAATGTTTTATTTATAATTTACATTTCATTTACATTGGGGGTTGTATTCCACCCCTAGTTTTATTGTAAATTATTATGCTTTTATCTACTTTATGCTTAATTTACTTTATTTATCGCTTTCATTACATGATTGATCTGTGTTTTAATTACTACATTTAAACAAATGAGAAAAGGAATGAAATCTTAAATTTAAAACTCAATTATAATTAATTAAGGTATGAATAAATGGGAAGTCCCAAACCTTCTTTGGTCTTAGACTCAACGAGGTTAGACGAACCATCCCAATATTCTATTGGGGTGGAAACTCCAAAATATCTCTTGCTGCCCAAGATAGACCGATGTATGCCATCTTAGACTTAACGGGGTTAGATGAACCATCTCAATGTACTATTGGGATGGGAATTCCAAAATACTTTTTATTGCCTAAAATAGATGCATACACTTATCTTAGGTTCACCGAGCCTAGATGAGCTTTCCCAATATTTTATTGGATGGCGACTCCAAAACACATCCTTGTTGGCCAAAATAGATGCCCTTGTAATCTTTTACAAGTACCATGAACCTCTCTCGAATACCCTAAAAGCGGGTTTTTGGGGCCTCCGGGGTTCGGCGTGTGTCATAGTGGCGACTCCGCTAGGGATACTTGAGACTTTGCTTCAAAAATACCTTGATTAAAACATATAATTGAGTTTTAATTTAAAACTTTTATCTCTTTTCGAAATTGTATTGCATCGCATTTCATTAGAGCCTTAGATCTACGCTAGTTTGCACCCTCCCTCAGCCTCGATGCATTTTTGAAGGACGACCTTACGTTCACTGAATGTAGGAAAGTGTTAGGGATAATCACCAGCCCAAGTCTCATACCATTTGGTATATTAAATGGAGATCCGATTAGTCGTTGTGCTCGTAATGAGCTAGACCTATCGGTAGGGACCATGCTTGGGTAGACCTGAAGTATCACATTGCCGAAACTCATATAATGAAAGTAGATAATTCCCCTAAGTGGTATGAACCATAATACTATGCTTTTTATGTGGACCATTACGTATTAGGTAGGTCAAGATAAATTGGATGGTCACTTAATCAAAGGCTTTCATGCCTCGATGGGCCCATATTGCTTTATTTGGACTGCCTAAATACATAATGGTCAAAAACCATATGTATAAGCATTATATAAGAGATGCTATGCTGTCAACTTTCTATCGTGCACCTTATACGTCCATTGGGTTCCCCGATAACCCATGGATGAAGCCCACCTAAAAAAGAGATCGCACGACCTCGTGTGTGGGAGCAATAAGGTTGAAGGATTTATCTGCTTGCATGTGGTTATGGATGTTGCATTGCATATTCATCCATTATGTGTCATTCATGCACATAAAATATAAAATAAAAAAAATAAAAAATAAAATGAAAAAATAACAAATAAAGAAAAATTTTAATTTCCTTCGTGTGTGTGTATATCCTTTTGTGTGCATATTGTTTTTCACATGTACATATCATATTGTGTATAATTTTTTCCATGCATCACATGTATCATTGTAATCTCTTAATCTTTCAGTCATCGAGGACCATTTGCATAGCGCGATCATGCATTACATGTGATTCATGCATCATTCTAACTCCTTAATTTTTCAACCATCGTAGACCATTTGCCTAGTTGGTTTAGGTGTAACATCCCTTACCCGTACGTAGTAAACCATACCGTGATTCAGTGGGTTCACGACGACGGTCAAGGGCATTACTGATACAACCATGCAAAATTTATAAAGCTTTAAGCTAAAATTTGAGTTATAAAAATTTCTTTCATTTACAAAAACAAATACACAGTTAACTATAAATTTATTACGCACGCACAATACAAAATAAACTTATTCAGAAATTATTACAGATAGTTCAATTGCTTTTACAAACTTATATTTTATAGTTATAAATCTTACAAACACTCTATGACGTGCGCTGGACCTGATCACTTCCCAGAAACTTGCTTTTAGGGTCCGGAGGGTTCGCGTCTTTTGATCTTGGGTGATCATGAGATATTTTGGAATCCCTACCCAATAGAACATTGGGAAAGTTCATCTAATCCCATGAAAGTCTTTAGGCACCTTTGAGGTATTTTGGAGTCGCCACCCAATTTACAAGAAATTGAAAAAGTTCGTCTAATCTTGGGGTCTAAACTAGAGAAAGATTCAAAACTTCACTCTTATTAGTGCCTTGGTTAATTATAAATCAATTTTTTTGATTATTAAATTTCTATCTCTCTTCTCGCACGGTCATGCATTAAAAATAAAGTGCAAATCAAGCACCGAAAGAAAGTGGTAAAGAAAGCAGTAAAATAAAAAGCAAACCACAAAAAAATCAAAGAAACATAAAATTGGAATAGAATACAATTCTCCAAAATAAGAAGGTATTAAAATCTGTGACAAAAAATACAATCCCCCAAATAAAATCAAGCAAAACATAAATAAATAAAATAAAAAAATCAAATGAATAAATAAACATTCATAAATCGGGACATTATTTAAGATAAGAATATTGGTTCCTTCATATTCACTTAGAAAATCGAAGAGTTATTTTTGGTATACTTAGAAAAATCGAGATGAGTGATCCCATTTTTAGAAAATTAACTCTTCTTTTTAAAGTGAGTTTTTATTGGTGAAAATTAGCACATTGGTCCCATTTTATTAGAAAAAATTTTAATTTGCAAATAAAATATTTTTATGTGACTTTTTAATTAATGTGCATAAAATAAACTAAATCTATTACATATTACATAATAAAACGTGCATAAAATAAACTAAATCTATTACATACTACATAATAAAAACAAATAAAGTCAAAATGATGAAAAAATGATAAAAATGCTAAAAGTGACAAATCCACCCAAAATGGTGTCTTTAAATTTCCATGGGCTCCCATTTGGTATTGAAAAATTGTCACACACAAAAAAAAGTATTGAAATAAAAACACAAATAAAAGTAATGTTAGTAATAAAAAATGAATTAAACATATAACATATGAAAATGAATTAAAATAAATAAAATAAAACGCATCATGAGTGACAATCTAATTAAATGACATAATAAAATAAGTAACTTAACATATTAACAATTCAATATACATAAAAACATAAATAATAATAATAATAATAATAATAATAATAATAATAATAATAATAATAATAATAATAATAATAATAATAATAATAATAATAATAAAAGAAGATGAACAATCAAGTAAATAAGAAGGAAAAGAAATAAAATAAATAAAACATGTTAAATCTATGAACAAAACCACAAAAAAAAAACAATAATAGATTAAAAATATATATGGTTGCTAATTAATTATAAACAAAAATTATAAAAAAATTAAATTCAAAATTGAACCCAGAATACTTATCCTCAGATTTGGATTTGATGAATGAAGGCAAATGATCAATTTTCTTATCTTGATTTTGCAAAAAAATAAGATTAAAAAATAAAATATAGAAGAAAATATTTATCTCAAGAACAAAGAATTAATTTTTTTATTTCAAGGAAAAAATTTGTTAAAAAGAAGAAGAAAATTCCCAAGAACAAAGAATTGTTCTCTTTTGTCTCAAGAATTGACTTAGAAAATCTTTAGAATATTAGGAGAAATTGTTCTTGAAGAAGAAAGAAGAAGAAAATATTTTTTGTATAAAAAAATTCCCCCAAATTCTCTCAAAAAACCCTTTCATATCTCCCAAAAAATCAAAAATTTTGAAGAAATTTAATTAATTTAATTCTCATTAAACACAAAAAAACTGAATAATTTTAAGGGTCCAAAGAAGAAATAATTTTAAAATTGAATTCCACTAAAAAAAATGAGAAAAAACACCATAAATTGGCCAAAAAACGCCCAAAAAGGGCTGTTAGGGCGTCGAGCAGGCGACAGGGGCTGCCTAGTTTTCTGTCGCGATCGCGACTATGGTCGCGAGCGTGACTCTTAGTGTGATACTTGGCTCTATCACGAGCGCGACGGGTGTCGCGAGAGTGATAGAGACCATCTAGTTCCTGTCGCGATCGCGACTAAGGTCGCGGGCGCGACTCTTTCTTATGCCATGAATGTATGTGTGTTAAGCTATTTGACATGGATTTTGATTTGTGATTCACATATAACATAGTATATAAACTAAAATATACTATATCATGCAAATTATAGTTGAAGTAAATTTACTGAGCATGTGTTAAATTAAAATAAGACCATAATTTAAAGGTTATGGATTGTTACACTTTATACGAACCACTGTTTTAAATTATGAAAAAATTATGCATAGGATAATTATGCAATTATAATAAGAGTATGTACTTTTGAAAAAGGTATTAAATTTATGGCATGAGCATTATTAAAGGAAACAAGTATGTGTTAGCCTACCTTAGTCGAGTCGTGGATAGTTAGGCATGCCTAATAGAGTTAGTGTAGCTGCAACCAGTGTATGATTTGGACCCTGATCAGGTCCCCCGAATGGATCTTCCTGATCCCTCAAGATCCCACTCGAAAATGTTTTTGAATAAAAAGAAAAGAAAAGTTTTCGATACCTTCGGGTATCCATGTGTACTATGAGATATCATTGATACCTTCGGGTATCCACGCGTACTCGTTATCCACCCTTTTGACTTAGCAGGCATTAAATGAGCATAAATATGTGAACTGAATAATAAGTGTGAATTGATAAAGATATGTGAAACTTTGTGTAAATTTATGCACCTATATGTGTTTTGGATCCTGTGGGATCCTTATGTGTAAATGTGGTAACGTCTTTAAAGGTTCATATGCTTCAGATTGATTATTTTCTTTGTAATATTAACATGAGTTAATGACACAAAGGTAATGCAACAATTGGAATGAATTAATTAAATGAAAGTGATTATATATATGAAATACATTTACATGTTTTGAACATGAAGTTAGGTTATTAGTGGCTTAATCATGGCCCTTGATATGTGAGAATTATTGTAATTTAAGATCTGAATATAAGTTAAACATAATGATACGTGTGACATGAGACATATGAATAAGGAAACATGAAAAACATGTATTAATTAAGGTTGTCACCCTGTTTGACCTTATGATTGATTATGATTAGAATATTTTGTTTATGACCAATTATATGTATTTATTAAATGAGATGTTAAATTTGTGAAAACCTGTAGTTATATTTAAATGATTTGATTTCAGATATTTATTGTGTGTTGTGACTAGCGGCCATTGTGAATGGTCGTCCATACTATGTGCTTTTCCCCACTAAGCTTTGTGCTTAGCATGGGTGTTTATCCATGCAGGTGGATTTAGTCGTGTCGCCGAGGACAATCCGCAACAGTCTGGCCATCCAGTCCGTAGTAGTAACTAGTGTTTAATTATTGTAGTCTACCTTTTTATGTAATTCTTAATTAGTATTGTAATAAGCGATTGAAATGTAATAAAATGTTAATGAGTAAAGTAATGCTAAGTATATGAATGTCTTTTGTATTATGCGAATGTTTATGTTTGAAAAAAAATTATATAGTTTTGCTTGTATTATGGTGTCCTGTGTGTTATCGTGTGTAGCATTCCTCACTCTTCGTAGCGTACTGCCTATGTTAACATACAGTATGCTATACGTGGGTAAGGGGTGTTACAAAAACGAAGAAAAGAAGTAGAAAGAAAGAAAGAAAGAAAGAAGAAAGAAAAGGAATAGAGAGATGGCTATTCAGTATTTACCCTCAGATATTGATCTTTGATCTGCAAATGAAAGATTTCTGGTTTCCTCTTTGCTTTTCTTGAAAAGAAGATTAAAACAGAGTCTAAAAAGCTTTTGGTGAAAGTTTACGTTAAAAAGAAAACAAAAGGTGATTGAATCCCCCAAACACCAGGAATGGATTTCCTGGCTTTAACAGACAATCTTCGAAGCTATTTGAGAAACGAGAATTATTTTCTTGCTCTCAAAATTTTCTTTTCTCTCTGTGTTTTCTTTTTTTTGTTCGACCTTTCCACCTCTCTCCTTTTTCTTCAGCTTTCACTTCTCTTTAAATGTCTCAGACAGGATCAGTTCATTTTTTCCACCATATCCAAGCATAAGCCATACTTTTCAAACCAAATTCCCACGAAAAAAGGGAGAAGCGATGTGCTGGAGCATGGGGCACGTGAGGTAGGTGAGACTTTCATCTCACCCGTGAAATGGGCCTCACATTGTGAGGCTACATCTCACCAATGTGAGATGGGCCTCACAACGTGAGGCTTAATCTCACATGGGTGAGATGGGCCTCACCCCGATAGGCCCCCAACAAGCCTCCAAACTAAAATTTTCTATTTTTTATTATTTTATTTTTTAAAATTAAAAATAAAAAACATATTTTTCGAGGAAACCACCACTTCCATTTGTCCTCTTGCCCGTGAACAAGCATAATTTTCATCATTGGATAACTTCGGTCTGAGCTGTCTCAGGACCTGGTGTCTATAGTTGCCCCCAGTTTTGGGAAACATAGTGTCTGGGTGAGCCAAAACTCAAAGAAGGCAAGAAGAAGTGCATACCTGAGGCAGTTGTCTTCCTGGTCACGAAGAATGCGCCGAGTCTGCTCCAGACGTACAAAATGCGAGAATTGCTCTTCTAAGCTGCACTGAGTCTGCTCTAGACTTACAAAGTGCGAGGGTTCAATCTTCTGATGGTGATGCACCGAGTCTGCTCTAGACTTACAAAATGCAGGAAATGTCCTCCGCAGAGGGCTGCACCGAGCCGCTGACAAGACTATAAAAAGTGCAGGAAATATCGTCCGCAGAGGACTGTACCGAGCCACTGACAAGGCTACAAAAGTGCAGGAAATATCCTCCGCAGAGGACTGCATCGAGCAGCTGACAAGATTACAAAAAGTGATTTAAATATCCTCTGCAGAGGACTGCACCGAGCCACTGACAAGACTACAAAAAGTGCAGGAAATATCCTCCGTAGAGAACTGTACCAAGCCGCTGACAAGACTACAAAAAGTGCAGGAAATATCCTCCGCATAGGACTGTACCGAGCCGCTGACAAGACTATAAAAAGTGCAGGAGATATCCTCCGTAGAGGATTGCACCAAGTTGTTGACAAGACTACAAAAAGTGCAGGAAATATCCTCTGTAGAGGACTGCACCGAGCTGCTGATAAGACTACAAAAAGTGCAAGAGATATCCTCCGAGAGGACTGCACCGAGCCACTGACGAGACTACAAAAAGTGCAGGAGATATCCTCCACAGAGGACTGCACCGAGCCGCTGACAAGACTACAAAAATGCAGGAAATATCCTCTGCAGAGGATTGCACCGAGCCACTGACAAGACTACAAAAAGTACAAGAGTTATCCTCCGCAGAGGGCTGCACCGAGCTATTGACAAGACTACAAAAAGTGCAGGAGATATCCTCCGTAGAGGACTGCACCGAGCCGCTGACAAGACTACAAAAAGTACAAGAGATATCCTCCGTAGAGGGCTGCACCGAGCTATTGACAAGACTACAAAAAGTGCAGGAGATATCCTCCATAGAGGACTGCACCGAGCCGCTGACAAGACTACAAAATGTGCAGGAAATATCCTCCGTAGAGGACTGCACCGAGTGCTGACAAGACTACAAAAGTGCAGGAAATAGCGATTTGACTCTCAAGAGAAATCGAAAGAAACAACCAGAGTAGACTTTATTTTGTTCAGATGAGTGTTAATGTTGAGTTGAAACTGTCTTTGACTGGTTTTTGCATGTGTAGCCTTCTTTTGGACCTTTCCTGTAAAACTGTGTGCATAGGAAAATATGCAAGGGACTGTGCATGCAAGTGTAAATGGCCATGTACAGATGTTTGCTAAAGAATAGCATGAAATGCATGCAGCAACGGATAGACTATGTCCTAAGTGGTTAAGGATCCGTTGAGGATATGGCTTGGCCGCTCGCGTTGTATGATACCTCCTGAGGATCTAAGCAAATGCCATCTTGGCTTAGGGACTCTAACCTGTAAACTCTTCATAGAGAACCGTTAGGTGTGCGTCTTTGCCCCTTGGTCAATGAGCATCCGTCTTGGACTCTGACTCACGTCCTGAATTATACATTATCTGACTGAAGGAAGGTCATCCGAAGTAACGCCGCCTTATCGGTCCAAGTATAGGAAGTTATTGTTTTAAAGGTAGTGCGTCTCTTGTGGATTTTCACACCAGCTTTGTAACAACCCGATTTGGCCCTAGTAGAATTTCGGAATCTTTGTTCAGGAATTCAAGAGTTTGTGTGTATAAGAGAGTGTATTTGAGCAAGTGGCTTGTGTGTGGGTTCTGTTGCGAGCGCGAAAGTGTTGCGGGCGCGACATAATGCCTCATGTGAAGCCTACTTAAGTTGAATTATTTGATGTGTATCGGACACGTGGTGGCGTAGGAGATTGACATGGCATGAGTTAAGATTATGTTATGTAAAGAGATATGCATGTAATTAATTTGGTAAGTGGCATTTATGAGTATAGTTAATGGTTTGGATGAGGATTGACCACTTGCTCACTTTCTTCCTTTTCTTTTCCAACATTGATCTTACCTTTGGCTAGTTGTTCTTCTTTTCTTTCTTTGCTCTTGGTTTTCTACCGTGCTCTTTCCCTTTTCATTTCTTTTGCTCTTTGAGTGAGCCTTTTTGGGTTAGTTGAAGAGAGAGCTGTGAAGGGTAGAGCTGGTCCTTGATAAGGTTAGTTTAATTAGTCTTCCGATCTGACCTCCTTTTTCTCTCCATATTCATGTTTTGATTTAAAGTTAAGAGTTTGGTTTAAGTGTTCCTTGGGTTGATTTATGCATGGAAGCTGTGGACAAGAAGTTGGACAAAGGCAAAGAGAAGATCGGAACAAGTAGAGAGCTGTGATCAAGCTCCTAGAGGTAGGAATCGAGTGTGATTTTATTATTCTTGCATTTGTTTACATGAAATATGTTTGAATAGAGACATGTTTGAATAGAGAGATGCTTGTTGAGCTTTAATTAGCTTAACTGCTCTTTTAGAGTATATTTGTTAGATGTTCAATTTGATTGCTTGCAGTGCTTATAATATGTGTATATATGTTTATAAGTATGTAACTTGATCATTTGAGTGTGTGTTGATGTTGTTACATGGGTTACCATGTAGTTGTGATGATAAAGTTTGGTTTTGGCAAATTCTGTTTATTTTGCATCTGACCTCTGTGAAGTGTTTTTGTCATAGGTAGAGGTTAAGACCTCTAAATGGAGTGATTATTGATCCATTAGAACTATGACTTCTATTCCTACAAAAGTCCCAGAAATGACCTTGAGTAAATTTTTGCTCTAAGACCCCAAAAATTGGCCAAAACCGTAGCGTCCCTGTTTGAGTCGGGTTACTGGAGCATTATAGGTTATTTAGTTCATATCTTTTGTTATAGATGTCCAAATGACCTGAAATTTGTCCCATTTGAAATTTAACATCCTAGGAAATAATTTATAAGATGAAAGTGTTGCCTGAAAATGATGTTTAGAGGTCAGTTTAGATGATACAAGTTTGAGGTAAGAAGCAGTCTCGTAAAGGTTCCTGACGGAGCCTTCTGTCGCGAGCGCGACAGTGGTCGCGATCGCGATAGAAACAATTTTCTTAGAAAGTTTGGCGATGTCCTAGTCATGTTGAGTATTACGTCTTGGAGAGAAAAGGAAGGAGGAGCACGAGTCGTGCTCAACCAGAGAGAAAAGGGAGAGGGAGCACGAGACATGCTCCAGGAGAGAAAGAAGAGGGAGCAGGAGCACGAGTCGTGCTCAACCAGAGAGAAAAGAAGAGGGAGCATGAGATGTGCTCCAGGAGAGGAAGAAGAGGAGAAAGTGAGCACGAGTCGTGCTCAAGGAGCACGAGTAGTGCTCATGCCCTCTCCTTCTCTGTTGTTTCTGTTTTGATCTATTGCTTCTGTTTTGAGTTGATATATGTCTATGTGAGTTTTGTATATCACCTTTTGGTCCGTGTTTGGTTTAAAATTATCTTTTAAACCTCTTATATAGTTAATATTAGTTAAATGAACATGACTAATAAAAGTTGTACATGAATTAAATGCCTCTGAATTTGATGAATGCATTTGAATTATCGTGATGAATTAGTATCCGTATAGAGTATATGTGAGTTGTTTATTGAGCCTAATTACCGTTATAGTGGATTAATAAACATGCTTATAAAGGGTTAGAGTGCAGCTGCTAGAGTTGGCCTTAATTGTGCCCAGAGTTTTGAATACCTTGGGTATTTAGTAGAGATTTGAGTTAATTCTCCACATGTAAGATACTGTAAACAGTATCCAGAGTTACCCGTATCCACCATGAAAGGAATTCAGGCTTATTAATGCTATGTAGTGAATTTGAGATGATTAAAAGTATTGCTCTGAATAAATGTTATAGTACATGAGAATAATGTGTAAAGTACATGACAGTTTTAAATACAAGTACATATTTACATGAATGTGGACACACAATTATTGAATATATATGAATAAATGATCTGTACAAGTGAGAAGGTTATATGCATGAGCTATTTGATTATTGTTATATGAAATGTGTGGTTTATGTGTAACTTCGAAAAGAAGTCCTTTGCATTATTTTCATCCCCACTAAGCGTTATCTCTTAGCACGGATGTTTATTTCCGTGTAGGTTACAGGTTCGGATCCTCGAGAACGTGCATCTGCAGGTCAAGGCCACTAGGAGCTTTTGTTACACCTTTTTGCATAAGATAGAAATAGAGTTTATGATGTTTTGAGTAACATCATTATGAAATGTATGTGTACAGAATGAGAATAGTAGTCACATGTAGATGTATATGTAAAGTTAAAAGAAAACAAGTTGTAATATGAACATGTATAAAGATAAATATGTATATATATGTGTAGTTAATATGAATTATATGTTGGGCCCTAGTGTAGTATTGTTCTTATTTTACTATTCTTATATGGATGTGTACAATGCTATAGTTTCTGTTAGTGTATGTATATGTACATGTATATGCAGTTGTCCGCGTGGCGCCCCGATATCCTTCCAGGGGGTATGGGGGTGTTACAAGCTTTTCTTTGTGGGAAATGCATCCCTTTAGGGATTTTCACATAACCCTGTGCCTAACTTTTGCCTGAAATAGACCCAACCCAATCCAACGGCATTTTTTTTTGGCGTGGCTATAAGAAAAATGAAGCTACTATCAGAGCCTCCTACCATAGCAATCGGCAATTATTCGCTAAGATATCTTCTCCTAAGCAATGGTTATATCCCCTCGACTTCTCTAGCGAAGGTGTTGTTTAATCAGGTGAGGTGGCAAATAAGATCAATTTGCTATGCCCGTGGCTCTAGTTATGTTCGACAGTTTGAAGGGATTTAAGATGCTGTGAGGCTCCCTCTTTCTTTCTAGGGTGGCGTCTTATCCTCGGCCTCCACCCCTAAGTACCATAGCCTCCTGGACATAGTTGCTTCCCGAAACTGTCATACTGTAGGTCAAAGACTACACCCTCGCTTCCATAAGTGCATGCGAGAGAAAGGTACTTAGCCCTACAGTAGATAATAGGACCCATCGGCTTAGGCACCTGGTCGGTGAGAGCAGAAGCAAAGTATAGCCATTTAGATTTCACAAATTCAGTAATGAATGATGTTTCTCTTTTTATTAATGAACTAGAAAATAATGACACATGTATTTGCAAAGATTGTGTACATTTCGGTATGATTTCTCTATACATGATCATTATCTAACATCGATTCAAAATGCAAAACTACATCTAATCTCAGAGTATATCTTGTAAGCATCAAACTCCTGTCTCCAATCAGCTCTCTCGGGTTTTTTTGATTGGATATTTTCTCTCAAGCCTCTAATTTTTTCTCAGGATGCCTTTTTTCGGTTTTCACCCTAACGAGGCACCCATTTTTAGCAAGGCCGCCTTTTTCGGTTTTCGACCCGCGGGGTTTTTATTATCTTCTTTTGATTTTTAGTCTTTAGCCATAGACCTCCTTGGGTCTATTGATGTTGACCTATTATCTGAGCTCGTCTTCATTGTTTGTTTATTAGAACCTCTCCCCTCTTGGACAAAAGTTTCTTAAGAGCAAATGGGTCTTCGCATGTCGAACCGAATTTACTTTGCCCGTTTTGAAAGTCAAGTCTTATTTGCCTGAGGACTAAGTCTCCTTCTTTCAGTGAGTGCTTCCTGACCCTCTTCCTAAACGATCGAATAAGGTGTTTTCTGATAGATCTGATTGCGATAGTAATCTCACAGCCTGTATGCTTAGCTGCTGTAGCCATTGCTTTTGTGACTGCCCTTAAAGATTTGGCGTGTTTCGACAGGCTGTAATGCTTTTGCCTCATGCATCGAGGAGTAAAGTATGACTCTTGTAAGGGTTCCGACCACAGACCACAGCATGGGTCTCCTCTATAACCTTCTTGGCCTTCTTCTCGCTTAAGCACCTCAGCCGTATGTTATCATCTCACCTCTCGTACTGCACACCCTCTATACTGATGGACTGGATGGATGGCTTGTGAATCAGTCTTTTGGTACTTTTCAATAGTCAAAAAGAATGGTAAGGTATAGGTATGTGTAAATCAACGGGATTTGAACAAAGCTTGCCCCTAGGATTACTTTCCTTTGGCCGTATATCAACAGTTTTCTGCCGGATCTACATATTGATTTGATTTTTTTTTTCAACAAGCTTCGTCCAAATCCTAATAGTTTACACATATGCTCACTTCTCTTCTTAACCATTGGGGATGTCGTAGGTTAACCCAGTTCGGTATTGCGCTTCAATAAGAGATTTGGCCCCGATTTCGCTTGTAGATCTCCCCTTTTAACCTTTTCTGTCCCTTCTGGCTTGACTCTTCTGAGCTTCTGCTTGACTGGTCCATGATCGGGATACACTGGCATAGCGTGTTCGGCGGCTTCATAATCATCTCTTGGCATGTCTTCATAGGTCCAGGCAAAGACCTTTTTATTTTATCATTTTTTTTTCATTCTCTCAAATTTTAATCTCTCTTCAAGAGTCATAACAGATGCTATCAAGATTTTCTTTGGGTTCCCCAAAGTTCTGAAATTAAATGAAATGGCATCATTTGAATCATCATTAAATATGAATGTGTCATGATCATGTATAATGAAATCACAAGAAAATATCCCACAAATAAGCGAAAACCATTCATTTCATTTAATAAAAACTAGAATTAAAAATGTCATTGTCAAATAGTTCAAAAATAAAAAGAGAACATCTAAATAGCTATTTTCTTTTTGCTCCCACCAACACAGATGTTGTGGCCAATGGTTCATTGTCTTCCTCGAGAATCATCTTCTTTTCTCATTCAGGCTCTTAATCATAAGCCTTTCTGGGTCGGAGATATGTTTGGAATCAATCAAATCTTGAATAGCATGTCTCAAGGTCTTGCAATCGTCTGTGGTATGTCTAGTGTGCTAATGGGAGGCACAATATTGATCTGCCTTGTGATTGACCTATCCCTGGTTTCTGACAGGCTTAGCAGGTAGTGGCTGTAATTTACCTTCCTTCATCAACCTTTTAAGAACCTAAGATAAGGATCTGCCCAAATTAGAAAAATGCCTTTGATTTATTTTCATGGCTGACGCTTCCGTCCTCTTAACATTGCCTTTACTATTGTTGTGGATACTTGGGCTTCCATTTTTTGGAGCATGCGAGCTCACTGGATCTGCGCCCGCTTCAGGCACAATATTACATTCTATAGTAGGCTTCATATTTCTCCCTTGCCCAACTGTTGAATTAAGTGGCTCTTTGCCTCTGGCCTAGAAAGGGAATGGAAGCACTGCAGTCGTCATTGCACGAGTCTTCCAGTCAGTGGTCGGCTCAACTCGGTTAGAAGTAATCGCCATAAGCTGGGCTTGAAGAATGAGTGCCATGACATCCATTCTCTCTTTAATCATGAATAATAACTTCTTTTCAAACTCTTCGAATCTCCCATCTATCTCCTGGGCAATTAGGGCACGAGTCTCTTCAGTCAGTTGCGAAGAATTGGCCACTTTTAATCTTGATTAGATCCCTCTTGTTTTCCTTCCTCCCCAATCTCACTAGTGGACCGATGATCTATCACCGCTACGGAAATCCCTCCTCCATTTGTCTCTAGATGAGTGATAGCGATATAATCATTACCGTATAAGTCCTATAAGACATACCATTCAAGTAGACTTGACTCAATCACTAAGACAGGTGGTGGCACAGCATTATAGTTGGATTTCTTTTTGCTCTCTCTCCATTTAGGATTGGTGATCTACTTACTGTCGATCAGATCCTGAATCTGGTGCCTCAGCCTTATGCAATTATCTGTCAAATGCCCAGTATGTTGGTGAAAGGCACAATATTCATTCTCTTTATGCCCCGACTGTCCCTGGTTTCTAGTTGGCCTGGGTGGCAGTGGTTGTAGCTTCCCCTCCTTCAACAATCTTTTCAATACCCATGACAAAGGCCGACCTAAATTCGAGAAGTACCTCTGACTCATGCCCGTTGTCGATACCTTCCCACTTCCATTACCACTGCTGGAACTTGCTGACTTGTTTGCCTCTTGATTGGTATAGCCCTTTTCGGCATAAGCCTCACTACTTGCCCTTCTGGCCATATGTAACACCCCCACCGTCGCCCCCGATGGAAGGGCGCCGGCGAGCGCGCTACCCGATGCTCACTCACACACATGCTCACAAGCACTAAGCGGAAGCATACACTCATACATAAAAACATACGGAGATACATCAGAAATTAAAACTTTAAGGAACAATAGCTGAACATACATTAACTCACTTACATACATATAATCATTCAGCGGAAGCATAAGGCAAAAGATAAAACGGAGAAATAATTGAAAACTTAATTACAATAAGATCCTTACATATAACTACATATACATGAGACTAGAGAAAAACAAAAGCCAAAAAAAAAATACAGAGGTTGAGCAAAATACAAAACTTCTAACTCCTATGTGGCCGACCTTGCAGATGCGTGACTTGAACGGAACCAACCCTGCCACCTGCATGGGAAAAGAATCCGTGCTAAGCGATAACGCTTAGTGGGGAAAACACACAAGCGATATGGATAACCATTCACAATGGTCGTCAAGGCATAATACATGCAAATGGCAAAAGCGGACATTCATAACACATATAAAGTCAGGCTTGCATAGTAAAAGCATTCATTCGAAAACTCACATCCATATACTTACCGAGGTATCAAGTATCAGAACCTTACCGTGTGTAGTCACAAGAGATATTACGCATGCAATTATCGTGCCAAAGTACCCATGCATTAACGGATAAACCCATTCACTTGCAACACAATTACCATATAATAACGTACCCAGCTATCATGCTAAGAACACTAGTTATCTAAACATACAATTGTCATGTTATAACACACATTAGCCGAACCCAAGGGAAGACGGCAAACACCACACTCCGACTGCACAATTCTATCACATAAATTATCATGCCATGAATGAAGACACATGACAACATGCCGAATACATCACAATAGTCGAGAACAAGGAACATGTAGCAAACTATTACATTTAGAGCATACACCAATTCAAAGTCAGATTCTTATACACTTTAATTCATAAGCTTATAACCTAACTAGTCAGATTCACATTCTCATAAGCATAACATAATAACTACATTCATGGCATTCGAGAGATCATGTTCATAGTCGTACACATTTTAGTTCACATACTTATATCCATAAATGACTGTATACAAACACATTCACAAAATGATATAAATGGGTAACCATGCACAATACACATGCTTGAGTCACATTCAACCTGTTCAGAGATTCATAATCACATTCGAATACATAACTGATTCATATGCCCAGAATTACGATCATTCGGATATCACATTCTCTTAATCATATCAATCAAACAAACGGAATACCTGCTGACCCAAAATAGTGGATAACGAGTGAACTGACAGTACTTTACGGGTATGAATCGAATACTGACATCACCTTACGGGTGCGAATCGAATACTGACATCACCTTACGGGTGCGAATTGAATACTGACATCACCTTACGGGTGCGAATCGAATACTTTAAAGGGTTCACGAGGAACCAAACAGGGGACCTGATCAGGGTCCAAATGTAACTCAGGACTGTAGCTATGCAGAACAAGTGCCATGGCATCCATCCTTTCTTTGACCATGGCCAGTATCTTTGTTTCAAGCTCCTCAAACCTTCTATCCAACTCTTGGGCAATTAGGGCACGAGTCTCTTCATTCTGTTGTGAAGGGCCAGCCATTTCTAATGCCTTTAGATGCTCTGGTAAGAATGCTAAAACTTTGTCAGCCCACATGAACTCTGATCGTTCCTTAGACAACTATTGGGATCCCCTAACCACCCAAGCAAATGGTCTATAATGGTTGAAAATCAAGGAGTTAGAATGATGTATGAATAATATGTAATGCATGATCGTGCTGTACAACAAATGATATATAGTGACTGAAAGAGATTACAATGGTATATGTGAAACATTTGAAAAACTATACACAGGATAATATGTACATGTAATAATTATATACAAAGAATAAGATGTATACATAAGGAGGAAATAAAATTTTTTATTTGTGCATGAATGACATGAATATGCAATGCATCATCCACAACCACATGCAAGTAGATAGATCCTTCCAACCTAATTGCCCCCACACACGACGTAGTGCGGTCTCTGTCCTAGGTGGGCTTGATCCATGGGTTAACAGGGAACCCGATGGACGCGCATGGTGCTCAGTGAAAAACTGGCAGCATAACCTCTCTTAGCTAATGTGCATGCGCATGG
The DNA here is from genome assembly GCA_947683425.1 of Excoecaria cochinchinensis. NCBI lineage: Eukaryota > Viridiplantae > Streptophyta > Magnoliopsida > Malpighiales > Euphorbiaceae > Excoecaria > Excoecaria cochinchinensis. The sequence continues at coordinate 1,917,226 of CANTUQ010000027.1, read as the reverse complement.
GTTTTGACCATCATGTATTTAGGCAGTCCGAATAAGTTGACATGGGCCTATCGGGGCATGAAAGCCTTTAATTAGGTGACCAAATCAAATTATCTGAGTTTGTCCAATACATAATGATCCATATAGCAAGCGTAGTATTAAGGTTCACAACACTTAGGGGAAGTAACTATTTCCATTACATGAGCTTTGGTTAAGGTGATGTTACTTTAGGTCTACCCAGGCATGGTCCTTGCCAACGGGTCTAGCTCATCACGAGCGTAATGACCGATCGGGTCTCCATTTAATATACCATGATGGTGCGAGGCCTGGGCTGGTGATTATCCTTAACACTTCCCTACATTGAGTGAACGTAGGGTCGTGCTTCGGGAACGCACCGGGGCTGATAGAGGGACCAAACTAGCATAGATCTAAGGCTCTAATGCGATGCAATGCAATTTCAAAAAAGGATAAAATTTTTAAATTAAAACTCAATTATAAATTTTACCCAAGGTACTTTCAAAGTGAAGTCTCGAGTATGTCCCCAGTGGAGTCGCCACTGTGATGCGCGCCGAACCCCGGGGCTCCCCGAAGGCCCGCTTATATAGGTTCATGAAAACTTGTAAGGTATTTACAAATGCATCTATGTTTGGCAACAAGGAGGTTTTTTGGAGTCGCCACCCAATAAAACGTTGGGAAAAGTCATCTAGCCTCAGTGAGCCTAAGACAGCGCTGGTATATCCATCATAGGGAAGCCGGAAGTGTCTTGGAGGTATCCACCCTAACTACAGAATGGTCCTCTAGCCTCATGCTTGGGCAAACCAGAGGTGTCTTGGAGGTATCCACCTTAATAGAACATTAAGATGGCCCTCTCGCCTCGTGGCGCCTAGGACTGTGCAAATTTGATCCTTTTACGGGACACAAGAGGTGTCTTAGAGGTTTCCACCCCAACAAAATGCCGAGGTGGCCCTCTCGCCTCATTGAGCCCAAGACCAGAGTGAGTTCGGGACTTCCCATTTATTTATACCTTGGTTAATTTTATAATCGAGTTTTGAATTTATCATTTCATCCCATTTCTCATTCATTTTAATGCAATTAATTAAAGCGCATGTCAATCACGTAGTGGAAGCGATAAATAAAAGCGTAAATAAAATAAAGTATATGTGAAAATATTACAACAAAACTAGGGGCGGAATACAACCCCCATTGTAAATAAAATGAAAATTATGCATAAATCGGGATATTAATTAATGATGAGGACATTGGTCCTCGCATGCATATTTATTATAAAACAATTTTGATGTGATGATTTTATTTTGGATAGAGAAAATTGAGACATTGGTCCCATTTTCATTTAGGAAAAATTTCAAATTAATTAATAAAAATGCTTTGTGATTTTCTTTCTAGCGCCTAAAATAAACAAATTTATAGGAAAATTACATAGCAAAATAAATGAAAAAGCAAAATGAATAAAATATTACAAATAAAGCAAATAAATACTTGATCCCAAACGAGCCTTCTGAATCTCCCCGTGTGCTCGCAAAAATGCCCAAGAAGGAAAATGAGATGTGAAATAAAAATAAAACACAAATAAAATAATGTTAGTAATTGAATCAATTAAAATCAATTAAATGTAAAATAAATGACGAATTAAAATAAAACAAGGTGATGTGAAAGCATGATAATTGAATTAAAATGTTAAATGATGAAAGAATTGAATGATTTAGTTGGAATAAATAAATTATGTTAATGAGTTAATATGTAAAAATATGAACATGATAATAATAATGATGAAGATAAACAAATCAATGAATATATAAAATAATAAAGAAAAGAATAATACAAATGAATGAATTAAAGAATGATGAAAACAATTAAATTAACAATATGATTAATTAAATAAGTTCACAAATGATATAAACCATTTACATGGCAAAAAATATCAATTAAAATTAATTTATTAATTACATGTTAAAAATAATGAGAAATCAAAGCAAAATAAATTATTTACATGTTAGGAATTAAAAGAGATCAATATTCACATGAATAAAAATGTAAAAATATATATACATAACAAAACAAATATAACAACAATAGAATAAATAAATAAATAAATGAAGTTAATAAAAATATACATGAATAAATTAAACATGAACAAAAATAATAAAAAGAAAGAATAAGCCCAGAATGTTTACCCTCAGAGTTTCGAATTCGATGAAGTTAAAATGATGATCAATTTTTTTATTTGATGATTTGCAGCATTAGAGTGTAATATGATGAAAATGTTGGAATTTTATTCCAAGAAAAAAATAGGATGAAAAAATGATCAAAAATTCTTTAAGAACAAAGAATTGATTTTTTTGCCTAAAGAAAGGATTTTGATAAAAAAAAAGATTTTTATTGATTAAAATAAAGAAAAATGATTTCAAGAACAAACAATCACTTTGTCTGTATCAAGAAAAAAATGATTAAAAGTCTTATTTTAGAAAATCAAATGAAAAAATTAGGTTTTGATAACAAACAATTATTTTGTTTGTCTCAAAATTAATTTTTCATCAAAAAGAGATTCAAAAGAAAATCAATGGAAAAAGTTTTATTGAACACAAATAAAGAAGAAAAAAAGGAATTTTGAGAGCAAATAATTGTTGTATTTGTCTCCAAATTAAATTCAACAACAAAAACTCCTTCCAAATATATGTTTAGAAGAAATTCTATTGAAAAAAAAGATGAAAAAGATGAACTGAATTCTTTTTTCTTTTTGGTGGGGAAAATCTGGAATTTTAGAGAGAGTTTGAAAGGAAAAAGAAGAGAAAAAGATGAAAAAAAACCCTAAGAAAAATTCCCCCTTTTAGGTTTTCTTCTTATTCTTTTTATATGAAAAAAATAGGAAACAATATTAATTAAAGGGATAAAACTTAATAAAATCAGATATTAACCATTTTAAATTTTAAAAATTGAATAAATACTTAAAAAACCTGAAAAAATGGGATAAAAAAGGGAATTTTGGGTGAAAAATCGGAAAAAAACGATTTTGGGCGAGCACGACAGAGAGCTCGGTTGGTCGAGTCCTCAACGCGAGCATGCGTACGAGGAGGAAGCGGCCGGTCTCTGTCATGAGCGCGATAGAGCTCGGTTTGTGTGAGTCTACCGAGCGTGCTTCGTCGCGAGCGCGCCTGCTAGCGCGAGCCCGCGATGAGGTACCCTATGTTCTGTTGCGATCGCGACAGAAGCCCTTCCTGCCTGCCCTGTTTTTTGAATGTGATTCTTTTGCCCCACTTTGCACGGTTTCTCACTATTGCATGGTACATGTTCGCGTTTTGTCTTGTTGACATTATTGTACTAGTGTCGTTGTAGTGAATTATAATTTGATGTTGGAGTTTTGATTCGAGACGGGTGTAGTAAGTGTTGTGATTGAGTATGAGTTGTCAAGCCTGAAGTGTCAAGGTAGTGGATAATTAAGCATGCTTAAGAAGAGTTTTTGAGTGCAACTGCCCGTGTCCGCCCCGTTTGGCCGAAGTGGTCGACCTCCGAGATAGTCATTTTTCGTGTAGTGATAAAATGTTTTGAGACTTCGGTCTCCCGCGCTACCTTTGGGTATTAAAATTGTTTTTGAGGCTTCGGTCTCCCGTGCTGTGTTCCCGTATCCTCCACCATTGAAATTCAGGCTATTGTGTGAAGAGTTTGGCATTGGTTTAGTGAAGTGTTTGTTTATTGCGTGATTGTGATTAATAGTAATTGCTTCGTGATTTTTGTTTTCAATTCTGATCTCATACAGTGATTCGTGATATATATATATATATATATGAATATTTCTGTCCTCTGATTTTTTAGTAGTTGCTGTATTGTCGATGCATGTTTGCATTTAAGTATTAGTGCATGATATTATTGTATAGTGTTCTGTTGTGTTTGTTCCTCCCCACTAAGCGTTATCGCTTAGCACGGATTCTTGTCCCGTGTAGGTAACAGGTTTTGGGAGCTTGCTCGTGTGCACATCTGCAGGTCAACCACATAGGAGTAGAGTCTTTATTTTTTTGTTATCTTCTCTTATAATTCTTTTTGTATATGTATTAATTTTTGTAAAGGATTTAAGATGTAATCTATTGGATTTTTGTATATAAAGAATTTTAACTATGTTATATATGTATTTTCCGTTATTATTGTTAGTGAATGCTTCTGCTTAGTGCATGTATGTACGTTTATAGTGAGTGAACATCGGGTAGCGCGCCCGCCGTCGCCCTTTCCAACGGGGGCGGCGGAGGGGTGTTACAATTCCACATAATATATTTTACTTATTGTTAAACCTCACTTTATGTATTAGTACACATTCCATATTTATACATATACAATAACACATGCCATTAGGTGTATATTATATTAGTACATTCTTACAATTAGACCGTTTTCATTACATACATTTATCACATTCACAAGTTATCTATAAACCATAGAACCCATTTGTGTAATAGATTTTATTCAAGATTAGTCCCTAACACCTATAACAGTACACATTTTTATATTATAATCATATATCTAACCATTTATCATAAATCGCCTTAAGGGTACTGTAGACACCGGGTCCTGAGGCAACCCAGATCACAGTTACTCTGATGAAGATATTGATACTTGTATCATAAGTAGAAAATGAAAAATGTTAGTTTCCATCCTTGATTCTCACAATTATAAAGCTTTCTCTGTGATTTTAACCCCTTCCGCGTAGGTCAAAATGGGGAAAAGGTCCTAAAAATATAAATTTCCAAAATTTGGGTCGACCGACAGCCATCACTTTTTTTCCTAACCCTCCTATCATTGATGAGACATGCACCCATCTTTGAGAGGCCACGACTCGCTGATTGGCGCCCATGACTCACCGAGTCATGGGCACAGCTAGACGAGTCACGGTCAAATGGCAAGTTTGTAATTTGACTGTATTTTTTTTACAGACGCCTTTCGATGGCATACTTGGCAGGGAAGAAAACTGCTCCTAAACATGGGATAGTAGGAAGTTAACCAAAAACTTCCCACTTTTCCCATTAAATAATCCACTCTTCCTTTGAAAAAGGGATCAGTTAAAGAGGAAAAGGGAGATTTTTTGGGGGGGAAAAGAAAAGAAAGGATTTTTGGAAGAAAAATACAAAGAGATTTTCTAGAGAGAGAAAATTATTTTCTTGAAATCAAACACCAGTTTTTAATCAAAAATGAAAATTCAGTTGATTGAGGAAGAGAAATTAATTCTCGATTCTTAGAAAACTCTCATTTTTTCACCGATTTTTACTAAAAAATTCATAGGAAAATAGAATTTTTTTTAGAGAGAGAAAGTTTTCTTCTTTTTGAAATTCGCATTGGAATTGATTATGGAAATCAAGGAGGATATGAATCATTTCTGTTCTCAAATATTAAACTTAATAGAAGGGTGATATTTCTGGGCTTAATCTGTCATTTCATTCTCATTTTGAAAGTTTAAAATCTCTTGCTTAATTGGACTTGAAATATGTGTTTCTTTATGATTTTTTATGTTTATTAGCTTTAGAACTATTTTTAGGGCTTTAAAAGTGATTCCGATATAGTTTTTAGTTGATTTATGCATGATTTTTGGTTTTGGTATAAAAAATAGTTTGAAAGGTGGGTTTTAATGGAGTTTACCAATTTCTGGGCATGACAGACGGGAAGAAGAGATGAGCGATGCTGGCCACTTGCCCTTCTTTCGCCCGTCTGTACTGTTCTTTGGCCCATCCGTGGCCTTTTTGATTGATTTTTGACTTTTCTAATATAGTTTATTTCATCCTTTTACACTTTGCATGTATTAATTGATTTGAAAATGAATTTGTGCATTTGTATATATTTATGTTTTCCATTTCATTTTTGTTATTCAAGTATTTGATTTATTTTTTTTAGCATGCCAGTTTTTTTATTTCCTTTGTCTCATACTTGGTCCGAGTATTCATGGGTGTGTTCTTTCCATACGAATAGAGATTTGGTGATTGGGGTGCTTTTGCATATGGAGAATAGTAAAATTTCTTTACATTTCTTTAGTTTATTTACATTACCCTATTTTGGATACTCTATGTAATAAATGTTTTGTACTTTAACATAAGAATTCATAAAAAAGATTTCTACGAATAAAATGGATTTTTCTCAACAAAATAGGACCAATGTCCTAATTTTCTATCTAATAAAATGTCGCTTAAATGGAGAGTTGCCTTTTTGTCAAGATGGGATCATTTATCCCGATTTTCTTAATAACACCAAAAGAACTCTTCAATTTTTGTAAACATGCATGCAGGAACCAATGTTCCTGCCTTAAACAAACTCCTCGTTTGATGTATGATATATTTCATTTTATTTTGGGGGGATTGTATTTTGTCCCATTCATTTATAAATTAGTTTATTTGCTTTATTTACCGCTTTCCTTGGATGGTTTAAATGAGCTTTAATTTAATTGCATAATCGAGTGAGAAGTGACATAAGAATTTAATTGAAAAACTTATTTATAAACCTTAACCAAGGTACAAGTAAGAGTGATGTCTCAAACTCTCTCTGGTCTTAGGCTTTATGAGATTGGACAAACTTTCCCAATGTTCTATTGGGTGGCGACTCCAAAATATCTCTTGTTAACAAAATAGATGCACTCGTAGTTTGATTATTAGCAATCGAATAAGGGAGATTCCCATGTATATTGCGAAGTGACCATTCTTCATAAGTTTAATGATCTTGAAACATAAAAGTGGGCCTCCGGGATGAAATGCGGGTTTGGCGTGCATCACAGTGGCGACTCTACTGGGGACTTGAGGCTTTGCTCCTAAAGTGCCATGGTTAAAATAATACATAGTTGAGTTTTTGAAATTAAATTTTTTTTTTTGAAAATTGCATTGCATTCATGCTGGAACCTTAGAATTATGTTAGGCATCCCTTTATTGACCCCGGTATGTTCCTTAAACATGACCCTACATTCACTTAATATAGGAAAGTGTTAAGAATAATCACTATCTCAAGCCTTGTACCATTTGGTATATTAAATGATGACCCGATTGGTCACTATGCTCGTGATGAGCTAGACCCGTTGGTAAGGATCATGCTTAGGTAGCCTTAAAGTTCTATTACCGAACTAAAGCCTATGTAATGACAAATAGATACTTCCCTTAGGTGATGTATACCATAATAATGTGCTTGCTATGTAGGTCGTTATATATTAAGCAAGTTCAATCAAATTAAGTGGTCACTCATCAAAGGCTTTTATGCCCCCGATAGGCCCATTTTAATTTGTTTAAAATGCCTAAATACATAATGGCCAAAAACTCATGTGTATGCACATTAGATAAGAAAGGTTATACTGCCGGTTTTTCACCGTGCATCATATGTGTCCATTAGGTTCCCTGTTAACCCTTGGGCTAATCCCACCTAAGAAAGAGACCGCATGACCTCCTGTGTGGGAGTGATAAGGTTGGAAGGGTCTATTTACTTGTATGTGGTTGTGAATGCTACACAAACACGATCATGCATCACATGTCATACATGCATCATCTTAACAATTTTGATCTTGCAGCCATCATAGATTCATTTAAGTGGTTTAGATGATCATACGGTCATTTTATCCGCCCTTTATTTTAGCATTAGAATTGGTAATAAGTTAGGTTCAGAGACAGCTTCGATTGATAGTGGATCTCATATTTCTTATAAATACTCATTTGATTCAAATATGGCTAACCTACCATAAGAAACCAACGAGACTCATTCTTTGATCACTCAAGAAATGGATAGGAAGTTTGAGGAGTTCGAAAGGAAAATAATGGTTATGATGAGGAACTTTGCCGCTGTAGTCACACCCCTTATGGGACAATAGCCTACCACTCCTATCATGGGCCAAGCCGAACCAAGCTTAGTTGGGAAGGCTCCCCAACAGCAGCTATAGTACATGTACAATAAATAAAGAGTAGGATTTGGGACCTAAGAATGATTTCATAGAGAAGACGGGGATGAGGTTAAAGTCACTCATTTTGTGAAGGATAAAGCATCTAAAGTATAGGATGCAGCACTGAAGAAGATGGAAGAGAGAATTGAAGCCATTGCTCATTTGTTATTAGTGGGAAGAGTGATAAACCCAGAAGACAGGGATTTAGACGGTGACGAATTGCTTCCTTAAAGATTCAAGATGCCAGAGCTACCTAAGTTCAATGGTACATCCGATCCATCTGCGTATGTTAAATATCATACTTTAGTGATGAAAGGGACTACGTTGACCAAGAAATAAAAAGTTGAATACTTCTGTATCAATTTGGTAGGCCTTGTTATTGACTGGTACCATAGATTAGACAAAAGGACTAAGGAGGATTGGGACCTATTGGTTGAAGAATTTTTAAAATAATATGATTGTAGCACCCCGTATGGAAGTCAACCTGAAGGATCTAAAGCTATTACAACAAAAGCCCAAGGAATCATTTCATAAATATCTCACCCGGTGAGGAATAGGGTTATGGAAATGAAAAGGAAACCTGACACCCTGGATCAAATATGGCTCTTTATTCGAAATGCGAGCCCCTATTTGAGAGATGAATTGAAGATGAAAGGGTTAAAGGATTGGGAGGCACTGAAGGATATAGCCATTGAAGTAGAAGGTGAATACTTGGCCAAGAAAGCACACAGTGACAGTTACACTCAGAAGAGCCATGGCTATTAGGGTGGGAACAAGTCAGCTTCGGGTAGTAGTGGTACTAGAACAGGGAAGAAAGTAGAAGTATCGGCTAAGAGACATATCAAAGATAGTACTCCAACCTAGGTAACTCTTTGTCATGCGTATTGGAAAGATTGGTTAAATAAGGAAAGCTATAACCGTTACCACCTAGGCCAGTTAGGACTCAAGGGTCTAACCACTGTGCAGACCAATACTGTTCCTTTCATCAACACATTAGGAATTTGATAGACCAGTGCAGACATTTGAGAGATAAGATCCAAGATCATATTGATAATAAATAGATCTCTGACCCAGAGAAAAGGGAGAAAGGAAAAAAAGCTGGTTATAATGCTTTCCCACTGCCGCTGTTCATGATTAGGTAGAGTTTACCTGAATGTTTCATACTTAGTATTTATATGGAAATGAATATGTGGCGATTACTCAGCCAACCGAGAAGGAAGGAGAGAAGAATATAGAGAGCCATTTTAGTATGATCGATTGCTGGGAGACGTCCAGCGAAAGTGAAAGTGAACAGGTCAGTGAGAAAATAGATTTGTGGGGGTCAGAAGAGGAGGAGAAGGTAAATGCATATACAAGGAGTGGGAGAGTAGCGCCAAAAATGGAGAAAGAGCAGATTCCTATACTATCACTCACAGATAAAGAAAAAGAAAAAGAAAAGGAAGAAGAACTGATAATGAAACACCTGGAGAAAACACTCGTACTGATTTCTATATAGGATTTGTTGAGGTAATCCCCATCCATAGACAAAGGCTAGTTGAAGCTTTATGTGAGTCCACTATGGCCATAACCATCTTACCTTCAAAATTGTTGGATTTAGTGAAAGGAGGCTCAAGAGAGAAGGTGGTCTATATAGATGTGAATTTGCCTATCGAGGGACATAACCACAACTGTCCTCTTTACATAAGGGCTAGCTTGTGTTATAGTGGATGATGTATCCTCCATCAATGTTTATCCATTAATTGCATTACCTACCTTCGGTATGAATGAATTGATGTTAAGCAAATCCGATATAACTATTATAGCCTATGACAATTCAAGAAGGCAAGCTGCAGAACTCTCATGATAGTCATAAAGACAGGGCCAATAGAATCTGAGGTTGAGTTTTTGGTCCTGCCAATTTTGGCAAATTTCTTTATGTTACTTAGTAGGCCATGGTTTCATAAGTTAGGTAGGGTTCTATCTACACTTCATCAGATGATTAAGATTCTAAGTGAAGGATAGATAGTGATGATTAAGGCTCCTATAGAAAATCAAGTATTTGTTCTGGAAATCTCAAAACAACCCTTCAATGGTTTCCATGTAGCCATGATTCATGAAGAAAATGGTTTAGTTGAAAGCCCTCCAGTTGTCAATATGATGAAGAGGATGAATTTCTTTCCAAGTGTAGGTTTAGGTGAAGAGCCACAAGGGCCACAAGCAGCTCTAGCCACAAGAGGCAAAAAAGATAAGAAGGGTCTGGGTTATGCAGCTACGAATGTTAAGAGTGCCCACATCAAAATGTTCTTATAGTGGAGAGGTTTAGCCTCAATGGGTTAAAGGTAAGATTATCCCAGGTTTTAAAGTTTTCAATTATGTATTCAACTAGTCTAGTGGAATGGTCAAGACAGTTGAGGGCTTTTGGGATGAGGAGGTTATAACTCAGAGCACTATTTAGGATCCAGAGGTTTCAGAGGAGGATGTCATGGATAACTTACTAGCTACCAAAATGAAGGGGAAGAAGAAGATGGAAGCTGAAGAGTCAAAGCTAGAGCTGAACATTGAAGACCTAAAGATTTCACCGAAAGAAGTTAAGAAGTCTCTGCCCCACAATGAGATGGCTAAAATATCGACCACAGTGCTTGCGATGGCAAAAGTAGAAGACAATAGCTTTTCAGATGTTCTTTTTATTCCCCAAACTCTTTAATGACGATGTATGTTGCAATGGTTATCTTAACAATATGAACAACTTTGCTTACTTGTAGGATATTTTGTATGATTTTATTTCGCATAATCATGATCATGACTCATTCATATTTGATATTAACTCAACTAATACAACTCTATTTAATCTTGGAACTTTGGAAAACCCAAAGAAAATCTTGATAGCATCAGACATAACTCTTGAAATGAGAGAAAATTTTGAGAGAATATTAAAAAAATATAAAAAATTTCTTTGGCTAGACCTATGAAGACGTGCTAGGAATTAATTGTGAAATCACCAAACATTCCATATCCACATGCCTTGATCACAAACCAGTTAAGCAAAAGCTCAGAAAACTCAGGCCAGAATGGGCAGAAAAGGACAAAGAAGAGGTTCACAAATAGATTGAGGCTAAATTGCTTGTAGAGATTCAATATCCGACTTGGTTAGTGAATGTTGTTCCTGTGGCCAAAAAGAACGAGGAAGTTCATGTATGCATATTTAAATAAGGCTTGTCCGAAAGATGACTTTCCTTTTCCTCATATAGACGTTTTGATTTATAGTGCTGCTGCTTGTTGCATGTATAGTTTTGTTGAAGAGTATGCCGGGAACAATCAGATTCTCAATAAGATGGTGGATCAAATTAAGACAGCTTTCATTACTGAATGGGGACCTTTGCTTATAGAGTGACGCCTTTCAGATTAAAGAATGCTGGGGCAACCTATCAGAGGATGGCTACTAAGATCCTTGACGATTTGATGCATAAGGAGGTAGAGGTTTATGTCGATGACATGATGATCAAGTTAGCTACTCGAGAGGTTTATTTTGAAGCTATAGAAAAGTTCTTTTGGAGGATCGACAAATACAATCTTTGCCTTAATCCCAAAAGTGCATATTTAGGGTTATTTCATGTAAGTTATTGGGTCATGTGGTAAGCCAAAAAGGAATTGAAATAAATCCTGATAAGGTCAAAGCTATTAGAGAAGGTTAGAGGATTATAGGCAGGTTACAATACATTAGACAATTTATTACTAAGCTCACTTTGATTTATGAGCCAGTTTTCAATCTTCTTAGGAAAAATTAGCCTGTTAAGTGGAATGATGACTGCCAAAAAGCCTTTGATACCATCAAAGAATACCTTTTAACCCTCCAATCCTGTGACCACCACAACCGATGAAGCCGTTGATTCTTTACTTAGCAACCGAAGAGAGTTCGGTAGGTATTATGTTAGCTTAAGAGGACAAAGGGTCGAGTTTACAGTTTACTACCTTAATAAGAAATTTCTTCCATATGAAGCCAAGTATGTTGAAGTGGAAAATATCTGTTTAACGGTAATATGGGCTTCTAAGAAGTTAGGACACTATTTTCACTCTTATAAGGTACAAACGGTAATATGGGCTTCTAAGAAGCACCTTCTTTGTTGGGGAAGATGGGAAGATGGTTGATTCTGTTACAGGAGTTCGACATAGAGTACATCACTAGGAAAACTATTAAGGGATGAGCTATAGCAGAATTTCTAGCTGAACATCATCTCAAAGGCGATCAGGTTGATTACGAATTTCCTGATGAGGACATCGCTGCTATTTTAGTGCAAGGATGGCAGATGTATTTTAACGGTGCAATTAATAGTAGAGGAGCTGGAGTAGGGGTGATTCTCATAACTCCAGATAGTGTAAATCTTCCTTTAGCTAAAAAGTTGAGATACAAGGCCACTAACAATGAAGCTGAGTATGAAGCTTGTGTTTTCGGGTTAGAGGCACTTTAGCTTGGGGGGCAAAACCAACTTGCCAATGCCCTCGCCACTTTAGTATCTATATGGGATAATCCAGAAGGAGTAGTCATGAAGCTGGTACTGATCGCTAGTTCAAGTAGTCCATGCTTTGAAACTAAGCAAGTGACGGATGTTGAGGCCACCGATGGAAAGCCATGCTTTTATGATGTTCAAAGTTATTTGGAAAGGTTAGAATTTCCTGAGGAAGCCACTGAGAAAGACCAAAGAATGATTTGCAAGTTGTTTGCTCAATTAATTAGCATAAATGGAATAATGTATAAAAGATAACCTGATGGGATTCAGTTGAGGTGCTTAGATGAGAAAGAGGTTCAAAAGGTGATGGAAGAAACACATTCAAGGGTCTGTGGTGCTCACATGAATGGGTTAACACTCGTAAAGAAAACCATGCATCAAGAGTTCTTTGGCTCACAATGGATATAGATTGTTTTAGTTATGTAAAGTAGTGTCACCTATGTCAACAGTATGCAGACCTAAGACATCTGCCAATTTTAGAATTGTGTAACCTTACATCTCCATTGCCATTCGCATCTTAGAGAATCTCCATTATGGGAGAAATACATCCAATAGCTTCAAATGGACATCAGTATATTGTGGTAGCTATTGATTACTTCACCAAATGGGTAAAAGTTGAATCTTTTAAGAACTAGGTGCTCGAGAAATGGCCAGGTTTATTGAATGGCATTTGGTATGCATATATAGTCTCTCACACCACATAATGTTGGATAACGGGGTACAATTCCAGGCTGAAACCAAACAGATCACTGACGCCTAGATTAGCTGCGACCCAAGGATAGCCGGGACATAGGGATGACCAATACTGTGCCTATCATCAGCACACTGAGCACCTGACGGATTACTGTCGAACTTTGAGGAATAAGATCCAGGACCTCATTGACTCGAAGCAGATCACGGACCCTAAAAAGAGAGAGAAGAAGAAGAAGACAAACTACAATGCAGTCCCTCCACCGGAGATGTGATCGGGCCTAATCCACCTGAGTAACATATTTTGCAAGAGCTACAAGAAGACTATGTTTTTTAGATGCTTTATTGCTATATTCTAAGAACTCTTTATGACAATTTGGTTATTTCAATATGATGGACAATGTTTGCTTATTTGTATGATGTTTCTAATCATTTCATTCCTTATAATCACGATGCATCCATTTATTTTGACATTAACCCAATTAATACGACTCCATCTAGTCTCGGACCTTTGGGGAATCCAAACAAAATCTTGATAGTATCTGATATAACTCTTGAAGAGAGGATAATTTTGAGAGATAATAATTTTGAGAGATAATAGAAAAAAGAGCCTTTGCCTGGACCTGGTGTGATATGCTAAAAATTGACAAGGACGTTCTTGAGATAAGTACTACTTCCACGTGCCAACATGACGACGAACCGAATTTTGAAAGCCATTTCTTTACGTCCACAACATCTGAGCTACATATGGTGCTGCCGAATAAAATCAAACTTTTAAAGCTACATCAAGAGTTAAGCGAATGAAACTCAAGACCTTCATGAGGAAAATATAACTCATAAGAACCGAACAACGTGAACCCTTTCCTCCCAACCATGTGAAATGTGTACCCCAAAACCAATTATGATCGACTTTTAACCCTCCAAAATCCTTATAGCCAAAATTCTTGCTAAATCTCAATACCCAACTAGATTGAGCAACGATGGTCCCAATGGTTAAGAAGAAAAGTTCGCATATATGTAAACTTCAGGATTTGAGTAAAACTTGTTAAGAGCAAGAGAATTGGGGATTAAAAAAAATAAAAAAAATCAAAATCAAAATAAAAAAAAAACAAATAAAAAAAGAGAGAAGAAAAGAGAGAATTGATCAGGGGGTAAGAGAATGCTATTTGGGGGCAAGTTTTGTTCAAATCCCGCTGACCTACACACACCCGTATTTGCCGCTCTTCTTTTGCCACTGAAAAGGACCTAAAAGACTAATTCACAAACCATCCATCCAATCCCAGCCGTCGAAAGCCATTTCGGAGCTTAAACCACCAAAACCGATAAAAGCACCCCAGATCATCCATGCCCAACCTGTCACCCTATCTCAGCCATTGAAAGGCCATTCCAGGGTTTGAACTGCCAAAGCCAATAAAGGCCAAGTGTGAGATTTCACATTCAAGCCCCAAATAAGGAACCCATCACCTTAACCAGTCTGCACATGGGCTAAGACCAAGACTTTGATACCAAGAAGAACCACTCTTAGAAGCAGTAGTCTCTCCGGCTAATGAAGATGAAAGCGAATTCAACCAATACTGACGAACTAAAGGAGGGTCCATGCCAGAGGCAAAATAAAGAATAAAAAAAAAGAGAGAGAAAATATTCAATCAAGAAAACCCGCGAGGGCTGATTGATAATAGGAGTTTGATGCTCTCAAGATCTATCCCGGGATTAGATGAGGTCTCATATTTTTCGATTTAATGCCAAATAGTGATCATGTGTTATGAAATCAGATTGAAATATATGAATTTATGCAAAGATTTATTGGTATGACCAGAGTAGTTTATCTTGCACACTCAAAGTTGTCTGAGTTCAGCATAAAACTAGCACATTGTTACCAACTACCCTCTGCCACTCTCGCCACTTAGGCACTTCAGTTAACTCATCTTGCTACCCACTGTGACGCCAACCCCACAACACCTTCCTAATAAAGAACCAAGCTCATACAACCATAATCTGAGGCATAAGCACATGCCAATCATACAAAAAAGATCTTTCGCAACAACTCTAACTTCTCTCACACCAAAAAAAAAAAACGGCCGTTAGAGATGAAAACCGTTACTGGCGCTCTAAGCAAAAGTTAGGCAAAGGGCAGGGTGAAAACCTGGGAACAGGCGGTCTGTCCTATAAAAAAATAATAAAATGAATAAAAACCGCTGGATTGGGTTGGGTCCATTTCAGGAAAAAAAAAGGCACAAGGTTATGTGAAAATTCGACAAGGACGAATCTCCCGCTAAGAAAAGCTAGTGTGAAAATCCTTGAGGGATGCACTACCTTCAAAAAATGACTACAAGTATTAGAGGAGAACCTCATAATCCCCCAGAGGCATGAAACTCAAAAGCAATTCCAGAGGGCACCGATCCTACTGCAAATTACGACCAAATCAGCCGTCGCCTCCAAAATCCAGTTAGACGAATTCTCATCCTACATACATATGCATCTCACGTGCATGCTCACACCCTTTTCCTGCATATTTTGCTTTCTAAGTCTTGCAGAAAAGAGAATTAATGCCAACACCAACGAAAGGGCAAGCGACAACATCAATCAAAACATTGATTCAGTCTAAATAAACAATTAGCCAAAGGCCTCCCAGGGGGCATTGCTTCAAATCTTCAAAAGGGTTTGTACGATGGCGGCACTACCATTCTACGAAAGGTTTGCACAATCACGGTACTACCACTTCAAAAGGGTTTGCATGATGGCGGCACTACCATTCTACGGAAGGTTCACATGACCACGGTACTACCACTTCAAAAAGGGTTTGCACGATGGCGGCACTACCATTCTACGGAAGGTTTGCATGACTATAGTACTACCACTTCAAAAGGGTTTGCATGATGGCGGGACCACCATTCTATGAAAGGTTTGCACGACCACGGTACTACCGCTTCAGAAGGGTTTGCACGATGGCGGCACTACCGTTCTATGAAATGTTTGCACGACCACGATACTACAGCTTCAAAAAGGGTTTGCACGATGGCGGCACTACCATTCTACAGAAAGTTTGCACGACCACGGTACTACCGCTTCAAAAGGGTTTGCACGATGGCGACACAACCATTCTACGGAAGGTTTGCACGACCACGGCACTACCATTCTACAGAAGGTTTGCACGATCACGGTACTACCTCTTCAAAAGGGTTTGTACGATGGCGGCACTACCATTCTACAGAAGGTTTGCACAATCACGGTACTACCTCTTTAAAAGGGTTTGCACGATGGCGGCATTACCATTCTACGGAAGGTTTGCACGACCACGGTACTACCGCTTTAAAAGGGTTTGACGATGGCGGCACTATCATTCTACAGAATGTTTGCACGATCACGGTACTACTGCTCCAAATATCCGAAGGGTTTACAGGATGGCGGTATTACCATTCTATGGAAGGTTTGCACGACCACGACACCATCACTTCAGAAAGGTTTGCACGATGACGGCACTTCCGTTCCACGAAGGGTTTGCACGATCACGGCACTACCGCATCAACAAAAGACAATACGCCAACAACATGGCAACAACCACCCCAACAGTACCGCTAGTCTGGCAAAGCGAACGCCTCAAGTACGTGTCTCTCCCCTTCTTTTCTGAATTTTGGCTCACCTAGGCACTCGAGTTCTAAGTTCCCCAAAATTGGGGGCAACTATAGACATCGGGTCCCGAGGCGGTCCGAGATCAGGATTACCCGATGATGAAAACAAAAGACCGATTTTTGGCGAGAAAGTGAGAATCGATTGTTTCCTTGTCAAAATTGTGTTTTTTTGGAAAAATAATCAAAAATATATATTTTAAAAATTAAAAACTAAAACAGGGTAGAAAATATTAATTTTGTGTCATTAGGGCTTTTATAAAAAAAACATAATCGCGAGTGCCACCTGTGATAGCGCGCAGGGGCGCTCGCGCGGCAGGCCACCCCTGCGTGAAGGGGCACCCGCGCGGAAGGCCGCCCCTGCACGCGCGCAGGTCCTCCTTCACGCGGGGCAATTTTGCCCCGCGCTGCCCCGTGCTGTCCCTTTTTATGCTTTTTTTTATTTCTTTTTTTTTTTCCAGTCTAATTTCTCTGCATTGTTTCATCCTTTTATGCTATTTTAGATTAACTAAACATGAAAGCACTTTGTCCTCTTCCCATTTTTGGGCCAAGTCAAAAATTAAAGGGAGTTTCCCTTGGAAAAGAGTGGATGGCAACATTTATTCAAAAAAAGGGTTTTTGAGTTTGGCTCTCTAGCTTTTTCCTTTTGCTCTCCAGGAAACTTTTTCTTCTTCAAAAATTCTTCAAAAAAATTCTTAAGTTTTATTCTCAAGTTTTAATCTTTTCTTCTCTAGTAACATTTCATCTTGGGTTTGATTTGAGCAAGAAAAATTAATTTTCTTTGCTCTTTCACCCCACCAAAAATATTTCTAGAGTTAGTTTATTCAAAAATATAAATTTTTTACATTTTTATTTTCCATCTATTACTACAAATTCGACAAGGAAAACAAATCGAGACACCGTTTCTCCGATCTAAAACATTATGAGGGTAAATATTTTTGGACTCGTTCTCATTTATTTTTTGTATATTATTTATTGTTGTTAATATTATTTTTGCTATTATTATTATGTCTATTATTAATTTTTAGCATTTTAGTGTGTTAATATCACCATTGGAATGTCATTTGCTTGTCTTAGTTAGGTAATTTTTGTGGCTTCCGTTGGCTTTTTCTTCATTATTATTATTGTTTATTATTATTACTACTATTAAGGTTTTCTTGGTGCCTTCATTTCCACTGTTTTTATTATTGTTATTATTATTACTATCACATGTTGTTATTATTATTGTTATTCTATTAGTTGTTCATATTATTATTATTATTATTATTATTATTATTATTATTACCATGTTTATTTATACCATATTCATTATTGTTTATTACCATTGCCCATCATCATCATTATTATTATTATTATTATTATTATTATTATTATTATTATTATTATTATTATTATTATTTTCATGTTTATTTATACCATATTCATTATTGTTTATTACCATTGCCCATTATTATTATTATTTTTACTATTATTATTATTATTATTATTATTATTATTATTATTATTATTTTTGTATTGCATCATTATTATCATTGTTGTTATCATTATTTATTGTTGTGCACAATATTCATTTTATCTTCATTTGATTAATTTCTAGAATTATTACTAATATTCTTAATATTATTTTTCCTGTCTGAGATCTTACTTTGAGTCGCATTGTGTGAGTGTCCCCACAGCTCCCCGGATGGGACGCGACGCGTAGACGATCACATCGGGTTTGGTGAGATCTCTCTAATTCTCCCTCTTATGTTGTGCTTGTTTGTAAAAATTAACTTTTCACTCATGTACGCGTGAGATAAAAAATCACAAAACATTTCTATAATTAAATTGGAATTTCCACTAATAAAATTGGGACCAATGTTCCTCATTTTAGCCA
The DNA here is from genome assembly GCA_947683425.1 of Excoecaria cochinchinensis. NCBI lineage: Eukaryota > Viridiplantae > Streptophyta > Magnoliopsida > Malpighiales > Euphorbiaceae > Excoecaria > Excoecaria cochinchinensis. The sequence goes on along the minus strand of CANTUQ010000027.1, from coordinate 1,898,668 downwards.
AACAATAAAAAATATCACAATTAAAACGAAAAGTCAATTTTTCTCCAAAAATGGGATCACTCATCCCGGTTTTCAACTCAACCATCAAACGACTCTTCGAACCTTATTTAAATAAATGCGAAGGAACCAATGTTCCTAAATTTCGAATAAGTGCGAAGGAACCAATGTTCCTAAAATAATGGCCCGATTTATGTATGTCCTTTTATTCTGATCTTGTGTGAGTGTTTTAAATTTATGTTCATTTTCTTTTGGGCCCTTGTAATTAATTTTGGGGCAACTTTATTTATTTTTGGGGGATTGTATTCCGTCCCCATTCACATCTTCAATCTTCTTTTATTGGGGTTGTATTCCGCCCCCATTTCTCTTGTAATTGTGTGCTTGCGTGTTTATCGCTTTCTTTTATCGCTTTATTTATTGCTTTCCTTTTACCGCTTTTTGATGCTTGAAATGTGCCTTTTAATTTAAACGCATAAATCGTGTGAGATAAGAGATAGAACTTTAAGAAGTTAAAAACTCATTTATAATTAACCAAAGCATAAATAAGAGTGAAGTTCCGAACACCAATCTCTGGTCTAGACCAATAAGAGGTTAGAGACTTTTCTCAATTTCTTGTAAATTGGGTGGCGACTCCATGATACCTTAAAGGTGCCTATAGGTGTCGTGGGGCTAGATGTTCCTCTCCAATGTTCTATTGGGAAGGAAGCATCCAAGATGTCTCATGGCGCCCATGATCAAAAGACGTGAACCAGTCTATCGAATCCCAAAGGCGGATTCAAAGCGAGGGCCCTTGCTGGGTTCGGCGCGCATCACACTTACCCTTCTCAATCCAATTCTAACTAAAAAACTTAATTATACTTGGGTGTAATTTCTTCTTTATATTTTCTTCAAATATTCCACTCTTCCTTAGCTTCTATAGCTTGAATTAGATAGAAGGAAGGCTAGATATGTGATCTAGGGTGGAAATTATAAACTTGTAATAGGTTCATTTTCCATGTCAGCATGTCTGTAAGTCACGCACATTTTTGATTTCAAGTTGCTAGAAATTTGGGTTTATTTATTGCATAAAAAATAAGTTCAGGTACTTGTGTGGTCATTCTTAGAGTTTAGGTGCTCAAATAATTTTTGTTGACAAGTTTAGGGGCTGTATATTGGTTTATCCATCAGTTTTTTACTCTTATCTTAGTGGTTATATTCAATTATTATAGAAAAATTCATACTTTTCTCGTGAATTGATTTAGTGGGTAAGGATAGTTGAGAGGCAGGGTTGTAGTTATAAAGTAGGGTGGCTAAATTGTGGCTTATCTTTTTTTGTAGACCTGATCTTTTCTTATTGTCCAATTAGCTTAGCCTTACATTACAACCGAAGTGTAAGACCTTCTGATCTTTTATCATGTCTTGTGTCATTCAACATAGATGACTTTTATGGTTTTGGTACCAAAGAAGAGGCCTATGGGGTATCTTGAGTATTGAGCATGAAACCACTAGTACATTCGTGTATTTATTTCTTTGTTTCAGTGTTGTACTGTATTGGATGTTTTAGTTTTAAAATTTTTGAGATAAAAGTTTTGGCCTAGCACACACATAATTTGAAGCTAAATTGTATGTTCTTATTTTGAATTTTTTGGTGTAGGAATTTTATTGAGTGGAATCTATTGAATGTTATTTATTTGCCTTTAAATATTAGAGTTATTAATTGAATTATGGAAAATTTAGAAATGAGGATTATTCATTTTGCTCGAGGCAACAAAATTAAATCTTCTTTTTAAAGTGAGATTTTATTGGTTAAAAATTAGGACATTGTTCCTATTTTATTAGAAAAATCAAATTTATTAATAAAAATATAATGTGTATAAAATAAAATAAGTTTATTAATAATTACCTGGAAAAATAATTAAAATAACAAAAATAACAAAAATGATAAATCAAACAAAAAAAGGCTTAAATCTCATAGATCTCCTCATTCGGTGGGAAGAATGCTCAAACAAGGATTGAACAAGAATTGTAGACAAAATAAAACAAAATAAAATTAATATTAGCAAGTAAATCTAAAAAATTGATTATATCAAATAAAATAAAAAAAAACCTTACCACATAAAATAATGAAAATAAATAAACATTATATGACAAGAAAAATAATATTAAAAGCATGCAAGAAACACATCACGAAAATATGGATCGAAAAGTATCAAAAATAAGAGAAAATAAGCTAAAAGGCACAAAGGACAAAAAAGTGGTGAGGGGCGGCCACCCCACGAGGGGCGGGTAGGCCACCCCTCACCTCCTTCCTGCCCTTCAAGGGCAAGAATGAGGCATGAATAAAAAAAAAACTTTTCTTCAATGGTTTAATGCAAAACTTGCAATTTTATGTGATTTTACATGATTTCATGCCATATTGATGCAAAAAAACACTTAAAACAACTTGAATCATGAGCAAAAAACAATAATTAAATAGATTGATCACATGAAATAATAAACTCAAGATGTGTAACAATGGTGGTGTGATGCGCGACGGACCCCGCGGGCCGCCCCTCTGACCACCCGCTCAAGGGTGATCGGGCAATTGAAGGTCCATTGACAGCTTGCAACGAATTGCAAGTGCGTCTATTTTGGGCAACAAAGAGGTTTCATGGAGTCGCCACCCAATAAAACATCGGGAAAGTTCCTCTCACCTTGGAGAGCCTAAGATAGCGCATGTATCCATTTTGGGCAAACCAAAATGGGTCTTGGAGGATAAACCTCTCTACCTTGGAGCCTAGGATTTTTAATTAGGTCCTTTGGGGGGACACAAGAGGTGTCTTGGAGATCTTATTCCAATGAGTGATCGGATAGACCTCTCGCCTCGTTGAGCCCAAAGACCAGAGTTGGATTCGAGACTTCTCATCTATTTCTACCTCGATTTATTTTACAATTAATTTTTGAGTTTATTAGTTCGCCCTCTCTCCACACGATGCAATTTGATTAAAGGTGCAATTATTCAGATCAAAAGCGTAAAAATAAATAAAGCAAAAATGAACGTTCCAAAATAAATTACAATAATACTAGGAACGAAATACAACTCCCATTTATAAAAGTACAATGTATACATAAAATGGGGAATTCATTTATTTCGAGGACTTTGGTCCTCGCATGCACTTATTATGAAAACAATTTTTTTATGTGACATTTTTCATTGGCTAAAATAGGACTTTGGTCCTTTATTTGCAAAAATCACCAAATTAATTAATATAAAACATTTATCCATTTTATTTAACACGAAATAAGACAATTTATACAAGCATAAAGATAAATAAATAAATAAATAAAAAAATCGCGAAATTAAATTAAATAAATAAATGGCAAAAAGGAAGGGGGGAAGGACTAAACCAACCGGAGTCTTCCACATTTGCGCATGGCGACCTCCTCTCAAGCTCAAATCATCTCAATGACCAAAAATTAGAATCTCACAAAATAATCAACAATATTAGTATTTAACAAACAAGCTAGAATAAATGTAAAAGAAGATTAAAAATCAAAAATAAATAAATAAGAACTATTAATATCCTACTTTTTACAGAAAAGAAAAGATTTTGAAAACTAAATAATAAAAGAGGAAAAATAATGAAAAGGAGTACATTGCAAAGGAAATAAAATAACTTAAAAAAATGGGAACAGGACACAGGGAAGGCCACAAAAAACTCTACCGATGGGCGTCCGTTAGGGTGACCAGTGGGTAATAAGGTGCGCCGTTACGCGCCGTCACTCGACAGAGAGACAAGCGTTGGTGACCTTGTTGCCTGTCGGTCACCTCTTGTCCTCAAAACAACAGCAAAAACGCAAGCAAACAATTTTCCACAAAACAAGAACCGAAAATAAATGAAAATAATTAAAATAAACCAAACAGAACGTGTGTCCAGGATATTTACCCTCGGATTTTACCTTTTAGGATGGATTTTCGGATGGTTCGAGTCCCGCACGCTTCACGAGAAATAAGCAAAAATCAAGAAAAGAAACCTGGATTTATCTTTCTTGATAATCGTAAAATATTCAGATGTTGGAATTTATGAATATTGACGGGAAACCAATTGATTTTAGCTCCCTTCAATTAATTAAATTCTTCCAAATCCAAAAAAATGAGAATGAAAATAAAACAATTTTAATGAGTTGAAAATGGTTCAAATCAAATAATCAGAAAGGGGTTTAAGGGATATCTCCTAGCCAAAATCGTCCAACCAGCCAACCAACCCCAAAAAAACGGGTGAAAAATAGCATTATATAGATTTTGAATCACCGACGGCCGTCTGAGCCATACCGACGGACCTCTGTAGCCACAGACGGGTGTCGGTTAAATCCAAATCCCAATAGGAAATCGAATTTTAACCGGCGGGCATCAGAGTACTACAGACGGGCGTCGGGGCTCTCCATCGAGAGACGGTCATTTCGTGACCAACGGGCTGGCCGCCTGTGGAGGTAAACTTCCTTTTTTACCCTAAAACTCCCAATTCTTTTTGTCGGGAATGAAGAAAACATATCTCTCGTGAATCTAGAGGACCAAAGTCTCCGAACCTCATCCATTCATTCGGAAACAGACATCGATCTCTTCATCGAGTAATCTCCGATCTGAACTGCTTCGGGACACGATGCTTACAGTTGCCCCCAATTTTGGGGAAACTAGTGCACAAGTGCCTAGATGAGCCAAAATTTAGAGAATAAAAGAAAACAAAAGGAAGAATAGCGTACCTGAAGCAATCCTTACCTTTCGTGTTCCTTGCCGGGTAGACCTCGTCTCAGTCTGCTCAGCGAAGAGTGAATTTGATACAGGTGCCCCTACCAGTCTCATCTCGACCTGTATGGTTTTGGTGAGATGTAGCATTCTCTAGCTACAACCTCGATGTGAAGAGCAGTGTTCTTTAATTGCGACTTCGATTTGTGAAGTTCCCCTGCTGACCCCCATCTGATCTGCAAGGTGCATAGTACTCTCTGACTATCGCGTGAACTGTGAGATGTAGCACTCTCTGACTACAATCTTGGTGTTATTAATCTGTTAGCCTTGTCCCGGCCTGATTGTCCCTAGCATAACGTGAATGAAGAGGTTTGCTTTTCTGGGCAATTTTTGATAAGGTTAAGCTGAACCCATTTCTCGGATCATTTAAGGTTGAAGGGATTCGGAATACTTTTGAAAACAAATTGATGTCCCGAAGAGACTGAGAAAGCCTGTGAAAAAGGTTTTAAAGATAATGCTCCGAAGAGACTGAGAATGCCTATGAAAAAGGACTTAGAAAGAATGCTCCGATGAGACTGAAAATGCCTTCTGAACAAGGACTTAAAGAGAATGCTCCGAAGAGACTGATAACGCCTTCTGAACAAGAACTTAAAGAGAATGCTCCGAAGAGACTGAGAATGCCTTTTGAACAAGGACTTTAAAAGAATGCTCCGAAGAGACCGAGAATGCCTTTGAGAAAGGTCTTAAAAAGAATGCTCCGAAGAGACTGAGAATGCCTTTGAAAAAGGTCTTAAAGAGAATCTGATAAAGGACTTTACAAGTTATCACATGGTTTCAACCTGTGCATGTTTCTTTTTGACTTCATGATGTCAAAGCTATCGCTTGGTTTGGCTTTTTCCTGCAAAATCATTAGCATGAAGGCATATACAAAAGATTGTGTGTGCATAATGTGCATGAAATGTATACATAAAACTATATACATGAATCACAAATAAATGATTAGTGTACAAAATTATGTGTACACAACTATACGCATGAAGGATCGAATGCACGTGATATACTGGAGGATATGCAAAAGATCTATTCACATCAGACGCATGTGCGATGCAAAAATAGATAGACCACATCCCAGGTGGTTAAGAGGTTCGCTGCGGTTATTGTTTGGCTGGTCCCATTATCAGATGGCCCCAATGATCTAGAAAAGTATTGTCTTGGCTTCAGGGATTCTGACCCGGAATCTCTTCAAAGAGAACTGTCCCGTGTGCAATTTTGCCCCCCGGTCAAATGAGGATTTTGCCCCCCGGGACTCTGAATCAAGTTCTGCATTATGCACCACCTGACTAAAGGAAAGTCATCCGGTGTAATGTCGCTTTATCGCTCCAGGCTTCAAAAGTCATTATTTTAAAGGTAGTGCGTCCCTTGTGGATTTTCAGACTAGGTTTTCTTAGTGGAAAATGCGTCCCTTTTGGAATTTTCACATAACCCTGTGCCTAACTTTTACCTGGATTGGACCCAACCCACTCCAGCGGTATTTTTTTTTTTTTTTCAGGGGTAGGAGGAGGATTTGTCATATGAAACATCGTTATTAATGCCTTGATAATTGCCCCAGCATATATCCTTATGTCTGCAACAGGTTTCTCTTAACCGTTTAATTGCATGTTTATGCTTAGCTTATGCACGCATTTCTATTTATATGCACCATATAGCAATAAGAATGATCATGACTAGACATGTGATACAAAAACACTAATTTTATTCAATCTCAATGAGTAACAACTTAGGTGCATCCGACTCCTGTTATCAATCAGCCTTCTCAGGTTTTCTTGATTGAATATTTTCTCTCAAGCCTCTAATTTTTGCCCAAGATGCCTTTTTTCGGTTTTCACCCTGACGAGGCGCCCAATTTTAGCAAGGCCGCCTTATTTTTGGTTTTCGACCCGTGGGGCATTTATTCTCTTCTTTTTATTTTTAAGTCTTTTGCCACGGACCCTCTTACGTCTGTCCATATTGAACGGTTCTTTGGAGTTATCTTTATTGCTATTTGTTGCTGCTGTCCCGGAGAGCAAATTGTTTTTTCTTTTTTTTTTTTTTTTGAGAAAAAGGGAATCCTCTTACATTGACTTGGACTTGACTCATTTGTCTGGGGCATTTGGACTTGTTTGCCCAAAGGCTAAAACTCCACCCTTTAGCGGTTACTTTCTGACTACTTTTCTAAATGATTGAGTAGAGTGTTTGCTGAGAGGTCCAATTGCGGTAGTAAACTCTTGACCCATTTTTGTCCGCACATATTTGGTTGATGCTGCTATTGCTGTGCCTAGTCAGCTTTTAGAACCTAGACTTCCATGGATGTCCTTAAAGATTTGAACTTTACACTAATCGGCCATACTGCTTTTGTGCCCCTGGGACTCTTGTAGAGTTCTAACGATGACTCTTTAGCATTAAAGTACAAAAGGCAATTTTTCTGCTACGTATTTGTAGTTTTAAGCCATCTTGACGAAGATCTCCTTTATTAGCAGTCTCTCCTGCCCTATTGGTTTGGGGCTAATATAGAGAAAACTTGCGTGCTACTAGAGCAACTCCCTGGACTAAGTCACAGTTTGTCCTTCCATCCTTGAACCCTGTGTGGTGCGGCTTTCCATGATGTCTATTCCCAAGTTCGAGCAACCCATATCCATTGCAAATCGATGTAATTCTTGTGTTCATTTTTGGAAGTGAAACAAAGTACAGGCATGTGTGAATTAGCGGGATTTGAACAAAGCCTGTCCCCGAACAGCGTTTCCTTGCCCCTAATTTTTTCCATTTTTTGTCTGTTTTTTTTTTCTTTATTTTTTTTTTGTTTTTTTTTGTTTTTTTGTTTTTTTTGTTTGTTTTTTTTTGTTTGTTTTTTTGTTTGTTTTTTGTTTATTTTTTGTTTTTTGGTTTTGTTTGACCCCCAAACACATTCCCTTTTAGCAAGCTTTGCTCAAATCCAGGAGTTCGCACATACGCGCACCTCTTCTTAACTATTGGGACCATCATTGGGTTATCCAATCAGACGTTGCGCTTTAGTAAGAGTTTTGGCCCCGTTCCTACTTACGGATTCTTCCTTTTGGCCTTTTCTACCCCTTCTGACTTCAATCTTCTGAGTTTCTGCATGATCTGCCCATGATTGAGAGATTTGGAATGGCGTGCTTGGTGATTCCGTGAATAACTTTTAGCACGTCTTCATATGTCCAGGCAAAGACTTTTTTTTATTTTAATTCTCTCAAATTTCGTCTCGCTTCAGGAGTGAAATTGGATGCAACCAAGATTACTATTATTTAAACTGAACAAAACAACATTTTTTTTATTAATGCCTTAATCATGATTATCACTCATGCTTGATGCAATAAAATATAAAAATGCGTATATAAGCAAAGCCCATATTATTAAAGTAGAAAAGATAAACAAGTGTATGATTCAGGAATACACTTTAGAAAATGAAAAGCATTATAACAACTCTAATCCTTTCTTTCTTCATCCAGGCCCAGCACCAATTCTTAAATGTGATCTCTCAGAGGGCGACAATAGTCTGTCCTATGCCCTGTGTACTGGTGATACGCACAATACCAGTCTGTTCGGTGCCTCGACTTTCCCTGACTTGGGGCAGGCCCAGCTGGCAAGGGTTGCAACTTCCTTTCCTTGATGAGGCGGGTGAAGTGCCAAGATAATGGCTTGCCTGCGATGGTGAGGTGTTTAGGAGTCGCTTTGGTGGTTGAGACCCCTGTTGTCCCAGTATTCCCTCCATTACCATTGCTGCTTTCTTCACTTTTGCTCAAGGTCAGGTTTGCAGATTTAGCCATTTTATCCAGATGTTCAGCCTCAGCTTCAATGGCTATATCTTTTAGGGATTCCCAGTCCTTCAGCCCCTTCATCTTTAACCCATCTTTCAGATATGTACTGGCATTCCTAATAAACAGCCTGATCTTATCTGAGGTATCAGGCCTCCTCCTCATCTCCATTACTCGGTTCCTCCACGGGTCAAATACTCATGGAATGACTCATCCGACTTTTGGTGTAGTAACTCTAGATCTTTGAGAGTCACTTCCATCCTCGTGTTACAATTGTACTGCCTCAAAAACTCCTCCGTCAGCAAATCCCAATCTACTTTTCTTCTGCGGTTAAGGCCATGATACCAGTCTATGGCCAGGCCAGCCAAACTTAATCAAAAGTAGTCCATCTTCTGTCTCTTCGTCAAGGTGGTCCCCTTCATAATCAATGAATATTGCTTCACATGGGCAGTTGGGTCAGTAGTGCCATCGAAATTAGGGACGTCTGGCATCTTGAAGTTGTATGGGATTGGATCCTCTCCTTCCAGCTCTTTATCTTTAGGATTCATTGCTTGACCCCTACTTAACATTCGGGCCATCACCTTAAATTTCTCTTCCATTTTCTTCCAAATGATTTCTTCTAACTGAGGCACTTTTCCCCTTTCTGACACCATGCGATCCTCATACTCTTCATCCCCACGGTCATTCTCCAACCTCTGAACTGGTCTTCTCCTCTGAACCCCTGATGCCACAGACCTCAAATCCACAGGCGGTTGTCGGATCTTTTCTTGCCTCTCTTCTCTATCCTCCTGTCGTTCATTTTGTCTCATTGGAGGAGGAGGCGAGTTCTGTGTGTGCTGGGCCATCGCGGCCATCATGTTCATCATTCGGCCCTCAAGCTCCTCAAACCTTCGGCTAATTTCTTCTGCAATCAAAGCCCTGGTGGTATCATTCTCTCTCGATGTTGTAGCTATCTCCGAAACAGCGCAGTTGGTCTCTGAATGAGTCTCTAAGAAATTCTTCCTTTCTGACAGCTCAAACACAGGATTTCGGATCAAACATCCCTCAGGTCACCTCGTCCACTCGGGCAGATCTATGATGGCTGCAAAGACAATGAGTCAGAATGATGCATGAATGCAATGAAATTCATGATCGTGATGTGCAATACCTACAAATCACATGGAAGCAGATAGGTCCTTCCACCCTTATTACTTTCACACACGTGGTCATAGTCTCTTCCCTAGGCAGGATTAGTCCATGGGTCAACAGGGAACTCGATGGACACGCATGGAGCGCGGCAAAAAATCGGCAGCATAACACTCCTAAACTAATGCACAAGCGCGTGGGAAATGATCGTTACATATTTGGGTAATCCAAATACATTGACATGGGCCTATCGTGGCATGAAAGCCATTGGCTAGGTAACCAAACAAGATATTTGGAGTCACCCAATACATAAGGATCCATACAGCAGGCACGGTATTACAGTTCATATCACCTAGGGGAAGTGTCTATGGTCATTACGTGAGCTTCGGTCGAGGGTGGTGTTACTTTAGGTCTACCCAAGCATGGTCCCTACCAACGGGTCTAGCTCATCGTGAGCGTAACGACCGATTGGGTCTCCATTTTATATACAAAATAGTATGAGGCTTGGCTGGTGATTATCCTTAACACTTCCCTGCATTGAGTGAAAGTAGGGTTGTGCTTCGGGAATGCACCGAGCTTTAGAAGGGACTAATCTAGCATAATCTAAGGCTCTAATGGGATGTAATGCAAATTTGAGAGAAAGCGAATTTATAAACTAAAACATAATTGTAAAGTTTAATCAAGGTATTTTCAAATCAAAGTCTCGAACCAGTCCCCAGTGAAGTCACCAATGTGATGCGTGCCAGACCTCGCAGGCCGTCCCTCTGACCACCAGCTTGAGGGCGATCGGGCAATTGAAGGTCCGTTGACAGCTTGCAACGAATTGCAAGTGCGTCTATTTTGGGCAACAAAGAGGTTTCATGGAGTCGCCACCCAATAAAACATCATGAAAGTTCCTCTCGCCTCAGAGAGCCTAATACAGCGTATGTATCCATTTTGGGCAAACCAAAAGGGGTCTTGGAGGATAAACCTCTCTCCCTTGGAGCCTAGGATTTTTAATTAGGTCCTTTGGCGGGACACAAGAGGTATCTTGGAGATCTTATTCCAATGAGTGATCGGATAGACCTCTCGCCTAGTTGAGCCCAAAGACCAGAGTTGGATTCGGGACTTCTCATCTATTTCTACCTCGATTTATTTTACAATTAATTTTTGAGTTTATTAGTTCGCCCTCTCTTCACACGATGCAATTTGATTAAAGGCGCAATTATTCAGGTCAAAAGCATAAAAATAAATAAAGCAAAAATGAACGTTCCAAAATAAATTACAATAATATTAGGAGCGAAATACAACTCCCATTTATAAAAGTGCGATGTATACATAAAACGGGGAATTCATTTATTTCGAGGACTTTGGTCCTCACATGCACTTATTATGAAAATAATTTTTTTATGTGACATTTTTCATTGGCTAAAATAGGACTTTGGTCCTTTATTTCCAAAAATCACCAAATTAATTAATATAAAACATTTATCCATTTTATTTAACACGAAATAAGACAATTTATACAAGCATAAAGATAAATAAATAAATAAAAAAGCGCGAAATTAAATAAAATAAATAAATGGCAAAAAGGAAGGGGGGAAGGACTAAACCAACTGGAGTCTTCCACATTTGCATATGGCAACCTCCTCTTAAGCTCAAATCATCTCAATGACCAAAAATTAGAATCTCACAAAATAATCAACAATATTAGTATTTAACAAACAAGCTAGAATAAATGTAAAAGAAGATTAAAAATAAAAAATAAATAAATAAGAACTATTAATATTCTACTTTTTACAGAAAAGAAAAGATTTTGAAAACTAAATAATAAAAGGGGAAAAATAATGAAAAGGAGTACATTGCAAATGAAATAAAATAAATTAATAAAATGGGAACAGGACACAGGGATGGCCACAAAAAACTCTATCGATGGGCATCCGTTGGGGTGATTGGCGGGTAAGAAGGTGCGCCGTTATGCGCCGTCGCTCGACAGAGAGATAGGCGTTGGTGACCTTGTTGCCCGTTGGTCACCTCTTTTCCTCAAAACAATAGCAAAAACGCAAGCAAGCAATTTTCCTCAAAACAAGAACCGAAAATAAATGAAAATAATTAAAATAAACCAAACAGAACGTGTGTCCAGGATATTTACCCTCGGATTTTACCTTTTAGGATGGATTTTTGGATGGTTCGAGTCCCGCACGCTTCATGAGAAATAAGCAAAAATCAAGAAAAGAAACCTGGATTTATCTTTCTTGATAATCGTAAAATATTCAGATGTTGGAATTTATGAATATTGACGGGAAACCAATTGATTTTAGCTCCCTTCAATTAATTAAATTCTTCCAAATCCAAAAAAATGAGAATGAAAATAAAACAATTTTAATGAGTTGAAAATGGCTCAAATCAAATAATCAGAAAGGGGTTTTAGGGATATCTCCTAGCTAAAATCGTCCAACCAGCCAACCAACCCCCAAAAACCGGTGAAAAATAGCTTTATATAGATTTTGAATCACCGACGGCCGTCTGAGCCATACCGACGGACGTCTGAAGCCACAGACGGGCGTCGGTTAAATCCAAATCCCAATAGGAAATCGAATTTTAACTGGTGAGCGTCGGAGTAATACAGACGGGCGTCGGGGCTCTACATCGAGAGACAGTCATTCCATGATCTACGGCTGGCCGCCTGTGGAGGTAAACTTCCTTTTTTACCCTAAAACTCCCAATTCTTTTTGTCGGGAATGAAGAAAACATATATCTCATGAATCTAGAGGACCAAAGTCTCCGAACCTCATCCACTCATTCGGAAACAGACATCGATCTCTTCATCGGGTAATCTCTAATCTGGACTGCTTCGGGACACAGTGCTTACAGGTAGAATGTGAATAAAGTAGATAAAAGAATTAATGAAATAATGCAGTTGGGCCTAGAAATTTACCCTCAGAATGTTAAACAATCAAAAAAGTGGATTGCAATACGTTCCCTTGTCAAGATTTGCAAAATCAAATCAAAAAAAAAAATGAGTCTCCCTCTCTCTAAAAAAACTCAAAAACTTGTTTTAAAAAACAAAGAACAATCTTCAGTTTTTAAGAAAAGAGAATTGATTTCTCTATCTTAAACACTGTTTCGTGGATCCAAGATTGAAATTCTTCTCAATCAAGAAGAAAAGAAAATCCTTTGTTCTTAAGAAATATCAAAATCTCAGAATGTTGCTATATCTTTTTTTCTCTCTCAAAATTCTATTTATATTATTCTTAAATTAAACCTAGAGATTTTAGGAAAAGATTAAGTTAATTTAATCCAAACTTCCTATTTTGAAACAAAAATTCGAAATTATCTCTTAAAAATCTCAAAAATCAGTGTTAGAATCCAATTCAAAATTAAATTCCTTGATTTTGGGGGCCAAAATGCCAGATGGGGAAAGAAGATGACGAGGGGCGGACGCCCTTCTAGGGCTGTGCCTTAATTTTTTTTAAGGAACATGATAAGAAAAATATCACTTCCAACCTTCTTGCCTATGACTAGGCATTTAATTTTCTCATTGGGTAATCTTGATTTGGGTTGCCTCAGGACCCGGTGTCTACAGGAATGCTAGCCCATACTTGAGAGAGGTGCTAAAGATGAAGGGGCTAAAGGACTGGGAGTCCCTGAAAGACATAGCTATAGAAGCTGAAAGAGAATACCTAGCAAGAAAGGCTAACAATGACAATTATACCCGAAGAAATTACGGTAATCAGGGGGCAGGAAAGTCAGTAGGGCCTGACAATAGAAATCAAATTGGAAACATAGTGGATGTAGCAGTTACTGAAACAAACCAAAGGCATTATTCTAACCTAGGCAAATCGTTATCTTGGGTACTTAAAAGGTTGATGAAAGAGGGTAAGTTACAGCCAATGCTTGCTAAGCCCGCCAGAAGTGAAAGATGTCCCGATTATCGAACGGATCACTATTTTGCCTACCATCAACATACATGGCATGATACTGATGAATGTCGAACTCTGATGAACCAAATTTAGAACCTCATTGATAGCAAACAGATTGTTGATCCAGAGAATCGAAAGAAGAAAGTGTGAGTTATAAGAGGAATTCGAGATAGTGTCCCAGAAGGTAGCTACAACACCGTAAGAAGAAGGAGAGAAGACTTTCTAGTATATGCGTTTTTTATATTTGAACTTTTCAATATTGATGTATACAGTACTGTTTATGTTAATTATATTAATGACTTTTTGTTTATGTCTCTCTAGATTTCATTATGCATGATCACAACCACAAATCATATACATTTGATATTAACTTAATGAATACTACCTCATTTAATCTCGAGATCCTGTTGGCATTTGAAATTACTCCTGAATAGAGATATATCCGAGAGATCAAAAAAAAGGAAGCCTTAGCCTAGACCGAGAATGATATCCTGGGAATCGATAAAAGTATTGTTTAGAAACATCGCTGCAAGAAGTTAAAAGATATAAATAGACTAGAATGAAGGTAAAGAGAACATCCTAAGTAATGAACATTGAGGAAGCTAAAAGGAAACTAATAGCTTTATAATTACTTGGGAAGGCCAGAAGATGCCGTGAGGAAAGACTACAAGATAAGCCAAGAGATGACCATTCGAGGTAGCAAAAAAATAAATATATAGCCCAGTAGAACCAAGTCTTAGATTTACTTTTAACTATTTGTGATGGTTGCCCAAAAATCAATAAAAAATTGGCCTTTAATCATCTGGAGCCAAAAGGAGCAAAGGGATGGACTCTTTTAGTTAAACTTAGGAGGAGAACTGGTCATTATTTGAAAAAAAAAGAAGTTTTGGCTTAATCTTCTAGAAGTGGGTCAAGAGCCGTTGATGGAAGGAAGATAACTTAGCATACAAGTAACTCAGATCAAATGCTTTAGGTTATAGAAGCTAAAGTCAGAAAAGCTACTAACAGAAATGGCAGACATCCTCGCCAGCAATGATGGGAGAAGATTCAAAGCGATGCTAACAAAGTTAATAAGGTTTAAAAAAAAAGAGAAAAAAATTTGGAGGCTAGTTTGTAACCCAATCTCAACCATTAAGGACTACTTCATAAATTGAGCCACCAAAATTAATAAAAAATAAGGTACAGGCTTTTACAGCCAAGGTCCAAACGGGGAGCTCACTATCTCTGTTAGTTTGCACAAAGGTCAAGGTGAAGCCTTGTCAGAAGGAACAATCGTCCCGGTTAACAATGATGAAAGTAAGTTCAAAGGAACCAATAGGTGTCGAAGGACTGAAAGAGGTCCCATGGAAAAGGTTAAAAAAGAAAAATAAGAGAAAAAATACCTCGCGGGTCGAAAACTAAAAAAAGGCGACCTCGCTAAAATTGGGCACCCCATCAAGGTGAAAATAAAAAGGCATCTTGGGCAAAAAATTAGGGGAAAAGAGAAAATGTTCAATCATGAAAACTCAAGAGTGTTGATTGATAACAGGAGTTTAATGTTTTTAGGATCCATCTAGAGATTAGATAGGGTTTTGTATTTTTCAGATTAATGCCAAATGACGATCATGTGTGATGAAATCGGACTAGAACATACGCATTTACACAATAATATATTAATATAAGCAAAGCATTTTATCTTGCATACTCAAAATTGTCTAAGTTCTAGCATAAAAAGTAACACATTGTTTCTTTTTCATATATGCGCAATTTACTATATATGGCCTCCATTGCTATCATCATCCTAACGTTTCACCTGACTTGCCCCGTTATCGGCTTTGAGCTAGTCATATAGCACTTTCATGAGGAAAATCGACATCTATACAGCTGCTATTAAGAAAGTAAAACAATTTTAACTTCTCCAGCCAAAAAGAAAGAAAGAAAAAAAGGCCGTTAGAGATAAAAATCGTGATTGGCTCTCTAAGCAAAAGTTAGGCCAAAGGGTAAAGTGAAAACCTAAAAACAGGCAAACAGGCAGTCTGCCCTACAAAAAAAAAATATAAAATGAACGATAGCCACCAGAGTGGGTTGGGTCCATTTCAGGCAAAAGTTAGGCACAAGATTATGTGAAAATCCCCAAAAGGATGCATTTCTTGCAAAAAAAAGCTAGTGTAAAAATCCAAAAGGGATGCACTTCCTTTAATAAATGACCACCGGTATATGGAGTGATAAGGTGGTCCGAATAATCTCCCTTCAGGCAGATAATACATAATTCAGGACATGAGTTAAAGCCTTAGGGGCAAAACGCTGTACAACTTTTAGAAAATTGCTCATTGCCTTGAGGGGGGGGGGGGGGGGCGAAGATGCACACTGGACGGTTCTCTCTGAAAGATTATGGGTAAGAATTCCTAAGCCAAGACGATACTTTTCAATATCTTTGGGAGCATTAAACAATGTGGGAAGCCAAGCTATACCCTCAACGGACCCCTTAACCACCCAAGACATGATTTATCCATTTTTGCATGCATTTCATATCATACAATTATTTTGCAAACATCTACATGTACCTTTTCACACATTCACACACAATCTCTTGTATATATTCCTGTGCACCTAACTTTGCAAGGAAAAGTCTAAATAAAGACCACATGTCTGAAAGCGGGTCAAGGACAAATTCAGCTCAACATTGGCACTCACCCTGTGTTGGACAACTAGGTCAAGATGAAGTCTACACAGGTTCAAAACACCCAAACACCTCTTAAGAGGCAAAAGCATCCAAAGACCTCTTAAGAGGCAAAACACCCAAAGACTTTTAAAGAGGCAAAACATCCAAAGACCTCTTAAGAGGCAAAAACATCCGAAGACATCTTAAGAGGCAAAACATCCAAAGACCTCTTAAGCAGCAAAACATCCAAAGACCTCTTAAAAGGCAAACAAACAAAAAAATCCAATGACCTGGTGTAATCCAAGAGGATGATATCCGTATGTGATGCGTGCGATCCGAATCTTGCCCGTTTTAAGGGCCTGAGAAGGGTTAGCGTCTAGATTTTGGGTAATATGAGATATTTTTGAATTCCTTATCCAATAGAACATTGAGAAGTTCATCTAACCTCATGAAACCTTTAGGCACCTTTAAGGATATTTTGGAGTCGCCACACAATTTACAAGAAACTGGGAAAGGTTATCTAACCTCGGGGGTCTTAAACCAGAGAAGGTGTTCAGAATTTCACTCTTATTAATGCATTAAGTTAAGTTATAAATGAGTTTTTAACAACTGAAATTCCATCTCTCATCTCACGCGATCATGCAACAAAATTAAAGCGCATTTCAAGCATTTCTGAAAGCAATAAAGAAAGCGATAAAAAAATACAAGTGAAAAGATGGGACAGATCAATCCCCCAAAACAAAAAGCACAAATAAATAAAATGAATAAAACTTTGCCCCAAAATTAATTACGAGGGCCCAAAATGAATAAATGAATACATACGCGAAGGGAATGAAAATACATCGTACATAAATCGGGACATTTATTAGAGTTTAGGAACATTGGTTCCTTTTATTAGCTAAAAAATTAAAGAATTATTTTTGAGTATTTATTGATAAAACCGGGATGAGTGATCCCATTTTATGAAAATTAATTCCCCATTTGGAAGTGACATTTTATTGGAAAAAATTAGAACGTTGGTTCCATTTTATTAATAAAAACCCCAATTTTAATTATTGCAAATACATGATTTCCTATAATATAGGCGAATTTAGAATACATTTTACATACAACATAAAATAATAAAGTAAAGAAAATACAACAATTAAAAATGCAAACCCAAATTCTGAAGGTCTTTAATCCTTTGATCCTCCGGCTGGCTTAAAAATTTTACTCAAGGTAGAAGGGAATAAATTTTAAGGACAACAAAACAAAAATTAAAATAAAATGTTAGTGGGTTAAATCAAATACATAAACAAGCAATTAAATAATGCAAACCAGCAATAAATAAGTTAAGCAAATTAAACGATCAATTAAACCATTAGTTAAATAAATTAAATAAATTAAACGACAAAATACATTATAGTGGAAATAAGCCATTAAGTGAAATAAAATAAATACAATAAACAAAATCAATAATAATAGTGGAAAATCAATTAAATAATAAAAAGTCAGAATCAAATAAAAACTGCTGGTTTAATTATTTAATAAACTATGTTTCATGCATCATGCAAATAAATCAATCTAGGTTAATATGAATTGACGCCAGTTGCAACAAACAACAACAAAATGCACTAATTATAGTTTACAGCAACGTACAATTGAGAGAACAAAGAACGACAGAAAATAGGAAAAAGAAAGATTTGGCTCTAACCCACATATTTACCCTCAGAGGTTGAAGTTGGCAGTAAAAAATGGAATAATTTTCATTTTCGATTGCTTGTACAAGAAATAGAGTCAAGAAAACTTTTGGATCAATGCTTTCTGTGACTGAAAATTGAAGTAAGAACCCTGACTTTTTAAAGAAATATGATGTTTAATTGAATCTAAACGCAAAGAATTAATTTCTTTTGATCCAGAAATAATTGTAGAATAATTTTATTTTAATTCTATAGGAAAACTTACTGCCGTTCTCCGAGAGTTTCTTTTTTTTTTTTTCGTTCTAACTTTTACTTTTATATTATCCTCAAAAATTAGGTTTTTCCCTTTTTTGAAAGATTTTCATCCGATTAAAAGCTCTTAATTATCCTTTAAAATCAAAATTTATCCTTTTTAAAATTTGAAAGAGAGTTTGAATTTAAATCAAATTCAAAAACAAGAGAAAATCGGAAAAAATGGAGTTCTGGCGAAGGTAGGAGACGCGACCAGTGGCCTCGCACAGGGGGGCCGCATGTCGCCTGCGTGACATGTGCGGCCTCGTGCTGGGGGGCCACATGTCACCTATGCGACATGCATCCCTGCGCAGGCACCACATGTCGCTTGCGCGACATGCGGCCTCGCGCAGGGGGGCCACATGTCGCCTACGCGACATGCGCCCCAGCATAGGGGCCGCATGCTGTGCGCAGGCACCGCGTCTCGCGCGTAGGCATCGCGACTCACGGGTGCCGCCCACAGTTGCGCGCTGCCAACATGTGCGCTTTGTGCGCACCTCACAGATCGCGTGCCGATAGATCGCCGAAAACCCAAAAAAAAACCCAAAAAATAATAATATTTTCTATTTTAAAGAAAGAAAGGTTTTGAAAAGGAAATCATCACTTCTAAACATTTTGCCTATGAACTAGCATCGTTTTCATCACTGGGCAACCTTGGTCGGAGCTGCCTCAGGGCCCGGTTTCTATAGTTGCCCCCAGTTTCGAGGAACGTAGTGCCTGGGTGCCTAAGTGAGCCAAAACTCAAAGAAAGAAGGAAGAGACGCTTACCTGCGGTAGTTGTCATCCCGGTCTGAATGAGTATGTTGGGGTAGTTACCGTCTATTTGTCAATGTGTTAACCCTTGTTGCTGTGGCATCTAACCTGTGCAGTGTCTAGCCTTTAATTATGGTGTCTAACCTCCCTCGTTGCGGCATCTAACCTGTGTGGATTATAGCCCCAGCCGGGTCGGTATTTAACCCGTTGACGCTGTATCTAACCTTCCTCGTTGCGGCATCTAACCTGTGCGGTGTATAGCCCCAGCCACGTCGGTATCTAACCTGTTGACGCGGTGTCTAACCTCCTCATTGCAGCATCTAACCTATGCGATGTATAGCCCCAATCGGGTCTTTATCTAACCTATTTATGTGGTGTAATGGTAATCTTCATTTCCTTGTTGACGAGTTGACCATTTATCGAAATGGTAGTTAAACATTATTGTCGTGTGCCTCAGAGCCTGTGAACGCAATAGAGTGCTCTTCGTCTGATTAAGGCGGTAAGGAACACCCGGTGCAGCGATCTGCTCCCAACAATGTGTGGGGACAGTCCTATCTAGTATCATGACCTGCTCCCCTATTGGGAGGCGTATCGCCCCGAGAGAAATCTAGGTGTCTCATCTCATGATAACGGCCTCTAGCACAAATGATATAGTCCCAGGCTCCCTGTCTAGCCTCTGGTACCCCTTATACTGTAATATGGCCAAAAGCTCTCTAGTGACCTCTGGATACGTCTGGCAAGCCAGTCTCAAAAAGTCAGTCCAGCCGGCCGATGCTATCAGGGTACTCACCTCGCCCCACATGCCTATCTGCTCTAGGAAAGGTCTAGACACAAATCTACTAGGCACAAGCCTTATCTGACATAACGTCTCAAAGCGCTGTCTCTGTGCATCTATTATCCCTTCCAGAGGCGGAGGTACATAAGTCTCTGGTATACTCTATGCTGTCGAGGCATCCTAAAAATAAATTGGCAGTTAGTTTATGCGAGATAAATTAATCAATATTATTTTATCGATTAATTTGCTATATTAAACTACCTTTCCATTCCGCAAATTTATTTTTTTAACTAAATTCGGGCAGTATTTTGACTAAATTAGGGTAACATTTTAACTAAAGTGCACCAAATCTGTATATGCACAACATATTCCAACAAAGTTCGAGTCTTACACAACCAATTTCAATTTCCAAATTATGTACATTTTTTCCTGTTACAAGCAAATAACTCAAAATATAAATTATTATTTTCTGCTCATTTGCATTTGTAGCTAGTATTATCTTTACCTATTTACACTTTAACATATTATTTAAATAAGCAATAAAAATAAACATAACAGCAGAATCTAATTACATGCAAAAAAAATTCACATACATTTCTAGTTTTTACGCATTCCACATTTACACATTATTTCTACTTCGTTTTTCACTTTTCCTCCCACTGGTTCGCACAAAGAACAAGGTAAGCATTTCTCATTCGTCTTTTATTTTCTCTTCTGCTAGAAGACATGCAATTTTTTTTTACTGTCTATTTACGAAAAATAACTAGCCAACGTATTAAAATTAATATAAAAATAACCAATAATAATAATAGAAAAAACACAAATGGGAACTAACCTGTTGGCAAAATACCACTAAAAAAATGGTAGAGAAACTCTAAAAAAAATATATCACTTTGAAGACAGTTGAAATAGGATCGCTTTGGTGTGAGAAACACACAAAATGGATCACAAATGGACAAGATATGAGCAAAAAAGTGAGAGAAAACGAATGAAAAAAGAAAGAAAAGCAAGAAAAAATTGAGTGAGAAGAGAGGAGATGACATACGGGCAAAATGGGGCTTAAATAGCCCTTGACGTGCGGCCTCAAGGTGAGGCCGCATGTCGGCCCCACGAGATGCGGCCTTGTTGCCTCATCTCGGCTAATTGAGAGGCCGCACCTTGGCCACACAAAAAATTATTTTATTTTATTTTTATTTCCTTATTTTTTTATTTTATTATTAATTTTTTTTTACTTACTTGCTTACTTTACTCCCTGAATATTCTCTTGGGCCCCATTCTTGTGGTTTACACCTTTTATTGAGCATTTTCCTGCAAGTAAATTATATACGCCAAAAAATAACAAGAAAAAAAGTAAACTATACTGGTGGAAATGCATGAGTTTGAAAATACACGAAAAAGTGGTCTAATTTTTAAGATGGGCCAGACTGGTTCCTCTTTTTTCTTTTTAATTTCACTTTTCTTTTTTCCTTTTCACTAATCCAACTTATTTACTCTTTGTACAGCTATCTAAAAATGTCAACGCACGTCTTCAATAAACTATGTCGGCTACTGGATGATCCCATGACTTGGGAAAATGGAACTTTAGCTCCTTATTCACGTTTGAGGCTTTTGAGGAGGATCGAGTTCGACGGGGACCTTTTATTGGCTGCTACCTTCTATTGGGATCCCCAGTTTCATGTTTTTCGATTTACTCATCAAGAACTATGCCCCTTGGCGAAAGAACTCGCTGCAAATACTGACGTAAGGCTTTCTCCTAGTACCCTTCCTTGTGTCCCAAGTTACGGGCTATACCAGGTTAGGGATGTGGCTTTCGCCTTGGGCATATCACCCTCCGAGGCTGCTTGACTAGTTCCTAGAGGAGATTTCTTTTCCCTAGAACCCTTGTTTGATGCACTCGGCGACTTTTCAGATGTGCCTACTTATCGGGTTAGCATAGTTTTATTGATCTGCTTATCTAGATACCTGCTAGTGACCTTAGATGAAGCAGTTGGAGACCATCGATTATTTAGCATTATAGATGGTATTCATCGCAGGCTGACCCCTTTCCCAGTCATTCTAGCCGAGATGATTATTGGCTTGAATGCCCTCTGCACTGACTCTACAACTTTCATAATCGGGAGTCCCCTGTTACTCCGGGTAATCTATGTCATTATATTTAAAGGTAGTGCGCCCCTTGTGGGTTTTCACACTAACTTTTCTTATTTGGGAAATACGTCCCATTAGGGATTTTCACATATCCCTGTGCCTTATTTTTGCTTGAAATGGATCCCACTCATTTGAGCGGCCCTTTTTTTTTAGGTGTGGCTGCAGGAGAAGTTAAGGTTATTAACAGAACCCCCTCCTAGGGTGATCAATGCATACTCATTGGTGCACTTTTTCCTTAGACATAGGACATATCGGTTCGACTCTCCTTATGAAGGCTTTATATGGATAGCCACCTTGGCAGACGGAGATATCGACTTCATGAGCCCCTGGATACATCTTGACTATGTGACTCAGGATGGGCCTTCAGGATGTGTCCCATTATGCGGACTTTATAGGGCCTCCTTTTGCATCACAACTCGTTATGTTCGCCAGTTTGGAGGGTGTCAGACTATTGTTACTCTGCTGCTAGGTTTTCATGGTGGGCTCCTATCTTCGGCATTCATTATTAGCTACTACGGACTTTAGGGACAGCTACCCTTGAGTATGACTATTCTGAGGGCTGAAGATTCTAATTTTACTAGCTCGCCAGAGTACAAATAATGGGTGACTAGCCCTGCCGTTCACAACAGGATCAATTGGCTTAAATATCTGACCGAATGAATGCAGTAAAGAATAGTTTTTAGATTGTGAATGGCATTTGATTTTTGTAAAAGAACTAGACAATCATGAAAAGTGCAAACCGAGTCCTTTATTGCAAATTTATGAACATTTCTATATGATTTCATCACACATGATTGTTTATTGACAAAAAATTCAAAAGCACAAGACTACACTTAATCTCAGGGTGGGTCTTAGCAGCATTAAACTCTTGTTATCAATCAGCCTCCTCGGGTTTTCATAATTGACTATTTTCTCTCAGCCCTTAATTTTTGCCCAAAGTGCCTTTTTTCGGTTTTCACCCTGGCAGGGCGTTGAATTTTAGCAAGGCCGCCTTTTTTTTAGATTTTCAACCCACAGGGTATTCATTCCTTTCTTTTGATTTTTAGTCTTTAGCCATGGAACCTCTTTAATCTGTCTACGTTGACCGGCTCTTTGAACTCATTACCATCGCTGCCTGTTAAAATTGCTGCCCACTTTGACAATAGCTTCTTTAGAACAAATAGACCTTCCCATATTGGCCTAAATTTCCCTCGAATGTCTGGTACTCCTGGCCTCATCTATTTGAAGACCAGGTCTCCTTCTTTCAGCGGATGCTTTCTAACCTTCTTACCAAATGACCGGGCTAACCTCTTTTAGTAGACCTAGTTGTGATAGTAAGCTCGCAACCTACTCTCATCTAGCAAGTTCAACTGTAGTAATCTCTGTTGGGCCCATTTTGTTTCTGGAATTTCAGCTTCCATAACCACTCTCAGAGACTTGAGCTCAATTTCAACTGGCAGAACCACCTTTGTTCCATATACTAAAGAAAATGGTGTTGCGTCTGTTGATGTCCTGATGGTAGTTCTATAGCCCCATAATACAAAAGGTAACTTTTTGGCCCAGTCTTTGTAATTCTGTACCATTTTAGCCAAATTTTCTTGACATTTTTGTTGGCTGCTTCAACTGCTTCGTTAGCCTGAGGTTGGTAAGGGGAGGACTTATGGTGTTGTGTTCTATACTTCTGCAGTACCTGCTTAGTCTCAGCTAAGAACTGTACCCCATTATTAGACACGATATGATGAGGTAGGCCGTATCTACATACCAAATTTTGCTCAATAAATCTAGCCATTGTCTCGGGCATCTACCTTCTTAAAAGATTCGGCCTCGACCCATTTAGTAAAGTAATCGATGGCGACTATGATGAACCTATGCCCGTTAGAGGCGGTAGGGCGTATCTCTCCTATAATGTATATCCCCCAAGCTGTGAATGGCCATGGTGAGGATAAACTATGTAGTTTTGACACTGGCACATGCCTCGAATATGCATACTATTGGCACAGATGACATTGTTTCACAAACTTTGAATAGTTTGTATCCATGGTGATCCAATAGAACCCTTGGCGCATGATTTTCTTTGCTAAGAACAAGCCATTCATGTGCGTTCCGCAAATACCGGCACTGACTTCTTCCATTACCCTCTTAGCTTCTTTCTCTGCTATGCATCTTAACTGAATGCCGTCTGCTTGTCTCTTGTATAGTATATAATCTACACTGAGGAACTGATTGGACAACGTTCTAATCATTGTTCGATCCTTTTCAGAAGCCTCCTCTGGGAATACCGACCTTTTCAGGTAATTCTGAACATCATAGTACCAAGGTTTTCCATCAGTGACCTGGACATCCACCACCTGTTCGTGTTCAAAGTAAGGTTTTTCCAAACTTGAGATCAACACGAGCTTCATGATCCTTCCTTCTGGATTATCCCACATGGACACTAGAGTTGTGAGGGCATCAGCCAACTGATTCTCATCTCTAGGTATGAAATGGTGTCACACCCCATTTGCCCCCTAGTAGAATGAGCCTGTCTGTGTGAGCATGCATGTGCATGTGTTCAGCATATCATGAGGGTAGTTTAGTAAAATGCATGTTTTTGGGTTTTGTTAGTTTGTGGTTACACGTATGACATTAGTGTGTGTATTAATTGGGAATTGCTTGTGTGCACTTGAGCATATCATATTATGGTGTTTTAAGTTAAGAAGTATTTGTGTGTGTGAGTTCATACCACTGTAGGGTGTTTAAAATAGGAGTGCATAAGATGTGTGTGAAGTATGGAGTTAAGGTGTGAGTGAGCAAGTTCCACCACCATTCAGTGACATGTGTATTAGGTTAGGGAAAATGAATAAAGAAAAGAAGGAAGAGTGAAAGGAAGATCAGATTCATGTTTTCCCTTCTACCTCCATCTTCTTCTTCTTCTTCTTCCTTTTTTCTTTCCTAATTATTGCTAACTGTAAATCAAATTGTGGTTGTGGAAATTGGTCACTCTTGCTCCTAACTTGGTAAGTACGTATCTTGGTCTTGCTCTTATTCTTCTTTCTCTTCTTCTTCTTCTTCCTTGAGTTTAAATTTAACTTAGGGTTTGCTTTGTTGGATGTTTGTGTTTAGCTGAGGCTCCTCGCGATCCCAAAGGCAAGGAGATTGCTGGGAGTAGTGGGACTAAGTGAAGTGAAGCTTAGAATTCAGGTTTGGGAATTGTTTGTTATGATTTGTTTGATTTTGAGCTTACTGTAAAATTCTAGGGTTTGTGTTCCTTTGAAGCTTGAATGCATTTACTGTTGATTTTGATTTGGTTGTTTTAATTAATTAATTGAGTCGTTGTTATGTCATTTTGATGCTTGAATGATCTTCTGGGAAGTAGAAACAGGTTTGAATGACTTTTAATCAAATTTAGATTGATTTCTTTGTTCTGGGAAATTCTGGAAAATCGGGAAAATCGATTACTGTAGAAATTCCCGTCTGTCGCATGATTAGCCAGGAAGAGAGGCAAGTCACGAGACGTGACTTCCAGTCACGACTCGTTACCTGCCAGATAGAAGCCAGTCACGAGCTGTGACTGTTTGTCACAACTCGTGACCGGCCATGAGGAAGGCAGTCACGAGGCGTGACTTCCAGTCACGACTCGTGACCGGCCTGAGAGAGGCTAGTTACGTCAGCCAGTCACGTCGCGTGACCAGCCCAAAGGAGGAAGCCAGTCACGAGACGTGACACCCAGTCATGACTCGTGACCAGCGAGAGGTAAGGGGCGAGACACGCCGCGTAATCCGCGAGGGACAGAGCCAGTCACGAGGCGTGACCCTCAGTCATGTCTCGTGACCAGCCTTGTGAGGAGGCCAGTCACGTCTTGTGACCAGCCAACCTCGCCCGTCATCCCGTTCAGCCCATTTTCTGAAATTTCCCGGATTTTAACTTATAAATGGATTCTGTAATTCCTTCGAACGAATTTATACTGCTGTATGATGCATGTCATACTTTTATATGCTTTGAAATACGTGATACCATGAGTCTTCTTATGAATTATACGCGATGTTTTGAATTGTGATTTGAATGAGTTTTAGCCTGCTAGAGTCAAGTAAGTGGATAGTTAGGCATGCCTAATAGAGTCTTTTAGCTGCAGCCCTCAGTTCAGTTTGGACCGCGATCAGGTCCCCGTTTGGTTCCTCGCGAACCCATCAGTATTAGGATCTTGTTTAAGATCCCCTCAGTATAAAAATATTGTGCTTTGATAAAATGAATTGACTTTTGATTTGTACCTGTGAGGTACCCTCAGTATTCGATTCGTACCCGTAAGGTACATTCAGTACACTCATTATCCACTATCTAGAGTCAACAGGTGTTCATTAAATAATTGATTGAATTGCTCTGTTCTGAATTGGATATATACATGTGATATCTGAATGAGTATAATGATGGGATATGTGTTCCATTAATATGGAAATGGATATGTATTTGTGGTGCAAATGTATGGCTTTAATTTGTGAGCATGATTATATGGATATTGTTTAAGCTATTGCATTTTGTCATTGTGTATGTGAAATACCTTGACGACCATTATGAATGGCCGTCCATAATTTATGTCTGTTTCCCCACTAAGCGTTTATTGCTTAGCACGGTGTTTTTACCCGTGCAGGTGGGAAAGAAGTTTTGATCTGATATTCGCCGCCGTCAAGTCAACACAGAAGGGTTTAGTGTAGGGCTTAATTTTGTAATAGTGA
This sequence comes from Excoecaria cochinchinensis, assembly GCA_947683425.1. Classification (NCBI taxonomy): domain Eukaryota; kingdom Viridiplantae; phylum Streptophyta; class Magnoliopsida; order Malpighiales; family Euphorbiaceae; genus Excoecaria; species Excoecaria cochinchinensis. The sequence goes on along the minus strand of CANTUQ010000027.1, from coordinate 1,872,161 downwards.
TGATTCTTTTTGTATAGAACTCTCGTGTATCAGTTGTATCAGTTTTGTATCAGCTTCCGCTTTTGTACCTATATTTTTGTATATGTAATATTATTTTGTATCAGCTAGTTGATCAGAACATTATTGTAATGGTTTGTTATATTAATGTATGATCAGCTTTTGCTTTCGTTTCCTTAAAGTTTTTAATTATCCTGTATTTCTGTATGTATGTAATGAATGAATGTATGTTTGCTTTGTTTTTGCTTTGTGACACCTTGTCTCATACGGCATCTCACTCCTTACCGGATGGGATCGCCTATGTATGGGAAGGGGGTGTTACAGTTTGTGGTATCAGAGCATAGGTTTAGGCGTTTCTGGGTGTTGTTTGTTCTGTTGATGTGTTGAAGTGTATAGATGTGCATGTGTCTAGATCTGTGTTGGCTGATACGGTTGTTTCTTGTTTGTTTAGATGGCTTCTAATTCTGCTCCTGGATCACTTGAGGAATCCACCGAGAGTGTGAACCCTCAAGCTGTAGATCCATCGATTTCTGTATCGGCTCAGCATGCTAGGGTCCAGCCCGAGGCCGCAGCCATGCCTTTTGAGGCTATGTTCAGATTGCATCAAGACATGGCTAGGGTTTTGGAGAGAGTGACTGCTCCTAGAGCACCTATGGAGAATTTGAGAAGGGCAGGAGTTGAAGATTTTTATGGCACTGGTTTGAATGAATCTGAGATGGCTGAGAAATGGTTAGATAAAGTGAAGCGTGCCTTGAGAGAGATTCGGTGTCCTCCCGACCAGCAGGCAGAGTGTGCATTAGTTCTATAGCAAGGGTCTGCTTTTGAGTGGTGGGAATTGGTTTGCAGGCATCCTCAGCTACCAGATCCGATAACTTGGGAGTTCTTTGAGGGTGAGTTCACAAAGAAGTATATTACTCAGACCTACAGAGATGCTAGATGGGCTCAGTTTTTGAGTTTGAGACAGAGGGCTATGTCTGTAGCAGATTATGAGAAGGAGTTCAATAGATTGTCTCACTATGCTCTGCGTGGGGTTATGACAGATGATTTCAGATGCAAGCATTTCGAAGCGGGGTTGAATGAGTCTTTGAAGATTGCTTTGATTTCTTTGATGTGCATGCCTGGGGTTAGCTACTATCAGATTGTGGAGGCTGCTGTGAGGGCTGATTTATCTGAGACGGTGCTTAGAGAGAGAGCTTAGAGGAGGAACTCTTCTCGTGGAGGATCTTCTTCATCCTCGGGTTAGAGATCTAGGAACCCACAGGACGAGTCATCTTCTGGCCCGGCTTCTAGAGGTAGACGACAGGGTTCTGCAGCTGTGTCAGGTTCTGGTAGGGGTGGTAGAGCAGAGACTACATCAGTTTGTCCTCATTGCAATAAGACTCATCGGGGTGAGTGTAGGTGGCTCTCCGGTGCGTGCTTCAGGTGTGGGAGCTCTGAGCATCTTTTGGCCAGTTGTCCGAGATTACATGAGGATTCAGGTTCCCAGAGAGAGGCCAGCAGGGTCGGTTCGAATGCTTCTCAGGCTTCCCGTGGTAGAGGCAGAGGTAGAGGTTGAGGTGGTCGGCCTAGAGATAGAGCTGCTTCTGAGATTGTTGAGCATCCTCCTCAGGTTGTGACTAGAGCTTATGCTATGAGAGCCAGAGAGGAGCAGGATGCGCCTGACATTATTGCTGGTAAGTTCCTACTCCATAACACTGAGTTATATGCTCTAATTGATCCTGGTTCCACACACTCATACTTGTGCACATATAAAATTGTTGATAAGTTGCATGTGGTTGATTAGTTAGATTATGAGATATGTGTGACCAGTCCATTAGGGCAAAGTGTCAGTGTGAGTAGAGTCTTTAGGAGTTGTCCTTTGATAGTTGAGGGAGTTGTGCTTCCAGCGGATTTGATTGAGTTGCCTTTCAGAGAGTTTGATCTGATTCTGGGTATGGACTGGTTGGGTAAGCATCGGGCTGTAGTTGATTGCCATAGGAAGACAGTTGTACTTCGGGATAGAAGTCAGTCTCTTGTGTTTTTGAAAGGTTTGGGTGCTAGTTCTGTGAATAATGTGATTTCTGCGATGCAAGCTAAGAGGTTTATCAGGAAAGGTTGTGAGGCTTTTCTTGCAGTTGTGTTAGATTCCAAGAGAGATCAAGTTCAGATTGAGGACATTCCAGTAGTGCGGGAGTTTAGTGATGTGTTCCCGAGCGAGTTGCCTGGTTTGCCTCCTGAGAGAGAGGTTGAGTTGTCCATTGAGATTATGCCAGGTACTGCACCTATTTCGAGAGCACCTTATCGGATGGCTCCTGTAGAGTTGAGGGAACTTAAAACTCAGCTACAAGAGTTATTGGATAAGGGGTTTATTCGACCTAGCATTTCTCCTTGGGGAGCTCCAGTTCTGTTTGTCAAGAAGAAAGATGGATCTCTGCGGATGTGTATCGACTACAGGCAGATCAATAAGGTTACAGTGAAGAACAAGTATCCGTTGCCCAGGATTGAAGATTTGTTTGATCAGCTTCGAGGTGCAGGTGTTTTCTCCAAGATAGATCTTCGATCAGGGTACTACCAGCTTCGAGTTCAGGATGCAGATGTGGTTAAGACTGCATTTCGAACTAGGTATGGCCACTATGAGTTTCTTGTGATGCCGTTTGGTTTGACAAATGCTCCAGCGGCTTTTATGGATCTGATGAATCGTGTGTTTAGGCCATACTTAGATCGATTTGTAGTAGTGTTCATTGATGACATCTTGGTGTATTCCAAGGATGAGAGTGAGCATGAGGAGCATCTCCGATTGGTTTTGCAGATGTTGAGAGAGCATCAGTTGTTTGCTAAGCTTAGCAAGTGTGATTTCTGGCTTCGAGAAGTGTCATTCTTGGGTCACATTGTTTCAGCTAGAAGTATTCAGGTAGATCCAGCCAAGATTGAGGCGATAGTTGATTGGAAAGCGCCTAGAAATGTTCAGGAAGTGAGGAGTTTCCTCGGTTTGGCAAGTTATTACCGTCGGTTTGTTAAGGGTTTTTCTGTGATTGCTGCTCCGATGAGTAGATTGTTGAGGAAAGGAGTCAAATTTGAGTGGTCAGATAGATGCCAAGCTTGTTTTGATCGGTTAAAGCAGTTGCTTGTTGAGGCTCCTATCCTTACTCAACCCATCTCGGGTAAAGAGTTTGTAATTTACAGTGATGCTTCGGGTGTTGGTCTTGGCTGTGTGCTGATGCAGGAAGGTAAGGTCGTGGCTTATGCTTCTCGTCAGTTAAAGCCACACGAGAGGAACTATCCGACGCATGATCTTGAGTTGGCAGCTGTGATCTTTGCTTTGAAGATTTAGCGTCATTACCCGTATGGAGAAAAGTGTAGGATCTTTACGGATCACAAGAGCTTGAAGTACTTCCTGTCACAGAAAGAGTTGAACATGAGACAGCGCCATTGGCTTGAGTTATTTAAGGACTACGACTGCATTATGGATTACCATCCTGGTAAGGCCAATGTAGTCGCTGATGCTTTGAGTCGGAAGTCAATTTCAACCTTGTTCTTGAGGCGGTTTAGATGGAGATTTGGTTTAGATGGAGCTTTGATTGCTCAGTTGCGTGTGAAGCCTACCTTGAGACAGAAGATTGTGGATGCTCAGAAGGATGATCAAAGACTTCAGCGGATTGTGCATGAGGTTAGATCGGGCAAGCAGTCAGAGTTCTCAGTTCAGGATGAGGTTCTTATGTTCAGAGATCGCTTGTGTGTACCAGAGTCTGAGGATTTGAGGAGTCAGCTTATGAGTGAGGCACATAGTACAGTTTTTACTATGCATCCGGGCAGTGAGAAGATGTATCGGGACATGAAGCAGTTCTATTGGTGGTCCGGTATGAAGAGAGATATTGTGGATTTTGTTTCCAAGTGCTTGACTTGTCAGCAGGTAAAGGCCGAGCATCAGGTTCCTTCGGGATTGCTTACGCCTTTATCCATTCCTGAGTGGAAGTGGGATGATATCGCCATGGATTTTGTTTCTGGTTTGCCTTTGACTCAGAGGAAACATGACTCAGTTTGGGTAATTATGGATCGGCTTACGAAATCAGCTCACTTTCTGCTGGTTAGAGTGGACTACTCGATGGATAGATTGGCTAGTATGTATGTGGATGAGATAGTTCGGTTGCATGGTGTGCCTTTGTCCATAGTTTCAGATCGAGATCCGAGATTTACTTCCAAGTTTTGGAAGGAGTTGCAGAGAGCTTTGGGCACTAAGTTGAACTTCAGTACAACGTTTCATCCTCAGACAGATGGTCAGTCAGAACGGGTCATTCAGATTCTGGAGGATATGATGAGGGCTTGTGCCTTGGATTTTTCGGGTAGCTGGGATAGATATGTGTCGCTTATAGAGTTTGCCTACAACAACAGTTTTCAGTCGAGCATCGGTATGGCACCGTATGAGGCTTTGTATGGACGTCAGTGTAGGACTCGGGTTTGTTGGACCGAGCTATCCGAGAGATCAGTGATTGGGCCTGATTTGGTTAGAGATACTGAAAAAAAGATCAGAGTTGTGCAACGGAATTTGAAGGCAGCCAAGGATCGACAGAAGTCTTATGCCAATTTGAAGAGGAAAGACGTGCATTTTGAGATCGGGGACAAAGTTTTCCTTAAAGTTTCACCTTGGAGGAGAGTGCTTCGGTTTGGGAAGAAGGGTAAGCTTAGTCCTCGTTTCATTGGTCCTTATGAGATTTTGGCTAAGGTAGGACCTGTAGCTTATAGATTGGCATTACCGATGGAGTTAGCAAAATTACACGATGTGTTCCACGTTTCGATGCTTCGTCGGTACAGATCAGATCCTTCGCATGTTCTTTCGGTTCAGGATATTCAGGTTCAGCCAGACTTTTCCTATGATGAGGAACCGCGAGCTATTCTAGCCCGAGAGGTGAGGCAGTTGAGAAGTAAGCAGATTCCTCTGGTTAAAGTGTTGTGGATCCATCATGGAGTCGAAGAAGCGAATTGGGAACCAGAGGAGTCGATGAGAGTTCAGTATCCACAGTTATTCAATTCAGGTGAGAATTTCGAGGACGAAATTCTTATTAGTAGGGGAGAGTTGTCACACCCCGTTTGCCCCCTAGTAGAATGAGCCTGTCTGTGTGAGCATGCATGTGCATGTGTTCAGTATATCATGAGGGTAGTTTAGTAAAATGCATGTTTTTGGGTTTTGTTAGTATGTGGTTGCACGTATGACATTAGTGTGTGTATTAATTTGGAATTGCTTGTGTGCACTTGAGCATATCATATTATGGTGTTTTAAGTTAAGAAGTATTTGTGTGTGTGAGTTCATACCATTGTAGGGTGTTTAAGTTAGGAGTGCATAAGATGTGTGTGAAGTATGGAGTTAAGGTGTGAGTGAGCAAGTTCCACCACCATTCAGTGACATGTGTATTAGGTTAGGGAAAATGAATAAAGAAAAGAAGGAAGAGTGAAAGGAAGATCAGATTCACGTTTTCCCTTCTACCTCCATCTTCTTCTTCTTCCTTTTCCCTTTCCTAATTATTGCTAACTGTAAATCAAATTGTGGTTGTGGAAATTGGTCACTCTTGCTCCTAACTTGGTAAGTATGTATCTTGGTCTTGCTCTTATTCTTCTTTCTCTTCTTCTTCTTCTTCCTTGAGTTTAGATTTAACTTAGGGTTTGCTTTGTTGGATGTTTGTGTTTAGCTGAGGCTCCTCGTGATCCCAAAGGCAAGGAGATTGCTGGGAGTAGTGGGACTAAGTGAAGTGAAGCTTAGAATTCAGGTTTGGGAATTGTTTGTTATGATTTGTGTGATTTTGAGCTTACTGTAAAATTCTAGGGTTTGTGTTCCTTTGAAGCTTGAATGCATTTACTGTTGATTTTGATTTGGTTGTTTTAATTATTGAATTGAGTCGTTGTTATGTCATTTTGATGCTTGAATGATCTTCTGGGAAGTAAGAACAGGTTTGAATGACTTTTAATCAAATTTAGATTGATTTCTTTGTTCTAGGAAATTCTGGAAAATCGAGAAATTCGATTACTGTAGAAATTCCCGTCTGTCGCGTGACTAGCCAGGAAGAGAGGCAAGTCACGAGGCATGACTTCCAGTCACGACTCGTGACCTGCCAGATAGAAGCCAGTCATGAGCTGTGACTGTCTGTCACAACTCGTGACCTGCCATGAGGAAGGCAGTCACGAGGCGTGACTTCCAGTCACGACTCGTGACCGGCCTGAGAGAGGCCAGTTACGTCAGCCAGTCACATCGCGTGACCAACCCAAAGGAGGAAGCCAGTCACAAGACGTGACACCCAGTCACGACTCGTGACCAGCGAGAGGTAAGGAGCGAGACACGCCGCGTGATCCGCGAGGGACAGAGCCAGTCACGAGGCGTGACCCTCAGTCACGTCTCGTGACTAGCCTTGTGAGGAGGCCAGTCACGTCTCGTGACCAGCCAACCTCGCCCGTCATCCCGTTCAGCCCATTTTCTAAAATTTCCCGGATTTTAACTTATAAATGGATTCCGTAATTCCTTCGAATGAATTTATACTGCTATATGATGCATGTCATACTTTTATATGCTTTGAAATATGTGATACCATGATTCTTCTGATGAATTATACGCGATGTTTTGAATTGTGATTTGAATGAGTTTTAGCCTGCTAGAGTCAAGTAAGTGGATAGTTAGGCATGCCTAATAGAGTCTTTTAGCTACAGCCCTCCGTTCAGTTTGGACCCCGATCAGGTCCCCGTTTGGTTCCTCGCGAACCCATCAGTATTAGGATCTTGTTTAAGATCCCCTCAGTATAAAAATATTGTGCTTTGATAAAATGAATTAACTTTTGATTTGTACCTGTGAGGTACCCTCAGTATTCGATTCGTACCCGTAAGGTACCTTCAGTACACTTGTTATCCACTATCTAGAGTCAGCAGGTGTTCCTTAAATAATTGATTGAATTGCTCTGTTCTGAATTGGATATATACATGTGATATCTGAATGAGTATAATGATGGGATATGTGTTCCATTAATATGGAAATGGATATGTATTTGTGGTGCAAATGTATGGCTTTAATTTGTGAGCATGATTATATGGATATTGTTTAAGCTATTGCATTTTGCCATTGTGTATGTGAAATACCTTGACGACCATTGTGAATGGCCGTCCATAATTTATGTCTGTTTCCCCACTAAGCGTTTATCGCTTAGCACGGTGTTTTTACCCGTGCAGGTGCGGAAGAAGTTTTGATCTGAGAGTCGCCGCCGTCAAGTCAACACAGAAGGGTTTAGTGTAGGGCTTAATTTTGTAATAGTGATGATTGTTTTTGTATAGAACTCTCGTGTATCAGTTGTATCAGCTTCCGCTTTTGTACCTATATTTTTGTATATGTAATATTATTTTGTATCAGCTAGTTGATCAGAACATTATTGTAATGGTTTGTTATATTAATGTATGATCAGCTTTTGCTTTCATTTCCTTAAAGTTTTTAATTATCCTGTATTTCTGTATGTATGTAATGAATGAATGTATGTTTGCTTTGTTTTTGCTTTGTGACACCTTGTCTCATACGGCATCTCACTCCTTACCGGATGGGATCACCTATGTATGGGAAGGGGGTGTTACAAATGGAAAGTACAAGTTTCAAACTGACCACTTAGCGTACGGAGGTGCTTTACATATAGTACCAGTCTTTCTTCTTTAATGGACCATTCTTCTCGAATTTGATGGATCACAAAAGATGAATCTCTAAAAACTTCAGCAGACTTTGCCCCTAAGGCAAAAAGAGCCTCCAAACCGAAAACGCATGCTTCGTACTCAGATTCATTGTTAGTGGCTTTATATCTCAGCTTCTTAGCAAGTGGTAACTTTTCACCATCGGGGGTTATCAGAATGATCCCTACACCTGCCCCCTTGTTATTAACTGCTTTGTTAAAATACATCTACCATCCCTGAACTGCAATGGCCATGACATCTTCGTTTGGGAAGCTGTACTCAACCTGTTCTCCTTCAATAGGGTGATCAGCTAGGAATTCAGCTACAACTCTCCCTTTAATGGTTTTTCTAGTGATGTATTCTATATTAAATTGTTGGAGCAGTATTAACCATTTGCCCATCTTTCTAAGCAAACGAGGTGCTTCCTGAAGATATCTCCTGAAGATATCTCAAAGGATTCTGTTTAGCAATTGCCTAAACCCTGAATGAGTGGAAATAGTGTCTTAGGTTTTTCAAGGCCCAAATTATTGCCATACATATCTTTTTGACTTCAACATACCCGGCCTCATAATGGAGGAACTTTTTGCTGAGATAGTAGATTGCATATTCTACACCGAACTCATCTTCTTGAGCCATCATAGTGCCTACTGAGCTGCTTTTAATCGCTAAGTAAAGGATTAGTGGCTTGATCGGCCAAGGTGGCCTCAAGACTGGAGGATTCAAGAGATATTCCTTAATATTATTGAAAGCCTTCTGACAATCGTCATTCCATTCAATAGGCTGGTCCTTTCTGAGAAGCTTGAATACTGGCTCACAAATCAAAGATAGTTTGGCTATGAACCGACTAATGTATTGAAGTTTTCCCAAAAAGCTTCTAATATCTTTCTCCTTTTGGGGCATTAGCATTTCTCTAATGGCCTTGACCTTGTTGGGATCTATTTCAATTCCCCTTTGACTTACTACATGGCCAAGAAGTTTCCTAGAGGTGACTCCAAAAATGCGCTTCTTAGGGTTAAGGGGAAGGTTGTACTTGTCAATTCTTTGAAAGAACTTCTCCAATGCTTCAAAGTGACCTTCCCTAGTAGCTGACTTAATCATCATATGATCTACATACACCTCCACTTCCTTGTGAATCAAGTCATCAAGAATCTTAGTAGCCATCCTTTGATAAGTCGTACCTGCATTTTTTAACCCAAAAGGCATAACCCGATAAGCGAATGTACCCCACTCCGTGATGAAGGCCGTCTTAATTCGATCTATAATTCTATTAAGAATTTGATTATATCCAGCATAATAGTCTACCAAGCTGTACATTGTGAAAGAAGCTGCACGATCTATTAAAACATCAATATGGGGTAGAGGAAAATCGTCTTTTGGATAGGCTTTGTTCAAATCCCGATAATCCACACATACACAAACTTTCCCATCCTTTTTAGCTATAGGGACTAAATTAGCTAGCCACATAGGGTACTAAACCTCAACTAGGAATTTAGCCTCAATCTACTTATGCACTTCCTCTTTTACCTTTTATGCCTATTCTGGCCTAAGCCTTCTAAGCTTTTGGTTAATCGATTTAGACTCTGGATAAGTCAGAATTGCATGTTCAGCGATGTTTCTGTCAATCCACGGCATGTCTTCATAGGTCCAGGCAAAGACTTTTTCATATTTTTTAAGATTCTCTTAAATTTTAACCTCTCTTTAGGAGTTATGTCAGACAAAACCAATATTTGCTTTGGGTTTTCCAAAGTTTCGAGATTAAATGGAATTGTTTTAGTTGAATTAATGTCAAAAATGAATGCATCATGTGTATGATCACGTGAAATGAAATCATCAGAAACATCGCACAACTAAGCAAAATTGTTTATCTCATTAATGAAATTGGAATTGCACACATTGTCATCATTAAAAAGTTATGGAACAAAAAGAACGTCTAAATAACTATGGTCTTCTTCATCTGCTAATGTAGACGTTGTAGCCGACGGGTCACTGTTGTCTTGACTTAGGGTGGCTTTCCGACTACTTCCTGTGGAGCTTCTATGTCTTGGATCTTTAAGCTGTGTATTGGTGTTTCAACCCCTATTTTTTTCCTTCCCCTTCACCCTGGTGGTGAACAACTTATCAGTATAAACCTCTTCTGACTTATTCTTATCTTTAATAGTGCTCTGGGTCTTAATTTCCTCATCCCAAAAGCCCTTAACTGACTTGATGGTCCCATCAACCCAATCAAACACATCATTAAAAACATCAAAGCCTGGGATAACCCGTTTATTGATAATCTGAGGTTCAGCCTCTCCACAATAAGCACAAAGAGGCATTGCTGGCACGAATGTTTTCAGAATATGAGGAACATCTGCTAAATTCTCTCTTCCTTTACCACTCACACCTTTATAGCCTAACCCCCTTCGGTCTTTTTGAACTTTTGTTGTGACGGGTGACTGTGGCCCTTGTGAATTCCTAGCCAGACCGGCTACTGGAAGAAAGTGCATCCGCTTCATCATATTTACCACTCGTGAGCTACCCTCTGAACCCCCTTCTTTACTGATTACTGACACATGGAAACCATTGAATGGCTGTTTGGAGATTTCTAGTGCAGATACCTGATTTTCTCTAGCGGCTCTGATGGTTACCACGTCCCCCTCATGCGGTATTTTGATCATCTGATGTAGGGTAGATGGTACTCCTCCCAACTTGTGAAACCAAGGTCTTCCTAGTAAAGCTGAGAAATTAGCAGGGATTGATAAGACTATAAACTCCGCTTCTGTTTCAATGGTTCCACTTTTGACTATTGCCTTAAATGTCCCCAAGGCCTGTCTTCGGGAGTTATTATAAGCCGTGATAGTTAGATTCGATCCACTCAATGTTTTCATTCAGGCCAAAAGCTAGAAGTGCGACCAAAGGGCATACATTGATAGAAGAGCCGGTATCAACCATTATGCAAGCAGTGTGCTTGCCATTAATCTGTGCTCTGATATACAATGAGCGATTGTGCTTGCGGCCTTCAGCTGGTAAATCTGCATCAGAATAAACCAAAATTTCCCCTGAACCCCTTTTACTAGCTCCAATAACTCAGACAATGAGATAGTGGTAGCGACAGTGGACTCACATAAGGCTTCTACTAACTTCTACCTATGTGATGGGGATTACCTCAGCAAGTCCCAAATGGATATTTGAGCTATTGCTTTCTTCAACTGTTTCATTAACTCATCCTCCTCGTGCTCCTTTCCTGCAAGTATAGGCGCTTGATCTTGAGGCCTTTCTACCTCTGGAACTACCCTACCACTTCGGGTCACAGCCCCAACCTTTCTCTTTTCTTCATCCTCAGAATCCCAAGGGTTTGTAATTTCTTCAAAATCTTCATCATCTTCTCCACTCTCACTAGTGGAACAACAGTCTATTGCCACCATGGGAATCCCTTCTACACTCATTTTACGGGTGATAGTGACATACTAATTTCCATATAAATCTTGCAACATGTACCATTCAGGCAAGCTAGTCCCAATCATGTACACTAGTAGGGGAACCATATGGTTACCAGACTTTTTCTTTTTCTCCCTTTTTTCCGGATCTGTGATCTGCTTATTATCAATGAGATCCTGGATCTTATTTCTTAAAGTTCTACAGAAGTCAGTCGGATGCCCTGTCTATTGACGATAAGCACAAAATTGATCCCCCTTGTGTCCTAGTTGACCCTAGTTTCTAGTTGGCCTCGGCTCTAAAGGTCTTAGCTGCCCTTCCTTCATTAACCTCTCCAAAACCCAAGATAGCGGCCGGCCCAAATTTGAGTAATACCTTTGGCCTTAGTTAGATTCTGTGGCTGAGACCTCAGCTGTTCTACCACCCTTGCTATTGCTACTACTCCCAGCACTGGCCGGTCTATTCCCTGATTTGTTCCCAAATTTTTTTCTTAACAAAGCTATCTTGGCTTGCCTTCTTCGTTAAATACTCCCCTTCTGCTTCAATAGCTATATCCTTTAGAGATTCCCAATCTTTGAACCCCTTCATCTTTAACCCCTCTTTTAGATATGAACTCGCATTTCGGATGAATAATCGAATATGATCTGGGGTATATGGCTTCCTCCTCATCTCCATTACCTGGTTTCTCCACCGAGTAAGATACTCGTGGAATGACTCATTAGGCCTCTGTTGAAGTAGCTCCAAATCTTTCAAAGTAACCTCCATCCGGGTGCTACAATCATATTGTTTAAGGAACTCTTTAGTTAACAGGTCCTAATCTTCTCTTACCCTCCTATTTAAACTGTGGTACCAGTCTACAGCAGGTCCAATAAAGCTGAGGCAAAAATATTCCACCTTTTGCCTTTTGGTAAGCATAATCCCTTCATCACAAGCGTATATTGCTTGATGTGAGTAGATAGATCTGAGGGGCCATTAAACTTGGGCAGGTTGGGCATTTTAAACCTCTGAGAAAGCATCTCCTCGTGATCCAAATCCCTATATTTGGGGCTTATCCCCTTTCTGATAGATAATAAACGGGCCATCGCCTCAACCCTCTCTTCTATCTTTCTTAGGGCGGCATCCTCCTTAGGAGGTCTAGCTCTTACTGACATGGATTCCTCATGCTTATCCTCTACAAAATCCTCTTCAAGCCTGTGCTCCCCAGTTCTTCTAGGCTCAACATCTGTAAGAGGTCTATGCTCAACAGCAGGAGGTGGCTCTATAACTGCTGTCGGGGGTGCCTCCCTAATCAAAATCTATTCGGCCTGTCCTCCAATAGGAGATGTAGGTTGTTGGCCCGCTGGCGTTGCTAGAGCAGCAATTAAGTTCCCCATCATTTCCATCATTCTACGTTCAAACTCCATAAATCCGCGCTCCATTTCTTAGGCCCTTCGGTCCATCTCTTCGGTGACCATAGCTCGGGTGGCATTTGATTCTGGGTTGGCCATGTCCAATGATAATTCTAAAGGTAAGGATTCGGTGCTATCTAAAAGTGACTCTGAATCCCAATGCGAACTCACTATAGTGACTCGAAGAATGGGTTTCTCCTTACTAATCGGCCATCAGGACCCCTAGACCACTGATTCGTACCTATGATGGCTAAAAGACTCAAATTGTTAGCATGATGCATGAATGACATTAAGGATGCATAGTCGTGTTGATGCAGTATAGACAACCACATGCAACCAAATCGATCCTTCCAAACTTGTTACTCTTACATAGGAGGTCATGCAGTCTCTTTCCTGGGTGGGCTTGACCCATGGGTCAGCGGGTGATAGGAGCTAAATTGAAGTATAATTTAGTATTTATTTTGTGTGAGTTTATGTAATTAATCATGTAATTATTTGTAAAATTTGTTGTGATATGTTAGACTATGTTTATTTGTATCGGTTGAGTTTTTATGTTGATTATCTGTGTTTTTAGGTGAAGAAATGAAGAGAAGAGTAAATAGAACGAGCAAGTCACGAGAGAGGAGTAGGTCACGTCTCACAGGAAGCGTCACGCGACGTGACCGGAGGTAACGAGACGTGACTTGCTAAGAAGAATGAAGAGGAAGAAAGAAAAGAAGGGAAGGACTGAGAGAGACGAGTCACGCCGTGAGCAAAGGTCACGTGACGTGACAAGAAGAAAGGAAAGAAAGGAAAGAGAAGAGAAAGGGGAGAGGTGGCGCGACGTGAGCGCCAGTCACGCCACACACACGCGAAGACACGCCGTGATGGGGAGTAACGCGACGTGACTGGCCAGAGAGGAAGAGAAAGAAAGAAGGAAGAAATTGGGCAAGTGCGTTCTGTCGCGATCGCGACAACGTTGCGATCGCGACAGAAACGACCGTTGGGGCAGTTTTGAGCCAAAAGACACATGAAAAGTTGTCTTATTTCACCACACTTTACAACCATTCTCAAGGGACACAATTCTTAGATTAATATCTATAAATATGTAGTTTAACTGTAATTTTAGATGATGAATTTTAGTTAAGTAATTTTTCTGTATTTTGAGTGACAGATTTTTCTTAGTTAAATTTCTATTTAGTTTTATGTTTTGAAGAAGAAGATCAAGGAGGAGAAAATATATTTTCAAGAGATTGAGAAAAGGGTTGAAAGGCTTCTATCTTATTCATTTATTTTTAATTCTTCTCCAATATTTCTATGAATATTATTTTAATGAATTTGTATGTTATGATTATTTCTATTTCCATCTACTTTCATAGTCTTTCATTGTAGATTCTCTATTAATATCCTTTGCATGATTTTTACAAGTTAAAGTAATTCGAGAGTTTGCTTTATCTGACATTTAATAGAGTTTCATTATCAAGGTATATTTTGAGAAATCGGTATATTGAGATAATTGCTATAGGTTAGTGTTTATTCTTAAAATATGTAATTAGAAACCTCTAATTCATTAATGAAAATTGTGAGTTAGAATTTTAATTATATGTTTTAGGCATTTTAATTCATGTCGAGAGAGTGAGTTAAAAGTTTATTCTAACTTGGCTTGCATAAAAAGATGAAAGATGTTAATCTAAATGATGGAATCAAGTTCATTGTTTTTAATTCTTCATGATTTATTTTATCTTCTTTTGACTATCATTAATTAGGTTTAATTAGTTTACATGTTAGATTAGATTTAAAACCAACTCTACCATTAATAATTCATTGTAAACAAGATTAAAATCAATTAGTAATAGTGTGTAAAAACGTTCCTCGTGGGATCGACATCTTAAGTACTATTGCGGTACACCGTATACTTGCGGTATAATTAGCATCTATAGAAAATGCTCAACAAGTTTTTGGCGCCGTTGCCGGGGAACGGTTGTTTTGCCATTATAAAAATTGATTTATGATTTTGGATTACAATATTTTCTTTTGTTTTAATTTGTTTATTTGTTTAAATTAATTTTGTGTTTTGTTTTTACAGGATTTTAGAAGTTCATGCCTAGTACAAGGAGTTCTTTAGAAGAGCTTGAGCCTTTAAATCCTGAAATTGAGAGGTTTTTATTGAGTAATCGGAAATCCAATAAAAAGAAGAACAAAAATAGGAGATCAATTATCATGGCTGATGAAAATCCACCAAGATTGATGGACTTTGCCACACCTGCATTGAGTGGTGCTCAACAAGGAGTGGTAAGACCAACGGTAAATGCAAATCAATTTGAAATTAAGCCTTCATTATTACAAATGATTCAAAATAGTATTCAATTTTATGGTTTGGCAAATGAGGATCCAAATGCTCATTTGGCAAACTTTCTTGAGATTTGTGATACCTTTAAGATAAATGGGGTTTCGGCTGATGCAATCAAGCTTAGGCTTTTTCCATTTACTTTGAAGGATAAAGCAAAAGCTTGGTTGAATTCTCTAACAAGAGGATCTATAACTACTTGGGACCAATTGGCCCAAGCATTTTTATCCAAATATTTTCCATTAGCCAAAACTGCAAAAATCATAAAAGATATCACTACATTTGTTCAAAATGATAATGAATCATTATATGAGGCTTGGGAAAGATTCAAAGAATTGCAAAGGATGTGTCCACACCATAACTTGCCAAGAGAGTTATTGATGCAAACATTTTATAATGGAGTTAATCCTACCACAAGGGGGACTATTGATGCTGCTGCTGGTGGATCTTTAATGAGAAAAACAATTGATGCAGCATATGAGCTATTGGAAGAGATGGCAATGAACAACTGTATGTGGCCCATTATTATCATTCAAAGAAGAGATGTTATGCATGAAAATGTGCGTCCTGATTTTGTTTAAACCCAATGGGCACGTATAATGTGTGGTGAGAAACCAGCAGCATAATACACTTAATTTAAAAGCACATACGTATGGGTTTTGGCCATTATATATTTGGACCTTTCAAACAGACTAGAAATGGGCCCACTGGGGCATGAGAGCCTTTGATAAGTGTCTAATTAATATATTTGAATTGGTTCGATATATAAGGGCCCATGTAACAAGCATCGTATTAAGGAGCGTATTACCTAGTGGAAGTTTTTATTGCTATTACATGACCTTTGGTCAAGGGTGGTGTTACTTTAGGTCTACCTGAGCATGGTCATTGCCAATGGGTCTAGCTCATCACGAGCATAATGACCAATCGGGTCTCCATTTGATATACCTTTGATGGTATAAGGCTTGGGCTGGCGATTATCCTGAGCACTTCCCTATAATAAGCGAAAGTAGGGTCGTGTTTTAGGAATGCACCGGGGTAAAATAAAGGACCAACTAGCACAGTTCTAAGGCTCTAACGGATGCAATGCAAATTTTAAATAGAAATGGAATTTTTGATTCTTAACAGCTCAATTATAATTTTAACGTAATCCACTTTCGAAGCAAAGTTTCGATCATCCTCAGTGGAGTCACCACTGTAACGCGCACGATCCGAACCCGGCCCATGTTGGACAACTAGGTCAAGATGAAGTCTAGACAGGTTAAAAACACCCAAAGACCTCTTAAGAGGCAAAAACATCCAAACACCACTTAAGAGGCAAAACACCCAAAGGCTTCTAAAGAGGCAAAACATCCAAAGACCTCTTAAGAGGCAAAAATATCCAAAGACATCTTAAGAGGCAAAACATCCAAAGACCTCTTAAGCGACAAAACATCCAAAGACCTCTGAAGAGGCAAAAACATCCAAAGACCTTTTAAGCGGCAAAACATCCAAAGACCTCTTGAGAGGCAAAACATCCAAAGACATCTTAAGAGGCAAACAAAAACAAAATCCAATGACTTCGTGCAATCCAAGAGGATGATATCCGAACTTTGAAAGTCTATAAATAACTCGGTACAATCCAAGAGGATGATATCCGTACGCGATGCACGCGATCCGAACCCAGCCCGTTTTAAGGGCCCTAGAAGGGTTAGTGTCTAGATTTTGGATAACATGAGATATTTTTTAATTCCTTACCCAATAGAACATTAGGAAGTTCATCTAACCTCATGAAACCTTTAGGCACCTTTGAGGATATCTTGGAGTCACCACCCAATTTACAAGAAACTAGGAAAGGTCATCTATCCTCGCTGGTCTAGCTTAAACTAGAGAAGGTGTTCAGAACTTCAATCTTATTAATGCCTTAAGTTAAGTTATAAATGAGTTTTTAACAACTGAAATTCCATCTCTTATCTCACGCGATCATGCAACAAAATTAAAGCGCATTTCAAGCATTTTTCAAAGCAATAAAGAAAGTGATAAAAAATTACAAGTGAAAAGATGGGACAGATCAATCCCCCAAAATAAAAAGCACAAATAAATAAAATGAATAAAACTTTGTCCCAAATTTAATTACAAGGGCCCAAAATAAATAAACGAATACATACGCGAAGGGAATGAAAATACATCATACATAAATCAGGACATTTGTTAGAGTTTAGGAACATTGGTTCCTTTTATTAGCTAAAAAATTAGAGAATTATTTTTGAACATTTATTGAGAAAACCGGGATGAGTGATCCCATTTTATGAAAAGTAACTCCCCATTTGGAAGTGACATTTTATTGGATAAAATTAGAACATTGGTTCCATTTTATTAATAAAAATCCCAATTTTAATTATTGTAAATACATGATTTCCTATAATATAGACAAATTTAGAATACATTTTACATATAACATAAAATAATAAAGTAAAGAAAATAAAACAATTAAAAATGCAAACCCAAATTCTGAAGGACTTTAATCCCTTGATCCTTCGGCTCGCTTATAAATATTACTCAAGGTAGAAGGGAATAAATTTTATGGAGAACAAAACAAAGAATAAAATAAAAATGTTAGTGGGTTAAATCAAATACACAAACAAGCAATTAAATAATCTAAACAAGCAATAAATAAGTTAAGCAAATTAAACAATCAATTAAACCATCAGTTAAATAAATTAAATAAATTAAACGATAAAATACATTATAGTGGAAATAAGCCATTAAATGAAATAAAATAAACACAATAAACAAAATGAATAATAATAGTTGCAATAAGAAAATAAATCGAGTAAACATTGAAAATTAGTAAAATAAATTAATAATAAAAAGTCCGAATCAAATAAAAACTACTGGTATTAATTAGTTAATAAACTATGTTGTATGCATCATGCAAATAAATCAATCTAGGTTATTATGAATTGACGCCAGTTACAACAAACAACAACAAAATGCACTAATTATAGTTTACAACAACCTACAATTGAGAGAATAAAGAACGACAGAAAATAGGAAAACGAAAGATTTGACTCTAACCCAGATATTTACCCATAGAGGTTGAAGTTGGCAGCAAAAAATGGAATAATTTTCCTTGTCGATTGCTTGTACAAGAAACAGAGTCAAGAAAACTTTTGAGTCAAAGCTTTTTGTGACTTAAAATTGAAGTAAGAACCCTGACTTTTTAAAGAAATCTAATGTTTAATTGAATCTAAATGCAAAGAATTAATTTCTTTGGATCTAGAAACAATTGTGGGATAATTTTCTTTTGAATTCTTTATGAAAACTTACTGCCGTTCTCCGAGAGTTTCTTTTTTTTTTTTTAGTTCTAACTTTTACTTTTATATTACCCTCAAAAATTAGGTTTTTTCCCTTTTTTGAAAGACTTTCATCCGGTTAAATACTCTTAATTATCCTTTAAAATCAAAATTTATCCTTTTTAAAATCGAAAAGAGAGTTTGAATTTAAATCAAATTTAAAAACCAGAGAAAATCAGAAAAAATGGAGTTCTGGCGAAGGTAGGAGACACGACCTGCGGCCTCGCGTAGCGGGGCCGCATGTCACGCAGGGGGCGACATGTGCCCCCGCGTAGGTGCCGCATGCCACCTGTGCGACATGCGGCCTCTCGCTGGGGGGCCGCATGTCACCTGCGCGACATGGGCCCCCGCATAGGGTCCACATGCTATGCACAGGCGTCGCTGCTCGTGGGTGCCGCCCACAAGCGCATGCTGCCAGCAGGTTCCGCTTTGCACGTGCAGTGCAAATAGCGTGGCGACAGATCGCCAAAAACCCAGAAAAAAACCCAAAAACTAATAATATTTTCTATTTTAATGAAAGAAAGGTTTTGACAAGGAAATCATCACTTCTAACCATTTTTCCCGTGAACTAGCATCATTTTCATCACCGAGTAACCTTGGTTTGAGCTGCGTCAGGGCACAATGTCTGCACCGTACTTTAAAAGTCTAGAAAATAGCTCGGTCCAATCCAGTAGAGGATGATTTTCACACTTTGGAAGTCTAGATGACGACTTGGTGTGATTCAAGGATAAAAATCATGATCAATCATCCTTTAGGGGGCTATTATCCAGGGAACAAACAACCGTTCGCCAGGAAACAACCAACCGTCCTTCAGGGGACACCCATCTAACATCGACCCAATAGGTATGTGCTACAATAGATATGTGTCTCTTTCCTATGCCCTGCACATTTGTTTTTCCCTTTTTTGTAGGAAAAGAGATTCGAGATGAGCGCCAGCAAAGAAGACAACAATCTTCAGAATGACTTAGTGGCGTTAATGATAAGCCACACCGATGGCAGTCTTCAGAAGGAATCAGTGGCATTAAAAATAAGCCACACTAACAGCAGTCTTTTGAACGACTCCATGGAATTAATGATAAGCCACACCGATGGCAGTCTTCAAACCTGCAACAACTCCATCAACACAGTAAGAAGGTGGTAGCCTCAAGTATGCGCTCCTTTCCTTTTCTCTGAATTTTGGCTCATCTAGGCACCGATGTACTAGTTTCCCCAAAATTGGGGGCAACTGTAGACATCGAGTCTCGAGCCAGCCCAAATCAGGGTTACCTAATGATGATATTAAACGCCTATTCATAGGCAAAAAAGTTAGAAGTGATAGTTTGCTTGTCAAAATTTCTTTTTAAAAATAAAAAATATTAAAAAAATAAAAATAAAAAAGAAGGTTGGAAGTGATAGTGTTCTTGTCAAAATTGCTTCTAAAAGAAATTTTAAAAAAATAAAAATCGGAGGTTTGCGGCTGCTAGAGCGCTAGGGCTTGTGCCCCTCTCACGCTAGGCGCAGCGTCATGCGCGCGTGCACGCCACTAGTGTAGCATGCACGCGAGTGCTGCCTGGGTTCCCTGTGTGCGCTGACATGCACTTAGGCCGCCCCTCTCCAGGCCATACTGCCCCTCGCCTCCAGGCTACCGAAAATTCATTTTCACCCAAAAATCGATTTTCTTCTCAATCGATTTAGATAGAGAAGTAATTTTTTTGTTCTTGAGATTTTCTTCCATAATTTTTCTTTGAAAAATCTTTTTTGCAATTTTCTTTCTAAAGAAAAAGTTTAGATTTTTATTTTTCTAATTTAATTTTCGCGGATCTTGACAAGTTAATCATTCATTTTCTTCTCTCCATCGAATCCGAATTTTGAGGATAAATTGTGGTACCCCTCCCCTACCACACGCATAGCCTCGCTACGGCAGTCAAAGAGGGTCACCACACACACACACATCATATTATGCATACATGCAGAACTTAGTTATAAACAAAATCCTGAACAAACAAATTTCTTCTAAAGCAATACAATACATTCCATAACTCATACGTTAATTACATATCATTAGCTGTTAACTTATATTTCATACTGTAAATTTATAATTACAAAGCTCGACTTTTACATCACTTCTCTTATACATGTAAAAAACTCGGAATTAAAAAATACATATTACAATAGAACCTACACATACAGCGGACCCTAATGTGTTAACTAGAGAAGATGCGGGACCGTCTTTCACATGTGTTTTACTTTAGAACCTACACGGATTAACACCCGTGCTAAGAGATAACTCTTAGTGGGGAAACAACACACAATATCCATTCATGGCAATCATTAAATATCATCAAGTACATACTTCACAGTAATACACCATATAGTATATCAATTACCATTCCTATGCATATATGTATATATTTAACATTATCAACAAACCATATTCCTAAATTCAGATATCACATCACATTCTCATAATGCATAGTATTTACATTACTTATTATTAATTCATCATTCATTTCTTACCTTGCCTGCATATTCTTAGAAGTAGATAACGGGATATCGCATTAGTACTTGTAAGTACCATAAATCACATAAGTATCCGTAGATACAACACTTACACATTAGTACCCGTGGGTACCAATTTATTCATATACATATATATACTTATGTGAATCCAAACGAGATTCTGAACGCATTGAGTATTCCAAATGGGAATCAAAATATTTTTGCTACAACACTTGATCCTATAGGCATGCCTATCTATCCACGACTCGACTTGTAGGCTAAATTATTAATCCATTTAATGTTCCTATTATCACATTGTATAACATACACATAACCTCATTAAGCAATATCATATCATTTGATATCATGCACACACATATGGCTTATCAAACAAGCCCACACTTCATTATATATGTTCACGTAGATTAACACATTTATAGTTTCCATTTGCATAATCATTCATAAGCCAAATATAATAGTTCTTACAAAAGAAGACAACCAATAGGCATTCATACACATAGCTCTATCGCGCTCGCGACAGACCTAAACTACCCTTCTATCACGCTCGCGGCACAAGTCATGCACGCGATAGGGCACAAGAAGACTTCTGTCATGCTCATGATAGAGCATGAACTATATGTTCAAAGGTCCTACTTCACTTACCTCTTTCAAGCACTTTCCTACTTCCATATATATGACTTCTAAAACCAACCAAAACATCACTTTTAGCGAACATGACCTACTAACCAATTGTTCACCTACATGTCAACTTTCTAATGGTATAACCATTAATTCAGTTGGACTCATAACCAAGGAGTTATGGCAAAGGGGACATAACTGCTCCAAAGGCCCTTTTATAGAATTTTTAACTATGAATATGTGCAATTTTAAAGACCTTAGAGTCCTTGGAATAAAAGGACTATTTCTATAACAATTATAGGAATAGACATTATAATTCTAATCCATTAACCTCACACAAATCAGAATTATAAAACTCATCTTATAACATAAACAATCCAAGTAGGTCAAAATGGACCTCAAAAACCAGTCTTACACTTACAAGCTCATCAAGCTTAAAACTAGCTAAATTGGTATAACCAATTCTCTAAAATCAATCCAAACAACCTTAACACATGCATGAACACTTTGGCACATTCCATTTCACAATAGATGTCCATTAATTCACAAATTACACAGTAAACCCCCAAGTCTCTAAAAATTCTGGTGGCTTAATCAAAGACCCTCTGATAATGTAGCCATTGGAACCCCTAAACCAACTTGGCAAATGGCCTATAATGGTTGAAAAATCAAGAGGTTAGAATGATGCATGAAAAAAAAATTATGCATAGGATAAAATGTACATGTGAAAATTATACACAAAATAAAATGTATATGTCTCTTTTCAAATTTTTTTTTTTACATGTATGCATGAATGACATGTAATGCATGATCATGTTGTGCAATACCCACAACCACATACAAAGCAGATAGAACCTTCTAACTTTATTACTCCCACATAGCAGGTTGCATGGTCTCTTTCCTAAATGGGCTTGGCCCAAGGGTCATCAGGGAACTTAATAGGCGGGTATAGTGCATGGAAAAAATCGGTAGCATAACCTCTCTTTATTAAAAGCGCATACATATGAGTTTTGCCCATTATGTATTCAAACATTTCAAGTGAATTAGAATGGGCCCACTAGGGCATGCAAGCTTTTGATGAGTGGCCACTTAATTTAGTTGAATTTGTTCAATACATGATGGCCCACATAGCAAGTACAGTATTATGGTACATGTCACCTAATGCCATTACATGGGCTTGAGTCAGATAGTGGAGCTTTAGGGCTATCCAAGCATGATCCCTGCCAATGGGTATAGCTAATCATGAGTATAACGACAAATTGGGTCATCATTTGATATACCAAAATGGTACCAGGCTTGGGCTGGTGGTCATCCTTGACACTTCCCTACATTGAGTGAACATAGAGTTGTGTTTTCGGACTGCACCGGGGGCAAAAAGGGATGCCTAACATAACTTTAAGGCTCTAGCATGCATATAATGTAATTTTTCGAAAAGAGATAGAATTTTAATTTCAAAACATCACTTATATTTAACTTAACTAAAGTACTTTAGGAGCAAGGTATCATGGGTCCCTAGCGGAGTCGTCACTGTGATGCGTACTGAACCCCGTGGGCATCCAGGTCACTCTCGAAAGTTTGCTTTTAGGACTTGAGACCAGATCAAGGTTCATTTAACCCATGAAAGCTGGCCACTTCATAATAGATTGGGAATCACCCCTATTCTATTGTTGATGATCAACCTATGAGGGCATCTATGTGGGCACTAAGAGGTAGGTTTTTGAGTCGCCACCCAATAAAACATTGAAAAAATTTATTATTACCTCATGAAGCCTAAACTAGAGAAGGTTCGGAACATCACTCTTATTTATGCATCGGTTAAGTTCATATAATTGTGTTTTTAAGATTAAATTAATACCTCTCTTCTCACATGATTAATGCAATTAAATTAAGGCGCATTCCAAGCATATAATAAAGTAATAAATATAATTACAATTACAATTGTCCCAAAAATAAGTACAAAGTCTATAAAATAAGGAATAAGATACATATATAAAAAGGGAGATTCATTTGGATGGGAACATTGGTTCTTGCATGCATATTTACAAAAGAAAAGAGTTCCTTGAGCAATTTTGGGAAACCAGAATGAGTGATTCCATTTTGACAAAAATAGGAACTCTTCTTTGAAAGTGATATTTTATTGGATGAAAAATTAGGACATTGGTCCTGTTTATCAAGAAAAAATCCCATTTTATTAGTACAATTTTTTTTTGTGAATTTTTAGATTAACGTGCAAAAAATCCTTTATTATTACAAATCCCAAATCAAAAATAAAGAAGAGTAAACTAAAGTACAAAGAAAATTAACCACACGGATGCTCCTAGGCATCCTAGCCTCTAAATTTCCATTTGTTAGGAATGCTCACAAAAGGAACATATTAGGCCAACAAAAATAAAAGAAATAATTCATTAGTAAAGACATAATAAAAAGACATTTAAATAAGTATTCTGAATTTAAACAAAATAAAGGCATAGATAATGTAAAAATACAAAAGATAATATAGCGCAATAATAAAAAGAGATTAAAACAACATACATTGACATGACATCAAAAGAACAAAATAAAACACATTAAATAAGCAAAATTGGGCCAAACAGTGGCCACAAACGGCCACAACATGAGAGGGATGGGTAGACAAGGGTGTGACGGACGGGATGGGAAGGCTTCCACTACATCCCATCCCTCGCTATGAGGGACGGGCATGGTTGAGGCCTTCTTCCTGAAAGTCGAGCCCAAAACTCATAAAACGGTTTAAAACTCCATTAACACTATTTACAACTAAAATCTCATGCTTAAATCAACCTAGATCATGTATATTGAAGTCTAAAAATGTAATGAAAACACCTATAGAGGCTCAGAAACTGATTTAGATGAAGAAAAACTACATAAAACACAAAATCACATATTTGAAATCAAAACATATCACATATTATCTACATGAATTTAAACATGGAATAACAATGATTTGGCCCAGAATATTTACCCTCAGATTGCTTGTTTGATATTTGTAGAATCAGAAAGTGCCTTGTACTTTTTTTGGTTTTCACAAATGGATTCCAAATTAAGAGAGATTCTTTCTCTCTCTAAAGCTTTATATTTTTGTTGATTTCTGAGAGAGATGAAGACTCTAATAGAAATTCAAATCAAAGGAAGAAGAAGATGAATGTTTTTCTAAAGAAAATCTTTGAGGTTTTCTCTAAAAAACACAGATTTTGGCTTCTTTCTCTTCTCTTTTCTTCTTGTCCTTTTGTTTCATTTTCTACTTCTGCCTCCTTCTCTTTAAATTTGCCAACCCCTAAATTCTTCTTTTCTATTTCTATTTATACCCAAATCTAAATCTAGGTTTCCCTTGATTTAAGGGAACAACCCATACCTTCAAAACCTAAACCCCAAGGATTAGGTGAAAATGAAAACCAAATCCAATTATTTCCAGCTACTAAATTTGTAGGATTCTGGGTAAAACACGACCGACGGGCACCCCTTAACCATGAACGGACGTCCCTCAAAGGCGCAATAAAAAATTATAAAAATGCCATTTGAGACTGTAGGCCAGCCATCAGTAGCCTGATGGACTGGCACCTCCCATGAGGGATGTGTAACACCGTTATTATAACATCCCAAATTAAGGCCTAGTAGGATTTGCTTGAGATATTGGTTAATTAAGTGTATTATGGACATTGGTCAGTTGTAAGATTAATTTATTGAAAGACTAAATTAAAGAGAAAAGTTAAATTAAGGAAAGAAATAATTATTTATGTAACACCCCCATTGCCGTCCCCGTTGGAAGGACGCCGACGGACGCGCTACACGACGCTCACATATACAGATATACACATGCACAATGCGGAAGCACACAGTCATACTTAACATGCATACAGAAATACGGATTAATTAAAAACTTACCTTACCTGCAGGCACGGACTGATCATGCAATAACTTATGTACACACAGACACTAAGCTGAAACATACACAGAAGCATACATATGACCATACAACGGAAGCATAATCGAGATAAATGAACAAAGGAATAACTAAACATAAGGACATACTAACTATTACATTCCCAAACGAAAACTCAAGAACGAAACATAATAATTACATATACAATACTACCGAATACCAAAAGCTGAAATACAGAAGCTGAACAAAATACAGAACTTCTAACTCCTACGTGGCCGACCTTGCAGAAACGCGACTCGAACAGAACCAAACCTGCCACCTGCACGGAAAGGAAATCCGTGCTAAGCGATAACGCTTAGTGGGGAGAACACACAAGAATAATGGACGGCCATTCACAATGGTCGTAAAGGCAAAACACATTCAGATGACAAATGTAGATATCCAAAACATATCACTAATCAGGCTGCATAATAAAAGCATTCAATCGATAACTCACAAACAGACCATGAACTCATGTCCAGGATATACCAATACAGACATCATACAATATACAATACAAATATCATCATACCGAACTACATACTATAACTCATGCATAAACCTACATGGGTATCAAATGATAGCATCTTACTATGCGAAGTCACAAGAGCTAAACACATGCATTAAATATCACTAAGTACCTAGGCAGGAACTGACAACCCCATCATCGTGTTAAGGGTGCTAGCTATTGAACATACTTAGACATGCCAAACACATACACTAGTCAAATATCCAAAGGATAACATTTAGAGCATCACAATACCGCTGCGCAACTCTAATATATTAAGCATCATGCAGAAACCTTCTGATAACGGGGACTGAAGGCATAACCACTTAGTATTACATTCATATCATCATCATGCAGAGAGTACATTAATCATCACATACTTACCATCACAGCTGCTTCGGTCCACAAGCTAATATGTTAACAAAACATGTTTAAGTCACATACATAAATTCTCCAGTCGCATCATAATCAAAGCATTCAGAAACTTATAACAAATCACATGACGAGTACGGATAATCATGTTAGATATAAAGTCATGCTTATTTAAAACAGACATACATTCTGAAGCCCATAGTCACTTTCATATACATATAAACTGAATCCTGAGATCTTTATCATAATCAAACGGATATCACATTCATATAGTTATTTCAGAGTAATACAAACCAGTAAAGCACCTGCTGACTCACAATAGTGGATAACGAGTGTACTGAACTGATTAGTACCTTACGGGTACAAGTCGAAAACCATTTTATTTATCACAAAAGCATTTTACTGATGGGGGATCTTAACCCGATCCAAATTCATTAAAAAGGACCACGAGGATCCGCACTGAGGGGGGGTTCGCGAGGAACCAAACGGGGGACCTGATCAGGGTCCAATACGTTCAAAGGGCGCTGCAGCTACTGAAAGACTCTATTAGGCATGCCTAACTATCCACTAGACTGACTCTTGCAGGTCATGCATAAATCATTACACATTTCGAATCGCACAACGCATAAATATATATATATACAAATATATATACATCATGCATAAACCAGAATACAATAGATATATAAATATGCTCATAAAGTCAGTCATATATCATACCATTCGCATTGCAAAACATGTTACAGTCCATACACTTTAACATTAAACAATATTCTAACGCATGCCAAGAATCAGGTGAAGAAGCACTACCATGCCAATGATTATCAATACAAAATCCTAATCATACATTAGGTGCAGATACTAAGCATAAATCATGCATAGTCCAAATTACAATTAACATAACACATTGAGTTTAAGGCTAAAGCATAACAATGCATTCAGACATTAATCATAATATTCAACTAAATATAGCATAGCATAATATCAATCATACCTCATTCAAGTCATATTCTGAAGCATGCAATAGGTCAATCAATTGCATTTTAGCACTACTCAAGTTACTAAAGCATATCTGGTATACACGTGGAATCATATCTTGCCAATAATCCAAAAACGTATAATCTGAATCATGAAATGATACTATATATTTCTAAGCATGACAGATTACTCTCAGAGCAGAATTCAATCAAAGATATGCATAACATATCGCTAATCATAACTGAAATAGGCTAACCAATCCGATGGGCAAAATAAGATAGCACTCGATAGAGGAAAGAGCTATAAAAGCATTTGAAAGTCATTTTACAGTAAACTGGTCACGGGGAACAAATCAAAACAGAAAAGCTATACAGGAGCATATAACAGTCTGACATAAATTATACAGAAGTAAAGACCCATACAGAAGAAATAGGAAATCCATTTTGGTTTAAAACTGGGCGAAATCGGAAAAAGGAGCTGGAGAGGAGTCGGTCACAAGTCGTGTCACGACTTGTGACTGACCTCACAGGAGGGTCACGTCGTGACCTAGTGTCACGTCTCGTGACCTGCTAGAGAGTCACGGGACGTGACTCTATGTCACGCCTGGCCTCACAAGAGTCACGCCGTGACTCTATGTCACGTGGCGTGACTTCCCTCTCACAGAGAGAGGAGTCACGCCTTGCCCTTACCAGAGTCACACCGTGACTCTAAGTCATGAGACGTGACTTCCCTCTCACAGAGAGAGGAGTCACGCTTCGCGACTGGAGTCACGCTTCGCCAAACACAAGGGTCACGTCGTGACCCTAAGTCACGAGACGTGACTTTCCTCTCACAGAGAGAAGAGTCACGCTTCGCAACTGGGAGTCACGCTGCCCTTCACACGAGTCACGCCGTGACTCTAAGTCACGCGACGTGACTCGCTTCTCACAGAACACAGACGCGATTTTTCCATTCCCAGTTACCCAGAACTCGATAAATTCATTTTCAATCTCATTCAAAACACCACCAAACTCATCTTACCTTTCAATCGATGTCCCAAACAGCATAAACAAGACAATTGCAACTTAATTCAACAATTAAATCATTAAGACCATGCTTAAACACATTTAATCCAATTAAGAACATAAACCCTAAAAACAATTACAGTAAGTTCCCAAATACCATTACAGTAAGTTCCAAATGTATCAATCTGTACTTTGATTCAAAGTCATGCATGCAAGCACAGTACCCAAAATACGACTTGCATAAACTCATCTCAATCATTCAATTACTGGAAATCAAACACCAAAAACCATTCATAATCCAAGAAGAAAATGGGGCAGAGACAAAAATCGAAAACCAAAATAAAGAACACAGAGCTCCCAAACCTCCAAATCACGTTCCAAAAATCAAGCTTCCAGCTTCAAGATCAAACCTCTCTCTATTCCTTGCCTTTACTTGGTTCCTTCTTGTAATCCAAAGCTTGCACAAATAAAACCCATAATTATTCTTCAAACCCTAACTCAACCAAAACAGGAGAAGATGAAGAAGAAGAACAGAAGAAGAACAGTATGTAAATCCAACTTACCTCTTCAAGCAAAACCACAATCCAAGCCACACAAAACCAAGCCAAACGTGAGAGAAAGGAGAAGCAAAGAAAGGAGAAGAGAAGAAGAGAAGTAGGCGTGAGAGGGAAGATCGGGTTGCAAATCTGTGTTTTCCTCTCTCACTCACTTACTTTTCTTCTTTTCTTCTTTCAATGCATACCTAACAATCCACTTGGCAACATCCAATTGGACCCCAAACTCCACTTAACATTTCAAACCATGGCACAATACAAGAGTCATACCCAAACATTGCCTTAATAAATATCTTGTCTAAATGCTCTTTAGTCCTTAAACAAATTACACTTCATTCACTTACACATTTCTTTCTTTACCAACTTAATTATCTTATCAATTAGGTCCTTAGCACTCCAAATTCTCAAACACAATTACCGAAATACCCTTCCGATCCCGACTTAGCATGCACATTCCGACCAGGGCCATTTTGGGGTGTGACAATTTAAGTGAGTGAAAGCAAATTAGTCAAGGACTTAGAGGACTTTTGCCAAGGATTTGATAAGTCTAGCCTATAGGAGTGTGACACTTGTCTAGGTTGGTGAGAGCATTAAATGAATAGAAGAGGGAATTGAGAGGGAAGGAGCAGAATTTGGTTGCTTCTCGTGGAAGCTTTGGTTCTTCTCCTCACTCCTTCTCTTTCCGTTCTTCTTCTCTCCTTCTATTTCATTTTTCTGCTCTTTACTGCTTCTTAGGTGGTTCGTCAAGATTTGAGCTAGGTTTTAAATGGTCAAGATTTTTTGCAAGGTAAGTTCTTCAGTTTGGGTTTTTGCTTGTTCTTCTCCTTCCCGTTTTCTATTTTGGCTTGGTTGATTATGGGTTTTTGATTCAAGTGACTTGGTTATTTGCAAGTTCTAGGCAAGAGGCTTGATAAAGGGAAAGAGAAGGTCTGAGTTGGTGGAGTTTAGAAAGGGCTAGTTTTGTGAAGGTTCAATAAGTTTGAGAGTTATCTTACCCTCACTTTTCAGATCATGTGATGTTGTGTTTGATTTTCTGGAAATTTTGAGTATTATGTATGTGTTCATGCGTGTGTTGGTTAAGTGGATATGGTGGATTTGAAATGCTAAGTATTATGTTGGCCTATAAGTAGATTTATGAAGTGAAATTCCATGAGTTTAGTGAAAGTTTTGTTCTTGATGTTCTTGAGATGCATTTTGTGTTTCAACCTATTTTTCTTGTTTATGTAAGTGTAAATTGAGTGTATATTGATTATTGACATGGTGGTAGATGCATTTGAGTGATGGATTGTAGTATTATTGCATGAATGAGTGGTTTTGAAAATGTTGGGTTCGAAGTGAAGTGCAGAGAAGATGATTTCTAGGCTTTTTCTCTACTCTGTCGCGAGCGCGACTCCTATCGCAAGCGCAATAGAGTGCGAGATGGCCAACTGAGTGCTGAGGAGCCCTCTATCGCGAGCATGACCTTCGTCGCGAGCATGACCTTCGTCGCAAGCATGACAGAGAGCTCGATAGGCCGAGCTTCGGTTGAGCCGAGCCCCATCGCGAGCGTGCCTCCATGCACGAACGCGATGAGACTAGTGTCCACCCTCTATCGCGAGCATGACAGAGCGCGGTTAGCCGAGTGATTGTTGGGCTATGCTTCATCGCGATTGCAACGGGGAACCCCGCCCTCAGTGGCGAGCACGACAGAGACCCTTCTGCCTGTCCTTCGCGAGTGCCTAGCTTGCTGCGTGTGTGACGTGAGGCAAATTATGCCTCTGTCGAGACCGCTATGGGCTATCACAAGCGCATTCCTGCCCTATGCTTCGGAAATGTTTTTCTTGTCTCACTTTGCATGGTTTCTCACTATTGCATGGGTGATGCTTTTGCTTATGTCTTTAAGTATTTTTGTTTTATACTTGTATCATTTATTATCTTCTTATATTGTCTTGGCTCTTGATCGTGGTAGTGACGATTGGTATTTTATTGAGTGAATACGTTGAGCCTGAATGGTCATAGTAATTGATAGATCAGCATGCTTATAAAGGGCTAGTGAGTGCAGCTGCTAGTGTTTTACCCTATTAGGGTCTAGTGTTTGATACCTTCGTGTATCCAAAAGTTTTAAAGAAAATGTTTTGAGACTTTGGTCTCTAATGTTTGATACTATTCGTAGTATCCAGTGTACCCGTATCCACTCCAGATGTAATTACAAGCTAGTGTTTCTGCATTGGGTTATGTACTGTGATGATTGTATCGATATTTATATATGGGTATGTATGAGATATATTTATAGTTCTGCCTGCAGTATAGTATTTGCAAGTAAATGTTATGTGTAATGGTTTTGGCATTAGTCGAGCTTTGCGTACTCTTATTGTATGTATTCATGTTTTAATGTTATTATTGTATATTGTTTCTTTTCCTCCCCACTAAGCGTTATCGCTTAGCACGGGTGTTTCCCCGTGTAGGCGGTAGGTTTGTTTCGGAGTCGGGCATCTGCAAGGTCGGCCACTAGGAGCTAGTGTTTTCTTTTTGTATTTTGTTCCCGTATTTTTTATATGTATATGTTTATGGGGATCCTTTTTGTAAATTTTTGTAAGTAATGCATATTTTTGATGTTGTATATATATATATTATTCTTCTTTGTATGATTATTATAGTGATTTATATATTTTCCGCATATTTTGTGTTATTTGTGTGCGTGGCGCACCGGTATCCTTCCAACGGGGGTATCGGGGTGTTACACTTATTCCACTATACTATATGTATGATGTTCAACTAATTTGATCGACTTACCAATGCTAAAACATGAAAGAATATTGTATTCGAAAGTACTGCAATTTTTTTTTCCTAAAATCAATAACTTTTGTGTACCAGTAACTA
Organism: Excoecaria cochinchinensis; assembly: GCA_947683425.1. Lineage (NCBI taxonomy): Eukaryota > Viridiplantae > Streptophyta > Magnoliopsida > Malpighiales > Euphorbiaceae > Excoecaria > Excoecaria cochinchinensis. The sequence goes on along the minus strand of CANTUQ010000027.1, from coordinate 1,840,710 downwards.
TAACAATGTAACAAGCCATACGAAGATCTATAAAGCTCATATATCCAAAAATGCGTACAAATTATAAATCTGTTCTTACACCTTTCCTCTTTAACAAATTCGATTATATACATGCCATGTCTATGATTCTATTCTTGCCAGCTGTCGCTATCTTCAATCATCAGTTAAGTCTCAGCCACTTCTAATCTTCTATCTTCAAAACCTACGAGTATTATCAATTCTACACGCTGAGCATCAAAATACCCAGTGGTGGAAACATATCCTTAGCTTTCCGTCACTAATCACAAGCATGCACACACAAGCATACCTTTATCTATGCACTTAATAAACACTAATACCTTAAACCCTTTACTTAAGTTATGACTTAATTCATAACATACTAAATTCTTTCTAAATTTAATTATCACTTTGCTTATACCTATTTCCTATTACTATACTCTAATATCTTAATTTTAGTCATCCAACTATTTACTATTTACACTATTAACTTCAACTTTAATATTAATACTTTTACAAACATTATTTATAGTGTTCACTTTCTCATTTCCTATATGTCATTAATATTTTTATTACTGTTCTTAGTCATTATTAATCTTTTCTCATTGTTTACTTGTATTATTACCCTTTAATATAACTAATTCCCTTACGCTTACTTCATTATTCATTTAATTGAAATTTGTGCTAATAAACCTATAACTGTCAAAATTACTATTCATTTAAATAAATTTTTAGCAGTATAACGGCTATATACTTTACCTACCTTCCTGTAAAACAATCAATATCATAGCCTATCATGGGTACAACAATCCAATAATATGCAATTATGATAAATTCTTAATCTATCATCATATTATGACATTCATTCACCTCTTAGCATATGAGTCTAAATTTAAGTTTAATTATTCTATTAGCTATTTCAGGATTAACTTTATGATTTTGTCAGTAATATTATCACTATTAATAGCAATATCTGTATTATTTCTATTATCAATACTTTCATCTTAATTGTTAATGATGTTTTGTTATTAACTCTTAACATTTTGTTAACATACCTATGTTCCTTGTACATATTTAATTCTATCACTAATACTTCCGTGGAACCCTCTTAATTTAATTCATTTTTGCATTAGCATTTTTATAGTGCTTCCCAATATTTACTAACAATTATTATTTGTACTTTCTATGTCCAATACTATAAGTGTCTCTTATTTTTTTTCCTTTATTAATATCATAGTATTACTGTTATTATCTTTAACATTAACATTTCATTGCTAACTATTATGTTATTTAGCATTACTTATCCAAATTTACATGTACAGTAGCCTTAATCATTAAGTTCTACATTTTGCATTATGTATATTCTAACCCATTCTATATTGCTTGTGCCAATTATATTGTTTTATCCTTTTTTACTATTTAACTAATCTCGATTTATCCCTTTTAACTTATCTATATATTTATGACTTTATTGTAACACCCTATATGGTACGTACAGTAAACAGTAATGGAGAAAACTGTAACAATTTATATATATATATATATATATATATATATATATATATATATATACATACATATAAATGTAAAAGGCATTCAGTACATTTAACAATATAATAAATAACCATACATAACTCTGTACAATATATCACTAATACTTACATATAGACATTTAACTATCTATATTTAACCCAGTTCCTTCAACTCAAATATATATATATATATATATGCCATGTCCACTTATCTATCTTCTCTATCTTTCACTCTGTCAGCCACCTTAATTGTGTCACATCTTTCTATCTTCCGTAACCTACGCGCTTAGCATTAGAATGTCTAGTGGTGGATACATATCCCAAATTTTTCATTAACACAATCATTCACACACAAGCACATACATTATTTCTATTATGTGAATCTTTATTCATTGAGTATTTTAGCTTATCTTTCACTTTAGATCTTCGGTATTATTAGGTCTTTTATTTACAATTAACTGTTATTATATTCACATGTTTAACTTTTGCTTTAAATACCATACTTATTTTGTTCTAGTTATTTCTATTATTAATTTTTATTTTACTTTGTATCTCGGTCTGTCGTTATGTATTGACTAATAATGCTTCATTTAAATTAATTACCATTAGGCTCAGTTGTTAATTTTATTATCCTTTTTCAGTTACACATTATATATTTATAAGAATATTAACAGTAGCAGTGTCCACTATTATCGGTATTCTTATTTAATTATTATTATTCACAGTATTTTTCATTTTTATTTACCTTTGTTCTTACAGTTAACTTAAATCTTTTATTATGTATTATTTCCTTTTCCTTGAGCTTTTATTTTCGGTACATTTATTAATTTTATTAACATTTATTTATAATTCTATATTAAGTTTATCTCAATCATTGCATTTATAATTTATACCAAGTTATGGTTTAGTCCTTGGACTTTTGTCAAATTTTAGTTTGATGCCTATTATCAATATTTATGATTATTTAACTTCAGTTCGGTTTTTATTATCAATATTTATGGTTAACCCTTTTACTTTATACATTTTCATTTCTAATTTTACTTGATCATATAAAGAGTTACCATTAGTTTTTTTTTTCATCGTTTATACTTGATTTCAAATCAAGCTAAGTTTTTATCACTTGTCCTTCACTTTATTGTTCAGTTACTTTCTTCATACAGTATTTTCTCTTAATTCCATTTAATCATTTTTGTGCGAATTGCATAACTTGTTTTCTACCTTAACTCTATTCACATCAGTACTATTAATAACATTATTAATTTTCTTTAATTTAAATCATTATATCTATATTTATCTTAATGTTTATATTTATTATTCATTCTTCTATTCAAATTTTGTTTCAGTCCTATTTATTGATTTAAATATTTTCATACTATTTAACCAATATATATTTTTAATACTTAACAGTTCAATCTCTTTTTATTTTATTTCTTTTTATTTATCATTCGCTTATTTCAATTTATTTTCTTATTTTGCCCATAGTATTCATCCGGTAGGCAACTCTGAATCGGATACATAGGACGTGGACCATCGTGAATCCCTTATAGTAATAGTGACAATAAAACAGAATCAGTTACAGTATCACGTACAATATTAGTTCAGTTCAGTACAGTAGTAGACCGTCATTGGTCTACAGACGTGATCAGTCATAACTCACTACCATGGCATAGGTGTCCCCATGGCTAGCCAATTATATCCAAAGCTAGGTGTGACTAACATACTACTAAGGGCTATAACAATACATATACATTTCTAGTAGATCATTATACTTTTCGTCTCAATTAATATATTGTTATTATTACTATCATTTTCAACATATTCCTACTTAGTCATTAATATCTCATTGAAACATCAGTTTTCCTTTTACTAGTTTTTATCCCTCATTCATTTAGTAACAATTTCAGTTCAGTTCAGTCATTATATCATATCAACATCACATGTGATAACATTTTCATACCACATTTGACACAATTTCCATATCAATTAAAATTTAGACGTTTTTCAATAAATTATCTTACTTTATTTTGATTAACAAATTACACATTAAATTAATTTAGAAAAACTTCTACATTAATAATATTTTCTACATTTAAGTGTTCTTTCTCCTTTCCTTTTATATTTTATTTCAGTCTCTAATCTCTTTTCCTTTAACAGCTATTCTATTTGAGTATTATTATACCGTTCTCATTATATTTTCGTCTTAAATTCATATTGCTTTTATTTTCACATTTTCAAACTTTAATCATAAACAATTTACATTTTAATCTTTAACATGGTTTAATTATCATTTAGTTCTTTAGAATCCTCTAAATTACTATTTTTCCCTCCACTTTTATTTTACATATTATCATCCCATTCACTTATTTTATTTATTACTCACTTATTTCCTTCTTAAATCCTCATTTCCTATTACATTTACATTATTGAACTTTAATCAGTGATAATTTCCATTTTAGTCCCTAAGATAACTTAATTACCAATTAATCATTTAAAGTCCATTACATTATAATTATGCCCTTTACATTCAATTATTTACCAAAAATGCCATTACTTATTCAATTAATGTCATTAATTCAATATTCACTCATAAAGTTACCTTTTGATCCTCATTTTTTAATAAATAACTAAAATACCCTTTGTTTCATTTTATTTACGAATTTGCCACTAGTTATACACTTTGCAATATTAAATTCACTATTCTTTTATAAAATTACGGTTTAGTCCCTAAATTTGCTTTCATGCATAAATTCACATTTAATACTCAATTATTAATTCATTTAAATTAATTAACCTTTATTTTACTTAAATTACCATTTTTCTTTATCTTTCTTTTTTTTTCCTCAATATTTTGCAAAATTACAATTTTGCCCCTAAACTTTTAATTTCTCACCTCTAGGTGCTTTATCTTTCCAATTAGATCATTTTCCATTCTTTCATTTATTTCCTTTTCATATCATGATAATTAATGTTAATGTATATTTAATATACAATAACATTTAACATATACCTTAAAAATGCCAATATATCCATTCAGCCATTAAGTTTATTTTCCATACATTAACTAGTTTATACCATTAATCAATCACCAATTTTCATTCTTATTATCATAGATTCATAAATAAATGACCTAAAAATATACAATATCATTAAGAAAATTATTAATCTTTAATTCGGCCATGGCATAATTATTCCCTTAAATTTATTCTTTCATATTTAATCATTCAAGACATCTTACTAAACCTTAAATTTCATGTTTATAATATTAATTTCAATTAAACATACATTAATCACATGGATACTTTATATACATAACCATAAATCAAACTAAATTAAATATAAATAGGGGATTTTGTATCCACATACATTAAATCTTGTTCTCCTCACTTAAATTTCCATTTCCATCACCTTAAATCCATAAAATTCCATCATCTCTATATTTCTCCAAAGGTACCCGAATATACCCATGGAATTTCCATAAAATCCATGCTTCATTAATCAATTCCAACACTAGAAATAAACTCTACACACCTAAATCTATAAATAAATACCTTAAAATTGAATTAAAAACCTTGATTTTTCTTACCCCATGTTTGACACATAAACTTCAATCCTTGATTTTTCCCACCATTATTCCTTCAAATAGGGATTACCGATTGCCATGATAAAATAGAGAGGCTATAATTTACTTTAGAGGATTGGATTTAGGGAGAATTAGGAGAGAGATGAAGAAATCAAAGCAAAATGGTGAAGAACACCATTCGACCATGAAGGATTTGAGGGAGAAGAGCAGATTTTTGAAGATTTCTCTAGAGGATTCAGATATTTAGGCCTTATATAGGTTGCTGGATGGGCTGGACCTGGCCCAACCAGATTGATCCAATGACTTTTAGCCCAATTTCCATTTTAAGCCCATTTTGCTCTCTAAAATTATTTCTCTCTTACAAAGCTCAATTTCTCCCAAAATTTATTCCATAATTATTAATATATATATATATATATATATATATATATATATATATATTAGCCTACATAAATTTTTTTAACTCAATCAGAGTCCGTTTTCGGTCTAGTTCACTCGACCCGGTCCGATTCGATAATTTTCAGTGTCACCATAAAATTCCTTTTTCACTGTAAATAAATTCTAAGTATTACTTATAACATTTCTCAAACTTTCTACAAATTTTGGAGAATATTTGCTATTTTTAAAACCTTGGTCAAATCTCGGTCAAACTAAAGTCAAAACGGTCCGATTGGTCCTATTCACTAGTTAAATCGGTTCAGTTCACTTGTCATTTTTAACCTTCTTTTTACTCTTAATAGTTCATTTGACCTTGATTTTATCTCAAACGGAGTCCATATCCGGTTCGGTTCAATTGAACCGGTCCGATTCACTAATTTTTTTCAATGCCACCATAAAATTTCCTTTTTACCACCAAATTGTTCTACACATCATTTTGAGTTCATCCATGCCTTCAGATAAATTTTCAGAGGTCATTTACTATTTTTAAAAATTCAGTCAAATTTCGATCAACTCTAGTTGTTGTTGAACCGAGCTAGAGGCTTTCTTCTGTTTAACTTTCAAGGATCTATATGACCTCATTTTCAATTCAAATTATACCACCAAACTCCTTATAAGATATACTTTCCAAAGGTTTAATCAAATATTTTTCACTTCTGGATTCCCAGGAGGTCACCCATTCTCGAACTTCTCTGGCATACGCACGTTTAACTTTAGAGTTCCGATAAAATCTAGTGTATTTGTGCTAGTATAATTGAACCTCGGGAAATATTTTCGTGCCTGACCGATAATTAGGCTATTACAGTTGCCCGATATCACAATTTACAACTCAAAAATTACTATTCACGTCAATTGGAATTTTGGGCCATTACATTTATAATCATAATATTTTTTTCCTTAACAATTTCCATTAATCCTTTGACATTACAATAATATCTTCCCCTTAAATCAATTACAATACTATTATTTGTTTACAATCTTAATATAAATGTTATTACTATTATTAAGTATTATTATTACCATTGCCAGTAACATTAATATAAAATTTAACATTAGTATTACTTTTATATATATATATATATATATACACACACACACACACACCATTAACATTAACATTAATATAAACTATCATTAAGTATTATTATTATTATTATTATTATTATTATTATTATTGTTATTATTATATATTTATATTGTACTTCACTTATTGTTATTAAATATACTTAATTTTACTATCTTCATTAAATACCATATACATGTTCAAATTTTCTTTTAAGTCCTTCCTTTAACTATGACATTATGAAATTACCATTTAGTAGCTATACTTTCATTTATTTATAATTATGTCTTTAATTGTCCATCAATCACCATTTTACCACTATATGATCATTTTTCACCCTCAATCCATTCTTTAGCATATAAAATTACTCTTACATTTTAAACCTTTAATATTACTTAAATTACAATTTTGCCTTTCATTTTCACTGTATTTACAATTATGCCATTTCTTATTCACTTTCACATTAAAATCATTACATATCATGTAAAATTTCATTTAGACCCTAAATATCAAGTTTATATCAAATTACCTTTTTAACTCTTTTTTCTTATACATCTTTACAATTTAGTCCCTTATTATTCCATTTTTACAATTTAGTCCCTTATTATTCCATTTCTCTTATTAACACTTATTTGTTAATTTTAATTATTTCTCCCCTAGTATCAATCCGGTAGAAATTTTCGAACCAGATATACGAAATGTGGACCCCATAGGTCCAAAACACTGAGGAGTAACCCCAAATGATCACTCATACATTTCACCACATTTCATTGAACACTTTATCACTTTTTCACTTTATTATTAAGCACTGCATTTAAAACACTGAATCGCTATGGTAGACCATCGCGAATCTACTAATGCAAAGCAAGTCGCCATGACTTGCACTGTGGCATAATGTTCCTATGGTTAGCCATGTAACACCCCTTCCCACTACATAGTAAACTACCACAACAGGTGAAGGATGTCACACAATAGCTATAGAACTAAGCATGCTTGTCTCAGATACAGATAACAAAAGACAGAATTATAAAATTTCTTTTATTACAAAATTATTTTCGCATAATACATTTAACAAAATACATAATTTCATTATACATAATACATTCTTCATAAGTAACTTCACAAATTCACAACTGATTTCTTTATATAGTACTCATTTGATTTACATCGCAATCATAATATAAAAACCATACAATAAACTCCTACAGACTCGTTGGCCCCGATTGATGCCGGATGTCCTTGGCAAACCAACTATCTTCGATACCTGCGCGGATAAAACACCCGTGCTAAGCTTATAGCTTAGTGGGAAATAAATGCAATATGGATAACTATTCACAGCCATCGTGTAACAACCCAAAAGGACCCTGGAAGGACATTATAGAGCTATTGTATGGAAAAGGGCATAAATGTAATTGGACAAGTATGTAAGTGGATTAATTAAGGACTTAATTGTAAAAGAATTAAAGTTTTAGAAGAAAGAATTAAGTTAAGTGAGTAAAAGGATATTTGACCAAGGATTAAAGAGAATTAAGCCAAGGATTTAATAAGTTGAACCAGTTAGAGAGTGCCACCTAAGGCTTGAGTGGTTGGGAGCAATAAATAAAGAAAAGAAAGAAAGGAAGAGAGGAGGAAGCAGAAATCTTCCTACATAAGCTTCCCTTCTTCCTCTTTCTTCTTCTTTCTCCATTTCGCGGCTTCCTTCTCCTCCTTCTTGGGTGGTCTTTGTAAGAGCTTTTGGGTTGGATTTAAGGAGGTTTTGTGGCTGTTAGCAAGGTAAGTTGAGTTGAAATTTTAATTTCTTATTCCTTCCTATGTTTTTGGTATTGAGCATGAATTGGGTTTGGTCTAAGAGTGTACATTTGTTTGGTTATGCAAGAAACTTCGGACAAGAGGCAAGATAAGGGCAAAGAGAAGGTCTAATCTTGAAGGAGAGTGACTTGGAAGCTGCTTTTAGAGGTTTCGGAGTTGTGTATTTTGATTGAGTTGCTTTTGAGTTTTGTGTTGAGTCTTACAGGAAATGTGAGTTAGAAGTATGTCTACATGCATGCTTTGAGTTGAGTTTTGATGTTTGTGTGATATGTTAGAATTAATTTGGCATATGGAAGTTGTATAGTAGAATTGTATGATTTTAGAGTAATTTTTGGGTTTATTACTTTAGTTATGCTTTCTTGCCAAATTAATTATTTCTATTAAATAAAAATTGATAGCAATATAATTATAAGCATGTTTTGAGTGTAAATGATGAGTGCTTTGAAGATGTATGCATGATTGTTGGTTTTGGAGTAGATGGGAGTGAGAGGGGCTACAGGGGTTTAGCAACAGAGTGTGAATTATGACTCTGTCACAAGCACGACTCATGTCGCGAGCGCGATAGAGTGCTTGCTTGGCGAGTGCCAGCTGAGATGCTCTCTGTCGTGGGCGCGATGGAGAGCTCGATAAGCCGAGCTTCTGCTGGGCTGTTCTTCGTCATGAGCACGCCTGCGCACGGGAGCGCGATGGGGGACTACCCGCCGTCTATCGCGAGTGCGATAGAGATATGCTTGCCCCCTCTTGCAAGCACAGAGCTTGTCGTGGGCGTGACTTTAGGCGAGATTCGCCTCTATCGTGGGTGCGACGGGTCATTGTGAGCGTGACCTTTCCCTGTCCCTCAAATGTATATGAATTGTTGCACTTTGCATGGTTTCTCACTTATATTAGGCAGTTAATTTGAGGTATGAGCTATGTTATAGTATTTCGATGTGTGCCTTACTTGGCTATATGTATTAGTTATTCGGATACTTTGGTATATGTATAGCGAGACTTATTAAATAGAGTGTATATGTATAAGCCTGAATAGTCATAGTAGTGGATAGATAAGCATGCTTATTAAGGGCTATATGTTTGCAGCTGCTAGAAGTTGACCCCATTTGGGTCTATATTTTTTGAGGCTTCGATTTCTTCTCCTACCTTCGAGTATATGTGTTTTGAGACTTAAGTCTCTAGATGTTGGATACTGTGTCCAATTAGTATCATTAGCACTCGTATCCACTATTAATATGAACGCAGGCTATGTTATGTCTTTACCATTATATTATATTAATACATATTATTATCTCATATTAAAAAATTTGAGATTTATTTATATGTGTGTGTGTGTGTGTGTATATATATATAATTTCAAAATTAAATATAAATACCTATATTTATATTATTCCGAAATACCCTAATAAAATCCATTTTGTTCATCTTTTGGTCTTGGTGTGTGACCCAATAGGTTTATATTAAGTTGGCAGTGGGCCCAATAACCATAATAGACCCACAACTCATAATTGCTTTCTAGCAAGACATTATGACTGCCCAAATAATATAAATATCGTTAGTCTGATTTTAAACTTACAATAGAATATGCCATTATCCTTTTGTCACACGATATCTTGTTTGATCATACGTCATGGTACATGTCAAACTTATATTGTTCAAACATATAATTTCTCGATCACTAAGTAGATTGATAAATTCAAATGACATTGATTACACTATCAATTCATTTGAGCACGGCCATATATTTTACAGTCCTACTTATCGAGGGGCCCAATAGATATCTCTCTCAAAAGAGAGGGACAAATTATATCTTGATTATTCACTTTCCTGTGCATAATTCTCATTATGTCCGATCATAAACTTTATAATTATCCAATTAAAGATAACGTTTGATTATGCAAAACATAATGTTCCTTATGTAGGAAACCGTGATAACCTCAGTTTAAAGGATTCAATAACATATCTAATATAAGATCACTTATGACAATATCCTATGTAGTGATCTTACAGTGGGTCTATCCAGTACTTTGTTCTCTAACAAATACCTATAGATTAAATTTATATCGTTATATATAATCATCCCATGATTATCAATACAAATCTATACTAGTCTTAATTTATCTTTATGCCCTTTTGTGATAAATGACTAGGGATATCATGAATAACATTGTTATTCATAAACATTACAATAATGTAACATGCCAATAATATTAATGTGAAGAAAAGCATTATATATAAATGAAAATGTATTGATTACATTAAGGTCCAAATGTTTGGCCTAGGGCATAACCACTAACAATCTCCCACTTGCACTAGGCCCAATCATACATATATCTAATACCCATTGACCTAGTATGTCCATCATGTTTGGCTTGTGGGAGAGCCTTGGTAAGTGGATCAGCAATATTATCATCAGTAGTTACTCTGCAAATCTTGACGTCTCCCCTCTCAATTATTTCTCTAATGAGATGATAATGCCTGAGTATATGTTTTGATCTCTGATGAGATCTGGGCTCCTTAGCCTGTGCAATAGCACCATTGTTGTCACAATAAAGATCCACAGGGTTGCTGATACTAGGTACTACTCCCAATTCAGCAATGAATTTCTTGATCCATACTGCTTCTTTAGTTGCATCTGATGCTGCTATATACTCAGCTTCTGTTGTAGAATCAGCGATAGTGCTTTGTTTAGAACTTTTCCAGCTTACAGCACCTCCATTTAACACAAACACATATCCTGACTGCGATCTAAAGTCATCTTTATCAGATTGGAAGCTTGCATCTGTATAACCATTTATTACTAGCTCATCTTCCAATCCTCCATATATTAAGAATGCATCCTTAGTTCTTCTTAAGTACTTAAGGATATTCTTAACAGCTGTCCAGTGACTTTAACCGGGATCAGACTGGTATTTGGTCGTCATGCTTAGAGCATACAAAACATCTGGTCGAGTGCATAATATGGCATACATGATTGATCCTATAGCCGAAGCATAAGGAATCATACCCATGTGATCTCGCTCATCAGATGTCATTGGACATTGAGTCTTGCTAAGAGTAATGCCATGAGACATTGGCAAAAATCCTCTTTTGGAATTTCGCATACTGAATCTATTTAGCACCTTATCTATATAAGGGCTTTGACTCAGACCAATTATCCTTTTAGATCTATCCCTATAGATCTTAATCCCAAGGATATATGCAGCTTCACCCAAATCTTTTATTGAAAAAGATTTCTCTAACCATTCTTTTGTCTTTTACATGATAGGGATGCCATTTCCAATGAGTAATATGTCATCGACATATAATACAAGAAACATCACAATGCTCCCACTAATCTTCTTGTTTACACAAGGTTCATCCTCATTTTTAATGAACCCAAACTCTTTGACTGTTTCATGAAAACGAAGATTCCAGCTCCGAGAAGCTTGCTTCAATCAATAAATGGATCTTTGCAACTTACATACCTTTCTAGAATTCTCAGGATGGACAAAACCCCCTCAGGTTGTGTCAAGTACACATCCTCAAGTAAGGTTCCATTAAAAAACGCTGTTTTGACATCCATTTGCCATATCTCAGAGTCATAATAAGCAGTAATGGCAATAAGAATTCTTATTGATTTAAGCATTGCGACTGGTGAAAAGGTTTCATCATATTCAATACCATGAGTTTATTTGAACCCTTTTGCAATGAGCCTTGCTTTTAAGGTATTTAATTTGCCATCCATGTCTGTTTTCTTTTTGAAAACCCATTTCCACCCAATGGTTTTAATTCCTTCAGGTGGATCAATCATGTTCCAAACTTGATTATCATACATGGATTGCATCTCAGATTTCATGGCTTCTAGCCATTTCTCAGATTCTGGACCTGAGACGGCATCTTGATAGGTAGTAGGCTCATCTTGATCCATGAGCATTACTTCACGACTATCTGTCATGAGAAATCCATATCTCTCGAGTTCGTGCAGTATCCTATCAGATCTACGTGGTACATGTGTAACAGGTTCAGGTTCCACAATAGTTTGTGAAACTTGTTGAGTTTCCACCGATGGTTCTATGTTTTCTTGTGGTTCTCGAATTTCTTCAGGTTGTACTTTACTCCCACTGGTTCTTTTAGAAATAAATTCCATTTATAGAAAGACACCATTTTGAGCAACAAACACTTTGTTCTCAGAAGAGTTATAAAAGTAATATCCTTTAGTTTCCTTAGCATATCCCACACAAAGACATTTATCAGATTTTGGTGCTAATTTATCTGAGACCTGTCATTTGACATGAGCCCACAGCCCCAAATCTTTAGAAAAGATAAACTAGGAGTTCTCCCAGTCCATATCTCATATGGTGTCTTTTCAACCGCTTTAGATAGAACTCGATTCAAAGTGAATGCGGCTGTTTCTAATGCATAACCCCAAAAGGATAACGGAAGATCTATTTGACTCATCATTGATCGAACCATATCTAATAAAGTTCAATTCCTCCTTTCAGATACACCATTCCATTGTGGTGTTCCTGGCGGAGTTAATTGTGAAACAATTCCACAATCTCTTAGATGATTATCAAACTCTTAGCTCAAATATTCACCACCTCGATCGGATTGAAGTGCTTTAATAGTTTTACCAAGTTGATTTTATACTTCATTTTGAAAGGTTCTAAACATTTCAAATGATTCGTGTTTATGTTTCATTAGATAGACATATCCATATCCTCTGAAATCATCAGTGAATGTAATGAAGTGCTAAAATCCTCCCCTGGCACTCATGCTTAATGGGACACATACATCAGAATGTACAAGGCCTAATAAGTCAGTGACCCTTTCACTATGTCCCGTAAAAGGATCCTTTGTCATCTTTCCTAATAAAAAAGATTCACAATTATCAAATGATTGCAAAAGTCCATCTGAATGGAGTTTAGCTATGCATTTCTCATTTATATGACCAAGGTGACAATGCCATAAATATGTTGTATTTAAATCATTTGGTTAGGATTTCTTTGTAGTTATGTTATAAATATCATGATTATTGGATGTTTCTAGATTTAGGACATAAAGCCCACAATATGAATCAGCAATACCATAAAGCATGTCAACGTAATAAATAGAACATTTCTTATTCTTAATAAGAAAAGAAAAACCTTCATCATCCAAACTTGAAATTGAAATAATATTCTTACTCAAACTAGGAACATAATAGTAATTATTCAAAACCAACGAAAGCCCATTGGGCAAAGTCAATTCATAAGATCTTACAGCTAGAGCAGCAACTTTTGCTCCATTTCCCACTCATAGGTCCACTTTGCCCTTTCTCATTTGCCTACTCCTTTTGAGTCCCTGCACATTTGTACAAATTTGAGATCCACATCCAATATCTAATACCCAGGAAGTAGAAGTAGATAAATTAATTTCTATAACATAAATACCTGAAGATGTAGTCTCACCACTCTTCTTCTTCTTCAATTTTTCCAAGTAGAGCTTGCAGTTCCTCTTCTAATGACCGGGTTCATTGCAGTGGAAGCAAACTCCCTCCTTTGGAGGTTTAGCCTTGGGCTTGGGTTTGGGCTTAGGCTTACCACCAACCTTTGCCTTAGCCTTAGCCTTACCCTTAACTTTCATGCCTTTCCCTTTATTAACCATCAGAACATGGCTAGGCTTCTTATTGATGCTTTGCTCAGCTATTTTGAGCATGGTATGTAGCTCAGCTATAGATTTCTCCATATTATTCATGTTGTAGTTCATGACAAAATTGTCATAACTATCAGGCAATGAATTAAGGATCAAATCGGTTGCCAGTTCTAAACTGAGGGGAAATCCAAGCCTCTCCAGGTGATCAGTATAGCCCTTCAATTTTAAAACATGAGAGCTGACTGAAGCACCTTCAGCCATTTTGCAAGAATGCAAAGCTTTGGTAGTCTCACACCTTTCTTGCATTGCCTACTGTTGGAAGGTCTGCTTGAGATGAGTACTCAACTCATAAGCCTCCATATTTTATAGATGCTTCTGAAGCTCTGGAGCCATGGTAGCTAACATAAGATAGCCAACGTCCACAGAATCATCAACATATTTCTTGTACTTGTCTTTGACTACCCTTATGGCATCAGTAGGTGGCTCATTGGGAATAGGCTCATCCAGCATATACAGCTTCCTTTCCTGCTTGAGGACAATTCTCAAGTTTCTGAACCAGTCAAGGAAGTTTGTGCCAGTTTCCTTAAGCTTGTCTTTCTCAAGGACTGATCGCAGTGACATAGTAGAAGTATTATTTGATGCCATTAATCTACAAACATGCAAGATAAATAATATTAGAACCAATTTCATTTTTAGTTTTTCTCAAAAACTCCCACTAAAATAATAACCCTCAATAATATGTACAGTAATTATAATAATTTAGTGGGCTAAGATCCATATTTCACTTAACTCTAAGTCAGCTTTGGCATGACGCTTATAATTAAGTTATTTAGGTAGGTAGCTCATTTACCAATTATATCTTATATAACTCTTAGATCATTTATGAGATTTTGACATCATATGTTCTGGCATGTTATAATCCCATCTTATGCCCTTTTGCCCAAAACCGTTTTGAGAGCCTAATTAAGTCTAACCATTTTTAAACATATGAGTAGCACCATTACCCATCCTGCCTTACTAGGATAACCTAATGCACTTCACTTTAGCAGAACCCACATTTTGGTGATCTTAGTCTTGATAAGTGTTTTTAATAATGGGTGGCATATGACTTAAAATTATGGTGAGGGATTTTAATTTTAACTTATGATGTCAAATTATTTATATACATCATGCATCAATTCATACATTCCATCTCGTATACATATATAATCATTCATCGCATCATATATAAAGAAAATATGCATAATATATATAAAACCGCGTCATAGCATGGCCAAATCTATTTTGATCCTTATAAGCCAATATGAAGATCAAAGGTCAATCCTAGGTGTTTTTACATGGACTTGATCAACAGCTTCCATCTTGCACCTCCATCGCCATGGATTTGGATTGATCTCTATTATTGTTCTTCGTCTTCATTACAATAATAAAACAAAGATATTCTACTATAACTATTAAAAAAAATAAAGATTACAACAAAATTAACGATACGCAGGTCATATTTAAAAATTACATACCCTTAAAATAGATAAAATAAAACTCATCCACATGAGGTTTGATTGGCCATGCTATGCACCATGCAAAGACATCATACATACATAAAATAAATCATGTTATTTCATATCATGCATAATATAGCTAATTTTCATAAAATTGATATATTAAAATTACCGATTGATAATTATGAACTACATATAAGGCGCTATGAAGAGCTAGCACGGCTGCCCCGCTGGCCGGGGTTAAGGGGCAGCGCCCCTTACGGGATTGGGGGGCGGCGCCCCGCGAAACTTTTTCAATATTGTCAGTCTTATTAACGATTTTTATCCAAAAAACCCTATTCTGTATCTATGAGAAAATGATTCTGCTGATCATATCAGCCATCGTTTAATCACATTAAATAATTTAGTAGACATAGAATACCATCATAAATAATTTCATATTAGACATATTAATACTATTAGTCAATCATATTAACAGAATCATATTAACACTTAATTGAGTTCGTTAATCATATTAACATAATTAATTTCATAGCCCTTTAATATGCCAGATTAAACATTACAAAATTGATTTCGTTTATATCACATAAAATTAGTTCGTATTTAACAATTAAAACCGAAATCAATTTCCATGTATCAGCATACAAATCAATACAGAATTATATATATATCACATACATACATAAAATATTTGAATCAAACGAATATACAAGTGGCTCTGATACCACTATTGTGTTTCATCGAACTAATTCAAATTAAATGCAGTGGAATAAATTAAAAAACCCAAAACGGGATCCATGTATTTTTAATTTATTGAAAAGGAAGAGATTAAGATTTATCGACCTTAGAACGAAATTAACACCTTATCTTTGACTATAGGCGCTGCTGCAACAACAAACGCCCTCTACCGGTATCCACACGCACGAACCAACGAACAAAACTCGCAGGGGGTGCTAGCTCCCTTCATGTGCGACTGAATTTTCTGCGTTTTCTTTCTTAAAGAAAATGGCGGCTAGGGTTTTTCAAGTGGCGGCTGGGTTTTCTTTCTTAAGAAAAATGACCACACTTTTCTTTCTCTTTTAGGAAAAATGTGATTAGGGTTTTTAACCTATAATGAAATATATTTGTATATATTTTAAACCCGAAAGAGATAAATAAGGATTTTATTTCTTATTCAAAATAAATAAATATATATATATATATATATATATATATTTCTTATTCAAAATAATAAGAAATATTATATTAATACATATTATTATATCATATTAAAAAATACGAGATTTATTTATATGTGTGTGTGTGTGTGTGTGTGTGTGTGTATATATATATAATTTCAAAATTAAATATAAATACCTATATTTATATTATTCCGAAATACCCTAATGAAATCCATTTTGTTCATCTTTTGGTCTTGGTGTGTGACCCAATAGGTTTATATTAAGTTGGCAGTGGGCCCAATAACCATAATAGACCCACAAGTCATAATTGGTCTCTAACAAGACATTATGATAACCCAAATAATATAAATATCGTTAGTCCGATTTTAACCTGTCAATAGAATATGCCATTATCCTTTTGTCACACGATATCTTGTTTGAACATAACTCATGGTACATGTCAAACTTATATTGTTCAAACATATAATTGCTTGATCACTAAGTAGACTGATAAATTCAAATGACATTGATTACACTATCAATTCATTCGAGCACGGCCATGCATTTTACAGTCTTACTTATTGAGGGGCCCAATAGATATCTCTCAAAAGAGAGGGACAAATTCCATCTTGATTATTCAGTTTCTTCTGCATAATTCTTATTATGTCCGATCATAAACTTTATAATTATCCGATTAAAGATAACGTTTGATTATGTCAAAACATAATGTTCCTTATGTAGGAAACCGTGATAACCTCAAGTCAAAGGATTCAATAACATATCTATTATATGATCACTTATGACACTATCCCATGTAGTGATCTTATAGTGGGTCTATCCAGTACTTTGTTCTCCAACAAATACCTATTGATTCTATTTATATCATCATATATAATCATCCAATGATTATCAATACATATCTATACTAGTCTTAATTTATCTTTATGCCCTTTAGTGATAAATGACTAAGGATATCATGAATAACATTGTTATTCATAAACATTACAATAATGTAACATGCCAATAATATTAATGTGAAGAAAACCATTATATATAAGCGAAAATGTAATGATTACATTAAGGTCCAAATGTTTGGCTTAGGGCATAACCACTAACATGACCGAGGTTTGACCAAGGGGTTATGAGAGGTTTATGTGGCCCGATAGAAGTTCAATGTGTTAAATAATGTAATGGAAGTGATTTCTGTGAATTTTGACAGCTTTAGTGTTGTATTCTACGGCAGAAGGAAAATTAATCGTATCGGACCAGTTTAAGTGAACCAGTGCCCAAATGATCTCTGATTGAACTGAAAATTTGCAAGGAGCCTATTTTTGATGTTTTAAGATCAATGAAATTTGTTATATGTGAAAATATTAAGGGGAATATATAGATAATTTGAAAAAGTGCAAATGAACTGAAAAATTAAAAGTTTAGTCTAAATCGGTCGGACCACCTCGGTTGTACTAGTTTGGTTCATTATAGGACTATATAAAGGGAGAAATAGCTGGATTTCTCTAGAGAAATCCATCCAATGTCGGCATCTCTCCTCCCTTTCAAAATCATATTATTTTTCCCACTTCTCTCCTCCATTTTCTTCTCTTCTACTCAAATTTCTTCTCAAATCTTAGCTCCCTAACTAAAGTTCAGCTCCTCTTCAATCCTATAGCAGTGTTTAGAGTTCATTTTGAGTTCATTTTGTGCACTAGAAGTGGGTGAAATCAAGAAGTCAAAGGTTAGGGTAAGTTTTTGGGTTTTTGATTCAAGGGTTTATAATTTATTTTACTTATCCTTATAGAGGTTTTTTAGGCTGTAGAACATGTTTATGATGTTAGATTTTACATTTGAGACTTGATTTTTAAGTTATAAGGATGTTTATATTCGGCCCATGTAGAAAATTAAGGTGAGGAGGAGATTTCTCAAGCTAAAGGGAAGGAAAAACAACCCTAGAGTGCTATAGAGCTTGGAAAAGAGGTTTGTGGTTACTAAATCTACCTATTTCCTAATGTTTATGTTGATTTTAGGGTTATGTCTAAGGTTAGGTATGTGATAATGATGTGTTTAATTAAATCTAACTTGATATTCATATTTAGTGGGTTTAATATAGTGTATAAACATGATTAAGTGAAATTAAATCAAAGTGGTATCAAAAGTGTAATAGTGGCCAAATTGTATTCTTAAGAAACCATGATGTTTCAATGGGTTTTAAGGCATGAAATTCATGTTTATAATATGTTTAACAAGTGTAATGCATGATTGAGTGAAAAGAATAATTAAAAGAAACCATAATGAATGAGTGAGTGTTATGGCCGAATGGTATAATGTGACTTTAAGTGAATTATATGATGAATATTGGCATATTATGGACATTTGAGGTATGTATAACTTGAAATAAGTGTAATTAAGTGGCTAAGAGAAATTATAGTGCATGGTATAAAAATTTGAATGTTGGGCCGAATAGTATATAAGATTTTACATGTGTATGTTTTGATGGTATATGTGATTTAATGGTATAAAGTGACTATATATTGATAAATGAGTGTATGTGCAAAGTGGTAAGTGAAAAAGAGATGTATGATGAATTTTACACATTGACATAATGTGGTACTTAATGAAATTTTGAGAAAATATTGCCCTTAGTAGATGTTTGGTAGTGAAATCTAGTCCAGGATATAGATGGCTAGCCATAAGGATTCCATACCGCGGTATGAGTCATAACAACTCACTATTGATAAGCCGATGAGAGCTTATCACATTTTACAGTACAATTCAGTGTATAAAATTGTGCAATGCAGTGACAATGGTCCTACTGGGATCATTTTATATTAAAATGGGTCTGTGGGGCCCATGTCCCATATATTCGGTCAGTAGATATTTTACCGGGTTCATACTAGGGGCATACTGGTAAATATGTATTAAAAATGGTTAAAATAGTGAAATTGGCGAAAATGAGTGAAAATAGGACTAAAATGAAGTAAATAGAAAGTTTAGGGGTAAAACGGTAATTTTTCTAAAAGTTGATAAAAAGTGGTGAAAATAAGTTAAAATGGTAAGTGGAAGGGTAAAATGGTAATTTTAGTGAAATATAGTGTTAAAATAGTGAAATAGGGAAAAAGTGTCAAAATAGGGACTAAAATGTAATTTGGCTAAACTGTAAGTCAAAAGTGGTAAAATGAAGTAATAAGGGTAAAATTGTAATTTGATAAGTTGAATAAGGATAAAAGTGGAAAAAGTGATTAAATGAGGTTAATAGTGTAAATATTGAATAAATAAGGGTAAATTGATAATTATGTGAAAAATGAGGATATAAGTGTAATTAAAGTGAAAGATGGGATATAAAGGGTATTTGTGTAATTGTGAGGACATAATGGTAATTAATGAAAAAGGAAGGACATAGATGGAATTAATGGAAATGTTAAGAACATAAATGGAAATTAAGTGAAAAATGTTAGTGAATAAAGTGTAATTAAGGGAAAATAAAGAATATAGTGAGAATATTATATATATATATATAGATTAATTAAGTGATTAAATAAATAATAGTATGATTAATTAAGTGGTAAATTAACTGAATTTGAATAATACTAATAAGTGTAAATAATAAGAATATGTATTTATAATAGGTAAATTAAATAGAATTAGTTAGGAAATTTATAGATTGGTAACCACCACTGGGCATTCTAATGCTCAGCACGTAGTTGTTTTGACTGCGTGTATGTACCCTATAGGATTAGAGCAGCGTACCTCAGTATTTTGGTGGAGCAAGCGGACGAAGCAGAAGTTATTCTTATTTTATATATGTTTTGGAATATAGCATGTATATACACTTAAAGTAGTTTTGGATATGGGCATGTAATAGTATTATTCATAGTTTCTCTGCGTGGATTTTATTTATGACTGTGTGACGAAAGGCAGATGGGATTTGTATGAATGTGGATTGATATTATTATTGTGCCCTTGCCGGGGCTGTGGTATTTGAAATTTGCAGGTTTGGGTAGTGCAATTTACAAGCCGTTATACTGCCGAAATTTATACCAAATGAATAGTAATCGAGACAGTTATAGGTCATCGATAATTAAGTAAATTTAAATGTAAATGTTAAAGGGTATGTAAAGTGAATAAGTGAATAAAGTATTAAGTGAACTCAGTGTTAATAAATATGAGTGTAGGGAAAAAAATTGACCTGTAATTTCATAAGTGAATAACAGTTAACTGATCATGAAAATCGTACAGTATCGCTAGGTCGGCAGTATAAGTATAGGGTATAAGGGTGTTACAATGCATGTATATATTGCAATACCCCAAAAAATGAATAATTATACAAATTAATTAATTAAATTATAGGTTAATTTTGTTATTTTTTGAAAAATTAAGAATTTTTTGAAAATTTTTTATGCTATAAATAGTTATTCTATAGGTTAAAATTTTACCAAATGTCAATTTTGATCCAAATGATCCGAGTTTTTTTTTGAAATCTACAAAATTAAATATATTTAATTATACCTAAATAAGTAACTAAATATGAGTGCATATATATATATATATATATATATATATATATATATATAAAGAGCCAAATAACAAAAAAAAATAATAAGCATAATAAAATAATAAAAATAACTTAAGTTAAGAAAGAAACTTAATGAAGAACAGTTATAAAATAAGAAAGAAAGGAAAGGGAAAACAGAGGAGGGAAGAGAGAGAGAGACAGAGAAGCTGAAGCTTCTTTCCCTAGTTCCGGCGAATTCTGGCATCCAATGGCGACACAAATGGCACCGCTAGACACCTGGCGAGTGGGCGCTCCTTCCGGTACCCACCAATCACCCTCCACCGCCGAAAAATTGGAGATCGGAAAAGGGAAACCGACGCTTTTCGACGGCGATTCCGACTAAACGGCATGGTGTTTAGGCGCGTGACCACCAGCGATGGGTTTCGGGTGTCCTGCGCTTCATGTCGACAGTGGCAGTGTCTCTTCGGCGACGGTGACGGGCAGAATGGAGCTAAAATTTTGGGAATCTTGCTTCAACTGGTATGTGTTTTGGATTTTACTGTATAATTGATAAAATTTTGTTCTTAGGAAATATATGACAATTCTTGTAGTGCATCCCTTGATCTGTGCTTTTGTTGAACTTTCATAGAACTACAGATCTGTTTGTTTGTTATCAAGCATATAGTGACAGCTTAATTAGCTGTAATATTGGTTGAATAATTAGTGACTAACAAATTCCTTATAATTTTCAAGTTGGGTGGCAGTGTGTTGCTTTGAATGTTTGTTTTGATTTATGCTACATTATGAGTATATATAAGATTGATGATTTAGGAGTGTTGGGTTATGATGTGCTAATTCTAAGATATCAATCTTACTGGTAAGATTCTTCATTTTGCAACTGGCTTGATTCTCAGTTTTTGTAAGATTACTTTCTGATTATTGCATGGTTGGAAGAACTTGTTCTTTTGGTTTGGAGAACACTGCAAAAACTCCTAATGCACAACCTGAGTTCCCAAAAATGATGCTTTTAATGAAAGAATATAACGGGAAGCTAACTAGTCGTTAACACATCCCCACCCCCCCTTCATTTTTTTTGGCTGCGTGTGTGTGTTGTTAATTAAAAAACTTTGACTGAAACTTTAGTCTCTAAGGTGAAACTTTGATTGCTATACATACGCTTTAATCCTAAGATTTTATATTTTAAAATACGTCAATTCTTAAATTTGTTAGTATTTTGGTGCTGGATAGGTATGAATAGATGTTTGTGAAGTAGGGACGATGCAACTTCAAATCTATTATTTCAATACAGTGTTGATGATGGCTCAGATATGTTTTTCAAATAATATTATAGGAATTCCATTTTCTTCCTTTATTTTGGTGCTTTGGAAGTTGAGGCACCAAAATAAATATTTCGTTATATAAGAATGGTGGTGAATATCTTATTCATCACTTCCATCTTATTACTGTAATTAGCTGCTGGGGTTTTTTTTGGAATCAATATGTTTAGCCTTTGAGGAGCTTTTGTGTGCTTTGGCAAATCTATGAGATTTATGTGCATGTGACCTTGAAAATCTAACAAAATATTTCAATACTTAGTCTGAATTTGTTCATTTCCATCATTGCATCCTAAACAATATTCTTATCAGAACCATTCTGGTAATTCTTTTCAACAATTAATGATATGATGATAATGAGCATTTGCTCTGTATATTTATCTCAATTTACTTATTTTGTGATGTTAAATACAACATCTTGCTGGTTTAATTTTATTTTATTTGCTATTTGTTATTAACTTTAATTTTATTTTTTTCTCATAATTTATAAATCAGGTGGTTCTTGAATAAATTAAAGATTCAAAATGGTGGCATTCCGTTGATGTTTCAAGATTTTATAACATGTTTTTTTGTTGTACTTTTTAAATATTTTATGATTGTGAAAATGAGTGTTTGTATTATCTAATATGGTTTTAATTTTATGTAAATTAATTTTTAATTTTATTTTATTAAAGAAATTTTGGTATTTTGAGTGTGTGATATTATATTTTTTA
This sequence comes from Excoecaria cochinchinensis, assembly GCA_947683425.1. Taxonomy (NCBI): domain Eukaryota; kingdom Viridiplantae; phylum Streptophyta; class Magnoliopsida; order Malpighiales; family Euphorbiaceae; genus Excoecaria; species Excoecaria cochinchinensis. Next base: position 1,817,492 of record CANTUQ010000027.1, on the reverse strand, counting down.
AATTAATAGTATTGTTAATAATATTGTATAATTATTATTTACATAAATTAAATTTTTGATCTAATAATAATAATAAAAAATTAAATTAAAAATAATAATAAAAAATTAAATATTTTTAGCGACGGAATAGCGATGGATTTTCCGTCACTGATAGGTTTTTAATATTTATGGCGACTAATTTAAGGGGTTATTTAGCGACTAAAATTTTATTTTTAGCGATGGAAAATTTTGTCACTATTTTTAGCGACGATTTTTCGTTTTGGTCGCAAATTTCTTGCGACAGAGAAAATAGCGACAGATTAGTCACGGCGTCGCTAAAGGTAATTAGCGACGAAAAATGACATTTTAGCGACGAAAAGTTCTGTTGCTAATTTGTTTTTTTTTTTTTTGTAGTGTAATAATGAATAGGAATTAGAAAAAACAAACTAATGAGAGAAATAGAGTAAAAGGAATGAACCGAATCGATGTCCTAGAATCATCCTAATTAGTACCTTTTTCAGCATCCAATCTTCAACAAATTAAAGAAAACTCACAAAAAACAAAGCAAAATGTTAGCAAAATAAAATAACAGAAGCAAAATAAATGATAAAAAAACAGGAAATATTGAAATGAATTGCCCAAAATTAGTAGAAACCAAGTGTGAAAAGAGGGAAGTTAAAAACAATCAAAAAATGGAAAGAAGAGGCCAAGGGATGACCAAGGAAGGCCAGCCGTCCCTAGGATGACCGACGGGTAGAAGAGGCACTCCGCAACGACCCATCGCTCGCTTGAGCGACAGCCGTCAGTAGAGCCTTCAGCCCGTCTGTCAATACCAGACCTCAAAAAACGGGAAAAACTAATTTGAGTCCAAGATTTCACTTTTTTAAACCGTTTTTAATGCAATATATTACTAAAGAAGCGAATAAAGCGACAAAACAAATTAATTAAAATGAATTATTTCATGTTTTGAAATCAGTTTCTATGCCTTATGTCAAAGGTATTGAAATTACCACAAGAATGGCTAATCCAGAATATTTATCCTCGGAACATTAATTTTCAAAAGGTGAAAGTCGCGTAGATCTCCCTAGAATTCTACAAGGATCGGTTGACCAATGAAAACTATTAAAGACAATTTCCTAAAAAAAAGTTCTTTTCAAAATAATCTGAACTTTTCAGGAAGGTAAACTAAGAGAAGAGAATTGATTTCTCTTTCTCACTTTCACTTTTGTCTTTTTATGACAATTTCGAATCTTACAAGGATAGATCGAGTAAAGGAAATTGATTTCACTTTCTCGAGTTTTTCCTAGGTCTTTTTCGAAGAGTTTTTAAAAAATATCTGATATGGAAAGAAAAACTTTTGCTTATGAAAATTGATTTTTAAAATCTCTAACTAAGGAAATTTCCAACCTCAGGAATTTCCAACCCTTTTTAGAAATTTTTTCAACCGAAGAATTGCTAACCCTTTACCTCGATCCTTAGCCTGCAATTTATAGGCAAACTAAAGATAAAAAAAGATAAAATCAAATCCTTTTAAAATTCAAATTATACTTTGAGATAGATATCAAATCTTTTTGAATTCAAATAGATTTTTAGAATATAAAATGAAATCTTTTTGAATTCAAATTATCTTTCAGAAGATTGAATGAAATATTTTTATATTTATACTGAGGATAAAGTTAAAAAACTTGCATTTATCCACCAAAATCGCCGCCAGGCTCCGACTGATTGGCTTCCCTCGGTCGAGGGATGGGCATTGGTCACGAGGGCAACCTTACCTTTCTAGAGGCGAGCACCCGCTCGATCGAGGGATAGGCTTCCCTCAAGCTCAATTGTAACACCCTGTTACCCCCGTTGGAAGGAGACCGGGGCGCTACGCTCAAACATACTAAAGCGTAAATAATTTAGATCAATATACACATAAGATGAATATATATATATATATAATTACAAAATTACAAAAAACAATCCTTATAACACTTACATAGGTCACCATACAAAAAAAAAATTACATAATTACATAACAAAATAATATTTCTAACCCCTAGTGGCCGATCTTGCAAATGCGCGATGTGGACCAAACCTACCACCTATATGGGAAAACACCCGTGCTATGCGATAACACTTAGTGGGGAGGAACAAAGATAAAAGAGCACAAACACTATACAAGAATATTAAGAAAAGCATGTGAATATAAATATAAACATAAACATGTCGAAATCATTACGATAGCAAAAGTCAGAGATATCATAATCATAATATGAAATAACACTAGCCGAAAATCATTCATACAAAGACTTAACACTACACTAAACATAAAACCACGCGTCTCAAACACTAGCCTAAATTTCACTGGTGGTGGATACAGGAACACTACAGGGGAGACCGAAGCCTCGAAAACATTTTATACCCGAAGGTAGCAAGGGAGACTAAAGTCTCAAAACATTTCTCACTAAGACCATAGCGGAGGTCGCACTATCCCTTTATAAGCATGCTTATTTATCCACTACTATGACACTTCAGGCTCAACTCACTCACTCAGAATATAACACTAGACAATACACAAAATCACACGTCAAAACACTATCATATCAATAATCGCTTACATAAATCTAAAACATTTATATCACATACACTAAGTCACAAGTTAAAACATGAACCATAAACTAGTGATAAACTATACAGAATGAGACAAGAGATCCATTTCAGGAAATAGGGCAGAAAATAAGGTAGGGAGGGGTCACTATCATGAGTCATGCTTAGTGTCACGACTCGTGCAATATGTCACGAATTGTGACATAAAATGCACGAGTCGTGCCTTCCCTCTTGACTCGTGAAGTGAGGGAGCTTCACGAGTCATACCCGCCTGCACAAGTCGTGAAGGAGTTTCACGAGTCGTACCAGCCTTCACGACTCGTGAAGGATGCCACGAAATCCCGAGCAACCCGTCTAGAGAGCAGTTACACGGTGGTATGGCCTATCCTTACCGCCGTGTAGCTCGACGGACTAACAAAAATCACCAAACCATAATGCATTTACACGGTGGTATGAGTATCCCTTACTGCCGTTTAAATCATTCCAAACACAAAATTAATGAAGGAAACATACTAATTTCAACTAAATCTCAACATATCATGCATATAGCTTCTAACACTTAACATAGGCACTCTACTCATGCTTATAATCATGTTTCTAGCAATTAACACATAATAGCAACAATAATCTAGCAAGAATGCCCAAATAAACATCAACCCTAGCACTAATTCCATGCTCAAACAAATTCAACTATAACATGTAAGAAGACATCTACTCAACAACTCAAGGTTCCAGCTTTTGACAAAAGCACAAATACCAACATGCATTATGGTCACTCTCACTAACATGCAAGGCCATCAAGCCCACTCACACTAACACATGTATTAAATTATACAAAGCATTCAAGATTTCAGAAATTAACACACAACACTCACACACACAATGATCTAAAAAGAGAATAGGGCAGACAACTCCCAAACCAAATACAATAAAAAAACAGACTCCCAAACCTTAAAATGAAGTTTTAATCCACTTCCTCTAAGAACCGACTTTCTCTTTACCTTTGCTCTTTCTTCTCTCTTCAGATTCTTGCACAATCCAACAACAAGAAACACTAAATCAATCCATACAATAAAAACTCCATAACCCAAAAACAGATAAATAAGAAGAAAGAAGAATTCCCAAATCAAAATCCAAGCACTTACCTTCCAAAATCCAGCTTAAATTCAAGGAACCAAGCTCACACTTTGAAGAATAAACACAAGAGAGGAGGTAGAGAGCCAAAAAATGATGAAAGAGAGAGTGAGAGAACGAGAAATAGTAAGAAAAAAGAGGAGGAAGTAGCTTCCACGAGGAGCAAGAAATTCTGCTTCTTCTCCCTCTCTCATCCCACTTCACATTAATTGCTCTCACCCACCAAACAAAGTGTCATTCTCCAATTGGTCCCTTAAGTCAAAAGTCTTGACTTTACACTTTGGTCCTTGGCCAAATTACACATCACTCACTAAAATAAATTCTTTCCTTTACTCAACCTTAATTAACTTCAATTAAGTCCTCAAATAAATTCCAATTCCACTCACACAATTACCGAAGTACCCTTAATTATCCAATTATCATGCAAATTTCGATTAAGCCCGTTTTGGGGTGTTACAGCAAGCGATGGGCAACTGCTCGTGCGAGGGACAAGCGTCTCTCAAGCATGAGCAAAGGGCACCCACTCGCGCGAAGGACAGGCCTCCCTCAAACGGGAGTGACGGGCGCCCGCTCGTGGGAGGGGTGGGTGTCCCACAAGCGCAAGTGATAGGCGCTCCAACCAATGGGTGTTGGTCATTAAAAATTTAAACTCCTTAAGGAAAAAGATCATTTCAAAGCAAAGGAGATATAAAAAGGATTTTTTATCACCAATATCCCTAAAATTTGTGAATTTCACGGGCGAAAGCCTGCAACGTCACTCCTTTACCTGTGGAATAAGTACTGGTATCTTTATCAGGTAATTCTTATCTAGGCTATCTCGGGACCCGATGTCTACAGTTGCCCCTAATTTTAGGAAAATTAATGCACTAGTGTCTAAATGAACTAAAATTCAAAGAAAAAGGGAAGAAGCACGTACTTGAGGCAGTCCTTACCTTTTTGCTGTGGTATTTGAAGATCATGAATGGTGGCTTATGATTGTCACCAATAAGTCATTATGAAGACTTCGGTTAATCCTTCAGGCATATGAATGTCGCCTCTGGGACTTTGGCATATGATTGTCGCCATCGGGTCTTTTAAAGGACTATTCTTCATCAGTCCAACATATGATTGTCGCCGTCGAATAATTGGTAATCTATCCAGAATTTGATTGTTTCCATCAAGATATCGACTTATGATTATCGCCATTGAGCCATAAACCTATGATTGTCACCACGACTCGCTCTATAGATTGCAGTTTATCCGTTCGACATATGATTGTCACCTTCAAGACACCGGTATGTGATTGTCGCCGTTGAGCAGTAGGCATATGATTATTGCCACTGCTCATTCTATAGACTGCAATTTGTCCTTCCGGCATATGATTGTCGCCTTCGAGACATCGGCATATGACTATCACCGTCGAGCAGTAGGCATATGATTATCATCACTACTCATTTTACAGTTAATCTGCATGGCTTATGACTGTTGCCGTAAAAGTGTCGGCCTATGATTGTCGCCGATGGATCACTGGCATATGATTGTCACCACTGAGCAATTTTACAAACCATAATCGGGTCTGTATGGCATATGACTGTTGCTATTCAAATACTGGCATATGATTGTCACAAGTGAGCTGTAGGCAGATAATTGTTGCCGCAACTTATTTTGTAGAAGATTTCCCTTTAAAGCAGCTTATTCGCTAGTGAGCATTAGGCATATGATTGTTGCCACAGCTCGTTTTGCAGAAGACTTCCCTCTAAAGCAACTTATCATTAACACTACAGAGCTATGATGAATTCGACCGTTGCATCATGACGTAGACTGCTGAAAAGTGTTTCCTGTAGTTTCAAAGAATCTTATTAATTTGTTGTATTAATCGGATCCATTTAAAGCGTAAATTTTACGTCTTTTATTTTCTCTTAATATTATTTATCCTTTATCTTTATTGCTCTTTCTTTATTATTATTATTATTATTATTTTGATACGTCAAGCATTTTTGAAGTAGAAAATAAAATTTTAACAAAATGTGAATGTCACTAAATAAGATGAAATTTTATCAAAATTAAATATCACTAAATAAAATAAAATTTTGTACATCAATAGATATATACAATTCTCCCTGAATATGAACTAAAGAGGAGAGTAATCTGATGGCTCCTCTAGATCCTAATCGCTGTCTGATAGATGGATCGGCTGAGCACTAGATGAAGATGGCCCTACCCCAGAAGTTGATGGTCCGACACTAGAAGAGGAGGGCTGATCCCTGAATACTAAGGGTCTGCCTCTAGAAGAGGAGGGCCGATCCCTGAATGGTGAGGGTTTGGCCCCGATGGCTAGCTGGGGAGTAATGACAACTGCTAGTGGAGATCATGGCACGATAGGTTGCTCCGCTCATGGTGGGTGCTGGAACTGGATTCGGGCATATCCATCTAGGAAAGGCTGAGCACAAGTCTTGAGGAACCCTAAAAACTCACTAATCGTCTTGGCCAGCTCTGTAAAAACCTGAGTCTGCTTTGAGCTCTAGCGTTTGGAGGCATCTCTGATCCCAGCAAGCCTAGTCTCTATCTGCTCTCTTAGCTCCCTGATAGACCCAGATATAGCCGGTATAGAAGCCTTTGAGACCTTTACTCAGAATCTGAGAGAAGTAACTGACTCATAAACTAGTTCGAATGTGTTTTCTGTAGTTTCAAAGAATCTTATTAATTTACTGTATTAACCGGATCCATTTAAAGCGTACATTTTACGTCTTTTATTTTCTCTTAATATTATTTACCCTTTATCTTTATTGCTCTTTCTTTACCTTATTATTTTGATGTGTCAAGCATTTTTGAAGCAGAAAATGAAATTTTAACAAAATGTAAATGTCACTAAATAAGATGAAATTTTATCAAAATATAAATATCACTATATAAAATGAAATTTTTTACATTAATAGATATATACAAATCTCCCTGAATATGAACTAAAGAGGAGAGTAATCTGATGGCTCCTCTGGATCTTGATCGTTGTCTGATAGATAGATTGACTGAACGTTTGATAAAGACGGCCCTGCCCCATAAGTCGATTGTTCGGCACTGGAAGAGAAGGGCTGATCCCTGAATGCTGAGGGTCCGGCTTAGGAAGAGGTGGGTGCTAGAATTGGATCCAGGCATACCCATCTAGGAAAGGCTGAGCACAAGTCTTGAGGAATCGCAGAAACTCACTGATCACCCTTGCTAGCTCTGTAAAAACCTGAGTCTGCTTTGAGTTCTAGCTTCTAGAGGCATCTTTGATCCTAGTAAGCTTAGTTTCTATCTGCTCTCTCAGTTCCCTAATGGACGCAAATATAGTCGGTATAGAAGCCTCTAAGACCTTCACTAGGAATCTAAGAGAAGTAACTGACTCATCAACCATATGGATAGACTTGTGTGATGCCCGCCGAACCCGATTGCTTCTCTTGGTGGCCGCTTTTAGGGCTCGAGACGGTTCGCGTCTTTGATATGTGGCAATCATGAGATATTTTGGAATACCTACACAATAGAACATTGGCGAAGTTTATCTAATCCCATGAAATCCTTTAGGCACTTTTGAGGTATTTTCGTGTCGCTAACCAATTTACAAAAAATTAGGAAAGTTCGTCTAATCTCGAGGTCTAAACCGGAGAAAGATTTGGAACTCCACTCTTATTAATGCCTTGATTAATTATAAATGAGTTTTTCGATTTTAAAATTCCATCTCTCTTCTCACGTGATCATCCATTAAAATTAAAGTGCAAACCAAGCATCAAAGGAAAGCGATAAAATAATAAAGCAAACTACAAAAATAAAACTGGGACAAAGTACAATCCCCCAAAAATAAAAAGCTATTAAAATCTGGGACAAAAATACAATCCCCCAAATAAAATAAAAAAATATAAATAAATAGCAAAATTAAATGAATAAATAAACATTCATAAATCGGGATATTTATTTAGGATAGGAACATTTTTTCCTTCATGTTCAGTTAGAAAATTGAAGAGTTATTTTTAGGCATTATTAGGAAAATCAAGATGAGTGATATCTTTTTGAGAAAATTAACTCTTCTTTTTAAAAGTGAGTTTTAATTGGCTAAAATTAGGACATTGATCGTGTTTTATTAGAAAAAAATCCCAATTTATTAATATAAATTTTTTTGTGATTTTTAATTAACGTGCATAAAATAAACTAAATCTATTACATATTACATAATAAAAACAAATTAAAGCGAAATAATGAAAAATAATAAGAATGCTAAAAATGATAAATCCAACCAAAATGGTGTCTTCAAGTCTCCATGACTCCCATTTGCCATTGAAAATGCTCACACATAAAAAAATAAGTATTGAAATAAAAAAAAGACACAAATGAAATTGATGTTAGCAATGAAAATGAATTAAACATATAACATAGGAAAACAAATTAAAATAAATAAAATGCATTATGTATGACAAATAAATTAAATTACATAATGAAATAAATAAATAAATATGTTAATAAATCAACAAACATAAAAGCCTAAGTAGTAGTAGTAGTAGTAGTAGTAGTAGTAGTAGTAGTAGTAGTAGTAGTAATAATAATAATAATAATAATAATAATAATAATAATAATAATAATAATAATAATAATAAAGATGAACAATCAAGTAAGCAAAAACAAAAACAAATAAAATAAATAAAACATGTTAAACCATGTTAAATCTATGAAAAAAATCACACAAAAAAAAATAATCGATCTAAAAATCTACATGGTTGTTAATTAATTATAAACAAAAAATATAATAATAAAAAATAAAATACAAAATTAAATCCAAAATGCTTACCCTAAAAATTGGATTTGGTGAATGGAGGCAAATGATCAATTTCTTTGTCTTAACTTAAAAAAATAAGAATAGAAAATAGAAGAAAATTTTTATCTCTAGAACAATGAATAATTTTATTTGTCTCAAGAAAAAAAATTGTTAAAAATGAAGAAGAAAATTCATAAAAATAAAGAATTGGTCTCTTTGTCTCAAGAATTATTTTTAAAAAATTCACTTAAATCTTTAGGAGAATTGCTCTTGAAGAAAAAGAAAAGAAGAAAATATTTTTGCCTAAAAGAATTCCCTCCCAAATTCTCTCTCCAAAAAACCTTTTATATCTCCTCAAAACTCATATTTTTAGGAGCAATTAAATTAATTTAATCCCCATTAAAACATAAAAACTGAAGAATTTTAAAGGTCCAAAGAAGAAATATTTTTAAAATTGAATTCCACAAAAAAACAAATTAAAAAAGCAACACAAATTGGGCAAAAAATTGCCCAGGGGAGATGTTGTGGCGCGCGGCAGGCCAACCTGCACCTGAGCTGCGCACAGCGATGGGTACATAGGCGAGTGACGCTGTGACGCGCGCCGAACCCCGCAAGGCCCTCGTCGGGAATCCACTTTAGGATTCGAGGGATTGGTTCGCGTCTTTTCCGATCTTAAGTGTTATGAGATATTTTTCGGCACCTCCTTTCACAATAGAACATTGAAAATGACCATCCATCGCCATAACACCTTTAGGCACTTTTGAGGTATTTTGGAGTCGCCACCCAATTTACGAGAAATTGGGAAAATTTAACCTCTTATCGGTCTAAACCAGAGATGGTGTTCGGAACTTCACACTTATTTATGTCTTGATTAATTATAAATGAGCTTTTAAATTACAAAATTTTATCCATCATCTCACACGATTAATGCATTGAATTTAAAGCGCACATCAATCACATATGAAATGATAAATAAAAATAAAAATAATGACAAAATTAAATTACAACAAAACTAGGGGCGGAATACAACCCCCATTGTAAATAAAATATAAATCATGCATAAAATGGGGTATTTATTAATGTTGAGGACGTTGGTCCTCTCATGCACAATTAAAGAAAATCATTTTAAAGTGACAATTTATTTTGGATGGAAAACTAGGACGTTGGTCCCATTTTATTAGAAAATCCAATTTTATTTGTAGAAATATTTTTGTGTGATTTTTGATTAAGCGTGCATAAAATAAATGGTTTAATTAATTATTACATGCCAAATAACTCAGTAAAACAAACAAAAAATAACAAGTACAATAAAAATAATAATAATTCTCCGGTCTCCTCTTCCATTCGCACGGACGCTCAAATAGGGGAACGCAAGAATTTGACACAAGGAAAAACAAACACAGGTAAAATTGATGTTAGTGTCCAAACAAAATTCAATTAAACAAAAATTAATGAACTAGGTAAAATATGCATATTGAGTGACTAGTAAATTAGATGATACATGAAGCTAAGTTGACATATTAAAATATTACGTTAAATGGTAAAAAAAATAACAATAATAGCAATAATAATAACAATAATATTAAATAAATAGTGATAATGACGACAAAGACGACAAGAATAATAATAATAATAATGATAATAATGATAATGTGTAATGATAAATAATGACAATAGTAATATTAATGAAAATAACAATAATAATAGTAATGATGATTATAATAATAATGACGAACGATGAAATGAAACGATGGAAAAAATAATATTAGAAACCTTAGATCTATGTAAGAAGACACAGAAAATAATTAAAAACCAAACAAATGCAAAGGTCCACATGGTTAACAATTAATTAGCAAGGGTTATGTTAAAAACGTATATAATGATGATGATAAAAATAAATATTAATTCTTATGATAATAAGAACGATAATAAAAATAATAAGCCAATGAAATTAAGTGAATAAATAAAAGGAAAAACATGCATCATGCGGTAATAACATTTAAGCATACAAAAATTATAAAAGGGTGATAATAAAAGAGAAAATCATACAAATCCCGTTTTTAGCATTATATAGATCTATCCATTTTTATGCCAGCGACAAAATGAGAAGATGAATATTCATGCTAAAAAGATAGATCTCAAATCAAAAAAACACATACATGTATTAATTCACAAAAATAACAACATACCATAACTTAAGATAAATTAACATGAATAAATTGAAGTAAAAATGAGATGAAAAATAGGTCCAAGAATCTTTACCCTCAGAGTTAAATGATATTGAAGAAAGATAGTCCGATCTAATCTCTTGTCAAGATCCGAAAATTAACTCGAAAATGTGTTAAAGTAAATCTTGAGTTTATGTCTAAAAAAACTCAAGAACACCAACAAGAAAAATGATTTGATTTTTTTTTGTTTGATATGTGATCTGAAAATTCAAGTTAAGGAATTTTTTTTCCTTTCTCAAAGGTTTCAAGATCAATCAAAAATTTTTAGAGATAAAAAACTAGAGTGAAATTTAAGATGAAAACTTGTAGAGTAAAAGAAAAGAATTAAGAGAATTGAAGAAATAATTTTTGTTTTGGAGAATAATAAAAGATGAAATCCAAGAACATTGAACCCTTTTGTTTTTCCAGCAAAATCCACTAACTCCCCTCAAGACCAATCTTTTCCTTTTTTTTTTCAAAATGAAATCTCACCCCCGTAAAATCCTACCATCCTCTGCCCTCTCCAGCTCCCCTCAGATTTCCCAGGATTTCCCCTCACAAATTTTCAACAAAAAACACTCAAAAATCCAAAATTAAATCCCTAAAGTCAAATTTGGACAATTAACATTGTTATTTATTTTTAATTATTTTTGTCATTTTTTGAATTTTAATTCCCACCCAATTTGACCAATATTTATTAAATTTGAGTAAAACCTGAAAAAATCACAAGGAAAAATTATTTTTTTAGCCCAAAAAGTGAAAAATATGAATTTCGGCGGAAATGGGCGGTTGCGGCGGGGACTGGGCAGGATCGGCGAGATTTCTCGCCGATCCTGGGCGAGCTGGCGCGCAGCGTGCGTATCTCGCTGCGCGCTGCAGGAGCTTTAGCGACACGCAACGGCGCATCGCTCTTTCTCGCGCAGGGGCTGCTGCGCCCAGCGCCAGTGCGCTGCCGCAAACGCGCCGACGCGCCCGACATTCGCGATTTTTTTTTTTCAAATTTAATTTTTTTTCAGAAAATATAATAAAATGAAATACAAAAACATGAATAAAAATAAAAATACAAATAAAAAAATAAAAATAAAAATAAAAATAAAAATAAAAATAAAAATAAGAATGAACACTTTAAAAGAATTTTGAGGAAAATAAAAGAACTTGACAAAGAAAAGACCGATTCCTATTTTCTTGCTCATGAATTGGTCTTTATTTTCATCATCGGGTAATCCTAATCTTGGACCGACTCGGGACCTGGTGTCTACAGACGCCCTCACCCCCCCTCCCCCTCCAAGCGCCAGCGCGCACGCCTAGCGTGTGAGCGAGGCCTGCCCTCGAGCGCCAGTGGCCGAAAATGCCCGATTTTTTTTTTTAAAACAATCCTAACTAGAATACTATAATTTCAAACCTCTTTTATTTTTATATTTTTTTAAAATATATTTTTTATTTAATTTTTTAAATAGCAATTTGACAAAAAAACTATTACTCCGAATTTTTTTCTTACCTATAAACAACATCTAATTTCGTCATTGGGTAACCCTAATTTGGGCTACCTCAGGACCCGATGTCTATAGTTTCCCCCAGTTTTGGAGAGACTAGTGCATGGGTGCCTAAGTGAGCCAAAATTCAGAAAAAGAAATAGGCGCGTACCTGAGGCTGCTTCCTTCCATTTGTGTCGATGGAGTTGTGGCAGGTTTCACTAACGCTGATGTAACACCCCGATACCCCCGTTGGAAGGATATCAGAGCGCCACGCGCTCAGAACACAAGCAAACATGCAGAAGCGGAAACAAATAGAAAAATCACTATAATAATCGTACAATAAGAATGATAATATATATATATATATTATCCTTGCTGGATTCTTTTACATGTTGAATGATGTCATGTACCTGTGGGTACCAATGCGTAAATGAGATTTCAATGCGATTCTAGTACCTTGATGGTACCAATGCAATACCCGTTATCCGCGTTTTTGAATTGCAGGCTAACTGAATGATAAATGGAAGTGACTGCGATACAATATTATATGTATCATGATATGTGAATATGTAGATAAATGGTTGATGCTTTATGATTGAATATAATAACGGATAATGCCATGCTGGAGTAGTAATTGATATGGTAATTTTTATTCAAGCATGACCTCTAGCATGTAAAGTGTGATGCTATTACTTGTATGTGCTACTTGTTATATGCGTGTTCCCCACTAAGCGTTATCGCTTAGCACAGGTTTACTCTAATCCATGTAGGTACGGATGTGAGGCTATAAAGGACATTCCCGCATAGCAACGGTCAACATTAGGAGTGCTACAGATGTAGGTTACGGGGTTTTGTTAAGGGAAAATTTTGTATAACTCTGCCTTCTTTTTGTATATTATGTAATAGCTTGTGTAACTGTAATGTACTCAAGGCTTGTGTTAACTAAGTAGGTTATCTTATTGGCTATGTGAATTTGCTTGATAAAAGAATGGTCATAATACAAGACCTAGCGATGATTGTCCGAATATGAATGATGCATGTATGCGAGCAAGAAATTTTATTATGAAGGTTTAATAGAGTTTTGTATGAGCATGTGTATGCGTTCTTCTGTTGTGTACGGTCGTTCCTAGATGGATTAGCTAAACTAATCCGCCAGTTGGGAACGGGCGCCACATTATGCTTCTAGACAACTGAAGCCCCATGAATAGAATTACCCAATGCACGACTTATAATTTGCAGCAGTTGTATTTGCTCTCAAGATTTGGCGATATTATTTGTATGGAGAAACTTGTAGGATCTTTACTGATCACAAGAGCTTAAAGTATGTCCTATCCCAGAAAGAGCTAATTCTCAGGTAGAGAAGGTAGTTAAAGCTATTTAAGGACTACGATTGTATTATAGATTGCCACCCGAGTAAGGCAAATGTGGTTGCAGATGCCATAAGTAAGAAGTCAATTTCGGCTTTATCTTTGCAACGAGGTAGATGGAGATTTGATTCTGATGGAGCTTTAATTGCCCAACTGAAACCTAGGCCTCCTAAAAAATAGTTCATTGTTGATGCTCAGAGGAATGATCCGAAGCTGCACCATGTTATGCAAGTAGCCCAGAGTGGAAATCAGACAGATTTTTTTGTTAAGGAAGTGGTGATAAGTTATAGAAATCGTTTGTGTGTGCCTAATGATAGTGAATTAAAGAAGAAGCTTTTGCTAAAGGCACACACTACAGTTTTCACTATGCATCTTGGAAGTGAAAAGATGTACCGTGATCTGAAACGGTTCTTCTGGTGGCCCGGGATAAAAAGAGATATTGTGGATTTTGTCTCTAAGTGCTTAACATGTCAGCAGGTAAAGGACGAGCACCAAGTTCCTTCTGGGTTGCTCAATCCTTTACCTATCCCTCAATGGAAGTGGGATAATATCACTATGGACTTTGTATTGGGTTTGCCTTTGACTCATTAGAAGCATGATTCGGTTTGGGTAATAGTTGATCAGCTCACTAAATCAGCTCATTTCTTACCAGTTCGAATCGATTACTCGATGTATAAGTTAGCAGAGATTTATGTGAATGAGGTGGTCCGACTGCATAGAATTCCGTTATCAATCATGTCAGATAGGGATCCAAGATTTACCTCAAAGTTTTAGAAAGAGTTACAAGTTGCTTTGGATACCCAACTAAATTTCAGTACTGCTTTCCATCCTCAAATTGATGGGTAGTCAGAGAGGGTTATTTAGATACTTGAGGATATGCTACGGGGTTTCATTCTGGATTTATTGGGTAGTTGGGATAGATATGTATCTCTGATGGAGTTCGCATATAATAATAGTTATCAGATGAGTATCGGGATGGCACCATATGAGGCCCTATATGGAAGGAAGTGTAGGACTCTAGTTTGTTGGACTAAGTTGACTGAATGTTATTTTATTAGTCTGGAATTGGTTAGGGACACCGAGGAAAAGATAAGAGTGGTGCAACAGAATTTGAAGGCAACCAAGGAAAGACAGAGATCCTATGCTAATTTAAAGCGAAAAGATATTCAGTTTAAGATTGGGGATAAATTGTTTTTAAAAGTGCCACCTTGGTGAAAGGTTCTCCGATTTGGCAAAAAGGGAAAGTTAAGTCCAAGGTTTTTAGGACCTTTTGAGATTTTAGAGCAGATTGGTCCTATTGCCTACCGGTTAGCTTTGCCGATGGAATTAGCCAAGTTGCATGACATGTCCCATATGTTGATGCTTCATCAGTATAGATTAGATGCGTCTCATGTGCTTTCAGTTTAGGATGTATGGGTTCAGCCTGATTATTCTTATGATGAGGAACCAAAGACTATTTTTGCTCGATAAGTGAGAAAGCTTAGAAATAAGCAGATTCCTTTGGTTAAAGTACTATGGCGACATCATGGAGTCGAACAAGCTACTTGGGAATCAAAATTAACTATAAGATCTCAGTATCCGAGATTGTTTAGCTCAGGTGAGAATTTCGAGGACGAAATTCTTTTTAAGAGGGGAGATTTGTAACACCCTGATTTCCACACTAGCAGTTTTGAGCTTGTGTGTGTGTGTGAGTGTGTGGGTATGTTGTTTAAGGGTATATTTGTGTGTTATATTTTAGTTATGTAATAATTGCGTTGTTAAGAAGATAAGAAGTAATAGAAGACAAATTTGCCAAACTCGCCACAATTTAGTGATAAGTGGTAGGAGAGAGATTGAAAGAGGAGAGTGGCTTTAAAAGCCATGAGAGAGAGAGAGAGAGGGAGAGAGAGATAGAGAGCAAATCTGCCCTATCTCTCCCATTTTTCCTCTCACACCATCTCCTTCTTCCTTGCTTTCATCTTCCTCCTTACCCACTTTCATCCCTTCTAGCTGGTGATTTGTGTTTGGCTTGGTAAATTCAAGAGCATTTCAAGTAAGTGTTTTGCTCTTCTTCTTCTTCTTCTTCTTTTGTTTCCCATTTGGGTTGTGTATGTGTGTGTGTGTGTGTGTTGTGGCTGTGGTTGAGTTGAGTTGTTGGCGTGTTTGGGTTTGTTTAGCAGAGATTCCTCCTAAAGATCCTAAGGGGAAGGAGATTGTTGGTGGGAGTTCAGCCAATTGATCTCTTGGAGCTTAGGAATTCAAGGTTTGGGAATTTCTTGAATTTGCATATTTTTATCTTTGAATTTCTGTTTTTATTCCTAGTATTGAGAGTGTAATGTATATATATATGTGCTTAATTGAAGTGGGTGATGATGAATTGAAGTGGAATTGTTAATTTTTGTAGTAGAATTGAGATTGAGTATGATTTTTGTATGGTTTTGGGTATTTTTCTAGGTTTAAAGGATTGTTGGTTTGAATTGCTTAATTTGTTAAATTAATTCTCTCTAATTAGAATAAAAATTTGGTTTGTAGAACATGTTTTGAATGCCTAATGATGATTGTATTGATGTTTTATGGGTTGTTGCAAGTTTGTGATGGGTTGGAGTTAGAAGAATTTCTGCAGATTGGCTGATGGAGCTGGAAAGTCAACTCTATCATGAGTGCGACAGAGCCCGGTCCTCTGAGCTCTTGCTGAGGAGTGTCTCTATTGCCGGAGAGGCCTCGATCGCGAGCATGATAGAGAGCTCGGTAGTCGAGCAGCCACCGGGCTGATTGTTGTCGCGAATGCGCTTATGCGCATAAGTACGATAGTGACCTCCCCGCCCTTTATCGCGAGCACGACAGAGGCCTGCCAGCCCTCCTCGTGCGAGCATGGAGGCTGTTGCGAGCATGGTATTGGCCAAATTTTACCTCTGTCGCGAGTGCGACTGTCCCTTGTTCTTCTATGTTATTTATATTTTTATGTCATTTTGCATGGTTGCTCACTCATGTATTGCAAATGCCCTTATGTATGAGTTAACATATAATTTAATATCTTCAATATGTGCTCTTTGAGTTGAATTAAGCCTGGCCTGCAAGAGTCAAGTAAGTGAATAGATAGGCATGCTTATAAAGTTCTGTTAGCTGTAGGCCCTTTGTGTTCTGGACGCTGATCAGGTCACCGTTTGGGTCCTTGCAATCCTTATCAGTATGGATCTTGTTTAAGATTCCACAATGTGAAAATGTTTTGAATAAAATGAAAGAAGTTACTTTTGTTTGTACCCATGGGTACTAATGTGTTCACTCGTTATCTGCTACTCTGAGTCTGCAGGCATATCTTTGATTTTGATAGTCATGAGATGTAATATGAATTGCCAATGTGATGCTATATAAATGTTTATATTTATATGAAGTATTTTATGAATACAAATTGATATAAATCTGTTATACGTAGACATATATGTGTGTGCCACATGTATGTGAATTGCTTTAATGTCCACCATGAGTGGTCATTCATCTTTGTTTTTCCCACTAAGTGATATCGCTTAACACGAGTTTTCATCCGTGCAGGTGTGGAAGCTGTTAGAGTTTTTAAGGAGTCCAATCTGCAGCCATCAGAGCCAACACATTAGAGACATAATTTTGTAGCTTTGTATTTGTATTTGGATACTCTGATGTAAAGCTTTTTTGCGAAGTATATGATTCTATAATACTTTTAGTTTAGTATTTTTTTTTGTAATTATGTAAATATGTTATTGTGTCCTTTTTGTAATGAATGAGCATTGGGATTTAAAGTTTTAATTCATTCTGATTTGATGTTTTATTTCCAAGCTTTTGATATGCATGTATGTTCGGTTTGATGACACGTTTACCTATACGAGTACTCACTCCCCTATGGGGATGAGATCTCCTACATATAGTTATGGGTTGTTACAAAATCCCCTTCTTTCAATGGGTGTTTTCATACCTTCTTGTCAAATGATAGAGTTAATCTCTTCTGATAAACCTGATTGTGGTAATACACCCACAATCTATCTTCATCCAATAGATTCAACTGCAGTAATTGTTGTTGTCCCTATTCTGCCTCTGGAATCTCGGCTTCCATTACCAACGTTAAAGATTTTAGCTCGATTTCAACTGGCAAAACTGCTTCGGTTCCATATACAAGAGAAAATGGCATTGCTCCTGTAGAGGTTCTGACTCTAGTTTTATAACCCCAAAGTGCAGAAGGTAGCTTTCATGCCCAGTCTTTATAGCTTTGAACCATCTTGGCCAATATTTTTTTGATGTTCTTATTTGTTGCTTCAACTGTGCCATTAGCTTGAGGTCGGTAAGGAGAAGACTTGTGATGCTAGATTCCATTTATTTGAAGCATCTGTTTAGTTTTTGCTAAGAATTGTACCCAATTGTCAGACACAATGTGGTGCGGGAGGCCATATCTGTATATAAAATTTTGCTCGATGAACCTAGCTATGTCTCTGGCATCGACCTTCTTGAAAGATTTAGCTTTGACCCATTTACTGAAGTAATCGGTGGTGACTATGATGAATCTGTGCCCATTAGAAGCTGTAGGATGTATTTCGCCTATGATATCTATTGCCCAAGCTGAGATGTCAAATTATGTAGCTCTAAAACTGACACATGTCTCAAATTCGTGTATTGTTGGCATAACTGGCATTGCTTCACATACTTTGAACATTCCGTATCCATTATGAGCCAATAGAATCCTTGTCGCATGATCGTCTTTGCTAAAGCTAAGCCATTCATATGAGCTCCACAGACTCCAGCATGAGCATCTTCCATAACCCTTTCAGCTTCTTTCCCCGCCAAACATCTCAATTAGATACCATCATCTTGCCTCTTATACAAAGTGCTATCTACACTGATGAATTGGGTGGATAACTTTCGAATCATTCTTTGGTCTTTCTTGGTGGCTTCTTCTTGAAAAACTGACCTTTGCAAATAATTCTTAATACCAAGGGTTTCCATCGGGAACCTCAACCTCCATCACCTGCTTGATTTCAAAACAAGGTTTTTCCAAACTAGAGATCAGAACGGGTCTCATAGCAACTCCTGCCGGATTATCCCACATGGATACTAAAGTCACGAGAGCATCAGCCAATTGATTCACATCTATGGGGACGAAGTGAAAAGTGCAAGTTTGAAACTGGCTACTCAACATTCTCAAGTACTTCACATAGGGCAACAACCTCTCTTCTTTAACTGACCACTCCCCTATGATCTAATGGATTACAAAGGATGAATCTCAGAAGACTTTTACAGTCTTTGCTCCCAGAGCAAGTAGTGCTTCCAACCCGAAGATGCAAACCTCATATTCAGCTTCATTATTGGTAGCCTTGTACCTCAACTTTTTAGCTATTGGCAGCTTCTCAACATTCGGGGTCGTAAGAATAATCCCTACTCTTTCTCCTTTACTGTTAACTGCCCCATCGAAAAACATCTGCCACTCTTGTATTGCTATGGCCGTGACATCTTCATCTAGGAAATTGTATTCAAACTGGTCTCCCTCAATAGGATGTTTAGCAAAGAATTCAGCTACAGCTCTTCCCTTGATGGTTTTCATGGCGATGTATTCTATATTGAACTATTGCAACAGTAACAACCATTTTCCAATTTTTCCTAGTAAAGAGGGCACTTCTTGAAGGTACCTGAGCGGATTATATTTAGCGACTGCATGTATAATGAAGGAATGAAAGTAGTGTCACAACTTTTTAGAGGCCCAGATTACTGCTAAGCAAATATTTTCTACTTCAACATATTTGGCTTCATATGGCAAGAATTTCTTACTAAGGTAATAAATAGCAAACTCCACTCCAAACTCATCCTCCTGAGCCATCATGGCACCCATTGAACTATCTTCTATTGCTAGATATAGGACTAGAGGTTTGGCAGGATGCGGTGGCCTTAAGACTGGCAAATTCAGGAGATAATCCTTAAAAGCATCAAAGGCCATTTGATAATAACTATTCCACACCACCGGTTGATTCTTTTTAAGAAGCTTGAAGATCGGCTCACATACTGAAGCTAGCTTAGCAACAGACTAAGTGATGTACTGAAGCTTTCCCAGGAAACTTCTAACTTCCTTCTCTTTCTAAGGCACTGGCATCTCTCTAATTGCTCTGACTTTACCAGGATCTACTTTAATCCCTCTATGACTTACCACATGGCCTAACAGCTTACCTGAGGTAACTCCGAAAATGTAATTCTTTGGATTGAGGCACAGATTATACTTATTGATCCTTTGAAAGAACTTTTCCAAAGCCTCAAAGTGACCTTCTCTAGTAGCTAACTTGATCATCATGTCGTCGACATACACCTCTACTTCCTTGAGGATCAAGTCATTGAGAACTCTGGTGGCCATTCTTTGATATGTTGCTCCTGCATTCTTCAACCTGAAAGGCATAACCCGGTAGGCAAATGTCGCTCACTCAATAATGAATGCTTTCTTAATTTGATCTACGATTTTGTAGATGATTTGATTGTACCCTGCGTACCCATCATAAAGCTAAACATCATGCAAGTAGTCGCACTATCTACTAGAACATCAATAAGAAGCAAAGGGAAATCATCTTTCGGGCAAGCTTTGTTCAGGTCCCGATAGTCCACACATACTCGAACCTTTCCATCCTTTTTGACCACATGAACTACATTGGCCAACCAGGTTGGGTATTGAACCTCTATTAGAAACTTAGCCATAATCTACTTATGGATATCTTATTTCACCTTTTGCGCACATTCTGGTCTAAGTCTTTTGAGCTTTTGCTTGACTTATTTACACTCTGGGTAAGTTGGAATAGTATGTTCAGTGACGTCTCGATCAATTCCTGGCATGTCCTCATAGGACCAGGCAAAGACTTTTTCATATTTTTTCAAAATTCTCTCAAATTTTAACCTCTCCTCAGGAGTTATGTCTAATGCTATCAAAATTTCCTTTGGGTTCTCCAAAGTTCCGAGATTAAATATAGTTGTACTAGTTGAGTTAATGTCAAAAGTGAATGCATCATGTTTATGATCATGTGAAATGAAATCATCAGAAAGATCAAACAAGTAAGCAAAGTTACTCATCTCATTAATATAATCATAGTCAACATTGTCATTATTGAAAAGTTTAGGCATAAAAAGATTATCTAAATAACTATTGTCTTCATTCTCTACCGACGCAGATGTTGTTGCCGGCTGTACTTTAGCTTCTTGACTTTATGGAGGCTTTTTAACTACCTCTAATGAAATCTTTAGATCTTGAATCTTCAAATCTAGCCCGATTGCTTCGACCACCATCTTCTCTTTCCCCTTCAACCTAGTGGCTAGTAGCTTGTTAGTGACAATTTCTTCTGGCCCATCCCTATCCTAGACACTGCATTGAGTCATAATTTCTTCATCCCAGAAGTCCTCCGCAAATTTGATAACTCCAATATTCCAGTCAAAGATATCATTGAAGATTTCAAAACCTGGTATGATATTTCCAGCTACCCACTGAGGCTCTGCTTCTCTATTGTAAGCACAAACTGTCAATGTGGGAACAAAATTCTCTGAAATGTGAGGGATCTTCTATGATATTTTCTTCTTGCCACGCTCACCTTTGTAGCGCAATCCCTTTCGATCCTTCTGGCCTTTTGCAGTGACAGCTGACTGTAACCCTTATAAATTTTGGCTTAAATCAGCCCCTAGGAGGAAGTGCATCTTATTCATCATGTTCAGTACCTGAGGGCTATCTGCTGAATCTTACTCTTCTCCAATCACAGATATATCAAAGACACTGAATGGCTGATTAGAGATCCCCAAGGCAGACACTTGGTTTTCTCTTGTAGCTTTAACAGTTACGACCTCCTCTTTGTGTGGTATCTTAATCATTTGGTGTAGGGTAGACAACACTCCTCCCAACTTCTGGAACCATGCTCTTCCAAGTAAAGTTAAAAAGTTCACTAGAATAGGCAAGACCATAAATTTTGCCTCTATTTCAATAGGTCTATCTTGACTAAAGCTCTAAAACTTCCTGACGCTTGTCTTTGAGAGTTTTTATAGGCTATAATGGTCAAATCAGACTTGCTTAGCATTCTTTCATCTAGCCCAAAAGCTTGAATGCAACGAAAGGACAGACATTTATGAACGAGCCATCATTAACCATGAGCTTGTCATTAATTTGTGCCTTGATATAGAGTGGTTGATTGTGATTGCAACCTTTCGCTGGCAAGTCAACATCAAAATATACCAACCGCTCTACTAATCCCCCCTTAACAAGATCTAGCAGCACAGATGGAGAAATCGTGGTGGCAACAATAGACTCACACAAGGCCTCAACTAACTTCTGCCTGTGCGAAGGGGACTGTCTCCAAAGGTCCCAAATAGATATTTGAGCCGTGGTCTTTTTTAACTGCTTCATTGTAGGATTATCTTTCGGCACTTTTTCTACAGGTGCTTGCACCAGATCCTGAGACTTTTTGACTTCTGGGATCACTCTCCCACATCTTATTATAGCTCCAACTCTCTTTCCCTCTTCGTTTGAATCCCACAGATCCACCAATTTTCCACCTTTCTCCTCTTCTCCATCTTTTTCTCCACTCTCACTAGTGCACCAATAATCTATTGTGACACCCCAGTGCCCCTCTTGAGGAACATCAGGATGCCACAATGGAAACACATAAAAGACACATGTTAAACACCAAAACGGAAGCTTACATATGAAAAAGGAAGCGAAAATAACTCATAAGAAACATAAACTTATATATAGAACTTAAAACATAAACATATACAAAATCATTACATGCCACTGATCATAACAACATGCCTTACAGAACGTTTACAAAATGCTATACAAAAGTCCTATACAAAAGGAAATGGCATAACTAATACAAAAGGATCACTTCAAGACAACCCTAGTGGCCAGTAGATGGGGACTCTCGCTCTGAACAGAACCTGTAAACCTACACGGAAACAAACATCCGTGCTAAGCGATAACGCTTAGTGGGGATGAATAGAAGTAAAGGACTTCCAAAGAAGTCACAACAAAACATAACACATGCATAGCAGTAACAGATACTCGAATCAAGGTTTAGAAGCTCATCATATACATAACAAGCAAGAAAGTACAATACTCAAGTCAAAGCAGATTCAGAAGCAACAACAATTGCTAGCACTTAGGAGTATCAGAATATACAATTGCTAATATCAGGAGTATATAGAACATATAACCGATACAAGAATTACTTATTACTCAAGTACAAGTATACAACACAAAGATAGCTTGAGATCATAATAATGGTAGATATGGGTAACAGAATACTGGCGAGCAGTATCAGAAGACTGAAGTCTAAAAGCTTAAATACAGAAGACTGAAGTCTAGTTTTCAGAAGACCGAAGTCTAAAACTTTAACGCATGCGGGTCGATAGGAGCAGCTGCAAAACTCTAGCCCTTAATAAGCATGCTTATCTACCCACTTCCTTGACCGATCAGGCTGACAAACAACTTAAATAACCAAACTTCTACTCATACACTCAAGTACGATCAACTTTAATCAATTCATGTACAAATCAAGTAATTCATCATACTAAAACATAGCTTTAAGTACATACCAGTCCTCAAAGAATGATGTCAAACTAGGTTAAAATGATGCTCAAACTCATGCATAACATTTACAAATGAAAATAAATCATAGAACAAAAATAGGGTACCTCACGGTCACAACCACTTGGTTGTCACCGTGACATACCTCACAATATCCGGGCAATAAGCAATCAAGGGTATCTCACGGTCACAACCACTTTGGTTGTCACCGTAACATACCAATGATGCAAAAAAGAATGTGAACTTAAGGTACCTCATGGTCACAAACATTCTGGTTGTCACCCTGACATACCATAGAATACTCGGACAAAAGCATTTCTTGCATACCTCACGGTCACAACCACTTTGGTTGTCACTGTGACCTATGCAAAAATGACAAAAAAGAATTGCATCCCACTCTTGCACAACTTAACTCAAAAGCCATTGACCAACATACTCCTCTAGTAATGCACATGCATAAATCCAAGACTTGCCAAATAATGTGCCAATAACATTTCAAGGCTCTATAATAAAATTTAACATATAATCATATGCCAAATTCAAGCAAGAACATGAATAACCAATCATAAACACATGCCTCTCAAAAGCCCAACTAATTATGCTCAATAATCATACTTTAAACATGCCTAAGATTGTCAAAAATCAAACTAATAGCACATGTATATACACAATCCTATCTCTTAATTCCTTTCAATTAAGTCCCCACTAACACTTAAATTTGCACTACCAAACTACTAGGGTGTAAGTGGGGATGAACAGAAGCAAAGGACTTCCGAAGAAGTCACAATAAAACATAACACATGCATAGCAGTAACAGATACTCGAATTAAGATTCAGAAGCTCATCATATACATAGCAAGCAGGAAAGTACAAGACTCAAGTCAAAGTAGATTCAGAAGCAACAATAATTGCTAGCACTCTGGAGTATCAGAATATACAATTGCTAATATCAGGAGTATACATAACATATAATCGATACAAGAATTACTTGTTACTCAAGTACAAGTATATACAACACAAAGATAGCATGAGATCATGACGATGGTGGATACTGATAACAGAATACTGGTGAGCAGAATCGGAAGACCGAAGTCTAAAAGCTTAAATACAGAAGACTGAAGTATAGTTTTCAGAAGACTAAAGTCTAAAACTTTAACCCATGCGGGTCAACAGGAAACTCTAGCCCTTAATAAGCATGCTTATCTAGCCACTACCTTGACCGATCAGGCTGACAAATAACTTAAATAACCAAACTTCTCCTCATCCACTCAAGTACGATCAACTTTAATAAATTTATGTACAAATCAAGTAATTCATCATACTAAAACATAGCTTTAAGCACATATCAGTCCTCAAAGAATGATGTTAAACTAGGTTAAAATGATGATCAAACTCATGCATAATATTTACAAATGAAAATAAATCATAGAGCAAAAAAAGGGTATCTCACGGTCACAACCACTTGGTTGTCACCATGACATACCTCACAATATCTGGGCAGTAAGCAATCAAGGGTATCTCACAGTCACAACCATTTTGGTTGTCACTGTGACATACCAATGATGCAAAAGATAATGTGAACTTAAGGTACCTCACGGTCACAACCATTCTTGTTGTCACCATGACATACCACATAATACTCGGACAAAAGCATTTCTTGCATACCTCATGGTCACAACCACTTTGGTTGTCACAATGATCTATGCAAAAATGCCAAAACAGAATTGCATCCCACTCTTAAACAACTCAACTCAAAGGCCATTGACAAACATACTCCTCTAGCAATGCACATGCATAAATCCAAGACTTGCCAAATAATGTGCCAATAACATTTCAAGCCTCTATAACCAAATTTAACATATAATCATATGCCAAATTCAAGCAAGAACATGAACAACCAATCATAAACACATGCCTCTCAAAAGCCCAACTAATCATGCTCAATAATCATACTTTAAAGAGGCCTAAGATTTTCAAAAATTAAACTAATAGCACATATATATACACAATCCTATCTCTTAACACAATATGCATCACATATACTTAATTCAATAACACATGCACAATCTATAGGGCACTCGATCCCAACCTCTTGAAGCAGCCGAACACTTCCAAAATCAGACTTTGTCCTTGCCCTTTTCAATCCTTCTTCTATCCTCAACTTCTTACAATACCCAAATAAACACAATCCCTTAATCCAAGTTCTCTAACAAAAACCACAAGAAAAGGAGTAGTAGCAGAAATTCAAAACCAAAGCACTTACCTCTCAACCTTAATCCTTGTCTATACTCTTCAATAAATCCAATTCAAAATGCAAAAATCTAAACACAAGCAAAACAATCTAAAGAGATGAAGGAAAGAAGGGGAAACCGTGGAACACAAAGAGGAAAGAGGAAAAACTGCATGCAAAGCATATAGGGATAGGAAATCCCATTAACTGACCCTTATATTGCACGCCAAGACACAAGTGGCAAGCTCTCATCAAGCCAAGTATACCAATTTGCCACATGCTCCACTCACATGCAAAGTTTCCTTAAATCCAATTCTTCCCTCACTCAACTTTTAATTCCTTTTAATTAAGTCCGCACCAACAATTAAATTTGCACTACCAAACTACTAGGGTGCAAATCGGGTCGTCACATCTATCCTCACCACGGGCATCCC
Organism: Excoecaria cochinchinensis; assembly: GCA_947683425.1. Lineage (NCBI taxonomy): Eukaryota > Viridiplantae > Streptophyta > Magnoliopsida > Malpighiales > Euphorbiaceae > Excoecaria > Excoecaria cochinchinensis. The sequence goes on along the minus strand of CANTUQ010000027.1, from coordinate 1,791,771 downwards.
TTCTTTACTTGACTCAGGCCGAGTGATAGCAACATAATCTTTACCATACAAGACTTGCAAGAGATACCACTTAGGTAGACTTGACTTAATCATGAAGATAGGCGGTGGCACGACATTGTAATTAGACTTCTTCTTACTCTCCCACTGTTCAGGATCAGTGATCTATTTACTATCGATCAAATCCTGAATCTAGTGCCTCAACCTCATGCAGTGGTCTGTCTTATGCTTAATGTACTGGTAGCATGCACAATATTCATTATCTTTATTCCTTGGCTGTCCTTTGGTTCTGGCTAGCCTGGGTGGCAGGGGTTGTAGCTTCCCTTGTTTTACCACTCTCTTCAACACCCACAATAAAGGTCGGCCCAAATTCAAAAAGTACCTCTGGTTCACCCCTATTGCCAGCACCTCAACTGTCTTCCCAATTCTGTTGCCACTACTAGAGACTTCTAACTTATTCGCCCCCTGATTACTATAACCCTTCATGGCTTAAGCCTTACTGCTTGCCCTTTTTGCCATGTACTTACTCTCTGCCTTTATGGTGATGTCCTTTAAAGACTCCCAATCCTTCAGCCCTTTCATTTTCAATCCATCCCTTTAGTATAGGCTGGCATTTCTATTGAACAACCAGATTTGATTAGGAGTATCAGGTTTACGCTTTATCTCCATAACCCGATTCCTCCACCGAGTGAGATACTCATGAAAAGACTCCCCGAACTTCTACTGTAGCAACTCAAGACCCTTCAACGTGATCTCTATCCTGGTACCGCAATTATACCGCCTTAGGAACTCTTCGGTCAATAAGTCCTAATCTTCTTTGGACCTTCCATCCAACCCGTGGTACCAATCAATTGCAGCCCATGTAAGACTCTGGCAAAAGTACTATATCTTATGCTTTTTAGTTAAGGTCATCCTCTTTATTACTAATGAGTACTGTTTGATGTGCGCCGCAGGGTCAGAAGTGCCATCAAACCTAGGGATGTCGTGCATTTTGAAGTTCTAGGGGATCAGATCATCAACGTCCAACTCCTGATCCTCAGGGTGAATTCCCCTTCCCATAGTCATCATCCTCATCATGGCCTCAAACTTCTCCTCCATCGTTCTCCAGATCGTCTCATCTAGCTTGGGTGACTTCCCCTTTGTTACCACCGGCTCATCTTACTCCTCCTCCCACAAGTCAATCTAAGATTTAAGAGCTTCTTTATGCTCAACAGGTGCTGTTGCTCTGGGCTCAATTGCAGGTGGGCCAATTGCTGTAGAGGGATCCCCTCTAATAGGTCCTTATTCATCCTGCCCCCCAATCGGAGCAGCGTGTTATTGCCTAGCAAGTGGTGCTAGGGTATTAGCATGGTTTCCCATCATTGCCATCATTCTTGCCTCAAACTCTTCCCTCCTCCTTCCCACTTCTTCAGCAATTATCGCCCGAGTTGCATCGGATCTTCCTGATGAGTTAACTATACTTGTCTCTGCTGATGACTCTAAAGAAAATATCTCATTACGGTTTGAGAGTGAATCTGAACTCCTATCTGGCACTAATCTTAACAGTCCAAAGAGTGGAATCCTTCTTAACCGATCGTCCGGATCTCTAAATAACCTGGATGAATCTATGAGGGCTATAGAATACACCTTGTTAGGATGATGCATGATTGAAATGCAATGCATGGCCGTGCTGATGCACCATAGACAAACACATGCAAGCAAGTAGATCTTTCCAACCTTGTCTCTCCCACACACGAGGTATTGCAGTCTCTTTCCTAGGTGGGCTTTATCCAAGGGTTAACAGGGAACTTATTGGACGCATATGGTGCACGGTGGAAAACTGGCAGCATACCATCTCTCATCTAATGTACATACGCATGGCTTTTGGCCGATATATATTTAAACACTTTAATTAAATTAAGATGGGCCCACCGAGGCATGAAAGCCTTTGATGAAAGAGCATTTAACTTAACTGATATTGTCCAATATATGACGGCTCACATAGCAAGCACGGTATTACGAAACATTTCACCTAGTGGAAGTACCTATTGCAATTATATGAGCTTTGGTCAAAGGTGATGATACTGTGACGTGCGTCGAACCCCGGGTGCCCCGAGGACCCACTTTTAGGGCATTTGGGAGGGGTTCTTATAACTTATAATTAATTACAGGAGTGTCTATTTTGGTCAACAAGGAGGTGTTTTGGAGTTACCACTATACGTGCAATTCCTTCAACACCAGAAGATATTTTCACATTTTCTTTTACATAATTCTTGATCAATAAAATATTGGGAAAGGTCATCTAGCCTCACTAAACCTAAGACAATGCATGTCTGTCTATTTTGGGCAATCAGAGATTTTTTTGATGCCTCCTTCCAATAGAACATTTGCGTCTAATCTCGTGAAGCTTAAGACGATTGATATACTTCTATTTTGGGCAAGCTAAAGATATTTTGGAGACCTCTTTCCAATAAAACACGGAAAAGATTATATAATCTCGTAGAGCCTAAGACAATGCGAATTGGGCCTATTTTGGGCAATAAGAGATATTTTGCAGACCCCACCTCAATAGGATATTGAGATGGTCCTCTAACCTCGTTCGGCCTAAGACCAGCGATGGTTCGGGACTTCCCATTTATTCATACCTTGATTAAATTTTAATTGAGTTTTGAATTTAAGATTTCATCCCCTTTTCTCATACATTTAAATGCAAAAATTAGAGCGCATATCAATCGCATAATAAAAACGATAAATAAAAATAACATAAAAAAAGGGTAAATAAAAATACAATAAATTACAATAAAACTAGGGGCGGAATACAACCCCCAATGTAAGGTAAATGCGAATCATGCATAAAATGGGATATTCATTAAGTTTGAGGACATTGGTCCTCGCATGCATGTTTAAAAAGAAAGATTTTAAAGTGACAATTTTATTTGGATGAAAAAAAAGCTAGGACATTGGTCCCATTTTATTAGAAAAATCTCAATTTTATTAATATAAATATTTTTGTGATTTTTAATTAAATGTGCATAAAATAAATTATTTTAGTACTAATTACAAGATAAATAAATTAAAAAGGCAAATAAAGGAAAGACAATAAATACAATAAAAAAATGATTCAACAAAAATAAATCCTGGATCTCACCCTTCGTTCGGATGGGTGTCCAAATAAGGAAAGAAACAAAGATTAGAAACCACAAATAAACACAAATAAAATTAATGTTAGAAATTAAATCAAAAAAATCCATTAAATACATGAAATAATAAAAAATAAATTAAAATAGATAAAAAAAGATGCATTATGGATGACAAATAAATTAAATAATATGATTGAAACAAATAAATTAACATACTAATAAGTTAGTACATAAAAACATGAAATAATAATGATAATAATAATAATAATAATAATAATAATAATAATAATAATAATAATAATAATAATAATAATAATAAAATAATAATAATAATGACAATAATAATAATAATGATAATAATAATAATAATAATAATAATAATAATAATAATAATAATAATAATAATAATGATGATGATGATGATGATGATGATGATGATGAAAAATAATGATAATAAATAATAATGAAAAATAAAAGAAAATGAATAATCAAATAAAAAAAAGTAACAAAGAAAAATGTCAAAAAGTTAAATCTATATCAAAGTTAACATAAAATAAAAAAAATAAACAATAAATATAAAGACCTACATGATTACTAATTAAATATGAACAAAATAAATAAAAGAAAATTAAAATTAAGAGATCGAGTTTAGAATGTTTACCCTCAGATTTCGAATTCAATGGAATAGGTGAAGATGATTGATTTTCCTTACTTTAGTTCACAAAGTATAAATAAAAATAATAAAATTTGGAATTTTATTCCAATATAAAATTGCTTAAAAAATAATGGAAGAAAAATAAATTAATTCTCAAGAATAAAGAATTGATTTCTTTGTCTCAAAGATGATTGAAAAAATGAAGTTTAAAACCCTAAGAAATTTATTCGAACAAAAGAAAACTCAAGAAAAAAAGTGTAGAGAGAATTTTTTGATGAAGAAGAGAAGAAGAGAAAAATGAAAAAAAAAACCTAAAATGAAATCCCCCCCTCTTTTATATTTCATCTTTTTCTATTTATATCAATAAAAATGGAAAACCTAATTAATTAAGCAAGAAAATTGAATTTTTATTAAATTTCCCTTAATTTGGGTTCAAAAAAGGAAAAAATCATTAAAAATTCAAGAAAAAGGGTCAAAATTCAAAGAAAAACAAGAAAAACGGAAAAGAGGTCGAAAATCATGTTTCGACAGGCTGGAGGGCAACCAACGCCCGTTGGTGCTCTCGTGGAGCGACGCAATCGCGTCGCTTGCGCAGGCGCTACGAGCTGACGCAGCTGACATCCAATTTTTTTTTTAAATTTTTAAATCCAACTAAAAACACTATAATTTTCAAACTCCATTTTTCAAATTTAATTTTTAATACATTTTTATTATTTTATTATTTTTTATTCTAAAATGCAAATTTGACAAGGAAATCATCACTTTCTACCTTTTTGCCTCTGAACAGGCATCTAATCATCATTGGGCAACTCTGATCTCGGCTGACTCAGGACCCGTTGTCTACAATTGCCCCCAGTTTTGGGGAAGTTTGTAACGCCCCGTAAACACCTTAGTAGTATGAGCCGTTTGAATGTGTGATTTTGTGTGTGTGTTCGAGTGTGGCATGTGTTATTATATATGTTTGTGTGATTTAAATTGAAGTATTATGTGTTGGAGAGTTGTATTTGGGTGTGAATTAGTGTATGGGAGTAGGGTATGTTTAGTGAGGTTAGGTTTGTGTATATGTGAGAGGTTGAGTTTTGTTTTCTTATGTTGGGGTAGTCTTCCAATAGGAGGCTGCCATGCGGCAAGGAGAGTGCGTCAGCTGTTCTTCCTTTCCTCTTTCCCATTTCTACTTTTTCTTTCCCCTTCATGCCACTCTTCTCTTCATCTTTCTTTTTCCAATTTGTTTCCCTTAATTTCCCTTTTTGTCTGGAAGGTTGGTGTGATTTTAGTAGTCTAAGTTGGGTTTGTAAGTGTTAATTAGGTTTCTTTTTTCTTCTTTTTCTTCTCCTTTAGATTGGTTATATGTATTTTGGGTTAAGAGTTGAATTCTGGTTTTGCTGGATGTTTTGCTCAAAAAATCCTCCTAGAGAGTCCAAAGGCAAGGAAATTGCGAGTGGAAGCAGAGCCCGAGATTAGAGTTGAAGGATTTAAGGTTTGGGAACATTTATGGTTTTGTGTGTGTTTGGGAATGTTAAATTTGTGTGTATGTTTGTGTAATTGGAAATTGTATGTTAATTTATTTGCAAATTGAGGTATGAGTGTGATTGAGTATGTCTTTGATTGTTGATGAGTGATAATTTTGAGGTACTTGATTAATTTTGGGATATGTTGAAGTTGGGTTGTGAGTTGAGTACCTTTTTCCCTTTGAATTTCTGGGATTCTGGCAATCCACACGGCGGTATGGTTTGTCATACCCCCGTGTGAATCGTGGGATTTTCCACAAAAGTGAAGGCCGTGATTTTACACGGCGGTAAGGACGTTCCATACTGCCGTGTAAAGTCATTCTGCCTTTGAGCTGTGTAATTTACACGGCGGTATGGCTTTGCCATAGCCCCGTGTAAAGGGTCTTACACAACGGTAAGACAGTTCCATACCGACGTGTAAACCGCTACTGCCCAACTTTTGAATTTTTTTGATTTTTCTTCATTTCGTTCCTTTTTCGTGGTTTATTGATTTTAAATATTCTTTAGTGTCATTTCATGTATCTAATATCATTAGATTGTATTTTGCTACATCAAATTATATTGAATGCTTTTCTTGGAATTGAGAATGTGTTGTGCATATTTTTTAACTCATGAATTCCTCACATTGAACGATGTGTTATACTTTGAGTATGATTTGAGATTATGTATAACCTGCGATAGTCAAATTAAGTGGATGATAGGCATGCCTATAGAGTTTAGTTTGCTGCAGCCATGCGTATGCGTTTTGGACCTTGATCAGGTCCCTGAATTGGTTCCGCGTGATCCCCATTTAACTTGAATCTTGTATAAGATTCCATGCGAAAATGTTTTGTAACAAAAAGAAAAGAATGATTTTGATACCCTTAGGTATCCGTGCATTTCAAATGATTATGCATTACTTGCTATCCACTATTTTGAATAAGTAGGTCTTCTCTTCTTATGTGATGATGAGTTTTGATTTGGCACTGTATGTTTGATTGATTGGTATAAGATGTTATTACCTTCAGCATGATGAATTGTTTAAGTATGTGCCATATGTATGTGAGTTGTATCAACATCCACTGTGAGTGGTCATTTTTCATTGTGTTTTTCCCCACTAAGCGGAATCGCTTAGCACGGGTATTCCATCCTTGTAGGTGTGGAAGACGTTGGAGTCCATGAGCAGGGTGATTCATTTCAGAAGGGCCGACACAACTAGGTGAAAGGTTTTATAGTTCTGGATTTTACTTCTCTTTGCATGTGTAATAGTTTAGTGATTTTGTAATAAAAACTGTTGATGTAAGTTCTTCTTTTGTAAGTTGGTGTGATACCAAGTTTGTAAGCGATCTTTTATGCTACAACACTTTTGATTTTTTGAAATGTTGGTTGAGAAAGTTAGACGGGTGCTAAAGGAGATTTGTTGTCCTCTGGAGAGTGAGGTGGAGTGTGTGATATCTTTGTTGCAGGGCTCAGCTTTTGATTGGTGGACATTGGTGCATAGGCATCCACAGCTTCCCGAGTCTGTGACATGGGAGTTCTTTGAAAGGGAGTTTTGAATAAGTATGTGACTAAGGCGTTTAAGGAGGCTAGATGAGCGCGATTTTTGAGTCTCCGTTAGAGGGTGTTGTTTGTAGCGGATTATGGAAAGGAGTTCAATTGACTCAGCAAGTATGCACCACTAGGAGTTCTCACTGAGGAGTTTCGATGTCAACAGTTTGAGGCGGGTTTGAATGAGTCTCTAAAGGTAATGTTAGTTTCGTTGATGTCAGCACCGAATGTCAGTTACTATCAGATTGTGCAGGCAGCTTTGAGAGCGGAGTGCTCTGAAAATGTGCTAAGAGAAAAGGCTCAGAGGAAGAAGGCTTCTAGAGGAGGTTCTTCTTCAGGAAAGAGGTCACATGAGTCTTAAGGGAATCGCTCTGGTGAGTCGCATCCTAGTCCGGCTACTAGAGGGTGGAGGTAGGATTCTTTCAGATGATCTAATACGGGTAGAGGAGCATCGGGTGGTCGAGGTGATGGTGTGCCCCAATGTTCTCATTGTAACAAGCAACATTGGGGTGAGTGTCGGTCGTTGACTGGGGGATATTTTAGATGTGGTAGCACCAACCATTTTCTTGCCAATTGCCCAAATTTGTATGAGAATACCCAAGGTCAGTAGGAGGCAAGTCGAGCTGGGTCAAATGTTCCTCAAGGCAGTCGTGCTAGAGGTCGTGGACGAGGTCATGGTGGATGGTCGCGGGAAAGAGATTCTTCTGAGATAGTTGATCAGTGCCTGTGGCTGCAGGAGCCTATGCGATGAGAGCCCGTGATGACCAGGATGCTCCGGAAGTGATAGCCGGTAAGTTCTTAGTTTTCAGTACTGAAATGTATGCTTTGATAGATCCGTGTTCTACCCATTCTTATCTATGTTCTGATAAACTGTGTAATGAATTGTCTAATGAGGATGTATTGGATTATGAGATTTGTGTCACTAGTCTGTTAGGGCAAAGTGTGAAAAGGAACAGGGTATGTCGGAATTGTCCTCTGATGGTGCAGGATAAGGAATTTCTGGTTGATTTGATTAGGCTACCATTTCATGAGTTTGACCTTATTTTGGGTATGGATTGGTTGTCCAAGCATCGAGCTATAGTGGATTGTTAGAGGAAAATAGTTGTGCTTAAAGATAAGGATCAAATGCCTGTGGTTGTTAGAGGTATAGGAAGTGACTCGCTTCATAATGTGATTTCAGCCATGAAGGCCAAGCGGTATATGAGGAAGGGATGTGAAGTGTATTTGGCCTTGATTTTGGATTGTCGAAGAGGGCAAGTAAAGATACAATATATTCTGGTAGTAAGAGATTTTATGGATGTGTTTCCAAAGGAGTTACCGGGTTTGCCACCAGAAAGAGAAGTAGAATTGTCTGTGGACATTGTGCCGGGTGCAGCTCCGATCTCTAAGCTTTCGTATAGGATGGCTCCAATGGAATTGAGAGAGTTGGAAAGTCAGTTGCAAGAACTCTTGGATAAAGGTTTCATTCGACCAAGTGTGTCTGTAACACCCCTTACCCATACTCAGGCGATCCCATCCGATAAGGAGTGAGGTGCCGTAGGACTAAAGGTGCCACCACACAGATACATAACACACATACACTCATCTATAAACATACATAACAAAATACCAGGTAATTTAAAATTATACAAAACCATTCATGAAAGCTGATCATGCATTAATATAATAGAAGCATTACATTACTGTTCTGATCAACTGAGAGAACAACAGATAATTACAATCCCCAAAAATACATATACATAAGCGGAAGCTGTTACAAAACCAAAATAAGAGAGTTTTATACAAAAAGAATCATAATGCTACAAAAATAAGCCCTACTCTAAGACCCTGCTGTGTTGGCTTTGATGGCGACGACTCTCCCAAAAGCAACTCCTTCCGCACCTGCACGGGTAAACACACCGTGCTAAGCGATAAACGCTTAGTGGGGAAAACACACATAGCATAAAGACAACCATTCACAACGGTCGTCAAGGCAGTTCACATGCGTAAGTACATATAGCCATTCATCAGAAGGTTTATATCAATAATCATATTCTCATAACAGATTGTACTTTTCATCATTGAATCCATAAGGATAAAACATGTTTTTGCTCATAGAATAATTCATACAAGTACTTTAAGCATTGAAACACTAAAACACCTGCTGACTCAAGGTAGTGGATAACGAGTATACGGACAGTACTTTACGGGTACGAGCCGATACGGACAGTACTTTAAGGGTACGAGCCGAGGAAATTCATTTTACATTTAACTTTTACAAAACATTACAAAGGGGATCTTAAACAAGATCCATTCATTCAAGGGTTCGCGAGGAAACAATCGGGGACCTGATCGGGGTCCAAACAGAAAACAGAAGCTGCAGCAAAGACTCTATTAGGCATGCCTAACTATCCACTTACTAGACTCTAGCAGGTCATACATAAGCCATTCATTCCAATTCATATCTTCCGAAATCAACATCATACATTAACATAATTATATCCTTGGCACACTTGCATATTATTCATAGAATGCCAAACATAAATCTCATAATTGATAAAGTAAACTGAAGTTCAAGACCCACACGAAGAGAGAGAAAACTCATTCAGCATACAAGGGACTGTCGCGCTCGCGACAGAGACCAAGGTCTCTTTGCTGCGCGTGCGCGATGAATTTCGCGACCGCGAGGAGGACGGAAGGGCCAGGCTCTGTCGCGCTCGCGACGGGTGTCGCGATCGCGACATAAGACAAAAGGTGTTGTCGCGATCTCGCGACGGATCGCGTGGTCGCGATAGCACTTGGCAATAATACTCTCTGTCGCGATCGCGACAGAGGGTATACAACACTTTGGCTGTCGCGGGTTCGCGACAGCGAAGCTCCCAACACTGCTCACTGTCGCGATCGCGATAGCGTCGGGATTTTGAAAATCTGCAGAAATTCTGCAGATTTTCCTCTTCCAAATCCTCCTCCAACCACACAAATCTCAAACCAAGGTTACTTACCTCAAATCTAGCCATCGATTAACATCAACAACCATAATACAACATTTATTCACAATAAACTTCATCCAATCCATCAATTTACACATTCAATTTCAATAATCAATCAAAAACCCCAATTTATGCATCAAACCACCTCAATTCTAAAATTAACATAATTAACTCATGCTTTTGCTAGATTCTCACTTCAAAGCAAATACCCATATCATATTTATCAAAATAAAGAACATCTAACAACCTAATTCCATGAACCCAACAAGAACACACACATGAACATTTTCACATAATAAGGAAGAAATTCCCAAACCTCAAAATCCTTAGCTCCTAGTGTTTAGTTCCACTTGATCCAGCAACTTCCTTGCCTTTAGGATCCTGGGGAGGCTCAACTAGGAACCCAACCAAGAACAAGCAAACAAAACAAAATCCAAACTTCAAACCCAATTCCGAAAATAAGAGAAGAGAAGAAGATGGAAAACTTAAACAAAAGTAAAAATGAATGTATGAAACTTACCAATGACTACTAAGAGATGATCAAACCCCACTAGAACTCTTGAATCTTAACTAAGGTCCAAGAGAAGAAGAAAGGAAGAAGAAAAGAAGAAGGGCGGCGTGAAGAACGGGAAACACAAGTGAAGAAAATCTGATTTCCCCTCTTTCTTTCTTTCCCTTTTCTTTTCTTAACCCTAGACACATGTCAAGATCTTAATGGAGGGATTTGGTCTCTCACACCCTAGATGCTTATGTCACACACACACACTAGACTCTCCCAACTAAAACATACCCTACAATTGTATGCACAACACACACAATGAGACACCTAAATAATATATCCTACTATGGTGCACTCATGCACACACACAACTCTAACCCAACTAATTCACACCAAGGCACCATACATGCACCCACGTGCTAGCAAAACCCTTAAAACATGCAAAATTACCAAAATGCCCTTATGATACAAAACTTATGCAATTACACACATACACATATATGGCTCATTCAACTAGGGGGCAAACGGGGTGTGACAACTCTCCCCCACTAACAAAAATTTCTTCCTCGAAATTCTTACCTGAACTGACCAATTGCGGGTACTGCAATCTCATTGACTCCTCCGGCTCCCAAGTTGCTTCCTCAACCCCATGGTGATTCCACAAAACCTTGACCAAAGGAATCTGCTTATTTCTCAGCTGTCTTACTTCCCGCTCTAGGATAGCTCTAGGCTCCTCATCGTAGGAAAAGTCTGACTGCACTTGAATTTCTTGGACTGATAACACATGGGAAGGGTCCGATCTATACCGACGGAGCATCGAAACATGAAACACATCATGAAGCTTTAACAGTTCCAATGGCAAAGCTAGTCTATAAGCCACTGGACCCACTCTTGCTAATATCTCATACGGACCAATAAAGCGAGGACTAAGCTTTCATTTCTTTCCAAATCGAAGCACTTTTCTCCAAGGAGACACTTTAAGAAAAACCTTGTCCCCAATTTCAAACTGCACATCCTTTATCTTCAGGTTGGCATAAGACTTCTGTCGATCCTTGGCCACCTTCAAATTCCGCTGAACAACTCTGATCTTTTCTTCTGTATCTCTAACCAGATCTGGCCCAATCACTGACCTCTCAGACAACTCTGTCCAACAAACAGGAGTCCTACACTGACGCCCATACAGAGCCTCATATGGTGACATACCAATGCTCGACTGAAAACTGTTGTTGTAGGCAAATTCCATCAATGATACATACTTGTCCCAGCTACCCGGAAAGTCCAAAACACAAGCCCTCATCATATCTTCTAAGATTTGAATCACACGCTCGGACTGACCATCTGTTTGAGGATGAAACGCTGTACTGAACTTCAGCTTGGTACCCAAAGCTCGCTGCAATTCTTTCCAGAACTTAGATGTGAACCTTGGGTCCCTATCAGAAACTATGGACAGAGGCACTCCATGCAATCGAACTATCTCATCTACATACAAACTGGCCAATTTACTCATCGGATAATCCATCCTAACCGGCAAAAAGTGAGCAGACTTCGTGAGTCGATCCACAACAACCCAAACAGAGTCATGCTTCCTCTGAGTCAAAGGCAATCCTGAGACAAAATCCATGGCGATGTCATCCCACTTCCACTCGGGAATGGACAAAGGCATGAGCAATCCAGAAGGAACCTGGTGCTCAGCCTTGACCTGCTGACAAGTTAGGCACTTAGATACAAAGTCCACTATGTCCCTCTTCATACCAGACCACCAAAAGAATTGCTTCAAATCCTGATACATCTTTACACTGCCAGGATGCATGGTGAAAACTGAACTATGTGCCTCATCCAAAATCTGTCTTCTCAACTTTGCACTATTCGGTACACACAAACGGTTTCCAAACAGGAGAACCCCATCCTGAACCGAAAACTCTAACTGCTTGCCTAAACTGACTTCCTGCACAATCCGCTGAAGCTTCTCATCAACTTTCTGAGCATCAACTATCTGCTGTCTCAGAGTAGGCTTGACCCTCAACTGAGCTATCAAAGCCCCATCTGAACCCAACCTCCATCTGAACCGTCTCAAAAATAAGGCAGAAACTGACTTCCTACTCAATGCATCCGCGACTACATTGGCCTTACCCGGGTGGTAATCCACAATGCAATCGTAATCCTTAAACAGCTCAAGCCACCGACGTTGTCTCATATTCAATTCCTTCTGAGTCAGAAAATACTTCAAACTTTTGTGGTCCGTAAAGATCCTGCACTTCTCCCCGTAGAGATAATGACGCCAAATCTTCAAAGCGAAGACAACTGCAGCTAACTCAAGATCATGCGTCGGATAATTCCTCTCGTGTGGCTTCAACTATCGAGAAGCATAAGCCACAACCTTACCTTCCTGCATCAGAACACATCCCAAACCAACACCTGAAGCGTCACTATATATAACAAACTCCTTACCCGAAGTGGGTTGAGTTAATATAGGAGCTTCAACCAACAACTGCTTCAACCTTTCAAAACAGGCTTGACATTTATCTGACCATTCAAACTTAATTCCTTTCCTTAATAACCTGGTCATCGGAGCAGCAATCACTGAAAAACCCTTAACGAACCGACGGTAATAACCCGCTAGACCAAGGAAACTCCTCACTTCCTGGACATTCCTAAGCGCTTTCCAATCCACTATCGCCTCAATCTTAGCTGGATCCACTTGGATACCCTTAGCTGAAACTATATGACCCAAAAACGACACTTCCTTAAGCCAAAAATCACTCTTACTCAACTTAGTAAACAACCGATGCTCTCTCAAAATTTGTAAAACTACCCGAAGATGCTCTTCATGCTCGGCTTCATCCTTGGAAAATACCAAAATATCATCTACTACAAACCGGTCTAAGTATGGCCTGAATACTCTATTCATCAAATCCATGAATGCCGCTGGAGCATTAGTTAAACCAAACGGCATAACAAGGAACTCATAGTGTCCATACCGAGTCCGAAATGCAGTCTTAACCACATTCTCGTCCTTAACACGAAGCTGATAATACCCAGACCGAAGATCAATCTTGGAAAACACACCGGCACCTCGCAGCTGATCAAACAAATCTTCAACTCTGGGCAACAGATACTTATTGTTCACTGTGACTTTATTGATCTGTCTGTAGTCGATACACATCCTCAAGGATCCATCCTTCTTCTTAACAAACAGAACCGGAGCTCCCCAAGGAGATATGCTGGGTCGAATGAATCCCTTATCCAACAGCTCTTGCAGTTGAGTTTTGAGTTCTCTCAACTCTACATGAGCCATCCGATAAGGTGCCTTCGACACCGGTGTGGTACCCGGCATAATCTCTATGGCTAGCTCAACATCCCTCTCCGGAGGCAAACCCGACAAGTCACTCGAAAAAACATCACTAAACTCTCGAACAATAGGGATGTTCTTAATCCTAACTTGATCCCTCCTGGAATCCAAAACCACAGCCAGAAAAGCCTCACAACCTTTTCTCATAAGCCTCTTAGCTTGAATAGCAGAAATCACATTGTGCACGGAACTCGCACCTAAACCTCTGACAAACACTGGAGCTCGGTTCCTATCTCGAAGCATGAAAGTCTTCCTATGACAATCAACCACGACTCTATGCTTACTCAACCAATCCATACCCAAAATCAAATCATACTCTTTGAAGGGCAACTCTATCAAATCCACAGGAAACTCGGCACCCTCAACCATCAACGGACAATTCCTATAAACTCTACTCACACTGACACTATGCCCTAATGGATTGGTCACACATATCTCATAATCTAACTGTTCTACCACATGCAACTTATCAGTAAACTTATGCGTGCACAAATATGAGTGTGTGGAACCAGGATCTATTAGAGCATATAGTTCAGTGTCATGGAGTAGGAACTTACCAGCAATCACATCAGGGGCATCCTGCTCCTCTCTGGCTCGAACTGCATACGCTCTAGCGGCCATTGGGGGAGGATGTTCAACTGTCTCAGAACCAGCTACATCTCTGGGTCAACCGCCTCGACCTCTTCCTCTGCCTCTACCTCTCGAAGCCTGAGAAGCAGTTGATCCAACTCTACTAGCTCCTCCCTGAGGACCCGAATCTTCACCCGTCTGAGGACAATTAGCCACACGGTGTTCGGTGCTCCCACACCTAAAGCACCCACCAGTGAGCCACCTACACTCACCCCGGTGAGCCTTTCCACAATTCTCACAAACTGGAATAGCATCTGACCGACCACCTCTACCAGATCCAGATACTGCAGCTGACCCTTGCCTTCTTCCTCTGGTAGCCGAACCAGCTGATGGTTCATCTTGCGGGTTTCTAGACCTCTTGTCCGAAGATGAGGAAACACCACCTCTAGCAGAACTCCTGCGCTGAGCTCTCTCTCTAATCAAAGTTTCCGCTTTCTCTGCCCTCAAAGCAGCCTCAGCAATCTGATAATACTGTACCCCCGGCATACACATCAAGGAAACTAAAGCAATCTTCAAAGAATCATTCAATCCGGCCTCAAAGTGCTTGCATCTGAAATCATCCGTCATGACCCCACGCGGAGCATAACGAGACAACCGGTTAAACTCCTTCTCATAATCCGCAACTGATAAGGCCCTTTGCCTCAAACTCAAAAACTGCGCCCATCTTGCGTCCTTATACGCCTGAGTCACATACTTCTTAGTAAACTGCTCATCAAAGAAATCCCAAGTCAAAGGGTCAGGCATCTGAGGTTGCCTACCCACCAACTCCCACCATTCATATGCTGAACCTTGAAGTAAAGCTACTGCACACTCAGCTTGCTGATCAAGAGGACACCTAACTTCCCTCAAGGCTCTCTTAACTTTATCAAGCCACTTCTCAGCTAACTCAGACTCATCAAGCCCAGTTCCATAAAAATCCTCAAAACCAGCTCTTCTCAGACTCACTATCGCGGCTTTCGGGGCAGTCACTCTTTCCAAAACCCGAGCCATGTCTTGATACAATCTAAGCATTGCCTCAAAAGGCATGGCAGCGGCCTCAGGCTG
Organism: Excoecaria cochinchinensis; assembly: GCA_947683425.1. NCBI lineage: Eukaryota > Viridiplantae > Streptophyta > Magnoliopsida > Malpighiales > Euphorbiaceae > Excoecaria > Excoecaria cochinchinensis. The sequence goes on along the minus strand of CANTUQ010000027.1, from coordinate 1,776,474 downwards.
GACCCTAGCACGTTGAGCCGATACCGAAACAGAGACAGACGGATCTACCGCTGGAGGGTTCACACTTTCAGCGGACTCCTCGAGCGCACCGTGAGCAGAATCAGAATTCATCTAACAAACAAGAGGACAACCACATCAGCCAACACAGCCCTAAACATAGACATATACACACATAACATCATATAAACAATCGTCCAGAAACGCCTAAACCGGAGCTCTGATACCACAACTTGTAATACCCCTTACCCATACTCAGGCGATCCCATCCGATAAGGAGTGAGGTGCCGTAGGAGTAAAGGTGCCACCACACAGATACATAACACACATACACTCATCTATAAACATACATAACAAAATACCAGGTAATTTAAAATTATACAAAACCATTCATGAAAGCTGATCATGCATTAATATAATAGAAGCATTACATTACTGTTCTGATCAACTGAGAGAACAACAGATAATTACAATCCCCAAAAATACATATACATAAGCGGAAGCTGTTACAAAACCAAAATAAGAGAGTTCTATACAAAAAGAATCATAATGCTACAAAAATAAGCCCTACTCTAAGACCCTGCTGTGTTGGCTTTGATGGCGACGACTCTCCCAAAAGCAACTCCTTCCGCACCTGCACGGGTAAACACACCGTGCTAAGCGATAAACGCTTAGTGGGGAAAATACACATAGCATAAAGACAACCATTCACAACGGTCGTCAAGGCAGTTCACATGCGTAAGTACATATAGCCATTCATCAGAAGGTTCATATCAATAATCATATTCTCATAACAGATTGTACTTTTCATCATTGAATCCATAAGGATAAAACATGTTTTTGCTCATAGAATAATTCATACAAGTACTTTAAGCATTGAAACACTAAAACACCTGCTGACTCAAGGTAGTGGATAACGAGTATACGGACAGTACTTTACGGATACGAGCCGATACGGACAGTACTTTACGGGTACGAGCCGAGGAAATTCATTTTACATTTAACTTTTACAAAACATTACAAAGGGGATCTTAAACAAGATCCATTCATTCAAGGGTTCGCGAGGAACCAATCGGGGACCTGATCGGGGTCCAAACAGAAAACAGAAGCTGCAGCAAAGACTCTATTAGGCATGCCTAACTATCCACTTACTAGACTCTAGCAGGTCATACATAAGCCATTCATTCCAATTCATATCTTCCGAAATCAACATCATACATGAACATAATTATATCCTTGGCACACTTGCATATTATTCATAGAATGCCAAACATAAATCTCATAATTGATAAAGTAAACTGAAGTTCAAGAGGCGCACGAAGAGAGAGAAAACTCATTCAGCATACAAGGGACTATCGCGCTCGCGACAGAGACCAAGTTCTCTTTGCTGCGCGCGCGCGATGAATTTTGCGACCGCAAGGAGGACGGAAGGGCCAGGCTCTGTCGCGCTCGCAACAGGTGTCGCGATCGCGACAGAAGACAAAAGGTGCTATCGCGATTTCGCGACGGATCGCGTGGTCGCGATAGCACTTGGCAACAATACTCTCTGTCGCGATCGCGACGACTGACAGAGGGTATACAACACTTCGGCTGTCGCGGGCTCGCGGCGGATGTCGCGTGCTAGCGACAGCAAAGCTCCCAACACCGCTCACTGTCACGATCGCGACAGCGTCGGGATTTTGAAAATCTGCAGAAATTCTGCAGATTTTCCTCTTCCAAATCCTCCTCCAACCACACAAATCTCAAACCAAGGTTACTTACCTCAAATCCAGCCATCGATTAACATCAACAACCATAATACAACATTTAATCACAATAAACTTCATCCAATCCATCAATTTACACATTCAATTTCAAGAATCAATCAAAAACCCCAATTTATGCATCAAACCACCTCAATTCTAAAATTAACATAATTAACTCATGCTTTTGCTAGATTCTCACTTCCAAGCAAATACCCATATCATATTTATCAAAATAAAGAACATCTAACAACCTAATTCCATGAACCCAACAAGAACACACACATGAACATTTTCACATAATAAGGAAGAAATTCCCAAACCTCAAAATCCTTAGCTCCTAGTGTTTAGTTCCACTTGATCTAGCAACTTCCTTGCCTTTAGGATCCCGGGGAGGCTCAACTAGGAACCCAACCAAGAACAAGCAAACAAAACAAAATCCAAACTTCAAACCCAATTCCGAAAATAAGAGAAGAGAAGAAGATGGAAAACTTAAACAAAAGTAAAAATGAATGTATGAAACTTACCAATGACTACTAAGAGATGATCAAACCCCACTAGAACTCTTGAATCTCAACTAAGGTCCAAGAGAAGAAGAAAGGAAGAAGAAAAGAAGAAGGGCGGCGTGAAGAACGGGAAACACAAGTGAAGAAAATTTGATTTCCCCTCTTTCTTTCTTTCCCTTTTCTTTTCTTAACCCTAGACACATGTCAAGATCCTAATGGAGGGATTTGGTCACTCACACCCTAGATGCTTATGTCACACACACACACTAGACTATCCCAACTAAAACATACCCTACAATTGTATGCACAACACACACAATGAGACACCTAAATAATATATCCTACTATGGTGCACTCATGCACACACACAACTCTAACCCAACTAATTCACACCAAGGCACCATACATGCACCCACGTGCTAGCAAAACCCTTAAAACATGTAAAATTACCAAAATGCCCTTATGATACAAAACTTATGCAATTACACACATACACATATATGGCTCATTCAACTAGGGGGCAAACGGGGTGTGACAGTGTCGCCATGGGGTGCTCCGGTTCTATTTGTTAAGAGAAAGGATGGCACTTTGAGAATGTGTATTGATTACCGGCAGATCAACAAGGTTACGATGAAGAATAAGTATCTGTTGCCATGGATTGAGGATCTTTTTGATCAACTATAAGGAGCTAGAGTGTTTTCGAAGATAGACTTGAGATAGGGTTATTATCAATTGAGAGTCAAGGATATGGATGTGGCAAAGATGGCTTTCCGAACGCGTTATGGTCACTATGAATTTTTGGTGATGCCATTTGGTCTAACTAACACGCCCGCAACTTTTATAGATTTAACGAACAGGGTATTCAGTCAGTATTTGGATCATTTTATGGTGGTGTTCATCGACGACATTCTAGTTTATTCAAAGGGTGAAAAGGAACATGAGGAACACCTGAGATTGGTATTGCAAGTGTTGAGAGACCATCAGTTGTACGTCAAGCTTAGTAAGTGTGAGTTTTGGTTGAAGGAGGTGACATTCCTCAGACATGTGGTTTCAGCAAAAGGTATCCGAGTAGATTCGTCCAAGATTGAAGCTATTGTGAATTGGTTGCCACCAAAGACTGTACCAGAAGTGAGGAGTTTTCTGGGGTTAGCTGGATATTATAGACGGTTTGTGAAGGGCTTTTCAGTGATAGCTTCGCCTCTGACTTGGCTTCTCAGAAAGGAGGTTAAGTTCTTATGGTCTGATAGGTGCCAAGCGAGTTTTGAGCAGTTGAAAGATATGTTGACTAAGGCTCCTGTACTTACTCAACCCATTTTGGGTAAAGAGTATACTATGTACAGTGATGCCTCGAGTATAGGACTGGACTGTGTTCTTATGCAAGATGGAAAAGTGATCACCTATGCTTCCAGGCAGCTTAAAACCTCATGAGAAATACTATCCGACGCATGACTTGGAACTAGCAGTGGTAGTGTTTGCTCTTAAGGTGTGGCGGCATTATTTATATGGAGAGACTTGCAGGATCTTTACAGATCACAAAAGTCTGAAGTATCTGCTCAATCAGAAGGAATTGAACTTAAGGCAATGAAGATGGCTAGAGTTATTCAAAGACAATGACTGTATCGTTGATTATCATCCGGGCAAGGCTAACGTAGTAGCAGATGCTCCGAGTAGGAAGTCAGTGTCAGCTTTGCCTTTGAGTAGAGGAAAGTGGAGGTTTGATTTAGAAGGAGCGCTAATAGCTTGGTTAAAGGCTAGGCCGAACTTGAAGCAACTGATAATGGATGCGTAGTTGAGTGATCCGATGTTATAGCGTGCTTCTAGCACGGTTAGAGATGGTAAGCAGACCGAATTATCTGTAGACAGTGAGGGAGTGCTCAGATTTGGGAATCGGTTGTGTGTACCTAATGTGGATGAAGTGAAAAGAAGGCTTTTGCAAGAAGCTTATTTGTCGATTTTCATGATGCATCCAGGAGGAAATAAGATGCACAGAGACCTAAAACAATTCTATTGGTGGCAAAGTATGAAGAAGGATATAGTAGATTTTGTTTCAAAGTGTCTGGTGTGCCAACAGGTGAAAGCTGAACATAAAGTCCCGACAGGATTGTTGCATCCCGTACCCATTCCTCAATGGAAGTGGGACGATGTTACGATGGACTTTATAGTTAGATTGCCTTTATCGCAACGTAAGCATGATTGGGTTTGGGTGATAGTCGACCGATTGACGAAATCAGCACACTTTTTACCGGTTTGGATAGATTATTCTATGGACAAGCTGGTTGAGATTTATGTGGATCAGATAGTGAGGCTTCATGGAGTTCCAGTTTCTATTGTGTCTGATCGGGATCCAAGGTTTACCTCCAAGTTTTGGAAGGAGCTACAGTTGGCTTTGGGTACTCGGTTGAACTTTAGCACTGCATTTCACCCTCAAACGGATGGTCGAGTTATTCAGATTCTAGAAGACATGCTTCGGGGATGGGCTTTGGATTTTTCTAGTAGTTGGGATAGATATGTGTCCTTAATGGAGTTTGCATACAATAATGGTCATCAAACGAGTATTGAGATGGCTCCTTATGAAGCTCTCTATGGATGGAAATGCATAACTCTAGTGCGTTGGACAGAGTTATCGAAAAGATCAGTTGTTGGTCCAGAAATGATTAGAGACACGGAAGAAAATATACAAGTGGTGTAACGGAATTTGAAAACAGCTAAAGATAGGCAACGATCTTAGGCTGACTTGAAGCGAAGGGACATTCATTATGAGGTTGGCGAAAGGTTCTCCGGTTTAGTAAGAAAGGGAAATTGAGTCCTCGGTTTATAGGACTGTATGAGATTCTGGATAAGGTTGGCCCAGTAGCTTATCTGTTAGCATTGCCAGGAGAGAGTTATCACATCCCAAATATGGCCTAGTAGAATTATCTGTGTATTTGGATTATTAAAAGGGGTATTTTGGTAATTGGTAATGAAGTGGAATATTTGTTAAGAATTATAGGATTTGGATGAGGGTAAGATGGTATATGTTTAAGTGGCTAGAGGACTAGAAACAAAAGTCAAGAAAGTTGAACAAGAGGTCCAATGCATGGCTGCCAAATGGATACTTGGTAAGTGCATTAATGGGGATTTGAAAGGATTAGAGAGAGGGAACACAGAAATTTTTAGTTTCCCTTAGAAGCTATCTGATTTTGGCTCCTCTTCCCTACTCTCTCACGTTTCCTTGCTCTCTTTCTCTTCTCCATTTCTGCTCTCTTCCTTTGCATGTGTTGTTCTTCAATCTTGAGCTAGGGTTTGGAGTTTTCAAAGGTTCCAAGAGGTAAGTAGCTGCAAGTACTTTGGGTTTTCTTCATCTTTTCCTTCTCACGGGTTGGGTTTTGGTTAGATGGTTATGATCATGAGTTATCTAAGCTTTTGTTTTTACTGGTTGTTTGCAAGAATCTGAAGAGAGGAGCACGGATAAAGGAAAAGGAAAAGTTGTAGCCTGAAGTCAGTGGATTTTTGAAGCTCCATACCAGGTTTGGGAGTTCTTTGTGGATATTCTTGGTTTGGGAGTTTGTATTTGGCTGTGTATATTTGAGAGTGGTTGTTCATTTCTCTTTGGATCTTGGGTTGATATACGATTAGTTGTCATTTGTATGTCTTGATATATATAAAAGTATGTGTTAGTAGATTTGGGTTTATGAGTTGAGATGATAGAGTTATAGGTGTTGCATGTCTATTTTGAATGAACATACATGAATATAAGATGAATTTCTGGACTTGGGCAACCTTAATATATGTTGTTTTGATTTGTGTAATTGTTGTGTAATTGAGTTATATTGTTATAATCATTATAAGTGTAACATAGATATGAGTTCATTATGGTATATGCTAAAGATATGATTAAGGGAATGAATGTTTATGTATGATTATTTGAGGTTGTGATGGTTTGGGAAGGCATGAGTATATGTTTGGTGTGCTGTGAATTGGAATTTTACATAGGTCACGATGACAACCAGTTTTGTTGCCATCGTGAGGTATGTTAGGATTGCATTTTGCCCTCGTGTAGTTGGTATGTCACGGTGACAACCATTTTGATTGCCACCGTGAGGTACCCAGTTTTGTTTTTTGTTTTGAGTTTGAGGTATGTCGCGGTGACAACCATTTTGATTGCCACCATGAGTTACCTCAGTCTTGCATTCTGTTTTGTTTGTTTATGCATGTCACGGTCACAACCAATTGGTTGCCACTGTGAGGTATCTTCAACATGTAATTTTCTCCATTTTTCATTCTCAAATGTTAATCATGAGGATTATTGAATTTCATAATAAGTTTAACATATCTAAATAAGTTTTCATAGCATGATAAATGGTGTATGCATAGGTGTAAAATATGGTTTCCTTATGATGTGAAGTTTTAAACTATAAGTTTTATGATCATGAATTATTTTCCCACGTATGAATAGTATGTGTGTGATGTATATGTATATTAGTTATTCAATTGAGAGTTGTATGTTGATTACATCTGTAAATGATTTATATGACCTTACTTATGATCAATATTCATGTATGGTTAAGTTACATGAATACATTGGTAGTTTATACCTCTATATTGCAATAAGTTGTATTTATAAGCATATACTATAGTATGAATGTAATTTGAGCCTAATCAGTTATAGTTAGTGGATGGATAAGCGCTTATCTAGGGTATACGTATATGTGTGAGTGCAGCTGCTACATGATGATCCCGTTTGGGTTCCCACATGATTTGAACTACCTTTGGGTATACATGATTACATGATTCGAGACTTATGTCTCTACAAGTTGGATACTGTGTCCCATCGGTATCAAATTTTCGTATCCACTAGTTATTGAATATCAAGCTATTGTTTGTGTTTTATATGTTGAAATTATTATACCTCTCTATATTGTGTGGCTACTACTTGAGTTTATTACAAGAGATTGATATATGAAGCTATTAGTTATATGAAATGAATATATGTCACATGTATATGTATATGCGTTATGACATGATGAAATGTGATACTTGTATTCGAATATGAATGGGTATTTTCCTATATACTTGTATATGATGAATATTTGTTATAAGCATGAGTAGTATATGTTTATAAACTTTTGTTATTATTGAGCTTATATATATGTTATTGCAATTAATTGTACATGCACGTGTTGTTCCTCCCCACTAAGCCTTATCGCTTAGCACGGGCTCTTTTCCCGTGTAGGTAGCAAGTTGTTTGGAGTCGTATGCAGGTCGGCCACTAGAAATCCATAGTTGGAGTTTGTTTTTGTCTTTTGCTGTATTTTGTTTTTGGAAACTGATTTTGGAAATGTAATATTTGTAAAATGATTATTTTGTATATGTAAATAGTTATCGTTATAAATTCCTTTTGTAAAATGATAAGGTTATATATATATGGATATGTTATCTTTTGATCAAATGTATTTGTTTTCTTAACTTATTTGAGTATATGTATATGTTTTTGAGTTGTATATGAGTTTGTGTGCATGGCGCCCCGGTATCCTTCCAACGGGGGTATCGGGGTGTTACAGCTTGGTATCAAAGCACCGATTTAGTCGGTTCTAGTTCTATGTGATTGTTTGAGTGTAGAGTCTTTACATGAGAGTCTGTCTAGAGTGGTGGCCTAATGCAGATGTTGTTTTGTGTAGTGTCTAGATGGAGTCGGATCCAAGTGAGTATATGGGCGACAAAATTGAAAGTGTGAAACCAGTTGGAAGTAATCCGGTCGGACAAGATAGGCCTGCACGTGAGCGTGCACCAGTAGAAGGTCAGGGTTTCAATCCGGCATTGGTACAAGGTTTACTGCAAGTGGTAGATAGATTGATTGCTCCTAAGGCTCCTTCTAAGCTTATAAGGAAAAGGGGAGCGGAATAATTTCATGGAACCTCTTTGGACGAATCGGATGTGGCAGAATTCTGGTTGAAGAGAACGGATCGAATTCTACAAGAGATAGCTTGCCCTCCGCATCAACGGGTTACTTGTGCTGTATCGCTTTTGCAAGGATCAGCATATAATTGGTGGAACATTATACTTCTCAATTCCCAGAGACTAGCTGAATTGACATGGGAGTTCTTTGTGAAAGAGTTTGAGCAGAAATATGTGACCAAGGCATACCGAGAGGCAAAGTGGAATGAATTCATCAATTTGAAGCAGAGGAACTTATCGGTCAGCGACTACGAGAAAGAGTTTAGCCGATTGACCAAGTATGTGCCCGGACTGCTGTTGACAGAAGACTTTAAGTGTCAGCATTTTCAGGGTGGATTAAGAGAAGTCATTAGAGGTCCATTGTCAGTAATGGCAGTTATGCATTCGGTCGGATACTTTCAGTTAGTGGTTGTAGCGATTAAGTTGGAAGAATCTAAGATGGCAAAGCAAAGAATAGAACAGAAGAGGAGAGCACCAGATGGTGGAGTTGCCAGTAATAAGAAGTCTAAAGGTACTCCGGTAGGACAAGGAACTAGAGGGACTATTCAAGTTCCTTCTGAGGTGGGAAGTGTAGCACTACCCACGAGTAGAGGAAATAGAGCATCGGAGTGTGAGCATTGAAAAAGGTATCATTGGGGCACATGCCGTAAGATCACTGGAGCGTGCTTCAAGTGCGGAAGCATGGAGCATCGGTTTGCTATTTGCCCCGATCGACAAGAGAACAAGAGCCAACAAGAAAGTAAGGTGGGTGGAGGTAAATCAAATGCAACCAGAAGCAACCGGGATAGAAATAGAGCTCCCCGGGCCCCATCGAAAATAGTGCAGCGACCTAGTACTACGGGAGAGTATGCTTCGGCTAGAGTCTATGCTATGATCAGAGAGGATACTCTAGAATCTGCAGGTCCTTCTGGTTAGTGTTGACTTGTTAAGTTTATATTTGAGTTCGGTTTTTGGTATTTGTGGTGTAAGTGGTTAGCAGGAAATTTCGAGGACGAAATTTCTTAAGGAGGAGAGAGTTATCACATCCCAAATATGGCCTAGTAGAATTGTATGTGTATTTGGATTATTAAAAGGGGTATTTTTGTAATTGGTAATGAAGTGGAATATATGTTAGGAATTATAGGATTTGGTTGAGGGTAAGATGGTATATGTTTAAGTGGCTAGAGGACTAAAAACAAAAGTCAACAAAGTTGAACAAGAGGTCCAATGCATGGCTACCAAGTGGATAGTTGGTAAGTGCATTAATGGGGATTTGAAAGTATTAGAGAGAGGGAAGGCAGAAATTTTTAGCTTCCCTTAGAAGCTATCTGATTTTGGCTCCTCTTCCCTACTCTCTCACGTTTCCTTGCTCTCTTTCTCTTCTCCATTTCTGCTCTCTTCCTTTGCATGTGCTATTCTTCAATCTTGAGCTAGGGTTTGGAGTTTTGAAAGGTTCCAAGAGGTAAGTAGCTGCAAGTACTTTGGGTTTTCTTCTTCTTTTCCTTCTCACGGGTTGGATTTGGGTTAGATGGTTATGATCATGAGTTATCTAAGCTTTTATTTTGGCTGGTTCTTTGTAAGAATCTGAAGAGAGGAGGACGGATAAAGGAAAAGGAAAACTTGTAACCTAAAGTCAGTGGATTTTTGAAGCTCTATGCCAGGTTTGGGAGTTATTTGTGGATATGCTTGGTTTGGGAGTTTGTATTTTGTTGTGTATATTTGAGAGTGGTTGTTCATTTCTCTTTGGATCTTTGGTTGATATATGATTAGTTGTCATTTGTATGTCTTGATATATATAAAAGTATATGTTAATAGATTTGGGTTTATGAGTTGAGATGATAGAGTTATAGGTGTTGCATGTCTATTTTGAATGAACATACATTAATATAAGATGAATTTTTGGGTTTGGGCAACCTTAATATATGTTGTTATGATTGGTGTAATTGTTGGGTAATTAACTTATATTGTTATAAGCATTATAAGTGTAACATGGATATGAGTTCATTATGGTATATGCTAAAGATATGATTAAGGGAATGAATGTTTATGTATGATTATTTGGGGTTGTGATGGTTTGGGAAGGCATGAGTATATGTTTGGGGTGCTGTGAATTGGAATTTTACATAGGTCACGGTGACAACCAGTTTCGTTGCCACCGTGAGGTATGTTACGATTGCATTCTGCCCACGTGTAGTTAGTATGTCACGGTGACAACCATTTTGATTGCCACCGTGAGGTACCCAGTTTTGTTTTTTGTTTTGAGTTTGAGGTATGTCTCGGTGACAACCATTTTGATTGCCACTGTGAGGTACCTCAGTCTTGCATTCTGTTTTGTTTGTTTATGCATGTCACGGTCACAACCAATTGGTTGCCACCGTGAGGTATCTTCAACATGTAATTTTCTCCATTTTGCATTCTCAAATGTTAATCATGAGGATTATTGGTTTTCAAAATAAGTTTAACATATCTAAATAAGTTTTCATAACATGATAAATGGTGTATGTATAGGTGTAAAATAAGGTCTCCTTATGACATGAAGTTTTAAACTATAAGTTCTATGATCATGAATTATTTTCCCACGTATGATTATTATGTATGTGATGTATATGTATATTAGTTATTCAATTGAGAGTTGTTTGTTAATTACATCTGTAAATGATTTATATGACCTTACTTATAATCAATATTCATGTGTGGTTAAGTTACATGAATACATTGGTAGTTTATATCTCTATATTGCAATGAGTTGTATATATATGCATATACTGTAGTATGAATGTAATTTGAGCCTGATCAGTCATAGTTAGTGGATGGATAAGCGCTTATCTACGGTATACGTATATGTGTGAGTGCAGCTGCTACATGACGATCCCGTTTGGGTCACCCCATAATTTGAACTACCTTCGGGTATACATGATTACATGATTCGAGACTTATGTGTCTACAAGTTGGATACTGTGTCCCATAAATATCAAATTTCCGTATCCACTGGTTATTGAATATCAGGCTATTGTTTGTGTTTTATATGTTGAAATTATTATACGTGTCTATATTGTGTGGCTACTACTTGAGTTTATTACATGAGATTGATGTATGAAGCTATTAGTTATATGAAATGGATATATGTCACATGTATATGTATATGCATTTTGACATGATGAAATGTGATACTTGTATTCGAATATGAATTTGTATTTTCTGATATACTCGTGTATGATGAATATTTGTTATAAGCATGAGTAGTATATGTTTATATATTTTTGTTATTATTGAGCTTATATATATGTTATTGCGATTATATGTACATGCATGTGTTGTTCCTACCCACTAAGCGTTATCGCTTAGCACGGGCTCTTTTCCTGTGTAGGTAGCAAGTTCTTTGGAGTCGAACATCTGCAGGTCGGCCACTAGAAGTCCATAGTTGGAGTTTGTTGTTGTCTTCCGCTGTATTTTGTTTTTGGAAACTGATTTTGGAAATGTAATTTTTGTAAAAGGATTATTTTGTATATGTAAATAGTTATCGTTACAAATTCCTTTCGTAAAATGATATGGTTATATATATATGGATATGTTATCTTTTGATCAAATGTATTTGTTTTCTTTACTTATTTGAGTATATGTATATGTATTTGAGTTGTATATGAGCTTGTGTGCGTGGCGCCTCGGTATCCTTCCAACGGGGGTATCGGGGTGTTACAAAAATGTTTTGTAATAAAAAGAAAAGAATGATTTTGATACCCTTGGGTATCCATGCATTTCGAATGATTATGCATTACTCGCTATCTACTATTTTGAATAAGCAGGTTTTCTCTTCTTACGTGATGATGAGTTTTGATTTGGCACTATATGTTTGATTGATTGGTGTAAGATATTATTACCTTCAGTATGATGAATTGTTTAAGTATGCGCCATGTGTATGTGACTTGTATTAACGTCCACTGTGAGTAGTTGATTTTCATTGTGTTTTTCCCCACTAAGTATAATCGCTTAGCATGGGTGTTCCATTCGTGCAGGTGTGGAAGATGTTGGAGTCTGTGAGCAGGGTGATCCATTTCAGACGGGCCGACACAACTAGGAGAAAGATTTTATAGTTCTAGATTGTACTTCTCTTTGCATATGTAATAGTTTAGTGATTTTGTAATGAAAACTGTTGATGTAAGTTCTTCTTTTGTAAGTTGGTGTGATACCAAGTTTGTAAGCGATCTTTTGTGCTAGGGTACTTTTGTTTTTTTGATATGTAAAGACTATTTTGTACATTCATAATATTATACCTTTTGTTTTCAGCCTTGGTCTTTTGTTTAAGAAATTTTATTTTACTGCTTTGGTTGTATGATTTATTATTGTATGTTTGTGCTTAGATTTTGCGTGATAATCCTCATCTATCAGGACCCTTCATCCTCCACCAAGGATGAAGCTTCTTACGTATAGGTATGGGGTGTTACAAAGTTAGCGCATAGGTGCCTAGGTGAGGCAAAACTCAGAGAAAACAAGGAAAGAGAGACGTACCTGAGGCAGCTTTCTTTCCGAACTGGATGATGTTGTTGGGGCAGTTATTGCCAGCTTGTCAGCATGTTATTCTTTGCTAAAGCGAGTTACCATGATCATGTAAATCCTCATTGAAGTGGTATTTACCGTCAGTATGTAAATCTTTGTTCAAGTGGTGCTGCCGTGGTCATGCTAACCTTCCGTTGAATGGTAGTGCCGCCATCGTGCTAACCCTTATGAGATTTGAAGCGGTAGTTCGTGATCGTGCTAACCCTTCATGGAGTGGTAGTGCCATCATCGTGCTAAACCTTCTAATGTGGTAGTGTCGTGGTCGTGCTAACCTTCCATAGAATGGTAGTGCCGCCATCGTGCTAACCCTTCTGAGATTTGAAGTGGCAGTGTCGTGATCGTGCTAACTCTCCGTGGAGTGATAGTGTCGTCATCGTGCTAACCCTTTTGAAGTGGTAGTGCTATGGTCGTGCTAACTTCCGTAGAATGGTAGTACCGCCATCGTGCTAACCCTTCCAAGATTTGAAGTGGTAGTGCCGTGATCGTGCTAACCCTCCGTGGAGTAGTAGTGCCGTCATCATGCTAACCCTTTTCAAGTGGTAGTGCCGTGGTCATGCTAACCTTCCGTAGAATGATAGTGCCGCCATCGTGCTAACCCTTCTGAAGTGGTAGTGTTGTGGTCGTGCTAACCTTCTGTAGAATGGTAGTGCAACCATCGTGCTAACCCTTTTGAGATTTGAAGTTGTAGTGATGTGATCGTGCTAACCCTCTGTGGAGTGATAATGCCATCATCGTGCTAACCCTTCTGAAGTGGTAGTGTCGGGGTCGTGCTAACCTTCCGTAGAATGATAGTGCTGCCATTGTGCTAACTCTTCTAAAGTGGTAGTGTCGTAGTCATGCTAACCTTCCGTAGAATGGTAGTGCCACCATCGTGCTAACCCTTCTAAGATTTGAAGTGGTAGTGCCGTGATTGTGCTAACCATCCATGGAGTGGTAGTGCCATCATCGTGCTAACCCTTCTAAAGTGGTAGTGTCGTGGTCCTGCTAACCTTCCGTAGAATGGTAGTGCCGCCATCATGCTAACCCTTCCGAGATTTGAAGTGGTGCCCTCTGTGAGCCCTTTGGTTGATTGTTGGATTGGTGTTTTGACTGAAGTCGTCACTCGCCTTTTGTCGGTGTCCGCATCGAATCTCTCTCACTGCAAAACTGGAAAACCAAATATGCAGGAAAAATAGTGAACATGCATGTTAAATGCATGGTGGGTCATGCAGAAATGCAGGATAAGAATTAATCTAAGTGGACTTAGAGATGATAGCCAGGCTAGTTGCAATTTGCGATAGGATCGATACCTTTTGAAGCTGCTTTTGAATTTCATGCCTTTGGGATTGCAAGGTTCTCATCTGATGCCTGTAGTCATTTCTTCTTGAAGGTAGTGTGTCCCTTGTGGATTTTTACACTAGCTTTTCTTAGTGGGAAATGCTTCCTTTACGGATTTTCACATAACCCTGCGCCTTAGTTTTTCCTGGAATGGACCGAACCTAATCCAGCGGCTTTTTTTTTTAAAGGACAGACTGTCTGTTTCTAGGTTTTCACCCTATCCTTTTGCCTAACTTTTACTTAGAGCGCTAATTACGGTTTTCATCTCTAAAGGCTCTTTTTTTTTTCCAGGGAGGTTAAACCTGTTACCAAAGATCTTTCTAGTGTGATCAACATGTACTTATGCCCATGTCATGGCCGTCTGAGCTTGATTCTTCTCATGATGGTGCTATAGAATTGCCTTCACAATTGATAGCAAAATGAGTCGGCTGAAGGACTCGAGTGGTGAGAGTAGCAGAGGGTAGACAATAGCAATATGCTAGACAACTATGAGTATGCAAAATAAATTGTTCTGATCATATCAACATATTATGGCATAAATGCATATGTTACAGTTTGATTTCATTACACATGATCATTATTTGGCATTAATTTCAAAAATACAAAACCTCATCTAATCTCGAGATGGATCTTGAAAGCATCAAACTCCTGTTATCAACAAGCCCTCTCGAGTTTTCATGATTGAATATTTTCTCTTGATTTTTGCCTAGAATGCTCTTCTTTTTTTTTCTAGCAGGGCACCCAATTTTAGCAAGGTCGCCTTTCTTCGATTTTCGACCCGCAGGGCATTTATTATTTATTTTTTTTCCTTTTTTTAGCCTTTGCTATGGAACCTCCTTCAATCTGTCGATGTCAATTGGTTTCTTTGAATTCTCCTTCATCATTGCTAGCCGGGACGGTTGTAACAACCCAAAAAGGGCCTGGTCAGAATCTGCGTGGTAAGTCGATAAAGTAACTGTATTTTTGTAATTGAGTAAGAGGAAATTTTGGATAATAAGAAATTATTTGTTAAGGAATTAATTATCTAAGTAATAAGTTAAGTGAAGGAAGTGTTATGATGTACTTGTTGTGTATGGGAGTAGGATATAAGTTGATTTAGGGATTTTATTGTGTGGTTTTGGTGCATGGTGCCTTGGATGATAAGTGGGTTATAAGAAATATTATGGTGTGAGTGAAGTTTGGTGCATTGGAGATATTTGTGTAAGAGAAGTTTGTGTGTGTGTAGTGTATGGTGCCAAGAGTGGTTAAGTCAAGATAGTGGATTTTGGTCCTATGGGAGAGTGATACATGGCTTTAGGGTTGGTGAGCATTTAATGAAAAGTAAGAGAGAGGTGAGGAGGGAAGAGAAGGATGAAGCTTCCCGTGGAAGCTATTCCCTCTCCCCTTGTTTTTCATCTTCCCCGTCCTCTCTCCCTCTCTTATTTCCATTTTTCTGCTCTCATCTCCTTTTCTCTTGTGTTTTCTTTGAGCTTTGAGTAGGAATCTTGAGTTTTGAGCTGGGTTTTTGAAGGTAAGTGGTCTGGAGTTCTCTGGTTATTTCGGTTCTTCTCTTCTCCTTCTTTTTCTGATTTTGATTGTGGAATTTGGGTTTGATTTGAGTGAGTTTTGATTGGGTTTGTGCAAGAATCGGAAGCTAGAAGAAAGAGCAAGGGAAAAGAGAAAGCGGACTCGTGAGGGGCTCGGTTTGAAGCTGCAATTTCCAGGTTTGGGAGCTGCATTTTTGAGTGTGTGTATGTGTTTGGGAGCTCAATTTGACTGCGTTTGGGAGCTGTGTTTGTGGATTATGTTTTTCCCCTAATTTCTTCTTGGATCAATTCTATTTTGTGATTGCATGTCACTTGTAACCTTGAGTGTTTTGTTAGATGAATGCATGTTTTAATTAAGTAGTGATATATAGTGAAATTTTAGTGATATAGTGAGGATAGTATGTGTTTTTGGAGCATGAACATGTTATGTTAATGAATTTTGAGTTTGGTTGTGAGTGAATCCATGATGAATTGATGTTTGATTATTGTGTAAAATGTGTTTATGTGGCTTGTGAATGATGCGGTAATGTGCAGGAGGCTTGAGGTAAGTGTTTGTATATGTTATTTGCATGTATGAAGGATTGTGTGTGAAAAGAGTAGGAAAAGTGCAGATTTTGGGCAATTATGGGTTCTGTCGTGATCGCGACAGAATGCGGATTGGTCCCTTGTTGCTAGTGAGTCCTCTGTCGCGACCGCGACAGAGAGCTCGGTAGATGAGTCCCCCACGCGAGCATGCTGCTGCGCGTGCGCGTAAGGAGGAAGGAACTTGTCTCTGTCGCGAGCGCGACAGAGCTCGGTTGCGCAAATCTGCCTAGCGTGCTTCGTCGCGAGCAGGCCTTCTGGTGTGAGCTCGCGAGGAGGTTTCCCGTGCTCTGTCGCGAGCACGACACTGTCGCGATCACGACAAAGGCCCTTCCTGCTTGCCCTGTTTTCTGAATGTGTTTCTTTTGTTCTTCTTTGTATGGTTTCTCACTATTGCATGGAATATGATTATGCTTATAATCTGTGATCTCATGGTATTAGTGTCTTAGTTATGAATTTAATTGATGTTAGAGTCCTGAGTGAAATCTTGTTTTTATTGTGTATTGTCATGTGAGTGAATGAGTTGTCGAGCCTGAAGTGTCAAGGTACTATATAATTAAGCATGCTTAAGAAGGGTTAGTGAGTGCAGCTGCCCGTGTCCGCCCCGTTTGGGCGAAGCGGTTGACCTCCGAGATGGTCATCTTCCGTGTAGTGATAAAATGTTTTGAGACTCCGGTCTCCCGCGCTACCTTCGGGTATTAAAACTATTTTTGAGGCTTCGGTCTCCCGTGTCGTGTTCCCGTATCCTCCACCATTGAATTCAGGCTATTGTGTTAAGTGTCTAGTATGTGATTAGTGAAGTATTCTAATTATTGCATGATTCTGATTATGATCATTGCTTCATGTTTTCTGTTTCAATTCTGATATACACATAGGGACTCTTGAGCTGTGTATATATTTCTGCCCTCTGATATTTAGTGAATTTTGTATGATAATGTTTAATATCTTGTATATTGTTCTGTTGTGTTTTGTTCCTCCCCACTAAGCGTTATCGTTTAGCACGGGTTCTTGTCCCGTGTAGGTGACAGGATTTTGGGAGCTTGCTCGTGTTGCGCATCTGCTGGTCGGCCACATAGGAGTAGAGTCTTTATTTTTGTTATATCCTCCTGTAATTCTCTTAGTATGTAATATTTTTGTATAGTGGCTGATGTAACTATTTGTAAAGGAATGATGTAATCTTTTGGGATTGTATTTAACTCTATATTCTGATTATATGAGATTTATGTTCTACCCTATTATTATTTCGTAGTGAATGTTTCCGCTTAGCGCATGTATATATGTATGTATGTTGCGAGTGAGCGTCGGGTAGCACGGCCGCCAGCGCCCTTCCAACGGGGGCGGTGGCGGGGGTGTTACAACGGTTGCTCCTTCTGACAATGCTTCTTCTAGCAGTGCTTTTTTTCTTTTAGCACCAAAGGCTTTTTCTTAGCCCTTGTACAAACTGGCTGAGATGATGAGTTCTTTGTTTGGAACATGAATATGAAATCCCACATCTCACTTTCTTGGTTTTGGCGGCTCAATTTTTGGAGTAGCCTTTAATGGTTAAGATAGAGTTATATGTTGGCCTCAGAAGGTTTAGGACAAAACTATGGTTTTTTTTTATAAAGGTCATGAGATGTCCTTCTAAGTTTGCCTATAAGGGCTCCTGCTTTACTTATCTTTGTTTCAGATGGTTAGAGGTTAATCTCGATTGGGTTTGGAGTTAACATCTCAAATGGTTGGGAGGAAAGGAATTCTAGGGCTTGGTTTTAATGAGCTCTATATTTCTTATGAAAGTCCAGGGTTTCATTCATCTAACTCGTGATGTAGCCCTCGGAATTTGATTTTGTTTTGCTGCACTGCATGCATCCTAGATATTGAGGATGCAAAGGAATGGCTTTTGAAATTCTGCTTGTCATTATGTTGCCATGTTGAAGCAGTGTCGCCCGCATAATGTCCTTATCAATTGTCAGTGATAGAGCTTGGGTACGCCCATGACTCTACAATAGGATTGAGTTCCAATCCAGATTAAATTGAGTTATTTAATCTGATTAAAATTAACAAATCTTATCTCAAAAAGTGTCTGAGTTAAAATAGAGTTAGGTCTCTAGTTTTTAGGATCTCTATAAATAGAGGTGAGGTCCTCATTATTTGGTAACGAGAAAACATACACGCCGCAAGGCTGCTCGTTCCCACTCATAAGTTTTATGTTTTAATTTTCAGGGGCATTTAGATTGTGATCTAGCTGCTCGTACCCTGAGTGGGTAAAAGCCGGACCAATGACGAAAAACAAACGGGATCTTGGTAGACACTTCCGCAACGAGATTTTGTGCTACAAGAGGTAGGTACAATTATTTAATGTTACCTCCATGTAAATTATATTTGTTATAATTTTTTCCATATCCATCATTGGTATCAGAGCCATTGTTTTTGCATCCTAGCATGTGACTAAATAGATCTAAAATTTTATATGTAAAATTATTAGATCTGGGATGCATTAATCACAATAAAAATTTAATTTTTGTGTAAAAAATATATATGCGTGTATATTTTGCCTCGATTTCGTGTATGTGTACACCGAAACCCGAGGGTACGAACATGAGTGTTCTAAACGGCTAACTAGAAGTCGGAATTTTTAATTTTTGACCTCACCATTGAATTCACAGACCCTGAAAACCCCCCACCGGCCGAAACCGGAGCGCCAGAATCGGTCGGCAAGGCGGCGAGTGGCTTACACGCGCTCCAATCCGTTTGGCACGTGCAAATGGACGGTGGCCCACACGGGCATCGCCACGTGTCAATTGTATTGCGTCATGCTGACATGTGGCCCAATTGCTTAATGCCACATGGATGGCTAAGGCCATGCCAAGTGGCAGAAGAGAGGGGTTGACAAGTGGACCAGAAATAGAGAGATACATGGATGACTGTGGTCAAGCCACGTGTCCCAATCAGATGGTACCACGTGGCCCAATCAAAGGCTGCCACGTGTTAGACTGAGGTCTGCCACGTAGCAATGCTGACGTGTCATGCGTCACACGTGGTCCAATGAGACACCGCCACGTGGATGACACGTGGCGGTGACGTGTACCTGGGTGCCACGTGGGTGCCAGGTGGACCAGTAGGAATCGAACATGTGGTGCACTATGGAGTTAACATATGTTTGGTCGAGTGGGAGGCCGTGCGTGTGGCGCGTGAGCGCGTCTACCTCCCTCCTGATGGCGCGTGCGACGTCCTCCGGCCACCATTTCAGCTCCGATTTTTGTCTAATAATTTTTTGAAATTATTTCTAATTTTTTGGTCATGTTTTCAAAATTTTTAATGACCAAAAAATAAATTGTGCAATTTTTTATATTTAAATGTGTTTAATTTCAAAATAAAATATTAAAAATTTGTAGAAAATGTGTTTTCTGCTTTCGAAAATTTTTAAAAATATTTTAAAAATTTTTTGAGGTTCTGTCCTTACTTATTGATTGAAATGTGTTTCAATCATGAGTATTTATACATGAGTGTATAAAAATTTTCTGTATTATGTTACAGAAATATTATATAAGGACAACCGGTTCTTCCTTAAGAAACGCATAGGTTACTTTGAGAATTGCAAGAGTTCAATCAATATGCAACATAAAATGCAAAGGAAGATATGAGCTAAAGATATTTATGCTATAGGGCATCATAAAGTACATGCATGAGAACAAATGCAAGAGTGCATTTGAACTGGTGGTCCGAGTATGAAAATAAAATTTTGGTTCGAGTTACCAAAAGGGAAGTGTTGAGAAGCGACACTAAAATTCTGTGATGGTTTTGAGAAATGGACGGCGTGCATCGTCCATGACTTCATCAATGGACTTATGAGTCACTTGATGAATTGATTAAATCGGTCAAAGATATAATCCTAATAACTAAAAAGATTTTATGAAATATGAACTTCAATAATAGTTGACATAAGTGTCAATTTAAGTTGCATTTATTTTTGTTCAATAGGATTTATGTTTCCTATTAATATTTGACATGAGTGTCTAATTTTGGGATTATTGGATTTTATTTATTGGTTAAATAAATGTGTTTATTTACTTATTATGTTGGCATTTAACTTTATAATAAATGAGTTTATTTTAATTATTAATTGCCCTGCAATATTTTATGAGTAAAATGATTGCATGCTTATTAAGTAAAGACTTAATAAAAGTCCCCTCATAAGTTTGAGAACTTAATAATTCATATTTATTATGCATGAAATTTTAACCTGTAAAGTTGGACATTAGGACTTAAGGGTAATTGGATACTACAAGTAGCCTTTTCGAATTTAAACCTAATAGAAACTTTTACTAGGTTATTATTTCAGGTGCATAATAAATTGCATGTATTGTCTTATCTCCCTTAAATATGTGCAATATTACTCCATTTGAGATCAGAGGATCTTAATGGACTATGTTCCAAGTTACAATTATGAAATCTGGAATACAAAGATCCAGTATGTGCTTGAAGAGCAAAAGGCTCTTAAATCCTCAAGTTCGATTATGGCTGAACCTGAGGATGACACTATAACCCAGCATAAGCAGGACCAAGATGCCTATGTTGCATCACAACACTAAGCTATTTCGCAAGTATCAAAATGCAATGGATTTGTGGATCGCTTTGCAGGAGAAATTTAGAGATGTGACTCTGAATAAGCTCCAATCATTGATGATCAAATTTGATACATTTCAGAAAAAGTCTGATTATTCGATGCAAAAACATCTAAGAAAGATGAAAAAGGATAAGTCAGCTTAGTGAACTTAGTCATAAGTGACTGATGAGCAATAGGTCCAAACTGTTATCCATTCTTTACCCAAGAGTTGGTAGCATGTGAAGATGCAATAACTCACATGAAAAAGCATAAAGACATTTGAGGGTGTCACTTGTCATTTGAAACTTAAAAGGGACCATGTGACAGTGATTAAGGTCAATGTCATTGTGCATATGGCACAGTCCTATTCTAATAGAATGAGTTCTCATTAGAATAATAAAATAAGCTTCAACAATATGGATAAAGAAAAGGCTTGAGAGCCTGAAAAGCAAAAGGAATGGAATCACGAAAGGTCCAAAGGCAAAAAGGAGATAAACTTTTCAAGAGTGAAATGTTTCAATTGCCTATAGAAATGACATTATGCAAGAGATGCATTCTGACTCAAGAGTGAGTGGAATTTATGTATCTTGTTCTAAATTTCATCATTTGTGGGTGATAGATTTTGAACCAATGGACCGTGTAACAAGGGATCGAGATACCTTTGTTATGAAATTTAGGTTCTGTTCTTGCTTTATTGGAATTTGTTTTCAATTTATATTTCAAGGATGACAGCATATGCTTATGCTTGAATGATTTCTATTATGGTTCTGGTTATATTCTGAATGATTTTATTGTTATGGATGTGGACCATAAGTATTGGAGTAAAACTATTTTTTTCTTTAATTTATTATTTTTCGCATAGTTATAAGGACAATGTGATATTATGGCATGCTAAATTAAACCATATTGGACAAGACCGAATGAGTCGGTTAGTCAAAATAGGTTTAATAAGTGATTTAAATAAGTTTGAATTGCCTACATGTGAGCATTGCCTAAAAGGAAAAATTAATTAAAAAATCATTCGGAAAAGGAACTAAAGCCAAATTTTCATTGCAGTTAGTCCATTCTGACGAATGTGGTCAAATGAATGTGAGGGTAAGGCATGGGGCCTATTATTTCATCACATTAATATATAACTGTACTAGGTATGGTCATGTCTTTTTGATTTCTCATAAGTCAGAAGTATTGTGTTGCTTCAAGACTTATATGAGTTTAGTTGAGAATCACTTAGACAAAAGGATCAAAGCTTTAAGATCTAACAGAGGTCGGTGATATCTTACAGATAAATTTAAAGCTTCATATGATGAAAAAAGGATTGAATATCAGTTGTTCATTCTTAGAAATCCTCAATAGAATGGTGTTGAGGAAAGGAAAAGTAAAACTCTCCTATATATGGTTAGATCTATGATGGCAGAGGCAAATTTGCCTATCTCCTATTGGGGAGATGTTTTATTGACTACCACATATGTTCTGAACAGTATGCCCTCTAAATCTGTCATTACCATAACTTATGAGTTGTGAACTGGTCCACAAGTTGACCTAAGCCATTTACAACTTTTGGGTTATAATGCTTGCGTCCATGATACCTCAATTTGGTAAATTTGAGACTAAGAGGTGAAAAGAGTGTCTATGTGAGATATTCTTAAGTATCAAGAGGATACATTTTCGTGGGTAAGTAAGGAAATGTCATAATCACAGAATTTGAATCACTAAATGTCATATTCTTAAGAGGTTGAATTTTCAAAGTTAGGCGAAGTGAATTGAGATCTCACTTTCAATTAATCTCGAGAAGAGAATATCAGGATCACTCCATCCGAGTGGGAGGGATTCAGAGGAAGAATGTTAAGACCCTCATCCTCTAAACGATCCAGATGTTCGAGACCTGATTCGAGTGGGAGTATTCTTGACTCCAGTGGGAGGAAAGAATATAGTATTCATGACTCCAGTGGGAGTATGGAACATGATCCCAGTGGGAGCATTATGAATCACGGTGAATATATAAGACATGTTTATCAAGATTCAGAACAGCAAAAATCTAAAAGGATAAGCCGAGGATTTAAAATCGAAGGCTTGAACGAAGCCCTTTTGGTCATTCCACAAGACAAGAAAAAGCATAAAAATATTCAAAAAGATTTTTCATGCCAATCTAAGGAAAAATGGATTAAAGCAATGGAAGAAAAAATGACATCTATGAGATCAAATCATGTTTGAGAACTATTTGATCTACTGGAAGGACACAAATTGATAATAAATGTATTCTCAAAGTAAAGCGAAAGGCTAAAAGAGGTATCGAAAGATATAAGGCTCAGCTAGTCGCTATGACTATGAGTAGACTTTCTTATCTGTTGTAAAATTTATGTCCATAAGGTTCATTCTAGCCATAGTGGCGAGTTTGAACGTAGAACTTCATCAAATGGATGAAAAGACTGCTTTTCTCAATGGAGAAATGGATGGAACAACCTTTAGGTTTCATCAGAAAAGACAGCAAACATAAGGTTTGCTGATTGATGAGTTCAATTTATAGCCTTAAACAGTCTTCAACATAATGGTACTTGAGATTTCATCATATAATCATGTCGAATGTGTTCAACATGATTGATGAAGATCCTTGTGTTTATAGTAAAAGCTCTAAAAATGAATTTATCATTTTGGCATTGTATGTATACGACATACTTAAAGCTAAAAATGGTAAATGGTACGTAATTGAAATCAAAGATTGGTTATTGTCCAACTTTGAGACAACTGAAATGGGTCATGCATATTACATTCTTGAAGTTAAGATTTCAAGAGATCATTCGAGAAGATTGTTGTCTGTTTCTTGAGAGAAATATATCAACAAAGACCTTGAACAATTTAATATGCAAAATTATAAACCCATAGATAACACCATTTCCAAGAATCAGTTTCTTAGCAAAGATGCGTGTCCCAAGATGCTAGCAAAAAGAACATATGAGGAACGCTCTATATGCCAGTGCCATGGGTAGTCTTATGTATGCAGTGTTGTATACAAGACATGATATATGCTATGCAGTGAGCATGGTTAATAAATATCAATCTAACCAAGGCAAATCACATTGGAAGCAATTAAAAAGGTACTTATATATCTTAAAAATACTGTGGACTATTTTCTCTATTATCAAGAAAGGGATCTGCAAATGAGAGAATACAGAAACATTGATTGGGCAGGAGAAGTGGATGAGAGATAATCCATCTCAGGTTTTATATTCTTATTTGGTAAGAGTGCCATCTCGTGGAGTAACAAGAATTAAACTTGTGCAGCCCCATCAATAGTGGAAATTGAATTTGTCACTTCCTCAATTGTAGTACAGGAGACAATTTGGCAGAAATGGTTTGTGAGCCATTTAAGATTAATTATCTCAAAGGTATCAGTAATAGTCAGTCGTTGATGGCTTATAGTAGAGCTAAGCATATCGGCATTAAAGTATCAATATAAGAGAGATATTGTTGCACGAAGAGATATGAACTTGCAGTATGTTTCTACGCATGCAAATCCATTGAGTAAACCTGTAATGAGAGATGTGTTTTGAGAAACACATTTGATCTCGAGGTTTACGTAGAATATAATTGGTATTGTTATATTTTATATAATCCCTTAATGTTATTATTTGCGAATAATAACTAAAGTTCATTGTTGGCAATACATGAGTGTGAATGTTTATGCGTAAACATTTACTGTTATTGAAATGAGATTGAGCATATCGGACAGAGAAGTAGCCTAATCACAAGGGTGTTTACCTTAGTTTTGTCAATGAGTTGGCAAAGACTAAGATGAGGCAATTTTTGAACATATGAGAATTCTCGAGAGCCTGTTCAAAATAAAAGTGCCATCTTGCAGAAATTACAAGATTAGTCTTGTTAAGGTACGAGATAAAAACATACATAAAATTGTATGTTTTGGATTGAGAACCAAAATAAGGATTGTATGAAATCCGATGGTCAGTTATATGTAACTACCATGTTTTGTCTAAAAAACCAGAAGTAGTCCTTAAGTAAGCGGACTAAAGTTGGGTGCTTCGGTGCATCGCAACCGTACGCTTCTGTATGGTGTTTGATATACACATTATTGAAATGTGAGACATGCGCTCCTTTAAGGGAAGGAAAGAACACCATAACACATGTTTTATACCGTGTGTATTTATGTGACCACAGGGATGGGAATTTAATAATATTAATGATCTCAACTTTTCCTATTGTGAGACCCTATTTGTATTTCGACCCTTAGAACCCTTAACTTATCCCTGAAGTATGGTTCAATCTGGCTAGCTTAGTTAGTTTCCAAGAGGTTCGGGAAAAGTTTAGGCCTCACAGATCTAACTAGAAAAGAGAGTTGAATCATGATGGATGTCATACAGTAAGAGGAGAAGATAGCCTTTGGATCACTTTCATAATGTTTTGTGGTTCACCGGCATGCCTATTATAGTTTCTATGAGTAGAAACATAATACTGAACATAAAAATTGTTTTATGAGATCATGAGTTAAAACAATGAATATGAGAAGGCAATCTAGGGTCAGGCATACATGAAAAGAGGATCTTGTTTTTCGAGATGCTATATAACCCTAACAAGTGTATAGCACTAGTGCTCTTGAGGTATGCTGGTCACACAATCTATCTGCCAGTATAACTGAAGATTAAGACTGGAATGCATTCCATCATGTGCGAGTGGGAGATGATAGAGTTTGGGTACGCCCATGACTCTATAATAGGATTGAGTTCCAATCCAGATTAAATTGAGTTATTTTATCTGATTAAAATTTCCAAATCTTATCTCTGAAAGAGTCTGAGTTAAAATAGAGTTAGGTCTCTAGCTTTTAGGATCTCTATAAATAGAGGTGAGGTCCTCATTATTTGGTAACGAGAAAACATACACACCACAAGGCTACTCGTTCCCATTCACAAGTTTTCTATCTTAATTTTCAGGGGCATTTAGATTGTGATCTAGCTACTCTTACCCCGAGTGGGTAAAAGCCAGACCAGTGACCAAAAACAAATGGGATCTTGGTAGACTCTTTAGCAACGAGTTTCTGTGCTACAAGAGGTAGGTACTGTTATTTAATGTTACCTCCATGTAAATTATATTTGTTATAATTTTTTCCATATCCATCAGTCAGCATATCACTTCATGTCCACGCAAAGGCCCTTTTTTTTATTTATGTCTCTCAGAAATTTCCTCTCTTCAGGAGTTATATCAGATAATATCAAGATTTTCTTTGGGTTTTCCAAAGTCCCGAGATTAAATGCAGTGATATTTGATGAGTTAATGCAAATGGTTATTATCATGTATAGCAAAGTCATGAGAAACATAAGTAAAAACCATCAATATAATTAAAATGATCAGTATTGCATACACCATTATTGAAAAGCTCAAATATAAAGACAAACACATCTATTAAAGAAAACTCCTAGCAATGCAGGCATTACAACCATTGTCTTTCATCTGTCATTGGCTTTTATTTCCCCCTCTTCTCCAGGTCAGTAATCTCATTGTTGTCGATGAGATCCTAAATTCGGTCCCTTAGAATTTGACACTGATCTGTTAAGTGCCCAGTGTGTTGGTGGAAAGCACAAAATTGATCCACTCTATGAACAGGTTTCCCTTGGCTTAAGGCAGGCCTAGCCGACAATGGCTGTAATTTTCCCTTTTTCATAAGCCTCTCGAGCACCCGAGATAAGGATTTACTCAAGTTAGAGTAATGCCTCCAAGTAGTTGATACTTCCCTTATCGAACCAACTTTTGGAATTATAGGGGCAGCAATAACCTTTTTGAAAGGCGCCTAAGTGGTTGCAAGCTTAGACTTCATGATTTTCTCCTCAAGATCACCCATTCTCCTTCCCAGATTTGAGAGATTGGACATACCTACTGATTGTAAATGATTTCGACCTTCAGTCTTTCCCATTTGTCTTACCAACCATATCGAAAATCTTTCTGATGTAGTTTTCAGGCCAAGATTTGAGTCTACCCCATATTCTGCCCTTACTTTTTTACTTTTAAAGACTTGTATCTCAACTGGATCACACTCTAAAGCGAGTCTCTTACTTCTCCCATGTTCAAATGGTGAAAAGAGTAGTAGTTTGCCCCCGGAATGAATGGCTTGAGGAGGTAGGTTAGCTGATGATCCTACCCTGAAAGTCTCCCCAACTTTGATTGGTTTGACTCGGGTAATAGCAGGTTCTCTAAGTTATCTGTCAAAGGCAGCCATCATAGCGGCCATTTTCTCATTAAATATGCCTAAAATCTTCCTTTCAAATTTCTTTAGTTTCCTATCCAACTCCTCAGCAGTTAGGGTATAGGTTACATCAGATCTCTGGGTAGGTTGGCCATTTTTAACTTTGAAGTATATTATGAAGAAGATGATTCACTCTCAGAACCCCAATCAAATACCAATTCCAGCAACTTAAAGAGCAGATTTGTCCTCACCAGTCGACCGTCAGAACCTCTAGTCCACTTAGATGAATCTATGATGGCTGAAAGATTTAAATTGTTAGAATGATGCATGAATGACATATACAATGCATGATCGTGTGTTATGCAACATTTACAACCACATACAAGCAAGTAGATCCTTCCAACCTTATTACTCCCACACATGGGGTAATGCGGTCTCTTTCCTAGGTGGGCTTGATCCATTGATTAATGCGGATCCCAATGGATGTGTATGGTGCTTAGCGAAAAACCGGCAGCATAACATCTCTTAATTAATACACATACTTATTAATTTTGGCCTTTATGTATTTAAACATTTCAACTAAATTAAGATGGGCTCAACGGGGCATGAAAGCCTTTGATAAAAAAACCATTTAATTTGGTTGATTTTGTTCAATATATAATGGCCCACATAGCAAGCATGGTATTATGGTTCATACCACCAAGGGGAAGTATCTATTGCCATTACATGAGCTTTGGTCAAAGATGATGATACTTTAGGGCTATCCAAGCATGGTCCCTACCAATGGGTCTAGCTCATCATGAGCATAACGACCGATTGGGTCTCTATTTAATATACCATGACGGTACGTGGTTCTGATTCCCAACTATAGGGATACGTAGGAAGCTTGGAATAATAGTTTAAGGCCAGAACCAAATCTGAGCATTGAAAAGTTTTCCTTAGTTTTGAACAAGTAACGGTTTGATTAAATAAAAGGTTTTGATTTAAGTATTGATAGTATAATTTGTATGATCTTGAAATATTATTAATAATGGGATTTCCTAAACTTTATATTTAGATTCTTAAGACGTATTTCGGGAGTTTATGAAGTGTAACTATCTATAGGGCCATTAAGTGATTTAAAGTATATGATAATTTATATATAATGTGTTTTGACAAAAAAGTAAATAAGTATTTCTGGTTATGGATTATAATATGCTAAAATGTGTGAAATGACTTAAGTTTCAGTAGTAAAATAATGATATTCGTTGTAATAACTTAGCCGACATTTCTTTTTTGTTTATATACTTATATATATTGGTTTGCATGTGTTTGCATCGGCAACCACTGTGAGTGGCTGCCCATTATTATTTAGCCAGACTAAGCATTATCACTTAGCACGATTGTTTTTCCGTGCAGGTTAGGAGATTAGAGTAGCGCAGCGGTCCGTCGAGCCTTTGGCCAACAAGTCTATAGAAGTTATAGGAAGTATTATTGATTATTGGATGTAAGTAAGTTTTATTTATTAACCTTTGTAATAAGTTGTAATATCTTATAGTGCGAATAATGGTGTGTGGATGCCATAGGTTTAGGACGTGCTTGTTTTGGGGTTATGATGTTAGAAATTTTATTGTCCTGATTCTGCATTGGCATGTGTGTCCTTGTCTGGTGGCACCTTTTGCTCACCATAGCACTTCACCCTTTGAAATGCTAGGTGTGGGAGTTGGGGGTGTTACAATTTGGTATTAGAGCTTCGATTTAGTTGGTTTTGGTTAACTAGGTGTTTTGAAGTGTGTCTATATAGTTTAGTGTTGGCCAAAGCGAATGACCTTGTCCTTTAGATATGTTTTGAGAAGGGAAACCTTTCGATTTAATAAAGTGTTTAGTTAAGTGTTGGCTCGGTAGGTCAGGATCTACCTGCCTTGAATTGTTATGAGTGTTTGCGATTTAGAATGTGTTTGTTAGATGAGTTATCAGAGATTTTGTTAGGAATTTTGTTTGATACTAGGTGTTTAAAGAGAAGGTTCTGTAGAAGTTTTGAAGTGTATCATTGTGTTATTGCCTTGTAAGAATAGATGTTTTGGTATTTTGAGATGGAAGAATATCCGGATTTTGTAAGGTTATGGTAATGCTCTGCATGCCTGTCAGCCATCTCTAGAAAAGTGTTTGAATGAAAGCATATTGAACCACGGGGATGGGAAAAGTAAACATTATGACATCAACTGCATTTCTGCATTATCTTGCATACATGAACCATCACATCCTCATTGCATCATTATCTTTTGGTCGCACATGAGAAGCATTTGGATATGTGTTTTGATGAAGAGAAAGCTGGCAGGGTATACATTGAGTAGTTGATATCAAGATTCGGTGTGATTTAAGAACATAACATTCGTTAAGGAGAATGTACTGTGTGTATAGTTAAAGCGGAATAGAAAGAGTATTATGGAATCTTGTGCTAATGAATGTGAAAGGATTTTTGGTGTAAAATACGAGTATCGTTAGTAGGGAAAGTAGCATGTGTGCCAGATGTTTTTGGAAGTATTAAGGAATGGTGTAACAAGATATTGTCAGTTAAATGATTTATACGTGAAGTGTATGTGTTTTAGTTTTCCGAATGGTGGTTATGCAATGATTACTTCGATGAGTGTGATTGGTTTGAGCGTATGATAATGAAAAGAAAAGTATGGGTTTCTTCAAATCAATTTTGTGAATTTGAGTTTAGTTATAGAGAAGAAAAAAATTATGATTTGTATAGCTATTCGAATTTAAAGGAAGTGTTTTAAGAGTATAGCGATGAGAATGAGTAATAGTAAATAAGTATATAAGGTAAAGGTGTATTGGAATAAGTGGAATGTATGTATTAGAAGTGTCACACCCCAACCTATACCATGGAGACTTCTACCCCGCAGGAGGAAGAAAGGTCCTAATAAATATGGGTGTCACATTCCAAAACGAAGATCCCAGCAACAATACAGAGAAATACATAATAACGAGACAAAAAGCTTCTTAGAAGAGACACACAGCGATACTGAACAGAATAAAATTTTCTTTCCATTTATATACATAGACAAAATCTGTACATATTACAAAAGATTACATATACAAAGGCCCGAAAATATTGTTCCAAAAGGGCACACAAAACATTATATCTAATACAAAAGACAGGAAAACCTATACTATAAAACTTCGATCCCTAATTGCGATGGCCTTCCCGATGCGGTGCGCCCTGACTGAGCTTACCAAAACCTTCCACACCTACACGGATAAAACACCCGTGCTAAACGAAATCACTTAGTGGGGAACACAAAAATGCATAACCGCCACTCACAGTGACGTTAACAGGCAAAGCATATGCTGATGGCACACTAATAAGTTAGTATCACATAAATTAAATCTGAGTAATCAACATCATTCAGATACCATGAGAAGTTTATCTTAACACATCATTATTCAGACTTCATACAAGTAAAATACAAAATAACCTGCTTGAGCAAAATCATTGATAACGAGTACACATAGATACCCAGAGGCATCAATATCAATCACATCACATCGACGCCCGAGGGCATCAAGGCATTCTTTTCGTTCTTGTTCCACAATACTTTCACATAGAATCTTTGGTAAGATTCAATAGGAAGATCACTAGGATCCATTCGGGGGACCTGATCAGGGTCCAAATCGTTCACATGGCTGCAGCTATACATAACTCTATTAGGCATGCTGTAGACACCGGGTCCCGAGCTCAGTATAAAAATGTCAATGATAATTTTGGATCCTTGATAATTCCCTCCGAAAAAAATAATATATGTGATAATATATAAATATGTGTGTGTGAAATTAGGTAATTAATTAATTGATGTTATTAGTTAATTAAGTAGTTAATATTATATTAATGATTAATATGTGCATGGTTAATTAATTAGTATGTGGAGCCTTTAATTATATATATAATATATATATAGATTAATTGTATTAAGATGTGATTAATTAGTGTAATGTTTAGTTAATTAATGAATTAATGTGTTAATATGTAATGTTTAATTATATTATGTAATTGTTTAATTAATATGTAATGTTTAAGTTAATTAATTAATGTGTGTTATTTGAATTAAGTTAGACTAATTAAAGTTAAAAAAGGAGGGAATTATGGAGGAAATGACCATTGTGCCCTTTAGCCCTAATTTTAGGGTACAAAAAGAATGAGATGAGTAAAAATAAAGGGGGCTCGGCAGATCAACATAAAGAAAAGGAAAAGAAAAGAAAAGAAAAGAAAAGAAAGAGAGAGCTGAGCACGGGCCACCGAGAAACCAAAGAAAAAGAAAAGAAAGTGAGGGCAAAAGAAAATAGAAAGAAAACAGGGGAGAGGGAAACGCAGAGCAGGCCAACGGAAGAAAGAAGAAAAAGGGAAGGGGGAGGAAACGGTGGCCTCCGCCGGCCACCCACAGCGCCGGAGCGGGACACGCGCGCCACCGCAGAGACGGCGACACTCGGACGCACCGGCAGGTGGCCACCGGGGTCCCCCATTCGCCAGAACCAGTGAGATCGGAAGGGGACCCCCGCGACGCTTCAAGGCGTTTTCTGGCCAGATCCGGCGACATCCCGGCGCGTGACCCCCGGCGTTCGACTCCCGGCGACGTGATCTACCCGGCGGTGGTGGAAGTGTCCTCAACGGCTGCTCCGGCGAGGCTCCGGCAAGGTAAGTCCCATTTTCTATTTATTAATATTATTATTATTATTATTATTATTATTATATTTATATGTTTAATTTCTGATTTATTAATATTATTATTATTATTATTATTATTATTATTATGGTTATTGTTAATTAATTGTTATATTTGTTTATTATTAGTATTTTGTGTTATGCTAATATTATTATTATTATTATTATTATTATTATTATTATTATTATTATTATTATTATTGTTGTTGTTGTTGTTGTCTAATTTGTGTTAATTTTATCTTCATGTTATTATTTAATTGATTTGTGATTATTTAATATTATTATTATTATTATTATTATTATTATTATTATTATTATTATTATTATTATTATTATTATTATTATTATTATTATTATTATTATTATTATTATTATTATTATCATTATCATTATTGATTATTGTTATTATTATTGTTATTTATTTATGCAATTATTTATGTATTCATTTATTCATTTATTTAAAAATATGTAATTACTATTCTATTGTTTTATTTTATGTATTTGTGGTCTGTAATAATAAAATGATTTTCGACCGCTCTTAAAAAGAACCACCACACAAATGTTTTCTACTAAAATGAAATGTTTACTAGATAAAATTGGACCAATGTCTTATTTTTACCCAATAAAATCATCACATAAAAATTGTTTTCCATAATAAATGCATGCGATGACCAATGTTCTCATTATTAATGAATAACCCGTTTTATGCATGTATCGCACATTTACAAATGAGGGTTGTATTCTGCCCTTAGTATTATTGTAAATTTATTTCATGCTTTAATGCTATTTTATTTTATGCTCTTAAATGGATGAATGCGTTTTAATTTAAATTGCATCGTGTGAAGAGAGAGCGAATCAATGTTAATTAAAATTTGATCATAAAATAATCGAGGTAGAAATAGATGAGAAATCCCGAACCCAGCTCTGGTCTTTGGGCTCAAGAGGTTAGAGGTCATCCTTCAAGATACTTCTTGAGTCACGAGGCTTTAGCGCTAATCCTAGGCTCCTTAGGGTGAGGAGTACACCTTCCATGATCCCTCTGGCTGGCCCAAAATGGATACCAAGCGCAGTCTTAGGCTCTCCGAGGCGAGAGAAACTTTCCCAATGTTCTATTGGGTGGCGACTCCATGAAACCTCCATGTTGCTCAACGTAGATGCACTTGCGATTCATCGCAAGCTGTCAAAGGACCCGCAAATGCCCCGATCGCCCACGTGCGGGCGGTCCGAAAGGGCGGCGCTCGGGATCCGGCGCGCGTCACAGTGGCGACTCCACTGGGGACGATATGGTTTGAGATTTCAATTTGAAAATACCTCGTTTAACATTTATGGTTAAAATTTAATTCATAAATTCGCTTTCTCTCATTTGCATTACATCTCATTAGAGCTTTTAGAATATGCTAGTTTGGTCCCTTTATTAGCCCCGGTGCGTTCCTGAAGCACGACCCCATTTTCACTCAATTTGGGGAAGTGTTATGGATAATCACCAGCCCAAGCCTCGTACCATCGTGGTATATAAAATGGTGACCCGATCGGTCGTTATGCTCGTGATGAGCTAGACCCGTCGGCAGGGATCATGCTTGGGTAGCCTCAAAGTAACATCACCTTTTGACCAAAGCTCATGTAATGGCAATAGAAACTTTCACTAGGTGACATGTACCATAATATCATGCTTGTTGTTTGGGCTGTCATATATTGAACAAAATCAATTGAATCAAATGGTTTTCAACAAAGGCTTTCATGCCCCGTCGGAACCATCTTAACTTAGTTGAATTGTTTAAATATATAATGGCCAACCATCCATGCGCATGTGCTTTAAAGTAAGAGCTGTTATGCTGCCGGGTTTTCACCGCTCACTATACGCTTCCATTGGGTTCCCTGTTAACCCTGGGATAAAGCCCACCTAGGAAAGAGACCGCACGACCTCGTGTGTGGGAGAAATAAGGTTGGAAGGTTCTACCTGCTTGCATGTGGCTGTGAGTGCTGTAAAACATGCGCATACATCACATATCATTCATGTCAAAAAAATAATAATAATAATAATAATAAATAAAAAAAATCAATAAAAAAAAAACGCATTTCATTTTATGTATATATCCTTTTGCCTGCATATTATTTTTCACATGCATATATCATCATGTGTATATTTATTTTCATGCATTGCATCGCATAATTGCAATTTATTGATTTTTTTTCACTCCATATGCACAATTCACGATCATGCATCGTATATTATCATACACGCATCATACAAAGAATTTAAATTTTCAGCCATCATAAATTCATCCAAGTGGGTTAGAGTTCCTGACGGTCGATTAGTAAGGACAGACTCGCCCTTTGGATTGCTCGAATTAGTGCTTGATTGGGATCCTGAGCCACTCTCAACATCTTGTACCTCATCCTCATGATTCACGAGCACCTACTATTCCACAATCACCTGTTGATTCACAACAACCAATAGCCCATGCTGGGGGCAAGCCGAACCACTTACTGGTGGAGAGGCTCTTTTTATTGGCAATGCTCATCAACCTGTTAATAAGCACGGAGCTGCGACACTTATTGAGCCAAGAAGGGCAAGAGTTCATAAACCCGAGAAGGATTCTGTGGAAGAAGATGAGATTGAGGACATAGCAGCCCACCAACGCTGGCCATTTAACAGATCAATGCTAAATTCTGAGGGATCGAATTCAAGATCTTATCAACAATAAAGAAATTGCTGGCCTAGAGAAGATGGGGAAATAAAAGTTGATGACAGATGAACAATATTTTTGTGTATTTGTATATTATTTCTAATGATTTCATTTCTTATGATTATGATATATTCATTCATTTTGACATTAATTCAATTAATACTACTGCATTTAATCTTGGAATTTTGGAAAATCCAAAGAAAATCTTGATGGCATCTGATATAACTCCTGAAGAGAGAGAGACTCAGAGAAAATAAAAATAAGAGAGAAAAAACTAGTTGCAATTAGGAGATTGGATGAAAACTCACTAAGAGCACTAGAACCTTTCTGATTACCCGTCGAAGCGATCTCTGGATAAGACAGAACCTGAAAAATGATTTAGGCAATATTTTCTTTGTATAGCTCTCTAAATGACTATTTCCTACCCTTATTATGTAATCGCTTGCTAGCCCATTGAGCCTTTATGCAGGTATGCTGAATGCGTACCAATTTTGTTGTTACACACATTAAAACTACCCCCTCGCCTAAAATGATTTTGGCTTCCCCTTAGAAGAGTGGCCGCTCTAAAACTGATGGATGTACATTTGAACAATTCTTTGGACTATTAAAAAATTGCCTTGATAAGAGCAAGTTCAGACTTTGAAAAGAGGGTTTAGTCATGCATGAAAAGCATGAGCTCAAAAAAAAAAGAGAAGCGAAAGCAAAAAGAAGAAAAAGAAAAAGAAAAATGAAAAATGAAAAATCCAAAAAGAAAAAATGAATGAAAAATGAAAGAAAAAGAAGCAAAGAAAAGAAAAAAAAAAGAAGAATAAAAAAGAGAGCTCAAAATGGTGACCAATTGACTAGTTTCAATTATTGACCTTCTGATCTCAAGGAGCTAGAATGTTATCGAGTCCAAAAAAAAAAAATCCTTTGTATATACAACTGAGCTGAGAACGGTTCATCCATCAGTTGAGAAAATATCGCGGCCATTTTTCTCTAGCGACCTGATCTTTCTTTGACAGCCATCTACCCAAGCCTATCATTACAACCAAAGTAAGACCTTTTGATTCTGGGTTCAGTCTTATCCAATTAGCGGAGATGACCTTTTAATAAGGTTTGGTACGTAAGAAGAGGCCTATGGTGTTTCTTGAGCTTCAAGCGAGAAGCCATGAGTGCATTCATGCATTCGAGTTAAATCTCATCTCCGACGTTGCTTCTACAATTCACATTCAAAAAATAAAATAAGAGAAAATATTCAATCATGAGAATTAAAAAGAGAGCAGATTGATAACAGGAGTTTGATGCTTTTAAGATCCATTCCGAGATTGGATGAGGTTTTGTATCTTGAGATTAATGCCAAATAATGATCATATATTATGAAATCAAATTGAAATATGTGCATTTATGCAATGCTATTGATGTAACCAGAATAGTTCATCTGATGTACAAAAAAAAAAGAGAAAAAAAAAAGAAAAAGAAAAAAGAAAAAATGGCCGTTAGAGATGAAAACCGTAACTGGCGCTCTAAGCAAAAATTAGGCTAAAGGACAGGGTAAAAACCTGAAAACAGGCAGTCTGTCCTAAAAAAAAAAAAAAAGAAGCCGCTGGATTGGGTTGGGTCCCTTCCAAGTAAAAATAAGGCACAGGGTTACGTGAAAATCCGAAAGGACGCATTTCCCGCCAAAAAAAGCTAGTGTGAAAATCCACAAGGGACGCACTACCTTAAAATAATGACTACAGATTTCAGACGAGAACCTCATGATCCCCAAAGAGCATGAAATTCAAAGGCAATTCCAGAAGGCACTGATCTTACTGCAAATTGCAACCAAATTGGTTGTCGCCTCCAAATCCACTTAGATGAATTTTTATACTGCATTGCTGCATACACATGCATTTCACTTGCATGCTCACCTATTTTTTCCTGCATATTTGCCTTTCTAAGTCTTATAGAAAAAGAGACTCGATGCGGACACTGGCAAAAACCGAGTGACGAAATCATTCCAAACATCAATCAAGCAATCAACCCAAGACCTCTCAGGGGGCAGATCTCAACCCAAGACCTCTCAGGGGGCAACCTGTTCTCAAAGGGCTCATAGACAGCACCACTTCATCATCAAATCGAATGGTTAGCACGATGGCGGCACTACCACTCTGAGGAGGGTTAGCACGACCACGACACTTCCACTTCATCATCAAATCGAAGGGTTAGCACAATGGCAGCACTACCACTCTGAGGAGGGTTAGCATGACCACGACACTACCACTTCATCATCAAATCGAAGGGTTAGCACGACCACGGCACTACCACTCTGAGGAGGGTTAGCACGACCACGGCACTACCACTTCATCAAAACCTCAAAGTCCTCTGAGGAGGCAAATTCTCCAAGTCCTCTGAGGAGGCAAAATCTCTAAGACCTTTGAGGAGGCAAAATCTCAAGTCCTATGAGGAGGCAAAATCTTGAAGTCCTCTGAGGAGGCAAATTCTCAAAGTCCTCTGAGGAGGCAAAATTCTCAAAGTCCTCTGAGGAGACAAATTCTCAAAGTCCTCTGAGGAGGCAAAATCTCAAAGTCCTCTGAGGAGGCAAATTCCCGAAGTCCTCTGAGGAGGCGAATTCTCAAAGTCCTCTGAGGAGGCAAAATCTCAAAGTCCTCTGAGGAGGCAAATTCTCGAAGTCCTTTGAGGAGGCAAAAATAACGAAGTCCTCTGAGGAGGCAAATTCTCAAAGTCCTCTGAGGAGGCAAAATCTCAAAGTCCTCTGAGGAGGCAAATTCTCAAAGTCCTCTGAGGAGGCAAAATCTCAAAGTCCTCTGAGGAGGCAAAATCTCTAAGTCCTCTGAGGAGGCAAATTCTCCAAGTCCTCTGAGGAGGCAAAATCTCAAAGTCCTCTGAGGAGGCAAATTCTCCAAGTCCTCTGAGGAGGCAAAATCTCTAAGTCCTCTGAGGAGGCAAATTCCCCAAGTCCTCTGAGGAGGCAAATTCACAAAGTCCTCTGAGGAGGCAAATTCTCAAAGTCCTCTGAGGAGGCAAAATCTCAAAGCCCTCTGAGGAGGCAAAACCTCAAAGTCCTCTGAGGAGGCGAATTCTCCAAGTCCTCTGAGGAGGCGAAATCTCCAAGTCCTCTGAGGAGGCAAATTCTCAAAGTCCTCTGAGGAGGCGAATTCTCCAAGTCCTCTGAGGAGGCGAATTCTCCAAGTCCTCTGAGGAGGCGAAATCTCAAAACCCTCTGAGGAGGCATCTCTCTATCCGACTCTCGGCAAGAAGGCAAGGTCTCCGCCACAGGTATGTAATCCCTTCTCTCTTTCTCTTTGAATTTTGGCTCACCTAGGTGTCTATGCACTAGCTTCTCCAAAATTGGGGGCAACTGTAGTCACCGGGTCCCGAGCTCAGTATAAAAATGTCAATGATAATTTGGGATCCTTGATAATTCCCTCCGAAAAAAATAATATATGTGATAATATATAAATATGTGTGTGTGAAATTAGGTAATTAATTAATTGATGTTATTAGTTAATTAAGTAGTTAATATTATATTAATGATTAATATGTGCATGGTTAATTAATTAGTATGTGGAGCCTTTAATTATATATAATATATATATATAGATTAATTGTATTAAGATGTGATTAATTAGTGTAATGTTTAGTTAATTAATGAATTAATGTGTTAATATGTAATGTTTAATTATATTATGTAATTGTTTAATTAATATGTAATGTTTAAGTTAATTAATTAATGTGTGTTATTTGAATTAAGTTAGACTAATTAAAGTTAAAAAAGGAGGGAATTATGGAGGAAATGACCATTGTGCCCTTTAGCCCTAATTTTAGGGTACAAAAAGAATGAGATGAGTAAAAACAAAGGGGGCTCGGCAGATCAACATAAAGAAAAAGAAGAAGAAAAGAGAAAGAAAAGAGAAAGAAAAGGAAAAGAAAAGAAAAGAAAAGAAAAGAAAAGAAAGAGAGAGCTGAGCACAGGCCACCGAGAAACCAAAGAAAAAGAAAAGAAAGTGAGGGCAAAAGAAAATAGAAAGAAAACAGGGGAGAGGGAAACGCAGAGCAGGCCAACGGAAGAAAGAAGAAAAAGGGAAGGGGGAGGAAACGGTGGCCTCCGCCGGCCACCCACAGCGCCGGAGCAGGACACGCGCGCCACCGCAGAGACGGCGACACTCGGACGCACCGGCAGGTGGCCACCGGGGTCCCCCATTCGCCAGAACCAGTGAGATCGGAAGGGGACCCCCGCGACGCTTCAAGGCGTTTTCTGGCCAGATCCGGCGACATCCCGGCGCGTGACCCCCGGCGTTCGATTCCCGGCGACGTGATCTACCCGGCGGTGGTGGAAGTGTCCTCAACGGCTGCTCCGGCGAGGCTCCGGCAAGGTAAGTCCCATTTTCTATTTATTATTATTATTATTATTATTATTATTATTATTATTATTATTATATTTATATGTTTAATTTCTGATTTATTAATATTATTATTATTATGGTTATTGTTAATTAATTGTTATATTTGTTTATTATTAGTATTTTGTGTTATGCTAATATTATTATTATTATTATTATTATTATTATTATTATTATTATTATTATTATTATTGTCTAATTTGTGTTAATTTTATGTTGATGTGATTATTTAATTGATTTGTGATTATTTAATATTATTATTATTATTATTATTATTATTATTATTATTATTATTATTATTATTATTATTATTATTATTATTATTATTATCATTATTGATTATTGTTATTATTATTGTTATTTATTTATGCAATTATTTATGTATTCATTTATTTAGAAATATGTAATTACTATTCTATTGTTTTATTTTATGTATTTGTGGTCTGTAATAATAAAATGATTTTCGACCGCTCTTAAAAAGAACCACCACACAAATGTTTTCTACTAAAATGAAATGTTTACTAGATAAAATTTGACCAATGTCCTATTTTTACCCAATAAAATCATCACATAAAAATTGTTTTTCATAATAAATGCATGTGATGACCAATGTCCTCATTATTAATGAATAACCCGTTTTATGCATGTATCGCACATTTACAAACGAGGGTTGTATTCTGCCCTTAGTATTATTGTAAATTTATTTCATGCTTTAATGCTATTTTATTTTATGCTCTTAAATGGATGAATGCGTTTTAATTTAAATTGCATCGTGTGAAGAGAGAGCGAATCAATGTTAATTAAAATTTGATCATAAAATAATCGAGGTAGAAATAGATGAGAAATCCCGAACCCAGCTCTGGTCTTTGGGCTCAAGAGGTTAGAGGTCATCCTTCAAGATACTTCTTGAGTCACGAGGCTTTAGCGCTAATCCTAGGCTCCTTAGGGTGAGGAATACACCTTCCATGATCCCTCTGGCTGGCCCAAAATGGATACCAAGCGCAGTCTTAGGCTCTCCGAGGCGAGAGAAACTTTCCCAATGCTCTATTGGGTGGCGACTCCATGAAACCTCCGTGTTGCTCAACATAGACGCACTTGCGATTCATCGCAAGCTGTCAATGGACCCGCAAATGCCCCGATCGCCCACGTGCGGGCAGTCCGAAAGGGCGGCGCTCAGGATCCGGCGCGCGTCACACATGCCTAACTATCCACTTATTTGTTTTGCAGGCTACGATCATCCAAATTAAATCTATGATCGAATTCAAATAGAAATCCTCCACTATTCAGAAACACTGTAAACTTTATCAAAACGAGGCGTTAATTCAATGTTATTGAATATACATAATCATTAATTTCACACTTAGATCTTACACTAATAAATGAACATTTATTACCAAAGCAGGATAGGTCACGGTGGTAACCAAATTCATTGCCACCGTGATATACCAAAATCCTGACAGAATGCAACCTTGACAGACCTCACGGTGGTAACCAAATCAGTTGCCACCGTGACCCATGCCCTGTTGCGACAATTTCAAGCAAAACTACTCTAAACCACATCCAAAAACACAACCCAGCACTTCATCCATTCTTTCTCACTTACATCATAATGTACAAGTCAATTAACATGCTCAAATCAAATAATTACAAGATCAAACTTAAAATTTCTCAAAAGCAATATTTCTTCCTAAATGAATTTTATTCAACAATCTTAAACTCAATACTTTACACTTGAAACAACTCACTTCAAATCAACAATGTTCACATCATACACATACAAATCCACTTAATATTGTTCATCAATTTCATAATAACACCAATATCCAGCAAAATGCACAAATCATACAAACGTTCCCAAACCTGATCTCCTTTGCTCCTAATCATGAGCTCCGCTTCCACTAGCTTTTTCTTTCCCCTTAGATGATCTAGGAAGCTCCTCTGAACCACAAATCAAACACAACCAGGTTTATTTCTAAGATGCCATATAATTGAAATTTAAACCTAGAGAAGAGGAAGAGAAGAACCTAAGACACAACTTTCATAAACTCACCCTTGAATTAAAGAGACACAAACCCAGCTATAACAATAACCCAAGGAAGGAGGGAAGAGTAGAAATATGCAAGGAAAG
The DNA here is from genome assembly GCA_947683425.1 of Excoecaria cochinchinensis. Lineage (NCBI taxonomy): Eukaryota > Viridiplantae > Streptophyta > Magnoliopsida > Malpighiales > Euphorbiaceae > Excoecaria > Excoecaria cochinchinensis. Next base: position 1,735,660 of record CANTUQ010000027.1, on the reverse strand, counting down.
AGAAGGAAAGAAGAAGAAAAGGAAAAAGAAGATGAAAATGGCATGAGGGAGAGGAAGGCAACGGGAAGAGGAAGAAGAAGCAAAATGGTTTACAGCTGTCCTCTCTCTCATACACCCATTAAATCATCCTAATCTTTAAGCCAACTGTCACTCTCCCATAGGAACGTGATCCCAAATGCATACCCTACTCCCATACTCTCATATACACACAACTATCATCACTTACTCACACCCTACTTCCCTATCCTTAAGCACATACTAACTCCACTCCTCTTCTCAAACATCACTAACATAAACACACACTTACATAAATTAACATGCATGAAACATCACTATGCACATAAGTACATACACACATATATACATTAACAGGCATAAACAGACTCAGAGAGGCTCAAACTACTAGGGCGGTTTTGGGGTGTTACAATACTCCCCCATTGAACAGAATTTCGTCCTCGAAATTCTCACCTGCTTCGAACAACTGTTGATACTATAATCTCATAACTTCTTCCGGTTCCCACATAGCTTCCTCCACACCGTGATACTGCCATAGGACTTTAACCAACGGTATCTGCTTATTCCAAAGCTATTTGACTTCTCTATCCAAGATCCTTTTTGGCTCTTCATCATACGAAAGATCTGACTGAACCCGAATATCTTGTACTGATAACACATGAGAAGGGTCTGATCGATAACGACGAAGCATAGACACATGAAAGACATCATACAATCTGGCTAACTCCATGGGTAAAGCTAACCGATACGCTACTGGACCCACTTTTCCTAAAATCTCATATGGTCCAATAAAGCGCGGACTTAGCTTACCTTTCTTTCCAAAACGAAGAACCTTCCGCCATGGTGACACTTTCAAGAACACCTTATCACCCACCTCATACTGAATATCTCTACGCTTCAGATTAGCATAAGAACGCTGTCTATCTTTAGCTGCCTTTAGATTTTGCCGAACAACCCTTACTTTCTCTTCAATATCTCTTACTATATCTGGACCTATCAAAGCCTTTTCTGATAATTCAGTCCAACACACTAGTGTTCTGCATTTTCATCCATACAAAACCTCATAAGGAGCCATACCAATACTTACCTGATAACTGTTATTATATGCAAATTCCATCAAAGCCACATATCGGTCCCAGCTTCCGCGAACTCTAAAGCACAACCCCGAAGCATATCTTCTAAAACTTGGATAACTCTTTCCGATTGACCATCGGTCTGGGGATGGAATGCAGTACTGAAGCTTAATCGATTTCCTAAAGCTGCCTAGAGTTCCATCCAAAACTTGGATGTAAAACGGGGATCTCGATCGAACACAATGGATACCAGAATCCCATGTAATCTGACTATCTCATTCACATAAGGTTCCACCAACTTGTCCATGGAGTAATACAATCGAACTGGCAGAAAGTGCGTCGACTTTGATAACCGATCCACTATAACCCACACAGAATCGTGCTTACGCTGCGTCATTGGCAAACTGGACACAAAATCCATCGTGATATCATCCCACTTCCATTGTGGAATTGGTAAGGGATGAAGTAATCCCGATGGTACTTGATGCTCGGTTTTCACTTGCTGACACGTAAGACACCTTGAAACAAACTCTATTATGTCCCTTTTCATACCTGGCCACCAATAAAACTGTTTCAGATCATGGTACATCTTGTTACCTCCCGGATGCATAGTGAAGACTGATGAATGAGCCTCTTGTAGTAGCTTTTTCCTTAACTCGCCCACATCGAGTACACATAAATGGTCTCCATGCTTAAGTACTCCATCACCATCAACCTGGTACTCAGACTGCTTGCCATCTTTCACTGCTCGACATACTCGCTGTAACACATGGTCATCTAACTGTGCCTTCACAATCTCTTGCCTTAAACTTGGCTTAGCGCTAAGTCGAGCAACTAAAGCACCTTCAGAATTAAATCTCCATTTAACACGGCTAAGAAGTAACGCAGACATAGATTTCCTGCTGAGGGCATCTGCCACCACATTAGCCTTGCCCGGATGATAGTCGATGATGCAATCATAGTCTTTAAACAGCTCTAACCATCTTTGCTGTCTCAAGTTCAGTTCTTTTTGTGTTAACAAATACTTGAGACTCTTGTGGTCAGTAAAAATCCGGCATGTTTCCCCATACAAATAATGTCGCCACACCTTAAGCGCAAATACTACCGCCGCTAACTCCAGATCATGGGTCGGATAGTTCTGCTCATGAGGCTTCAACTGTCTCGACGCATAGGCCACAACTCTACCTTCTTGCATCAAGACACAACCCAAACCAATCCCGGAAGCATCACTATACATGATGTATTCCTTACCCAAAACCGGCTGTGAAAGCACAGGACCCTTAACTAACATATCTTTCAACTGATCAAACCTGGTTTGACACTTTTCAGACCACACAAACTTAACTTCCTTCCGAAGTAGTCTGGTCAAAGGAGAGGCTAACACTGAAAATCCCTTAACAAAATGTCGATAGTAACCTGCCAAACCCAGAAAACTTCTTACCTCTAGCACACTCTTCAGACGCATCCAATTAAGAATTGCCTCAACCTTACTCGGATCAACTCGTATACCTTCTTCTGAAACTACATGACCAAGAAAAGCCACTTCTTTCAACCAAAACTCACATTTACTGAGCTTCGCATATAGCTGATGATCTCTTAGCATTTGCAATACTAATCGAAGATGCTGCTCATGTTCCTTTCTATCTCTTGAATACACCAAAATATCATCGATGAACACCACAACAAACATATCCAAATACGGTCTAAAAACTCTGTTCATCAAATCCATAAAGGCTGCAGGCGCATTGGTCAATCCAAAAGGCATCACTAAAAATTCATAATGGCCATAACGCATCCGGAAAGCCGTCTTTGCCGCATCCATCTCTTTTACCCTCAACTGATAATAACCCAATCTCAAATCTATCTTGGAGAACACTCCAGCTCCTTGCAACTGATCAAAGAGATCCTCAATCCTCGGCAAGGGATACTTGTTCTTTACAGTCACCTTATTAATCTGTCTATATTCAATACACATCCGTAATGTTCCATCTTTTTTCTTAACAAAAAACACTGGTGCACCCCACGGTGACACACTAGGCCGAATAAACCCTTTGTCCAACAACTCCTGTAACTGGCTTTTCAACTCTTTCAATTCCACCGGAGCTATCCAGTAAGGAGCCTTAGAAATTGGAGCTGTCCCCGGTATAATCTCTACTGACAGTTCAACTTCTCTCGCGGGAGGTAATCCCGGTAGTTCTTCCAAAAACACATCCACAAAATCTCTGACCATAGGAATGTCCTGAATTTTCACTTGTCCTCTCCAAGAATCTAAGACCAATGCTAAAAACGCTTCACATCCCTTTCTAATGAACATTCTTGCTTTTATTGCTGAAATCACATTATGCAAAGAACTGCTTCCAATACCCTTTACAATCACAGGCGACTGATCCCTACCGTTCAGAACCATCACTTTCCTATGACAATCCACAACAGCTCGATGCTTATCCAACCAATCCATACCCAAGATGACATCAAACTCATGGAACGGCAGACAAATTAAATCCACAGCGAACTCTATACCCTGAATCTTTAAAGGACACATCCGACATACCTGATCTACCATAACACTTTGTCCCAATGGACTGGATACACAAATCTCATACCCTAACTTCTCCTTACTTCCCAAACCGTCCCATATCTTACCAGAACATACATAAGAATGGGTAGAACTCGGGTCGATCAAAACATAAACTTCAGAGTCTAACAAAAAGAACTTATCGGCAATCACTTTTGGAGCATTATGTTCCTCACGAGCCTTCATGGCATAAGCCCTCCCAGTTACCGGCACAGGACGATCCACTATTTCTGAGGGCTCCCTATCACGAGGCTGTCCATCACGATCCCTTCCTCTACCTCTATTACGGCTGCCTTGGGGTACGTTGGACCCAGCTAGACTACTTTCTTGTTACCCCGAAGGATTCTCATACCGACTCGGACAATTCGCAAGAAAATGGTCCGTGGAGCCACATCTGAAGTAACTTCCTGTTAACCACCGACATTCGCCCCAGTGTAGCTTGTTACAATGGGCACATCGAGGAATTCCTTCACCTCTACCAGCGCCCGATCCCCTAGAAGAACCCTGTCTTCTCCCTCTTGAGGCCGGACTAGCAACAGACTCATCATTAGGGTTTCCTTCTGACTCCCTTGGTCTCTTTCTAGAAGAAGATCCACCCCTAGCAGACTTTTTCCTCTGAGCTTTCTCTCTCATGATGTTCTCTGAACGCTCTGCCCTCAAGGCTGCTTGAACCAACTGATAGTACCTAACATTTGGGGCTGACATCAGAGAAACTAACATCACCTTCAAGGAGTCATTCAAGCCTAACTCGAAGTGCTGACATTTGAACTCATCAGTAAGAACCCTTGGCGGTGCATACTTGCTAAGCTTATTAAACTCATTCTCATACTCAGCCATTGACATCGTCCTTTGCTTAAGACTTAGAAACTGCGCCCACTTGGCGTCCGTATATGCCTTAGTCACAAATCGATTATGGAACTCATTCTCAAAGAACTCCCAGGTTATAAGTTCAGGAATTTGAGGTTGACTAGTCACTAACCTCCACCAATCATAAATAGAGCCTTGTAACAAGGACACCGCACACTCCACTTCTTGTTCAGGTGGGCACTTAATCTCCCTTAACACCCTTTTCGTTCTTTTAATCCACATTTCCGCTTTATCGGACTCGTCCATACCCCTACCAAACAAATCCTCCGCTCCATGCTTCTTCAATTTCTCAATAGGTGCTACCGGTGCCGTCACTCTTTCAAACATTCTAGCCATGTCTTGTGAGACCTTAAGCATCGCCTCCAACGGAACCATAGGCACTTCAGGTTGCCCTCTAGGAGGTTGAGCCTGACCCCCAACTGATGGATCTCGCACAGGAGGATTCACACTCCCAGCTGACCCCTCCGGTGTCTCATACGAGGACTCCATCACGCTATAAAACATAGATATAGGGCGCATCAGGCCAACGCAATTCTAACAGACTCACTAACACACTTAGACCCAGAAACATCTAAACCAACAAGCTCTGATACCACCAAATGTCACACCCCAACCTATACCATGGAGACTTCTACCCAGCAGGAGGAAGAAGGGTTCGGATAGATATGAGTGTCACATTCCAAAATGAAGATCACAGCAATAATACAGAGAAATATATAATAACGAGATAAAATAAAGCTTCTTAGAAGAGACACACAGCGATACTGAACAGAATAAAATTTTCTTTCCATTTATATAGATAGACAAAATCTGTATATATTACAAAAGATTACATATACAAAGGCCCGAAAATATTGTTCCAAAAGGGCACACAAAACACTATATCTAATACAAAAGATAGGAAAATCTATACTACAAAACTTCGATCCCTAATTGCGATAGCCTTCCCGATGCGGTGCGCCCTGACTGAGCTTACCAAAACCTTCCACACCTACATGGATAAAACACCCGTGCTAAGCGAAATCGCTTAGTGGGGAACACAAAAATGCATAACCGCCACTCACAGTGACGTTAACAGGCAAAGCATATACTGATGGCACACTCATAAGTTAGTATCACATAAATTAAATCTGAGTAATCAACATCATTCAGATACCATGAGAAGTTTATCTTAACACATCATTATTCAGACTTCATACAAGTAAAATACAAAATAACCTGCTCGAGCAAAACCGTGGATAACAAGTACATATAGATACCTAGAGGCATCAATATTAATCACATCACATCGATGCCCGAGGGCATCAAGGCATTCTTTTCATTCTTGTTCCACAATACTTTCACATAGAATCTTTGGTAAGATTCAATAGGAAGATCATTAGGATCCATTCGGGGGACCTGATCAGGGTCCAAATCGTACACATGGCTGCAGCTATACATAACTCTATTAGGCATGCTTAACTATCCACTTATTTGGTTTGCAGGCTACGATCATCCAAATTAAATCTATGATCGAATTCAAATAGAAATCCTCCACTATTCAGAAACACTATAAACTTTATCAAAACGAGGCGTTAATTCAATGTTATTGAATATGCATAATCATTAATTTCACACTTAGATCTTACACTAATAAATGAACATTCATTACCAAAGCAGGATAGGTCATGGTGGTAACCAAATTCATTGCCACCGTGACATACCAAAATCCTGACAGAATGCAACCTTGACAGACCTCACGGTGGCAACCAAATCAGTCACCACCGTGACCCATGCCCTGTTGCGATAATTTCCAGCAAATCTACTCTAAACCACATCCAAAAATGCAACCCAGCACTTCATCCATTCTTTCTCACTTACATCATAATATACAAGTCAATTAACATGCTCAAATCAAATAATTACAAGATCAAACTTAAAATTTCTCAAAAGCAATATTTTTTCCTAAATGAATTTTATTCAACAATCTTAAACTCAAAACTTTACACTTGAAACAACTCACTTCAAATCGACAATATTCACATCATACACATACAAGTCCACTTAATATTGTTCATCAATTTCATAATAAAACCAATATCCAGCAAAATGCACAAACCATACAAACGTTCCCAAACCTGATCTCCTTTGCTCCTAATCGTGAGCTTCGCTTCCACTAGCTTTTTCTTTCCACTTAGATGATATAGGAAGCTCCTTTGAACCACAAATCAAACACAACCAGGTTTAATTCTAAGATGCCACATAATTGAAAATTAAACCTAGAGAAGAGGAAGAGAAGAACCTAAGACACAACTTTCATAAACTCACCCTTGAATTAAAGAGACACAAACCTAGCTATAACAATCACCCAAGGAAGGAGGGAAGAGCAGAAATATGTAAGGAAAGAGAAGGAAAGAAGAAGAAAAGGAAAAAGAAGATGAAAATGGCGTGAGGGAGAGGAAGGCAATGGGAAGAGGAAGAAGAAGCAAAATGGTTTACAGCTGTCCTCTCTCTCATACACCCATTAAATCATCCTAATCTTTAAGCCAAGTGTCACTCTCCCATAGGAAAGTGATCCCAAATGCATACCCTACTCCCATACTCTCATATACACACAACTATCATCACTTACTCACACCCTACTTCCCTATCCTTAAGCACATACTAACTCCACTCCTCTTCTCAAACATCACTAACATAAACACACACGTACATAAATTAACATGCATGAAACATCACTATGCACATAAGTACGTACACACATATATGCATTGACAGGCATAAACAGACTCAGACAGGCTCCAACTACTAGGGCGGTTTTGGGGTGTTACAAGAAGTGTAGAACGTAAGTGTTATATGATGATACGGAAATATTCAGTGTAAATGATGGTGAATTGGAGTATAGTTCCTAGATTTTTCTAATATAAGTGAATTTTGAGGATGAAATTCTTTTAGGAGGGAAGAATTGTCACAACCCAAAAAGTACCCTAGAAGGATTTATGCATATTGAGGATGAGTAGCGACCGAAGTTGTGCAAGTTAACGTGTTTGGTATGTCAGACGGACAATTTAAGAATTTAAGTGAAAGTTCCGATAAGTGTGGACAATGGTAAAAATTGTGAAGTATGGAATTTGGATTTAATTGAAAGGATAAAATTAGTTAAGTGGGCCAATTCGAAGGATTAGTAAATTATGAATATCAATGTTTAAGGTTATAAGAGTTTGAGGATTAAAAAGAGAATTTGATATAAATATCTATTTGTGGGTTATATACATGATTTGTGGGTTTTGATAGAGTGTGCATGCATAGAGGGAAGTAGTGTATGTGTTAGTGGAGTTAGTCTTGTGTGTAGTGTCATGCATAGGTTTAGGATGTGAGTGTTCAAGTTCCGCCAATTATAAGATGACATGTGGCAAGGATTTAGAGAGGGGTATAAAAGGCAATGAAAGAGAAAGAAAGAGCAAAATTTTTGCCCTAGCTCTCCCGTTCTTCCTCCCTCATGCCTTCTTCTCCTTCTCTTCTTCCCTTCCTATTTGCTCCATCTTGATCCTTCTTCTTTTCGTTGAGTTTGGTGGAAATTGATCAACTCAAAGAGATTATTTTGGGTAAGTTTTGTTGAGTTCTTTCTTTTTCTTCTTCTTCCTCTTTCTCTTGATTTATTAGAATGTGTTCTTAATCTAGGGTTTTGTGTTTGTGTGATTTCTTGGGTTTCCTTGTTTTAGAAGTGCCTACTCGTGATTCCAAGGGGAAACAAAATGCAAGTGGGAGTAGAGCTTGCTACTAGGAGCTAAGGAGATGAGGTATGGGAAGTTTAGGTTTTTGTGTGTATTTTTAAAGTTATTGTGATTTTTGGTTGGTTTTCTGGTTATTTATGAACTTGAAGTTGTTTAAGTATGTTTGAATGTTGTGTGTTTTGGATTAATTGAGTTTAAATGTTTTGATTGTGAGTTTTGAACTCAAGTGGGGGATTGAATGAGTTTTTCCAGCAAAAGTTCTAGTTTTATTAATTGGGGATTTTGATGATGTTAATAGCATGATTTAATTATGTTTATGTGTATAAAAGTTGGGTTTTGTGTGAATTATGAGGTCTTGAATGAGCAATTTGTATTGTGTTGAAGTTTGTTTTGAAGAGGGACTGGAAATCACGACTCTGTTGTGAGCGCGACATTGGTCGCAATCGCGATAGAGGCTGCTGAGCTTCTTGCAGAGGAGGAGTGCACGAGATGTGCACCTGTGCACGAGATGTGCATTTGTGCACGAGTCGTGGTCCCTCTTGTGTCCGCTTATTTTCCTCTATGGGTCGCCTTCACGAGTCGTGTCTCTGAGCATGACTCGTGATTGGTTCTTTTTCCAAAGGCAAGTCTAGCCACTGTCGTGAGCGCAACATCTTGTCAAGATCGCAACAGTCCCCTCTCTGTTTCAAAATGTTTTTGATAGATCTTCCTTTTTGCATGGTTTCTCACTTATGCTATGCATATATGATTTAAAATGTGAATTATTCAATGTGTTCCCATGCATAGTAATTATTAAAAAACGAGAATTTGATCTACTATTATTGTGTTATAAATGTATATGTATAATGAAATGTAAGCTTATATGTTAAGTTTAAACGAATCTATTATGATTACGTTTAATATGTTCTTAGGAATACTTTGATCTATTAAATCACATGTGATTAGTTTTGAATATGATAAATGTAATTGTACGTATGATATGCAAATATATGAATGCATGTGATCATAAAAGAATGTTACAAGTATTTAATGGGATATATATATATAAGTGAAACATGACGAATTCAATAATGATATGGAAAATTTAGCTTGCGTGAGTTAGTCGTGGATATATAGGCATGCCTATAGAGTTTAGATGTTGCAACCCTTTGTTCGGTTTTGGACCCTGATCAGGTCCCCGTTTGGTTCCTCGTGAACCTCAATGTGTATGGATCTTGTTTAAGATCCCCAATGTGAAAATGTTTTAAATGAGAAAAATATGATGTTGCTTTTCAAATCGTACCCACGGGTACCGCCATGTGTTCACTCGCTTATCCACCCCTTCGACTTAGTAGGCAATTAAAAGCATGAAATGATGTGAATTAATTGATAAGCTCCGTGATGATTTACAAATGATTATGTGAATAAGCATTTGATGCAATTGTGATAAATGCCATTTGACTTGTCCTCTACGCACTCCTCTGTTCTTGATCCTTTATGGACACCTATGTGGAAATGTGCGGTATCTCCGGATACCTATGTGTTTTGTATAATCAATCGATATCTGTGAAATTGAAAGTGATAAAGCAATCAATGTTTGCTCTAACGAATGTGTGTAAATGAATATTGATTTTCTAAGAGATTGTATGTGAATAAGGCATGTTATGAAATTGTTCAAAAGTTACGAATATGTTTGTCTATATGAAGTTTATATAAAGTATTATTGAAATATTTGATATACATGTTTTCTGTGGTTGAACATTCAGTAAATAAACTTTCTATATGTATATGTGTGTGTGTGTGTGTGTGTGTGTGTATATATATATATATATATATATATATATATATATATATATATATATATATATATATATATATATTTATATATATATATATTTGATATATGTTTCAATGAGAACACAGGTACGTTGATATATGTTTCAATGAGAACACAGGTACGTTAAGTGCTGTTTACCTTTGGAACTTTAGCCTGTGCAACTTTAGTAGGTATATTGGTAAGAAATTCATATGTATTTGTTTGTGGTTTTAATGAATACGGTGAATAATGTATTGATTGGTAAGTAAGATAGATAATAAGCATTACGCATGAGATAGATAACTGAATTTAGAAAATGACTTAAGATTAATTCTTGGATTATTTAAGTATAAAGGTTTTTATAGAACTACGTGGTTCTGATTTCCAACTATAGGGATATGTAGGAAGCTTGGAATAACAGTTTGAAGCCCGAACCAAATATGAGTATTGAAATTTTTTGCTTAGTTTTGAACAAGTAACGGTTTGATTAAATGAAAGGTTTTGATTTAAGTATTGATAGTATAATTTGTATGATTTTGAAATATTAGTAATAATGGGATTTCCTAAACTTTATATTTCGATTCTTAAGACATATTTCGGGAGTTTATGAAGTATAACTATCTATAGGGCCATTAAGTGATTTAAAGTATATGATAATTTATGTATAATGTGTTTTGATAAAAAAGTAAATAAGTATTTCTGGTTATGGGTTATAATACACTAAAATGTGTGAAATAACTTAAGTTTCAATACCAAAATAATGATATTCGTTGTAATAACTTAGCCGACATTCCTTTTTCGTTTATATACTTATATATATTGGTTTGCATGTGTTTGCCTCGGCAACCACTGTGAGTGGCTGTCCATTATTGTTTAGCCAGACTAAGCGTTATGACTTAGCACGATTGTTTTTCTGTGCAGGTTAGGAGATTAGAGTAGCGCAGCGGTCCACCGAGCCTTTGGCCAATGAGTTTGTAGAAGTTATAGGAAGTGTTATTGATTATGGGATGTAATTAAGTTTTATTTATTAGCCTTTGTAATAAGTTGTAATATCTTATAGTGTGAATAATGGTGTGTGGATAACATAGGTTTAGGACATGCATGTTTTGAGGTTATAATGTTAGAAATTTTATTGTCCTGATTCTGCATTGCCATGTGTGTCCTTGTCTGGTGGCACCTTCTGCTCACCGTAGCTCTTCACCCTTCGAAATGCTACGTGTGGGAGTTGGGGGTGTTACACTCACCAAGTTAGCCAATATCTCATGACTAATGTTAAGGTGTTGGCCTGTCACTATCGCCGACATACTCCATATCTCTATGCCACTGACTGATCTTGGGTTCTCAATTTGGCCCACTTTGGTATCATCACATCTACCCCAGCCAAAAGCCCCATCGCCTGGGAAAAGACTTTGCGGGTGATGCTAAAATGATCTCTTCAGACCCTAAACTATATGATACCCTCTTCAGTGTTCGGTCTATGAAACCCTCTGTATTGGAACGTGGCCAAGAACTCCCTCGTGATCTTCGGGTGAGTTTCGAAAGACGTTCTGAGAAACTCTGTCCACCCTGCCACCTCAAAAGTGCCTCAACCTCCTCTAACATCCCCATGCACTGGAGGAAGGGCCTAGAGATGTACATGCTGGCATAAAATAGGACGCGAGCCAAGTCCTCAATCCTCTCCTTCATATCCGGAGTCATCTATGCCGGAGCTTGAGATTAGAGCTGGTCCTGAGGAATGTTTCCTCTAGGGGTCATCCTGCATAAAAAATAAAGCTAGTTTTGCATTAACGCATGACATTTATAAGTAAACTAACTATATCTTTAATTTTTAGAAATTTCGGCAACATTTCGACTTAGATATGCCTAACTAAAAACATTTCGGCAACATCCCGGCAAGGATGTGCGTATATTGGCGACATCCTAATAAGTGCCTAATTGATGTATTATTTAGTATATATTTTATGTGAGTTTAAGAAGTTAATTATGTAAATATATGTATTTTTCATGTTATTTGTGTAGTTTACTTGTTTTTGTGTTTTGCAGGGTGATTTGAGTGAAAAGGAGGAAAAGATGCACGAATAAAGCAGAGAAGGTTAAATGGATGTGCACGAATCGTGATGGTGGAACATGACTCGTGAAGGGAGGAGTGACTGTGCAAAAAAAAAGGAAGAAAAGGAGAATAGAAGAGCACGAGTCGTGAAAGTGGGACACGACTCGTGCTACGTAAAGACACTGAAAGAAGGAAGAGTTGCCAAGGAAGAGGAGTAAGGTCACGAGTTGTGAAAAGAGATCATGACTCGTGACGATGCAGAAAGAAGCGCAAGGGAGAAAAGAAAGAAAAAGAGAAGAAGGAAGGGAAGTTGTCACGAGACGTGAGCCTAACGCACGACTCACGCAAGTAGGTCACGACTCGTGAAAGGAGATCACGAGTCGTGAATGGCTAGAGAGAAGGAAGAGAAAAGAAGAAAGAAAGAAAAGGAAAAAAGGTAATCCGTGTTCTTTCGCGAGCGAGACAGAACTATCCGTTGGGGTAGTTTTCTACGAAAAGTCATTTGAAGAAGCATAATTCTTCACCAATATTTGCAACTTTTGAAGGAGGGAACACAACTTTTGGAATTCTATAAATTTATATCTCAACTGTAATTTTAAGGGAGAGGATCATTTTTATTATAAGTTAAATATTGTTTATTTTCTGAAAGCTTTGTAGTTAAAAGTTCTTAGTTTGAATTCATGTTTTGAAGAGAAGATTAATTACAAGGAAGAAGATATCCTTTGTGAAAAGGAAAAGGGTTGAGGAATATTCTTCTTCATTTCTTATCTTTTTACTTCTTCTTTGTAACTATTAAATGCTGCATTGATGAACTTGAATATTTAATGTTATATTTTATTATTCATATTAATTTAATATTTTTGCTTGTAGAGTTTTCTATTGGTATTTGATGCATAAGTAAGTGTTTAGTTGAAAAAATGAATTCTTACTTAAATCGAATAGAAGTTCATCATTGAAGTATTATTTGAGAAATCACAATATTAAATGGTTGTTATAGGTTGTTTATTATTCCTGAAATTTATATGTATAAACCTCTAATTTATTAATGAAAATTGTGAGTTAGAATTAAAAATGCATGTTTTAGGCACTGTAATTTATGTTGAGAGAGTAAATTGGAACATTATTCAACTTGGCTTGCATGATAAGAATATACTTATAATTAAGAATAATCAATTCAAGTTCTATTTATCATTTTATCATCATTAATCTTTTGTCTTCTCCGATAATCAATAATTAGGTTAGATAATGTCTGATATATTATTTCCACTTTCATTCATAAAATTAATGATCATTGTAAAGAAGATTAATATTGAGTAGTAATAGTGTGTAGTAATTATCACATTCCTCATGGGATCGACATCTTTTGTACTATAACCGGTACACCGTATACTTGCGGAATTAGCACTTAGAAATAGGCTAACAAGTTTTTGGCGCCGTTGTCGGGGAGTGATTGATTATTTATTGCCATTATGAATCTCGATTTATGATTTTGGATTACAATATTTATTTCATTTTGTTTGTTTGTTTGAATAGTTTGACTTAGTTTTGTTGTGTTGTTTTTACATGATTTGATAGTTCACGCCTAGTACAAGGAGTTCTCAAGAAGAGATCCAACCTTTGAATCCTAAAATAGAGAGATTTTTGTCAAGTAACCGAAAATCTAACAAGAAGAAAAATAAGAATAAGAGACCTATCATGGCTGAAGAGGAAAATCCACCAAGGTTAATGGATTTTGCTACACCCGCATTGAGTGGTGCTCAACAAGGTGCGGTAAGGCCTACGGTAAATGCTAATCAATTTGAAATTAAACCTTCTCTTTTGAAAATGATTCAAAATAGCATTCAATTTTATGGTTTGGCAAATAAGGATCTTAATGCTCATTTGGCAAATTTCTTGGAAATTTGTGATACTTTTAAAATTAATGGAGTTTTAAATGATGTAATTAAGCTTAGACTTTTTCCTTTCACTTTGAAGGATAAAGCCAAGGCTTGGTTAAATTCATTAACGAGAGGATCAATAACCACTTGGGACCAATTGGCCCAAGCATTTTTATCCAAATACTTCCCTCTAGCCAAAACTGCAAAAATTATAAAAGATATCACAACTTTTGTGCAAAATGACAATAAATCTTTGTATGAAGCTTGGGAGAGATTTAAAGAATTGCAGAGAATGTGTCCTCACCATAATCTTCCAAGGGAGTTGTTCATGCAAACTTTCTATAATGGAGTGAACCCTACAAGTAGAGGGACTATTGATGCTGCAGCTGGTGGCTCTCTTATGATAAAAACAACAGAAGCTGCTTTTGAATTGTTAGAAGAGATGGCTATGAACAATTGTATGTGGCCAACCGAAAGAGTAAGAGAATCTAATTCTAATGCTAGGGGGGTACATGCCATAGATTCTGAGGTAGCTTTACAAGCCCAAATTGAGGCTTTAACTCGAAAGGTTAATAGTCTAGCAATGGGGGGAAGTCCATTAAATAGATGCACTATGTGTGGTCAATAAGGTCATATTAGTTAAAATTGCAATTTAGGATTGGCTAGTAAAGCGGAACAAGTGAATTTTATTCAAGGCCAAGGACGTGGTAATCCATATTCTAATACTTATAATCCTGGTTGGAGAAATCATCCTAATCTTTCATGGGGAAATAATAGTAATAACCAAAATAGAAGTGTAGGTTTCCAACAACCATAAGATAGATTTGGAGTATTTGAAGGGAAAATTGATAAATTAATTGAGGAGATTAATTTTAAGATTAGCTCTCAAGATCAGAACCAAAAGAAGCTTAAGGCAAAAATTTATCAAATTACTAAAAATCATGCTTCATCCATTCATAATCTTGAGATTCAATTGGATCAACTTGCCAGTTTCTTACGACCAAGAAGTTTAGGGTGTCTACCAAGCAATATGGAAGAAAATCCTAGGAAGCACATGAAATCCTAATATTTTATAGTCTCTTATTTAGTCTCTTATTTAGGTTGCTTAAATAGATTTTCTTTTTATATCTGTTTTATGTTCTATTAAGTTATTGTATGTCAATTTGTTAATTAATTTTTATATTTTTGTTTGTAATTTTACTAACACTGTGGATGTTTATTCTACAGGTAGAATTAGTAATGTTATTTATTGTGGAAAATAAAAATAATAATAAAAAATAAATGTGTGTCAAACTGATTGCCGCTGTTGCGAACGCAACAAACATCGCGATCGCGACAGCGGACAATGCTTCACGAGGGAGCGAGGCGATGCTTCTGTAGCGAGTATGATGTGCATCGCGCTCGCGACAGAATGTGCTGCTTCCCAGTGTCGCACGACTTGTGCTTGCAGTTCACGAGTCGTGCAGATTTGTCTAGGAAAGTAAGGGCCACTTCACGAGTCGTGAAGATAATTCACGACTCATGAAGCGTGTAGTGTAGGCGGAGTTTGAGTCGATTTTACAGTAAGTTATTTTGTTTTCTTGTCTTGTTATTTTTCTATTCATTTGATTAATTTTCTTTCTCCTCAGATTAATATGTTTAATTTCAATTAACTTAATTTAGATTAACCCTAATCCCTAAAAACACAAGATCAGAAATTGAAAGAGGGATAATTTTATTTCAAAACCCTAAACATCGTGACCTTTCGTATTCTTCCCTCTTCTTTTTTGTTTCACTTCACGTTTCGCGTTTCCCTCCTCTTTATTTTTCACTTTTCACTTAACGGTGTGCCTTTTCGTATTCACCAAACTTTTCAAGTTTCCCTCTCACTTTTATTCTTTCCTCTCTCGTATTCTGGTTCACGAGTCGCACACTCATCCCCCACACATTTTTCGATCTTTCATCTTCCTTCTTTCTTCTTCTTTCCTAAGTTAGCATTTTATTTGTCCTTTCATTGTTCCATTCTTTTCGATTTTGCTTACTCTTTATCTCCATTATTCTTCTCTCGCTCAATTAGCCTTGTTTATTTCTCTTTTCATAGTAGCTTTCTGTTTCTCTTCAACATCTGTCTCTTAACTAAAATGGTAAGAACTAAGAATCCATTATCTTTATGCATAGAACAAGCACAACAGGAGGCTGAAGAGGGAGATATTTCTTCTACTTTTGGTGCTGGTTTTTCCATCTTCACTGTGGACAAAGGTAGCAAATTTCTTGCTCTTCATGATCGCCCATTTTTGCAATGTAAATTTTTCCCCACAACACTGCTAGAATAGGTAGACATGCTAGATACTGTAAATGAAATGTTGTCATACTATGGTTTTCTGAGGTTTACCAATATGCATGAAAACATTTATCTTAATTTAATGTTAGAATTTTATAATACTTTGCAAAAGAATGAGGATAATGAAAATTGGTTAGATTTTCGATTGGATGGAAAGTCTTATACTCTGACCTATTTTATGATGAATAGGATGTTTGGATTTTCACAAACTGGTGTATTTGACCCGCCTAAATCTTTTAAACCTAATGTCATTTTTAACTAGTTTGCAAACACCATATAGAGCTAGAGATGCTAAATCCATGTTTATCAAAGATTTAAAATATTGAATTTAGCATAAGATTCTTGCTTCTTTGATTTTTAACAGGTCTGAATTTAATAGAGTTTCTTTTCATGTATTCTTTTTGATGTGGTGTGTACATAAGCGTAAGGATGTATGTTGGTCTTACTGGGTTGTTAATCAGTTGTTGCATTGTGTTAATAAACACGATTCACCTCTAACTCATAGGCACATCATTACTATTATTGCTAGAAATTTAGATATTGATCTTAATGCCTATCACAGAGATCGTCCTTGTGTTTATTTCACTAAAAATTTATTTGTGAGTGGAGAGGTTGTTAGTAGTAATTTTCAGGAAATCCCACCACACTCAAGGTCTTGTTGGAGGGATCTTCCAGGATCTTCTGCTCCATAAGATGAGGAGGCTGCTGCTGAGAGTAGTGACGATGCTATGCATGATGCTCCAGCTGATGTGCCTGCTGAACCTACTATGGGGTCTTCTTACTCTAATGTGCCAGCAATGCTTGAGCAGATTTTACAGAATCAATCCAATATGCAAGATCAGCTTTCTTTTATAGATAGAAGACAAAGGAGGCTTGAGCATAAGGTGGACACATTTATAGCTGAAGCTGGTTATTTGGTTCTATCACCTCCACCTTCACCATAATTAGGGGAGTTCTCTTCACTTTTCTTACTTTTAGTTTATTTTTGTTTTTCTTCTTTACTTTTCTCTCATTTCTTCACATTGAGGACAATGTTGGTTCTAAGTGTGAGGGATTGAGTATGCTTATAAGTTTGTTTATTTTGATGAGTTTTTGTTAGTATGTTTTATATATTAGTTATTTGTGTGATTCTATTTTTCAATTAGGCTTTTTTCTGAGTTTTAGTATAAGGCATTATTCAATTGGTATATTATATAGGTTGTTAAGTCATTTATCTTTTATGCTCATTTTTCTAGTTTTTCAAATTTTAAGTATGTGTTTTAATTTTTTCAAGTTATGTTCTTTTACTCTTTGCAACATTATAGATTATTTAATCTTTTTACTAACTATGTTTTAAAGTTAGAATTTGCTCATTTAGTTTAAAATTTTAAAATTCTAGTTGCCTATAGAAACTATAGCCATAATACTTATCCTTATATCTTTTCAATAATGGATGAGGAGATAGAAAAAAAATAAAAGAAAAAATAAAGTGGGATGGAGCATAAAATGCACCCACTAAATTCATAAAAAGAAAAGAAAAGCAAGATGTATATCCAAAATAGAAAAGTATGGGATGGAGCGTAACACGCACCCATACTACATTTTCTTGCTATTAATGGGATAAAAATGAAAAATATACTCATGATTCAAAACAAAAAGAAGAATCAAAAGAAAAGAAAAGAAAAGTCTAAAAATGCCATGAGATTGGATTAAGGGTGAGTGTGCTTACAAATTGTCCTAAAATGCAGCTAGTAACTTTAGAATTTTAAAGTTTATGATCAATATTCTCTTTTTAAAGCATGTTTAGTTTGGGACTCTATAATCCTGATGTTGGAATGAGTAAAATTTATTGAGTTGTTAAATTTTCAATACATGTTTTAAAATTTGATTAATTGATATTTTGAGTATGTAAGGTATTTGATTTCTTTTATGAAATGCCTTATGAACAATGCTGTATAATATGATTTACTTAGTGTATGTTGATATTAAATTTTCTTATTCTTTTCTCTTGCTTAAGCACAAGCAAGGTTTAAGTTTGCGACATCATAATAAGTGCCTAATTGATGTATTATTTAGTATATATTTTATGTGAATTTAAGAAGTTAATTATGTAAATATATGTATTTTTCATGTTATTTGTGTAGTTTACTTATTTTTGTGTTTTGTAGGGTGATTTGAGTGAAAAGGAGGAAAAGATGCACGAATAAAGTAGAGAAGCTTAAATGGATGTGCACGAGTTGTGATGGTGGAACATGACTCGTGAAGGGAGGAGTGACTGTGCAAACAAAAGGAAAAAAAGGAGAATAGAAGAGCACGAGTCGTGAAAGTGGGACACGACTCGTGCAACGTAAAGACACTGAAAGAAGGAAGAGTTGCCAAAGAAGAGGAGTAAGGTCACGAGTCATGAAAAGAGATCACGACTCGTGATGATGCAGAGAGAAGCGCAAGTGAGAAAAGAAAGAAAAAGAGAAGAAGGAAGGGAAGCAGTCACGAGACGTGAGCCAAACGCACGACTCACGCAAGCAGGTCACGACACATGAAAGGAGATCACAAGTCGTGAATGGCAAGAGAGAAGGAAGAGAAAAGAAGAAAGAAAGAAAGAAAAGGAAAAAAGGCAATCCGTGTTCTGTCGCGAGCATGACAAAACTATTCGTCGGGGCAGTTTTCTACGAAAAGACATTTGAAGAGGCATAATTCTTCACCAATATTTGCAACTTTTGAAGGAGGGAATTCTATAAATTTATATCTCAACTGTAATTTTAAGGGAGAGGATTATTTTTATTATGAGTTAAATATTGTTTATTTTCTGAAAGTTTTGTAGTTAAAAGTTCTTAGTCTGAATTCATGTTTTGAAGAGAAGATTAATTACAAGGAAGAAGATATCCTTTTCGAAAGGGAAAAGGGTTGAGGAGTCTCCTTCTTCATTTCTTATCTTTTTACTTCTTCTTTGTAACTATTAAATGCTGCATTTATGAACTTGAATATTTAATGTTATATTTTGTTATTCATAATTTAATATTTTTACTTGTCGAATTTTCCATTGGTATTTGATGCATAATCCTTAGAAGTAAGTTTTTAGTTGAAAAAATGAATTCTTACTTAAATATAATAGAAGTTCATCATTGAAATATTATTTGAGAAATCAAAATGTTAAATGGTTGTTATAGGTTTTTATTATTCCTGAAATTTGTATGTATAAACCTCTAATTCATTAATGAAAATTGTGAGTTAGAATTATAAATGCATGTTTTAGGCACTCTAATTTATGTTGAGATAGTAAATTGGAACATTATTCAACTTGGCTTGCATGACAAGAATATACTTATAATTAAGAATAATCAATTCAAGTTCTATTTATCATTTTATCATAATTATTCTTTTGTCTTCTCCGATAATCAATAATCACATTAGATAATGTTAGATATAGTATTTCCACTTTCATTCATAAAATTAATGATCATTATAAATAAGATTAAAATTGAGTAGTAATAGTGTGTAGTAATTATCACATTCCTCGTGGGATCGATATCTTTTGTACTATAATCGGTACACCGTATACTTGTAGAATTAGCACTTAAAAATAGGCTAACACATCCCGGCAAGGATCACTACAAGAAATTAGAGAAATGGAGACGAAAAATAGAGACGGATTTTCATCTCTAATAAAAAATAGAGACGAAAATAGAGATGGAAAATTTTCGTCTCTATTTGGTCGGTTGCTAAAATTAGCGATGAGAATTTTCTGTCTCTAAATTAATTCTCTTTGCATCTCTAAAAATGGAGACGGCTAATGGATTCCGTCTCTATTTTTTAGAGACGGAAAATAGTTTCCGTGTCTAAAAATAGAGATGAAAATATAATTTTCGTCTCTCTTTTTAGTGACGGAAAGAGAATTTTCGTCTCTAATTTTTAAAGGGTTTTTTTTAATCTAAAAAGTAATAAAAAATATAAAATTTGAAATTACCTTAGTTTATATAATGAAACAAATATTAAATAAACATTAAACAGTTTTTTAAAAATGTATTTTTCAATGTATTAATATATATAAAATTTAGTGACATTATAAATGAACGAGTCTGGAAAATCTAAAAATAATAACCCAGGTGGAGGTGAATGGGGACGATCAGCAGATGGTTCTTGCATATCAGCAGGTAATCTTCGGCTAATGAAGTCCTCTAGCCTATTAATATGGTTCATTAGTACATTGACCGTGCTACGCAGCTCAATGACCTCATTACTAGTTGCCAGCCTACTAGCAGTAGCCATAGAGGATGATGGCGCACGCGAATAGCAGACATTCACATAGGAGCCCAAACCAAAAACCTATCCACGGTGGTCCCTACCGCCAACTGCGTCTAAATATACTCAAGCATGATCTACATTATCGTCGTCCGCCTACTGACTCTAAAGACTTTCCACCACTCGCTCCTATAATAAAAATTATTCGAATGTTATGTAATTGTAAAATGAAACTATTAAGGGGCATGTATCGAATGAAAACCCACTCGATTATTTTTTGTATATGAAATTCAATTAATACTTAAATCCATTTAATTTTCTAAATTAAAATCATAAAATTTTTTTGAAAAAACGGACAGACTTTCCATTATATGGGTCCCTATCCTTCTGTCAAACAATAACAAATTTAACACTTCTATAAAGTATCAACACATCTCAACTCCATTACAAAGCCAATGGAATATCAAATTTTTCCATCCACCTCAAACATGCAAATAAAGGGGATAAATTCACCAACAGTTGTGACTTTATCTTTTTAAGTCATACAATATACAAAATAAGCAACTAAGCATAAGTAACTATACTACTAGATTTTTAATTTCATTTAAGCATCACACCAAATCACCATATTCCGTTATTATAGTATCATTATTAATTGCACAGTCGTTACAGTTAAATTTCAGCATGGCCACGAAAAGCAAAGCATTTTCCCAAAACACTAAATATTAACACATTATTATCTAATTAAAACAACATAACTCAAACATATACATGGTATTAACAAATTAATTTTAATACATAAGACACTTACCTTGACTAAAGCAACCAGTAAGCTGCGATGGTTCGGCGCATAGGACAGGTTAACGCGGATCCTAATGCGGTGGTGACGGGTACATGCAATAACAAATAAATTATAATTTATAAATATTAACTTTTAGTTATGTATGACACATTCGTAATACAAACTTAAAAATAAAAATTATATTTATATCAACATACAAAAAAAAAATTAAACATAATTTTTATAAATTTAAACATCACTATAAATAATAATAATTACATAACAAAGTTATTATAGTTAATAACATTATACACAATACAAACAATAAAATACATAAATAATTTATACATGAATAAATATACCACAAAAATAAAACAATGTAATATATAATTTTAACAAATATACCGTAACATAAAATATATTTATATCAACATATTAAAAAAATAAACATAAATTGAATAATTTTAAACATCACTACAAATAATAACAATTACACTACAAAATTAATCATATATTAACTATAATAACATTCTACACAATACAAACAATATAAACCATAAAAAATTTATACATGCACAAATAAACCCCAAAATTAAAATAATATAATAGAATATATATATACACGAAAATAATAGATTTAGCCAAATTAAAAAAATAAAAAATTTGGTTATAGGCCACAATTTAAAAAAAAATAAAATGTAAACATAATAAGCATTTTGATACTATATAATATATATGTAGACAC
The DNA here is from genome assembly GCA_947683425.1 of Excoecaria cochinchinensis. Classification (NCBI taxonomy): domain Eukaryota; kingdom Viridiplantae; phylum Streptophyta; class Magnoliopsida; order Malpighiales; family Euphorbiaceae; genus Excoecaria; species Excoecaria cochinchinensis. Next base: position 1,713,631 of record CANTUQ010000027.1, on the reverse strand, counting down.
AACGCACTACACATAGACTCATAAAAACCGAATTGACAACATATACATATACAATATACATACACCTCAATATATAGTAATTTTAAATAGCACTACAAATAATAACTAAATACACAAAAATTAACAACATGCCCAATTACACCTCAAAATACATTACAATTCAATATACATACACAAATTAGACATAACTATATATTCAAATAATTAAATACCACATTCAAATAATATTACAAAAAAAAATACACAACAAATGAAATAAAATTAAAATAATTATACACCCAAATATAACACTATATTAAAATAATACAACATTAAAATAACACATAAATATAATACTGACAAATTAAAATAAATTAAATTAACTAATATAAATTAATTAAAATAATACAAAATAAATATAAAACATTAACAAACAAATTAAAATAAACAAAATACATAAATATAAAACATAAATAAAATACTACATTAAAATAATAAAAAATATAACAATGCAGAAAAAAATATACCTATAAAGCAGATCTGGCCGGAGAAGAAGCTTCACTGGCGGCGAGGAAGCAAGGAGCAGCAGCAGCGGCGGGGAAGCAAGGAAAACATACGAGCGGCGGCGGGGGGGAAGGAAGGATCACGGACAGCAGGAGTGGGCGGCGCACCGTGTGGCGTTGGCGCGGGGGAGAGGGAAGGCATCGGTCGGCGGCGGGGAGGTGAAGGTGCAGATCTGTCGAAGAGGGGAGGGGAGAAAGGGGGGAAAGAAGAAAGGGAGAGAAGGAGAGAGAAAAGAAAAGGGGTTTAAATACCTCGAAAAATAGAGACGAAAATTGCTTTTCGTCTTTAAATAGAGACAGAAATACGAATTTCGTCTCTAAATTTAGAGACGAAATTTTATTTTCATTTCTATATAGAGACAAAATTTTATTTTTGTCTCTAAATAGAGACGGAATGTTCCATCTCTATTTAGAGACGAAAAAAATTTACGGTCGCTATTTTCGGTCTCTAAATGTGGAGGTAACCAATCCCGCCATTTTTAGCGACTGAATTTAGAGACGGAAAGATTATCGTCTCTAAATAGAGATGAAACTCAGTTTTTGTCTCTATTTAGAGACGAAAATCAGTTTTTATCTCTATTTAGAGACAAAAATCTTTTCGTCTCTAAAATTCCGTCACTATTTAACAGTTTTCTCGTAGTGGATGTGGCTAACTGACAAAATTTTGGTAGCATCCCGGTAAGGATGTGCCCAACTTCTTGCATGAAAAGCACTAAAAAAAGGACAGGCTGTAACACCGCTTACCCATACGTAGCATACTGTATGATAATATAGGCAATATGTAATGATGAGTGAGGAATGCTACAGGCGAAAATACGCAGGGAATAATATATAAGCATAGCTACATAATTTTTTTTTCTACTACATAAACATTCGCATAATAGAAAAGACATTCATATAAATAGCATTACACTCTTTATTAACATCTTATTACATGCCAATCACTTAATACAACATTAATATAGAAATTACATTCCAACCATTATCTAAAACCTCTAAAGAACCTCTACTACGGACTGGTTGGCCCAACTGTTGCGGATTATCCTCTGCGACATGACTAACTCCAATCCTGCATGGATACACACCCATGCTAAGCATAAAAGCTTAGTGGGGAAAAACACATAATATGGGCGACCATTCACAATGGTCGTCAGTCACAACACACAATAAATATCTAAAATAAAATCACTTGAATATAAATACATGTTCAAACAAACTCAAAAATCTTATTTATTAAACACATAAAATTGACGATAAATGAAATATTTTAATCATAATCATTTACAAGGTCAAACTGGATGACAATCTTAATTAATACATGCTTTTCAGGTTTTATTATTCTTATAACTCATGTCACACATATCATTATATTTAGCCTACAATCAATTCTCAAAACAAAATAATCTCCACACATCAAAGAGTCATGAGTAAACAGCTAATAATCTAACTTCATATCCCAGTATATAAATGCATGTTATATATATAGTTACTTTCATTTAATCACTTACTTCCACTCGTTTCATTACTTTTGTGACATTAACTCATGTTAATATTTCAAAGGGAATAACTAAAGCTGGACCATGTAAGCTTTCAAAGATGTTACCACATTTTCGTATAAGGATCCTACTGGATACAACACATAGGTGCGTGGAGTGCAAACTCATGTCGCATATAAGTCACAGCAGACAATGTGCTCACATTCTTATTAAGTGCCTAATCTTATACAAGTATTCACATATCTTTATCAATTCACACTTAGTATTCAATTCACATATTCTCGTTCATTTAATGCCTGCTAAGTCAAAAAGGTGGATAACGAGTAACGCATAGATACCCGAAGGTATCAACACTATTCTCGTAACGCATAGATACCCGTAGGCATCAAAACAATCTTTTCTTTTTGTTCCAGAAACATATTCGCGTGGGATCTTGAACAAGATCCAATACACAGGGATCACGAAGATCCAATACACAGGGATCTCGAAATAGTGGATAACGAGCGAACTGACATCACCTTACGGGCACGAATCGAAAATTGACATCACCTTATGGGTGCGAATCGAATACTGACATCACCTTACGGGTGCGAATCGAATACTGACATCACCTTACGGGTGTGAATCGAATACTGACATCACCTTACGGGTGCGAATCGAATACACAAAAGAGTTCGCGAGGAACCAAACGGGGGACCTGACCAGGGTCAAAACGTAACTGAGGCTGCAGCTAAAAGACTCTATTAGGCATGCCTAATTATCCACTTGCTAGACTCTAGCAGGTCATGCATAACACAATTTACATTCCAATATTCATTACATATAGAGTTCATACTTGAGCATAACTCACTTTACTATTACATATAACACATATTATTTTAGCATAGCAAAACACACAATTAAATGATGTTAGATAAATAAAACAACACTAATTAATAATTGAAACCAAACACAAGTGGAAAAGGAGTGAAAAGGAAAGAAGTCAAAAATCTGCATATAAGGAGGACAGTAGCATTTTACACGGCGGCATGGTCAATCCATACCGCCGTGAAAGATAGTTTACACGGGGGTATGGCTTAGTCCATACTGCCGTGTAACATGTCCAACATAGCTGGACAGAGGCATTTTACACGGCGGTATGGAACGTTCCTTACCGTCGTGCAAGATGTCTTACATAGCTCCAAACAAAGGCGTTTCTCACGGCTGCAAGGGAAACCCATACTGCCGTGGGAAACGCACAGCTCAAAAACATATCTGGGCAGTAGCGTTTTACACGGCGGTATGATCCTTCCCTTACCGCCGTGTAAAACCACGGCCTTGCAATTTCTGAAGGTTTCCTCGATCCACACGGTGGTGAGCCTAGGCCTTACCGCCGTGTGACTTCTGGAAATTCCAGAAATCGCAGACTGTCACTCCAATTCCGAACCCAAAACCACACACATCACAATTCACACATTTAAACCATAACATCAACCTCACACTTACCTTTCCTACCTGAGATACAAAGCCAATCATGTAAAAACATACATAATCATCTAATTAATTCTAACCTTAAGAAATCACACTTAACAATTCTCATACATGCATGATTCACCAAAATCACAATGTTAAACTCACCCAACTAAATTCTAGGCTCAACATACTAAAAAAATCAAAGCCCATATACCAAATACACATAAACATCATACCAATATTCAGCATCCAAACCACACAAAATCATCAAACACCCAACACATATAAGAATAATCCCAAACAATTCATGCATAAAATCATATTAAAACACACAAATTACTGGAGATCAAACACACTTGCACATTCCCGTTCCAAGGAGAAATGAAGGCAGAGACAACCCAAACTCAAAATAAAGAATACAGAGCTCCCAACCTGGAAATTGAAGATCCAAAATCACTCTTCAATCTTCAGTCCTTTACTTGTCCTTAAGCTTCCTCTTGCAACCCAAAGCTTGCACAAACCAAAACCCAGAAATTACTCTTTCAAAACCCTCTTTAATCTTGCTTTAAAGCTTCCCAAAATCACTCCTTAGCAAGCCAAACTCCAGCCAAAAGAAAGAGAAGGAGGAAGTGCAAAAAATAGAGGAAGAGGGAAGAAAGGAGAACGTGAGAGGGAGGAGAACGGGAATGCCCATCTTCCTGTGTTCCCTCTCTCTCTCTCTTTCTCTCATTTTCTTTCTTTCATATTCAATGCACACCTACCACTCCACATGGCAGCCTCCTATTGGTCCAACCCAAAATATCTTGACTTTTATGCTTTGGTCCTTTGGCAAACTCCACTTAATTCCTTGGCAAACTTGCACTTTACTCACTAAGATATAAATTCCTCACTTAAACTTTAATTACTTCTTCAATTAGATCCTTAATTACTCAAATTCCACCTGCACAAATTACCGAAATACCCGTCACTTATCCGACTTAGCATGCACATTCCGGCTAGGCCCGATTTGGGGTGTGACAAGGACTACCCAATGATGAAATTAAGTGTGCCTATTTATAGGCAAAAATGAAAGCTGAAAATGATGATTTCCTTGTCAAATTGATTTATTAGAAATAAATAAAAAATATATTTAAAAAAAATATTTTAAATGTTTTAAAAATTATTTTTGAGATAAAAAGCGTATATTTTGAAATTATTGTGTTTTAGAAAAAAAATTGAAAAATCACGAGTGTCAGGCTGCGGTTGCGCGTACGGGGCGCGCTCGCTCGTACGCGCTTCGTGCGGCGACACCCATAGGGCGGGTGATGCCTGTGCGCGCCCATGCGTGGCTGATCAGCCCCCAATCCGTTTTTTCGCTATTTTTGCTCATTTTTCTTGCATAATTTAATTCTAAAAGCTTTTTATCTTCCAACTCTTCAAATTATTCAATTTTTTGGGTTTAATGTGAGTTAAATTAATTTAATTTCTTTATAAAAAATCTGAATTTTGTGTGGATTATAAAATGATTTTTAGAGAGAATTTTTAGTGGGGGATTTTTCTTAAGAAAAATACACTTTCTCTCTTTTTTTCTCTTCTTCTTTTTATTTTTTTTCCTTCTTAAAAAAAAATCTCCAAGTATTCTTGTAGACACCGGGTCTTGAGGTAGTCCAGGTTAGAGTTACCCAATGAAGAGATCCATATTGGTTTCCGGATAAATGGATGGAATTCAGAAGTTTTCGTCTTTCGGTTTCACAAGGATTAAAATCTTTTTCGCTATAGAGTGAGGTTTTGAAAGAGTTTGGGAAATTTTGCTTGAAATTGGAATTTTTGCACCACAGACGGGATGGCCATCTGAAGTAGGGATGCCCGTCCCTACTTGGGGTGATCCCCGTCTCTATGCATAGTAGGGACGGCCCGTCTGTAGCTAGGGACGGACACGTGTCTAAGTAGGGACGCCCGTCCCTAGTCCCGCGATACGGCCCGTCTGTAGCTAAGGACGAACACGCGTCTGAGTAGGGACGCTCGTCCCTAGTCCCGCGTTACAGCCCGTCTGTAGCCGAATTTCCACGCGTGCCCTTAGTAGGGACGCCCATCGATAGTTGCAGGGATGCCCGTCGGTAGTGGATCTGATCAGTTATCGTGGATCTGATAAAATTTTATCCCTTATATTTCAAATTTTTGGTAAGATTTGGTTAAAAAATTGAATTTTAAAACTCCTTTTAAAATTCAAACTTTAAACTAATGCTTATCTGATTTTATCTCCAAAAATTCTATAAATTGAGAGGTAAAATTCATTTTTAGGGGTTAGAAAAATTTAACAAAAAAAATTATTGGTGGAGAAAATTAAACACTTTTTGAGAGATTGGAATTTTTAGAAAGGTTTTTGTGAGCAATTTACGAAAAAGCTATAAAATCTCTATTTTCAGAATTTTATTTGACAAAAATTCTTCCAGTTAATTGATTTGCTCAAATTGTTCTTGTGAATTAAGCCAATTTGAGGTAACGAAATTCATTTGTTTCTATCAATACAGCTAATTCAAACATTTGATCGCTATTAAATTTTCAAGAAGGGAAAATACAAATTTTCTTACTTTGATCTTTTTTTATTTGATCCTTGTAGAGCGTGCGGGGAACGAAACCATCTGATATTCACCCAAAAAGATAAAATCCGAGGGTAAACATTCTAGATTAGCACTTGTGTGATTTAATTAATTTATATTAATCGTTTTCATTTTTCCTTTTTTATCTTTTAAAGTTTCCTATTATTTTCTTTTCTTTATTTTATTCATCAATTTTGATACTGACATGTTTATTCCGATGAGTTATATTTTGACCATTTTGGAATTGGAGTTGTCAATGATGCTGGTCGAGCCAATCTGAGCATTTTCATACGGGTTCTTTCTTCACCCTTGCTTTTTTATTCATGTTATTATTAAGATTATTTCAATGTCGTTAAAGTGAAAAGGGCAAAATATTTTATAGTAATTATTTCTTGAAAGTTGTGGACCAATGTCCTATTTTTTTTATCCAACAAAATTGACACATTTTAAAAACCAGTTTTTAACAAATATGCATGGGAGGACCAATGTCCTCATCATTAATGAATACCACAATTTATGCATGATTTGGATTTTATTTACAATGGGGGTTGTATTCCGCCCCTAGTTTTATTGTAATTTATTTTGAGAATGTTTATTTTAATAATGCTTTACTTATTGCTTTTGACGTGAATGATTGCGCCTTAATTAAATGCATCATATGGAAAGTTGGTGAAACAATGAATTCAAAACTTAATCATAATATTGATCAAGGTATAAATAAATGAGAAGTTCCAAACTCACTCTGGTCTTTGGGGCTCAATAAGGCAAGAGGTCTAGGACTTCTAAGACACCTCTTGAGTCTCACTAAAAGACTTAAATTTACAAATCCTAGGCTCCAGGGGGTAGAGGCTAAGACCTCCAAGATCTCTCTGGCTTGCCCAAGATGGATATATATGCGCCGTCTTAGGCTCAGTGAGGCTAGACGACCCTCCCCAATGTTCTATTAGGTGGCGACTCCAAGAAACCTCATTATTGCCCAAAATAGACACAGTTGTAAATACCTTACAAGCTTTAATAAATCCCATCCCGATCGCCCTAAAGAGGGCTTTCGGGAGGCCATGGGGTTCGACGCGCGTCACAGTGGTGACTCCGTTGGGGACATACTCGAGATTTTGATTCGAAAGTACCTCGATTAAAAATTATAATTTAGTTTTAGTTTAAAAATTTCACCTTCTTTCAAAACTGCATTGCATCACATTAGAGCCTTAGATATACGATAGTTTGGTCCCTCTTTCAGCCCCGGTGTGTTCCCGAAGCACGACCCTACGTTCACTCAATGTAGGGAAGTGTTAAGGATAATCACCAGCCCAAGTCTCATACCATTATGGTATATTAAATGGTGACCCAATCAGTCGTTACACTCATGATGAGCTAGACCCGTTGGCAGGGACCATGCTTGGGTAGCCTTAAAGTAACCCCACCTTTTGACTAAAGCTCATGTAATGGAAATAGTTACTTCCCCTAGGTGGTATGAACCTTAATACTATGCTTGCTATGTGGATCATTATGTATCGGACAAGCCTAGATAATTTGATGGGTCACCTAATCAAAGGATTTCATTCCTAGATAGGCCCGTGTCAATTAGTTCGGGCTACCCAAATACATAACAATCATAACCCATGCACTTGTACATTAGTTAGGAGAGGTTATGCTGCTGGTTTTCCACCGTGCACCATACGCGTCCATCGGGTTCCCTGTTAACCCATGGATCAATCCCACCTAGGAAAGAGACTATGGCCTCGTGTGCGGGAGTAATAAGGTTGGAAGGACCTATGTGCTTGCATATGGTTTGTAAATGTTACATAGCACGATCATGCATCTAAGCACATTCATGCATCATCCTAACCTTTTGCGTTTTTTAGCCATCATAGATTCGCCTAGGTGGACAAGAGGGTCTCGGGGGCGACTACGCAAAAATCCATTCTTTGAGTTACCAGAAAGGGTAGAGTATCCGGACACCTCTTCTGAAACCAGCGATGCTACTTCGGCTCAGTTTTCTTTACCCGAAGAAATGGCAAACTCACCAAGAGGGGCAGATGCCACCAGGGCAATGATAGTAGAGGAAGTGGGTCGAAGGCTTAAAGAGTTTGAGAACCGTATGATGGCGATGATGGCCACTTTGGGTCAGCAAACGGCCCCACAAAACCCACCACCTCCTCCTATGAGAAATAATGAAAGGGGGGAGGTCAGAGAAGACTTCCAAGAGGAAATTCGCATGCCAGCTGTAAACTTAAGAGCCACTACTTCAGGGGCGCAACGGGGAAAACCAGTCCCAAGGCTAGATGATGATTGGGAAAATGAGGAATATGAGGAACGTATGTCTGAGAAAGGGAAAGCCCCTCAAACTGAAGAAGCCATCTGAAAGAAGATGGAGGAGAAATTTGAAGCAATGACAAGAATGCTAACAAAGGGTCGAGTGATGAATCCAGAAGAAAAGGAGTTAGAAGGAGAGGATCTAGTCCCAATGAACTTTAAAATGTTGGATGTTCCGAAGTTTGACGGCACTTCTGACCCCATGGCACACATAAAACAGTACTCGCTGGTAATAAAGGGCACCACTTTGATAAAAAAAAGCAGAAGATTGAGTACTTTTGCTTGAGTTTGACTGGCCCAGCAATAGATTGGTACCATGGGCTCGATCGCCGAACTAAGGAGGACTGAGATTTATTGATGGAGGAGTTTTTGAGGCAGTACGACTGCAGTACAAGGATAGAAGTGACCTTGAAGGACCTAGAGCTGTTATAGCAGAAGGGAGGTGAGTCCTTCCATGAGTATCTAACCCGGTGGAGGAATCGAGTGATGGAAATAAAGAGGAAACCGGATACTCAGGATCAAATATGACTATTCAAAAAAAATGCAAGCCCATATTTGAGAGAAGGATTGAGGATGAAAGGATTGAAGGACTGGGAGTCTCTAAAGGACATCGCTATTGAGGCCGAGGGAGAGTACCTTATTAAGAGAGCAGCTAATGAGAACTATCCCAAGAGAGGTAGCAGTAGCTAGGGGGCAAATAGACCAGTAGGTTTCGCTAGTGGCGCACGGAAGACTGCTAAGGTATCAGCAGCTAATGCTACCCCAAGGCATTTTTCCAATCTTGGAAGGTCTTTATCATGGGTGCTGAGAAGACTGATGAAAGAGGGTAAGTTACAGCCTATGCCACCCAAGCCTGCTAGAACTCAAGGCACGCAAGGACATAAGGATGATGAGTATTGTGCATATCATCAGCACACTGGGCACATCACTGATAACTGCAAGACGTTGAGGCACGCAATCCAAGATCTAATTGACTCAAAATAGATCACCGACCCAGAGAAGAGAGGAGGTCAAAAGAAGGCTGGGTACAACAGTATGCCCCCGCCAGTGAACATGATCGGGTCCAGTTTGCCCGAGGAGTTTGTGCTAAGGGAATTGTACGGCAACGATGTCCGCACTGCCGTCACGAACCTCCATGAGGGGAGTGAAGAAGGGCTTCCCGCTGAAGTGATCGATTGCTGGTCCACTGATGTTAGTGGAACTCAAAATGATGAATCTGAAGTATCTTCCGACCTGTAGAACTCAGAGGAGGAAAGAGAAGAAGCAAAGAAGAAAAAAGTAGGAGCTGTGACCCGGAGCAGAAGGGTAGCTCTAGAAGTTGAGAAGCCCCAGGAGTTGGTTGAGGGAAGAAAGGGAAAAGAGCCAGAAGAAGATTCGATTGTTAAGCAACTAAAAAAGACGCCGGCTCAGATTTCCATATGGGATCTTTTGAGATAGTCGCCGTCGCATAGGCAGAAGGTGGTAGAGGCTTTATGCGAGGCAACTGTGGCAACAACTATCTCGCCTACGAAACTTCTGGATGTAGTGAAGGGAGGATCAGGAGAAAATGTTATTTTTACTAGTGCTGATTTGCCGGCAGAAGGACGCAACCATAATCGCCCTTTGTACATAAGTGCACAGATTAACCAAAAGCACACCGCTTGCGTAATGGTAGATGATGGCTCTTCAATAAATGTGTGCCCACAGGTGGCAATGGCGGCTTTTGGGGTAACAGAGAATATGTTAGCCAAATTTGATCTCACCATCATAGCCTATGACAACTCACGTAGACATGCTTCGGGGACATTCACGGCAGTAGTGAAGACAGGGCCCGTAGAGTCAGAAGTGGAGTTTGTGGTGCTACCTATACCCGCCAATTTCTCTGCTCTTCTAGGTAGACCATAGTTTCATAAGTTGGGTGGAGTCCCCTCTACACTTTACTAGTTGGTAAAAATACCTCATGAGGGCTAGATTGTGACTATAAGGGCTGCCCGGGAGAATCAGGTTTCAGTACTGGAGATTGCTAGGCAGCCATTTAGTCCTGTTGCCATGATAAGCGAGGAAGAGCAGAAAGAAGAAAGCCCCCAGGTACTGAATATGATGAAAAAGATGTCGTTCCTTCCTGGCACAGGACAGGGCAAGAATTCTCAGGGGATGCCAACAGCTGTCACCACCAAGGGTCAAAAGGACAAAAGGGATCTAGGATACACAGGTGCTGTAGAAAGAGGTGAGAAGTCGAAAATGGACATTCCTCATATACGGAAGACTTTTGTGCCAGAAACTGCAACATGTGCCTATACAGGGGAAGATGAACCGCAATGGCTGGATGGAAGGTTTGTGCCAGGGTTCGAGGTCTTCAATGATGTCTATGACTGGGACATTGGATCGATCAAGCCAGCGGAGGGCTTTTGGGATGAAGAAATCATGACCAGTAGGACAATTTGGGATCGTGAGATGCCTGAAGAAGTAATGACTGAAAGGATGGTAGCCACCCAGCTGAAGGGGGAAGCAAAGGTAGAGGAAGCCATGCAGGAGTTGATTGGGGGGCCTCCGAAGAGCCGAAGTGATGCAGGACCATCAACCGCGGTAGATGCGCTAGCAGTGGAGGAAGAGGAAAATAGTTTAGATTTTCTTTTTGCTCTAGAACTTTTCAATGATGTTAATGACAATTTCAATCTTATTAATAAATTGAATGACTTTGCTTACTTGTGTGATGTTTCCGATGATTTCACTATGCATGATCATGATCATTATCCATCCATATTTGATATTGATTCAACTGATGCTACTCCATTTAATCTTGGAACCATAGAAAATCCAAAAGAAATTTTGATAGCATCAAATATAACTCCTGAAGAGCGAGAAAAATTTCAGAGAATCTTAAAAAAATATGAAAAAGTCTTTGCCTGGACCTACGAAGATATGCCAGGGATTGATCGGGAAATTGCATAGCACGCTATTCCTACATATCCTGACTATAAACCCGTTAAACAGAAGCTGAGAAGACTTAGGCCAGAATGGGCAGATAAAGTGAAGGAGGAGATTCACCAGCAATTCAAAGCCAAATTTCTAGTTGAGGTGCAATGTCCAACTTGGTTAGCCAATGTTGTCCCCGTAGCTAAAAAGAATGGCAAAGTAAGGGTATGCGTAGATTATCGGGACTTGAATAAGGCCTGTCCAAAAGATGACTTTCCATTGCCCCATATAGATGTGCTGATAGACAGCGCTGCTGCTTGCGAGATGTATAGCTTTGGAGATGGTTATACAGGCTACAATCAGATTCTTAATAAAATAATTGACCGAATTAAGACGGCATTCATCACGGAATGGGGGACCTATGCTTATCGAGTAATGCCTTTTGGCCTGAAAAATTTAGGAGGCACTTATCAGAGGATGGCAATAAAAATCTTGAATGACCTGATCCATAAAGAAGTGGAGGTGTACGTGGACGACATGATGATCAAGTCAGCCATTAGAGAAGGTCATTTTGAAGCCTTGGAAAAGTTCTTCTTAAGGATAGACAAGTATAATCTGCGGTTAAATCCTAAGAAATGTATCTTTGGTGTTACCTCAGGGAAGCTCCTAGGACACGTGGTTAGCCAGAGGGGTATTGAGATTGACCCGGATAAGGTTAAAGCCATCAGAGAAATGCCAATACCACAAAAGGAAAAGGATGTGAGAAGTTTCTTGGGTAGGTTGCAATATATCAGTAGGTTTATTGCCAAGCTTACTTCAATCTGCGAACTGATCTTCAAACTACTCAGAAAAGACCAGCCAGTAGTATCGAACGAAGGTTATCAAAAGGCCTTCGATACTGTCAGAGAGTATCTGCTAAATCCACCGGTGTTGAGACCGCCGCAGCCAATCAAACCCTTGATTCTATATTTGGCTATAGAAGACAGTTCTGTAAGCGCCATGATGGCCCAGGAGGACGAATTTGGAGTGGAATTTGCTGTTTACTACCTTAGCAAGAAGTTCCTGGCCTATGAGGTTAAGTATACGGAAGTAGAAAAGATTTATCTTGCGGTAATCTGGGCTTCTAAGAAATTAAGGCATTATTTTCATGCCTATAGAGTACAGGAAGTAGCGAAGCAGAATCCTTTGAGGTACTTACAGGAAGCTCCATCTTTACTTGGGAAAATGGGGAGGTGGTTATTGTTGCTACAGATTTTGATGTGGAGTATATTACTCGAAAAATTATCAAAGGGCATGCAGTGGCTGAATTCCTGGCAGAACACCCAATTCAAGGGGACTCGTACGAGTTTAACTTTCCAGATGAGGAAGTGGTAGCCATCGGAGTTCAAGGTTGGCAATTGCACTTTGACGGAGCCGTGAACAACAAGGGGGCAGGAGTAGGGATCATTTTAACAACCCCGGATGATGAGAATCTCCCTTTGGCCAAGAAATTAAGGTTCAAGGCTACCAATAATGAAGCTAAGTATGAAGCGTGTGCCTTTGGGTTAGAGGCGTTGATAGCCTTAGGAGCGAAAAATGTGGAAGTGTTTTGTGATTCCTCCTTGGTGATCAATTAAATCCGAGGTGAATGGGCCATTAAAGAATAGAGGCTAATGCCATACATCGAGCACTTGAGAGACCTGAGTAGTCAATTTGAAGTATGTACATTCCGTTTTGTTTCGAGGGATGAAAACCAGTTAGCCGATGCGCTTGCTACTTTAGTCTCAATGTGGGATAATCCCGAAGGGGTGGTTATGAGGCCAGTTTTAATTTCTAGCTCTGAGAGACCTAGCTTTGAATCTAAATCAGTAATGGAGATAGAAGTAACGGATGGGAAGCCGTGGTATTATGATATCAAGAACTATCTAGAGAATGTGACGTTTCAGGAGGAAGCTACTGAGAAAGATCAGAGAATGATTCGCAAGTTATCTACCCAGTTCATCTGCATAAATGGAGCGTTGTACAAATGACAGGCGGATGGTATCTAGTTGAGGTGTTTGGACGAGAAAGAGGCTAAGAGGGTGATGGAGGAAAATCACGCCGGAGTATGTGGGGCCTATATGAAATGGTTGACATTAGCCAAAAAGATTATGGAATAAGGATTCTTCTGGCTCACCATGGATAACGATTTCTCGAAGTATGTAAAGCAGTGTCAGTTATGCTAGCAGTATGCAGATTTAAGGCACCTGCCAGTTTCGGAATTACATAATCTAATGTCACCTTGGCCGTTCGCAGCTTGGGGGATTGATATTATTGGAGAGATACGCCCCACAGCCTCCAATGGGCAAAGATACATCATCATCGCCATCGACTACTTCACCAAGTGGGTAGAAGCTGAGTCCTTCAAGAAGGTGGATGCTTGGGATATGGCGAGATTCATAGAAAAGAACTTGATATGTAGGTATGGCCTTCCATATCATGTGGTATCTGACAACGGGGTCCAGTTCATGGCCGAAACAAAGAAGTATGGTATCAAGCACCACAAGTCTTCTCCGTATCGTCCTCAAGCTAATGGGGCAGTTGAAGCCGCCAACAAGAATGTCAAGAGGATCCTTGCTAAGATGGTCCGTAACTATAAAGATTGGGCAGAAAAGTTTCCTTTTGCACTATGGGGTTACAGAACAACCATCAGAACTTCAACGGGAGCGACTCCTTATTCTTTGGTATATGGGACGGAGGCAGTATTGCCGGTTGAGGTCGAACTTAAGTCACTAAGGGTGATAATGGAAGCAGAGATTCCGGAGGCCGAATGGGCGCAGTAGCGGTTGCAACGCTTGAACATGTTGGATGAGAACAGATTAAAAGCCTACTATCACAACAAGATCTATCAAAAGAGGCTCGCTAGGTCTTTTGGAAAGAAAGTTAAGAAACATCCATTGAAGGAGGGGGATTTGGTATTCAAACAGTTGAAACCAGGGGCACCGGATATTAGAGGGAAGTTCAGACCTACGTGGGAAGGTCCGTTTATCCTCAAGAAACTGCTGTCAAAAGGAGCTGCGATTTTATCGGATAGCAATGGCAACGAATTCAAAGAACCGGTCAATATTGATAGACTCAAAAGGTTCCATGGCTAAAGGCTACAAAATCAAAAGAAGAGAATGAAAGCCCCGCGGGTCAAAAATCGAAAAAAGGCGGCCTTGCTAAAATTGGGCGCCTCGTCAGGGTGAAAACCGAAAAAAGGCATCCTAGGCAAAATTTAGAGGCTTGAGAGAAAATATCCAATCATGAAAACTCGAGAGGGCTAATTGGAGACAGGAGTTTGATGTTGTCAGGATTTGGTTCCATGAATGAATGTAGTCTTACATAATTGAATTAGTGTAAAAAACGATCATGTATTCTGAAATCATACTGAAATGTACACAATTTTGTGAAATAAAATAAGACTTGACTTCTTCATTTATATCATTATCCAATTCTACTTTAAAAATAAACATATTGCTCAAAATGCATGTAAAACTAAACTATGCCCTACTACTACTCTCGCTAGCCAAATGCCTCAGTCGCCGTGTTCGGTTATCAAATGACGAGCTAAGTATCCACCTCTTGTACGCGCTGGTGGAAGTGACAGAGTGGTTCCCGAAGGGAGGTATGATAGTTTTCAGTGGAAGTTGATTCCAGAGCTCATGATAGCGGGAAGCAAAAGCCGCAAAAAGGACTTCACCTCGAAAGGATAGAGGGAGTCTCACCCCATCCTGAGTCATCCTGAGTTGACGAGAGCAGCGGGCCGTGATGTAAAAGGTTGCCTCACAAAGCCCGCATATGGGAACGTATCCTGAAGACCCATTAATAACTGCGCTGGATAAGGAAAGCCAAGCATGCATGAAGCTAATATCCTCATCTGATATCTCACTGAATCTGATAATGCCTTCGTCAGGGGTCTCAGGTAGGCATAAATGCCGGCGGGGAAGAAAATGCTTCGCAGAATACTGACTAATGACCCTAGGAGGTGGCTCTGACAGTAGTTTCAATTTCTCTTGCAACCAAATCTGGAAGAAGAAACAAGGAAAAATAAAAGCCAAAGAAAATAAGATAAAAGGCAACGAAAAGCTGCTAGAGTAAGTGGGATTTACTTCAGGCAAAAATTAGGCATAGGGTTGTGTGAAAATCCGGAAGGATGCACTTCCCGCTAAGAAAAGCTAGTGCAAAAATCCACAAAGGACGCACTACCTTTAAAACAAAGACGTACCTTGAGTAATAAGGGGCTCCCAGAGAATGAAGTGGTAGGCCCGGTACAGACAGAGTCCAAACCCAAGATAGTCTCGCCCAGAATAAGTGGAAAAGGGGTCATCCCGCGGTAAAAGTCATCCAAAATCCCGAACAGACGAGGGTCTCCAAGCAGCTCCTCTGAAGTCACCACCAGATACTTCATCAGGCAGAAAAGAAAGATGATACTCACGCTATATGAAGGAAGGTGGGAGAATTCATCCAGTGCTTCAATCAAAGGTTCTAAGGCAAATACTGGGCCTTGAGGAACTAGACGAGCAGCATCAGAAGGAGCTATACTTAAGGATAGAGCAATATCACGAGTTTGAATCAAACCACAGCGAGTAACGCAGGGTAAAGCACTAGGAGGATACCAGCTCCCGACAATAACAGCAAGTTCCTCAAGCATGGGGCACATTTCCTGGTAAGTGAACCTAAAAACGTGAAAGCGAGGGTCCCAGAAGTGGGTCGCAACCAGAAGGAGGTTATAGTCTATTTTGATTCTGCGTAAAAATTTCAGTGCAGAAAGGGGGGCAAGAGTGTTGTTTTCCCAAGTTTGAGTATCGTCTAAGATACGCTGCATCTTGGAAAGAAAAGAAGAATTCATTCCTCAGTAGCTAAAGCCGAAGTCACTAAAGGAAATAAAGAAGGAAAAAAGGAAAAAACTGGAGAAAAAAGCCTATTATGAAGCTGAAATAAGAGGAAAGGCACGGAATCCAAGAAAATGCTGAATTTTATAGATTTGACCTACCGACGGCTAACCCGTCCCTCACACAGACGGCGATCCCGTCGGTAATTGTCCACCTGGCAGTGTTTGCATCGTGCATATCACGCGCATTAATTAGGTAATTAATGACGGTTAAATGCAGAATCCGGAGAGACAGACGGCATAACCGTCGGTAACTGTATAGACGTGAAGCCCGTCTGTACGTAAATTTTATTTAAGAACACTGGTACCGATGGACAATCGCTTTCTTCTCTTTTCTTCACACCGACGCTGTAGACACCGGGTCCTGAGTAAGCCTAGATCGAAGTTACCCAATGATGATAATTGCCTTCACAGGCTTAAAAGGTTAAAAGTGATGGTTTTCTCGTCAAATTTGCATTTTAGAGTGAAAAATTAAAATATAATAAAAAATACTTAAAAAATTAATTTTGAAAAATGGGGGCTTAAAATTATGATGTTTTTAGTCAATTTAAAATTTAAAAAAAAAATAGAAAAAAAATAAAAAAAATAAAAAAAAAATTTCGGACATCGAGTGTTGAGCGCGGCAGCGCGCTGGCGCCCAGCTCGCAGGCGCCAGGCGCCCAGCACGCAGACGCCGCGCTGCGCGCCGCACCGTGCGCTGAGGCGCGCGATTTCCGCGCCTCGCCACGTGAGTCCCCGTCGCTCTATAGCGACGGGCGGCGTCCCTCTATAGCGACGGGCTTCCTGGCCGTCGGTACAGGGTCTGATGCCCTATTTCCCTCTTTTCAGCCTTTTTTTCCGATTTTTTCACCCGAAAATCCGTTTTTTATCCCATTTTTTTGGGGTTTTTGGCTTCAAATTAAATTCTAAAATATTTTTTTAGGTAATTAAATAATAAAACTTGATTTTATCATTAAAAATAAAATAATTTTGTGTTAAAATAGGTTTTTTTCCTTAATTAAATTAGGGCAACCTTTTTTATCCTATAAAAAGTTTATGATGAAATCAAATGAGCCTCCTCCACATTTTTTAGACCTAATTTTCCAGAATTCTTCTTCTTCTATTTTCTCTTCAAAATTTCAGATTTCTCTTTTTAATTAATAAGGTTTAATTGAAATTGAAAGATCAATTTTCAATTGTTAATTATTCCAATTAATTTCTTTGTTTTTCCTCCATAAACACAAGAAATTAATCATCATTTTGACATCAATATCTTAAGCATACAAATCAATTCCTTTGTTTTTCTCCATAAACAAAGAGAATTAATTTTATTGCTAAATTATTCTTTCAAGCAATTTTCGGAAAAATCATCACTTTTCCTTCATCAAATCCAATATTCTGAGGGTAAATATTCTTGGCTCCATTTCTATTTTATTTTATTTTTATTTAATTTATTCATATATATTTTATTGTTTTTATTGATTTATTTATTGTTTTCATCTATTCATTTGTTGTATTGATCTTATATTTGTTCCATTTAATTGTTTATATATGATTTGATTTTTATTCATGTGAATATTGTTTTTTTTTAATTCCTAACATGTAAATAATTTATTTTGATTCCTCATTATTTTTAACATGCAAATAATTAATTAATTTAAATTAATCTTTTTGCCATGTAAATAGTTTGTATTAATTATGGACACATCAATTAACCTTGTTATATATCATTATTATTTTCATCATTCCTTTGTTTACTAATTTTTATCATTGTTACATGATTTTATTATCATTTGTTTATTTATTCATTCATTATTTTTCACTTATCATCATTATTTTCATCATGTGTATATTTTCATGTACTAATTAATTAACATGTTTTATTTTATTTTCATCACATCATTCAATCATTTATCACAAATAATCCATGTTTCTCATTTTATTTTGGTTTGTTAACATTTTAATTCCATTATCATTCTTTTCATATCATCTTATGTTATTTTAATTTGTTTTTCATTATTTTGTATGTTTAATTGATTTAATTGGTTTAATTGATTTAATTGATTTAATTACTAACATTATTTTATTTGTATTTTGTTTTTATGTCTAAACTCATTTTTTTCGCTTGGGCATTTTTGCGAGCACATCAGGAGGTCCAAAAAGGCTCGTTTGGTTCATATATTTATTTTCTTTATTTGTAATATTTAAATTTTGCCATATAATTTTCTTGTAAAATTCTTTATTTAGGCACGCTAAAAAGAAAATCACAAAAACGTTTCTATTAATTAACTTGACATTCTTTTTCTAAATAAAAGGGGACCAATGTCCTAGTTTTTCATACCCAAATAAATCATCACATCAAAACTTTTTAATAATAAATATGCATGCGAGGACCAATGTTCTCACTATTAATGAATAACCCATTTTATGCATGCATTTCACTTTTATAAGTGGGAGTTGTATTCCGCTCCTAGTGTTATTGCAATTTGTTTTTTTGAATGCTTTATTTTGGATTTTGCTTACATTTACCGCTTTTGATATGAATGATTGCGCCTTTAATTTAAATTGCATTGTGTGGAAAGTTGATGAAACAATGAATTCAAAACTTAATTATAATATTAATCAAGGTATAAATAAATGAGAAGTCCCGAACCAGCTCTGGTCTTTGGGCTCAAGAGGCTAGAGGTTTACCCTCCAAGACACCTCTTGTGTCACGAGGCTTTAGCGTTAATCCTAGGCTCCTTAGGGCGAGAGGTTTACCTTCCCCCTTTGGCTGGCCCAAAATGGATACTAAGCGCAGTCTTAGGCTCTCCGAGGCGAGATAAACTTTCCCAATGTTCTATTGGATGGCGACTCCATGAAACCTCCTTGTTGCTCAACATAGACGCACTTGCGATTTATTGCAAGCTGTCAACGGACCCACAATTGCCCGATCGCCCACGTGCGGGCGATCGAAGGGGTGGCCGCGGGGATCCAGCGCGCGTCACAGTGGCGACTCCGCTGGGGACATACTCGAGACTTCGATTCGAAAGTACCTTGATTAAAAATCATAATTGAGTTTTAATTTAAAAATTTCATCTTATTTCAAAACTGCATTGCATCTCATTAGAGCCTTAGATCTATGCTAGTTTGGTCCCTCTTTTAGCCCCGGTGCGTTGCCGAAGCACGACCCTATTTTCACTCAATTTAGGGAAGTGTTAAGGATAATCACTAGCCCAAGCCTCGTACCATCATGGTATATTAAATGGTGACCCGATCGGTCGTTACGCGCGTGATGAGCTAGACCCGTCGGCAGGGATCATGCTTGGGTAGCCCTAAAGTAACACCACCCTTTGACCAAAGCTCATGTAATGGCAATAGATACTTCCCTTAGGTGATATGAACCGTAATACCTTGCTTGCTATATGGATCATTTTGTATTAGACAAACCCAAATAATCTGATTAGTCACCTAATCAAAGGCTTGCATGCCCCGATAGGCCCAGATGACTTATTTGGATTGCCTAAATACATAACGATCATAACCCATCCGCTTGTGCATTAGATAAGAGATGTTACGATGCCGGTTCTTCACCGAGCACCATACGCATCCATTGGGTTCCCCGCTAACCCATGGATTAAGCCTACCTAGGAAAGAGACCGCATTACCTCGTGTGTGGGAGTAATAAGGTTGGAAGGATCTACTTGCTTGCATGTGATTTTAAATGTTGCATAGCTCACTATCATGCATTGTATATGTCATTCATGCATCATCCTAACAATCTAATTTTTTCAGCCATCATAGATTCATCTAAGTGGACTAGAGTTTCCAACGGTCGGTTAATAAGGACAAATCTGCTCTTTGAGTTACCGGAACTAGTGTCTGACTGGGATTCTGAGTCATCCTCATCAATCAGTGAAGCCTCTGTAGAGCCACCAATGGCAGAAGAAACCGGAGCTTTAACCACTCAGGACCTAGCTAGGAGGCTAGAGGATTTTGAACGAAGAATGATGGATATGATGGGTGCCATGGCTGAAAGGATTGCCCATCCACCTGCAGCCCCACAGCCGCCTGCTGCTCTACAGCCACAAGCAGCCCCTCCTCGGGGGCAAGCCGAACCACCTGCTGGCGGGGAGGCTCCCTTCGTTGGAGCTGCTGCTCGTCAACCCAACAATGAGCACAGAGCTGCCACACCCATCGAGCCAAGAGGGGAAAGGATTCACAATCCCAATGATGATTTCCTGATGGAGGAGGAAGAAGAAGAGGTGCCGATAGTCCACCAAGCTGCGAGGCCCAGAGCACCCAGAGTAGATGATGAAGCTTTAAGAGGTATGAGACAGCAGATCGAAGCTATCACCCGCATGCTCTCAGCTAGAAAGGGGGTCAACCAAGAAGACAGAGATCTGGGGGATGAAGAGCTGCTGCCCCAAAGATTCAAGATGCCCGAGCTGCCGAAATTTGATGGCACCTCTGACCCATCCGCCCACATCAAGCAGTACACCCTGGTCATGAAAGGCACAGGGCTGAGCAAGAAGCAGAAGGTGGAATATTTTTGCCTTAGTCTGGTGGGCCCGGCAGTTGACTGGTACCACGGGTTGGATAGGAGGTCCAAAGAGGACTGGGACCTTTTGACCGAAGAATTCATGAAGCAGTACGACTACAGCACCAGGATGGAGGTCACCCTAAAAGACCTCGAGCTTCTACAGCTGAAGAATGATGAGTCATTCCATGAGTACCTTACAAGATGGAGAAACAGGGTCATGGAGATGAAGAGGAAGCCTGACACTGCAGACCAGATCAGGTTATTTATCAGAAACTCATGCCCTTACTTAAGGGACTTGCTCAGTTTTAAGGGGCTCAAGGACTGGGAGTCGCTTAAGGATATCGCTATAGAAGCTGAGGCAGCTTACCTGGCAAAGAAAGCAAGCCAAAATAACTTTGCTGGGAAAGGCTATGGGAACCAGTCGGGATTCAAATCAGGAGGTGCCAGGAGCAGCAACACCAAAAATGGTAGGACGACAGAGGTCTCAGCTACTAGAGTTGGGCAGGGTCAGAGATACTACTCCAACTTAGGCCGCTCTCTGTCCTGGGTGCTGGAGAGACTAATGAAAGAAGGCAAGTTACAGCCGTTGCCACCCAGACCAGCCTTGAGTCAGGGACAGCCAGGACATAGAGGTGATCAGTACTGTGCTTACCACCAGCACACCGGCCATTTGACTGACCATTGTCGAATTCTGAGAAACAAAATCCAAGATCTCATTGACACCAATCAGATCATAGATCCTGAGAAGAGAGAAAAGAAGAAGAAAGCAGGTTATAATGCAGTCCCTCCACCGCGAACATGATCGTGTCTTGTGGCCCACTAGTGATATTGCTTTTAGATGCTGAAATTCTTTTTATTTCTAGAACATTTTATGTTACAATTTTCGGTTTGTAATGAAGAGAACAATTTTTTGCTTATTTGAATAATGTTTCTATTGATTTCATTTCGCATGATCATAACAAATTAACTTTGGCATTAATTCAAATAATATGACTGCAGTTAATCTCGAAAACTTTAGGGAACCCAAAGAAAATTTTGATAGCATCTAACATAGCTCCTGTTGAGAGGGAAATTAAAAATAATAATAAAAAAAAAACTAGTTGCAACTAGGGGACTGGATGGAAACTCACTAAGAGCACTAGAACCTTTCTGATTACCCGTCAAAGCGATCCCTGGATAAGACGGAACCTAGAAACTGATTTAGGCAACATTTTCTTTGTATAGTTCCCTAAATGACCATTTCCTACCCTTACTTCACAATCGCTTGCTAGCCCATTGAGCCTTTATGTGGGTATGCTAAATGCGTGCCAATTTTGTTGTTGCACATGTTAAAACTATCCACTCGCCTAAAATGATTTTGACTTCCCCTTAGAAGAGTGGCCGCTCTAAAACTGATGGACGTACATCTGAAATAATTCTTTGGGTTATGAAAAATTACCCCGGTAAGAGCAAGTTCAAACTTTGAGAAGAGGGTTTCAGTCATGCGCCAAAGACATGAGCTCCTAAAAAAAAAAGTAGAGCTCAAAATAATAACCACTTGACGAGTTTTGATGATTACCTTTTTAACTGTCAATCTGATCTTAAATGAGCTAAAATGTTATCAAATCCAAATTCAAGAATACCTTTGTATATACAACTGAGCTGAGAATGGTTCATCCACCAGTCGAGAAAATATTGCGGCCATTTTTCTCTAGCGACCTGATCCTCCTTTGATAGCCATCTACCTAAGCCTAACATTACAACCAATGTAAGACCTTTTGATTCTTGGTTCAGTCTTATCCAATTAGCGAAGACGACCTTCTAATAAGGTTTGGTAAGTAAGAAGAGGCATATGGTGTTTCTTGAGCTTCAAGCGAGGAGCCACGAGTGCATTCATGCATTCGAGTTAAGTCTCATCCCCAAAGTTGCATCTAGAATTCGCATTCAAAGAAAAAGATTAAGAGATGAGAGAAAATCTTCAATCATAAAACCCGAGAGGGCTGATTGATAACAGGAGTTTGATGCTTTCAGGATCTATCCCGAGATTAGCTAAAGTCTTGTATTTTTTTAAATAAATGCCAAAATAATGATCATGTTTAATAAAATCAAATTGAAACACATGCATTTATGCAATGATATAATCAGAGTATTGTACCCTGTGTGATCAAAGTCATATATCTGCCTACCCTCTGCTACTCTCAGTACGCAAACGCTTCAGCCGTTTCATCCTGTTATCAGATGTGCAAAATCAAGCTCATGCAACCATGTCCTAAGACTCCCGAAAGGTTCTTTCCAACAACTTCAGCAATCTTAAAAAAAAAAAAAAAAAGAAAAGAGTCGTTAGAGTGAAAACCATAACTGGCGCTCTAAGCAAAAACTAGGCAAAAGGATAGGGTGAAAACCTGAAAACAGGCAGTCTATCCTTCAAAAAAAAGAAAAAAGAGAAAAACCGCTGGATTGGGTTGTGTCCATTCCAGGCAAAAAATAAGGCATAGGGTTATGTGAAAATCCACAAAGGACGCATCTCCCACTAAAAAAAGCTAGTGTGAAAATCCACAAGGGACGCACTACCTTCAAATAATGACTACAGGTACCAGGTGAGAATCTCGCAATCCCGAAGGGCATGAAATTCAAAAGCAGCTTAAAAGGCATCAATTATATCGCAAATTGCAGCTAGCCCAGCTATCATCTTCAAGTTCACATAGATGAATTTTCATCCTGCATTCCTGCATAATTTATGCATTTCACTTGCATGCTCACCATTTTTGCATAGTTTAGTTTCCTTATTTTGCAGAAAGAGAGACTTGAGGCGGACACCGACAAAAGCCGAGTGATGACATCGGTCAAATCATCAATCAAAACCTCAAGTCAATCATCAATCCAGACATCGATCAAATCATCAATCCACATACCAGCTTAATCATCAAATCCAAGCACCATCCAAAGACCTCTCAGGGGGCAATCAACCAAAGTCTTCTCAGGGAGTAGCAAATCAAAGACCTCTCAGGGGGCAATCAACCAAAGACTTCTCAGGGAGCTATAAATCAAAGACTTCTCAGGGAGCAATAAATTGAAGACCTCTCAAGGGGCAATCAACTAAAGACTTCTCAGGGAGCAGCAAATCAAAGACTTCTCAGGGAGCAACAAATTGAAGACCTCTCAGTAGGCAAAAGATCAATGAACCGAAGACCTCTCAGGGGGCAAACGATCAATCAACCAAAGACCTCTCAGGAGGCAATGAACCGAAGACCTCTCCGGGGGCAAACGAGCAGTAAATCGAAGACCTCTCAGGGGGCAATGAATCGAAGACCTCTCAGGGGTCAATCAACAAAAGACTTCTCAGGGAGCAGCAAAATCGAAGACCTCTCAGGGGGCAATGAATTGAAGACCTCTCAGGGGGCAATGAACTGAAGACCTCTCAGGGGGCAAATGATTAGAAAACTGAAGACCTCTCAGGGGGCAAACAAATGATCGATGAACCGAAGACCTCTCAGGGGGCAATCAACCGAAGGGTTCACAAATAGCACCACTTCAACAAACGAAAACACACCATGATAATAACCACCATCTCAGAATTCTCCAGTTCGGAAAGACGGCTGACTCAGGTACTTGTCTCTTTCCTTTTCTTCTTTGAGTTTAGGCTCACCTAGACACTAGTGTACTAGATTCCCCTAAACTGGGGGCAACTGTAGACACCGGGTCCTGAGTAAGCCTAGATCGAAGTTACCCAATGATGATAATTGCCTTCACAGGCTTAAAAGGTTAAAAGTGATGGTTTTCTCGTCAAATTTGCATTTTAGAGTGAAAAATTAAAAAATAATAAAAAATATTTAAAAAATTAATTTTGAAAAATGGGGGCTTAAAATTATGATGTTTTTAGTCAATTTGAAATTTAAAAAAAAATAGAAAAAAAATAAAAAAAATTTTCGGACCGCGAGTGTCGGGCGCGGCAGCGCGCAGGCGCGCTGGCGCCCAGCTCGCAGGCGCCAGGCGCCCAGCGCGCTGGGCGCAATTTGGCGACGCACAGCGTCGCCAATGCCGCGCGTCGCTAAAGAGCGACGCGCAGCGTTGCGCGCTGCGCGCCGCA
Organism: Excoecaria cochinchinensis; assembly: GCA_947683425.1. Classification (NCBI taxonomy): domain Eukaryota; kingdom Viridiplantae; phylum Streptophyta; class Magnoliopsida; order Malpighiales; family Euphorbiaceae; genus Excoecaria; species Excoecaria cochinchinensis. Next base: position 1,688,896 of record CANTUQ010000027.1, on the reverse strand, counting down.
CCGTGCGCTGAGGCGCGCGATTTTCGCGCCTCTGCGCGCGGATTTCGCGCGCCTCGCCGCGTGAGTCCCCGTCGCTCTATAGCGACGGGCGGCGTCCCTCTATAGCGACCTGCTTCCTGGCCGTCGGTACAGGGTCTGATGCCCTATTTCACTCTTTTCAGCCTTTTTTCCGATTTTTTCACCCAAAAATCCGTTTTTTATCCCATTTGTTTGGGGTTTTTGACTTCAAATTAAATTCTAAAATATTTTTTTAGGTAATTAAATAATAAAACTTGATTTTATCATTAAAAATAAAATAATTTTGTGTTAAAATAGGTTTTTTTCCTTAATTAAATTAGGGCAACCTTTTTTATCCTATAAAGAGTTTATGATGAAATCAAAAGAGCCTCCTCCACATTTTTTAGACCTAATTTTCCAGAATTCTTCTTCTTCTATTTTCTCTTCAAAATTTCAGATTTCTCTTTTTAATTAATAAGGTTTAATTGAAATTGAAAGATCAATTTTCAATTGTTAATTATTCCAATTAATTTCTTTGTTTTTTCTCCATAAACACAAGAAATTAATCATCATTTTGACATCAATATCTTAAGCATACAAATCAATTCCTTTGTTTTTCTCCATAAACAAAGAGAATTAATTTTATTGCTAAATTATTCTTTCAAGCAATTTTTCGAAAAATCATCACTTTTCCTTCATCAAATCCAATATTCTGAGGGTAAATATTCTTGGCTCCATTTCTATTTTATTTTATTTTTATTTAATTTATTCATATATATTTTATTGTTTTTATTGATTTATTTATTGTTTTCATCTATTCATTTGTTGTATTGATCTTATATTTGTTCCATTTAATTGTTTATATATGATTTGATTTTTATTCATGTGAATATTGTTTTTTTTTAATTCCTAACATGTAAATAATTTATTTTGATTCCTCATTATTTTTAACATGCAAATAATTAATTAATTTAAATTAATCTTTTTGCCATGTAAATAGTTTGTATTAATTATGAACACATCAATTAACCTTGTTATATATCATTATTATTTTCATCATTCCTTTGTTTACTAATTTTTATCATTGTTACATGATTTTATTATCATTTGTTTATTTATTCATTCATTAATTTTCACTTATCATCATTATTTTCATCATGTGTATATTTTCATGTACTAATTAATTAACATGTTTTATTTTATTTTCATCACATCATTCAATCATTTATCACATATAATCCATGTTTCTCATTTTATTTTGGTTTGTTAACATTTTGATTCCATTATCATTCTTTTCATATCATCTTATGTTATTTTAATTTGTTTTTCATTATTTTGTATGTTTAATTGATTTAATTGATTTAATTACTAACATTATTTTATTTGTATTTTGTTTTTATGTCTAAACTCATTTTTTTCGCTTGGGCATTTTTGCGAGCACATAGGGAGGTCCAAAAAGGCTCGTTTGGTTCATATATTTATTTTCTTTATTTGTAATATTTAATTTTGCCATATAATTTTCTTGTAAAATTCTTTATTTAGGCACGCTAAAAAGAAAATCACAAAAACGTTTCTATTAATTAACTTGACATTCTTTTTCTAAATAAAAGGAGACCAATGTCCTAGTTTTTTATACCCAAATAAATCATCACATCAAAACTTTTTCATAATAAATATGCATGCGAGGACCAATGTTCTCACTATTAATGAATAACCCATTTTATGCATGCATTTCACTTTTATAAATGGGACTTGTATTCCGCTCCTAGTGTTATTATAATTTGTTTTTTTGAATGCTTTATTTTGGATTTTGCTTACATTTACCGCTTTTGATATGAATGATTGCGCCTTTAATTTAAATTGCATTGTGTGGAAAGTTGATGAAACAATGAATTCAAAACTTAATTATAATATTAATCAAGGTATAAATAAATGAGAAGTCCCGAACCAGCTCTGGTCTTTGGGCTTAAGAGGCTAGAGGTTTACCCTCCAAGACACCTCTTATGTCACGAGGCTTTAGCGTTAATCCTAGGCTCCTTAGGGCGAGAGGTTTACCTTCCCCCTTTGGCTGGCCCAAAATGGATACTAAGCGCAGTCTTAGGCTCTCCGAGGCGAGAGAAACTTTCCCAATGTTCTATTGGGTGGCGACTCCATGAAACCTCCTTGTTGCTCAACATAGACGCACTTGCGATTTATTGCAAGCTGTCAACGGACCCACAATTGCCCGATCGCCCACGTGCGGGCGGTCGAAGGGGCGGCCGCGGGGATCCGGCGCGCGTCACAAACGCTCTTGCCTCCTTCTTCAGTTGCATTTTATCATTTCTGCTTTTTTGGTTGGTTTCTTTTGCACCACTGTTTTATTCTTTCCTCTTCATTGATTCTCAACTTCTAGGTTAGTAAAATTCTTCTAGTTTTTATTTATTATTTATTTTATTTTATGGTGAGTAATTTAATTTAATTTTATTTTTGGATTAGTATAATTAGGCTAATTGCTATAGTACAATTTGAAAGGCCATAGTTATGTTTTATTTTATTTTATTATTTTATTATTTTATTTTTTTAATGCTTTAGGTGCTGGAATTAACACATAAAGCAGTAATGTACTGTTATGAAATGCATGGATATGTGCTATTTTGAGAACAATTAATTTTTAGTTATTGAGTTTTTAGATATTCAGGCATGGCCTTAGGAATGCATGCACTTTGAAACCAATACTAAAAATTAGAAAGTAAAGCAAATGTGAGTATGTTGCACCGTTGCCTAGGGCCTGAGGCCTATTTCTTTCTGTTTTCTCATGCAGGAGATTGGGCACACCCTTGCCGGGGTGCTGCCCACTTTTTTTTAACAAGAGTAAATATGTTGCACTGTTACTTGGGACCTGAGGCCTATTTTTTTGTTTTCTCATGCAGGAGGTTGGGCACACCCTTGTCGGGGTGCTGCCCAAATTTTTTAATTTAATCTTAAATTTTTCGGTTTAGGCACGACCCTGTCGAAATGCTACCTAAATTTTTGTTATTTTCTGAGTAAAGTCCGTTTATGATTATAATACCAAACTAATTGTTTCCTTTATTTTTAGGATGCCACTGCGACGATATGCTCCGCACAATCAGCCTGAGCCTCAGGCCCCAGATTGGATGAGTGCCGAGGCCAGATAGAGGTATGCAGCGCTGGCTCAGGTGCAGTTTCGAGCTAGCCGTTTCATTTCCAGGCCGTTCATTGAGGCTCTCGGGATGGCCGACGTGGTCGATATTCTGATGGCAGGTGCGGGGTGGACTGAGTTTCTGACGCCTGCTTTCCAGACTCACCCAGAGATAGTTCGGCAGTTTCTTGCTGTTGGGGTATCAGAGATCCGACACAGAGGAGGGTGTTATCCAATTTTTGATTGAGCGACACCATTACAGCATTACCCGACAGCGATTTACAGAGGCTATGGGACTTCCATTCGGACAGGATGTTATAGCGCCCCATAGAGCAGTTAGACGCTACCATTGGGCGATTATTGCATTGCCGGGAGTGCCGTATGATTATGATATGGCAAAGAGCACGGTAATCTCGTCACAGGCCCTTCGATATGTTCACAGGGTTTTATCCAGCTCCTATTTGGGACGAGCTAATAACCCAGGGTCCCTCAACGCCGTTGAGATTTGGAGTTTATGGGCCATGGTAGCAGGCCAGCGGCTCAACATTAGCCATGAGATTTTGGTTAACATGGTGATGGTATCTAGGGGGGCAGCCCCTGTAGTGTATGTTGGCAGAGTCATTACTAGACTACTCCTGAGTTTGGGTACTCAACTAGACATCCTGGGGCCTGCCTTGGATGAGAGCATTTATGTGGACACTCCGGCAGCTATTACAATGGCAATGATCTTGCCTATACCGGGTCAGGCCGAGGCGTACAGACTCCGCACCATTCATGAGACCAGGCGTGCATTTAGCCTGCCTTCGCTAAAGCCGGTAGAGGAGCAGCCTCAGGATCAGCCTCAGATAGAGCAGCCTCAGGAGCACCCTTAGATGGAGCAGGAGCCTCCCGAGCACCCATAGCACCAGGAGGACCAGCCTCCCCTACATCCAGAGCACCAGGAGGGTCAGCCTCCGCAGCCGCAGCACGAGGAGCAGCATCCGTATACACCTTCTGACATGGGGATTGAGTTCACCATTGATGAGCTATTTTCTACTCCTCCAGCACAGAGAGTATAGAGTCCTACTTCGCCTCTGCCATCGAGAGTACATCGGACAGCTCCCCGGGCTCCTAAAAGGTTCAGCCCATATGCTAGAGCAGGGGACCCGGGGGCATCTACTTCTACAGCTCCACCTCCATAGCGGGCACCAGAGTTAGCTCCCCCTTCATTCACACCATCGATGCACTTGGCACAGCCAGATTTTTCTGCGATTTTGGCCTCTATATTTGCCTCCTTTGAGAACAGACAGGAAGAGAGAGATAGGGCCCTTCTCGAGCAGCTCGGGGAGCGAGATAGAGTCATTTTAGAGCGGCTGGATCAGCAGCAGGGTATTATCCAGGAGCAGGGGAGACTGATTGACTATCTGAGACAGGAGCAGGAGAGGCTCATGGGTCAGCTGAGGCAGGAGATGAGGGCGTCCCAGGATGAGGCAACTCAGAGGATAGATGCCTCGGTACAGGTGGTGGATGAGTCAGTTGAGGCTCTCAGATTTAGGATCCAGGTCTTAGAGGGTGTCATACCTCCCATCGCCCAGTCCATGCGAGACTTTAGAGAACATACAGAGGATAGGCTGAAGAGTATGGGGACCACCTCTACGGATCAGACCCTCCGCGTGGCCGGCCCTTTCAGAGAGTTAGGGGGGTCATCATTGATATGCTGCAGTTCATAACGATATGCGCACAACCTTTCCTTGATGGAAATGCACAGGTCCAGTTCCAGCAGTAGGACCCAGCGAGAGCGTAGCCATTATCAGTACTGGTGGCTGTAGCTCCCAGATACCAACGACAGGCTAGAGCCTCGACTGCTCAGCAGGCTGGACCATCAGCCCATCCCAGGCAGCCATCTGCTCCAGATGCGGGACTATCTGCTTCTTCATCACGAGGCCAGCCGATTTATATATCAGATGATGATGATGATGATCCAGATGAGCTCTCAGATTATGCGGCATTTGTAAGCACCGTGTCCCGGAGCGGTCCGGATCAGAGATTACCCTATGATGAAATCGGCATCCGAGCCTGTACAAACGGTTTGGATTTTGACGCCCATCGGTCGGCTGGCAGGACCGTCGGATGAATCCTTGTGTCAGAAGGATTCTTTCGACGCCCGTCGGTCAAAATGGCAAGCCCGTCGATCAGGTTGCAGGGCCGTCGGATGAATCCTTATGTCAGTAGGATTATTCCGACGCCCGTCGGTCATCCCTGGCCTATAAAAGCTTTGAATTTTCTCATAAAAGGTGGTTGGAAAAATTTGCAAAAATAGGGGAAACTCTGCTAAAATTCACACGCATTTTCTCTCTCTTCCAACAAACACATTTCTAAAAAATCTAACTAATTCAAGAATCAAATCTTCAAAAGAAAGAGGATCTAGTTGATTTTTCACGGGTTTTTGGAACTCAATTTTCGTCGAGCTGTTGAGGACACTCAATCTTCAACATTTGATCTTTTTGTTCGGACCTTCTCCTGAAGCGTGCGGGAAGCCAGACAACAACAACAAGGAATCCAACCAAAAGGTTGTTCCGAGGGTAAATATTCTGGACCCTTTTCTGTCTTTTTTTTTACCTTCATTTTCGATACTATCTTTGCTTTTGGTCCTTTTTTTTATTTATTTATTTCTTGTTTCTATTCTTCTTGAATCTGTGTAAAATTTGTCTTTTTGCTTTTTAAAAAGTTTTTATTTTTTTGGGACAGAGGTGACCGACGGGTCATCTGCTGTGACCGACGCCCATCGGTCACCTTTACGCATAGCCCGTCGGTTACCCTCACAGACGGATCCCTTCGAGTGAGCGATGAGCTGTATAGGTTACCTTGACCGACGCCCGCTTGTCATTCAGTATAGCCCGTCGGTGGGTTCTGTCCCACATTTTCTAGTCTTTTTCTTTCCCTTTTTTTGTTCATTCAAATTTTTATGTTTATTTATAGTTTTTCTTCTGTATTTTAACATCCTTTTGGCTTGTTTTGTGAGAATATGTTTCTGTTTCTTGGACTGGCTGGAGCTTGAGAAAGTTCTCCTATATATGGAAAGTTTGCCTAGTTTAGTTCCCTATCTTCCTCTCTTTTGTATTTCATGTATTTATTTATTGTTTCTCCTGTATATGACAAAATTGTTGTATTTCTCGCTAATGTAAAAATTAGCCAAACGTTTTATATTTAATAAACTGAATTCTTCATAAAATCAAGGACCCAATGTCCTATTTTCATCCAATAAAATCCTCACAATAGAAATATCCATTTTAATAATGATGCATGCGAGGACCAAAGTCCTCAAAATAAGTAATGCCCCGATTTGTGTATGTATCGCATATTTATAAAAGGGAGTTGTATTCCGCTCCTTGTGTTATTGTAATTTATTTCTTTCATTATTTACTTGTTCATTTACCGCTTTCCAAATATGAATAAATGCGCTTTGATTCAATTGCATCGTGTGGAGAGTGAGCAAATTAATGAAAATTAAAATTTGATCATAAAATAATCAAGGTAGAAATAGATGAGAAGTCCCGAACCCAGCTCTGGTCTTTGGGCTCAAAGAGGCGACAGGTCTATCCGATCACTCATTGTAACTATGACCTCCAAGACACCTCTTATGTCACGAGACTTTGACGTTAATCCTAGGCTCCTTAGGGAGAGAGGTTTACCCTCCAAGAACCCTTTGGCTGGCCCAAAATGGATACTAAGCGCAGTCTTAGGCTCTCCGAGGCAAGAGAAACTTTCCCAATATTCTATTTGGTGGCGACTCCATGAAACCTCCTTGTTGCCCAAAATAGACGCACTCGCAATCCATTGCAAGTTGCTAATGGACCCACAAATGCCCCGATCGCCCTAGAGCGGGCGGTCGCACGGGCGGCAAGTGGGGCCCGGCGAGCGTCACAGTGGCGACTCCACTGGGGATTTATGGTTTGAGACTTCGATTTGAAAATACCTCGCTTAACATTTATGATTAAAGTTTAATTCATAAATTCACTTTCTTTCAAATTTGCATTTACATCCCATTAGAGCCTTAGAATATGCTAGATTGGTCTCTTCTTAACCTCGGTGCATTCCCGTAGCACAACCCTACGTTCACTCAATGTGGGGAAGTGTTAAGGATAATCACCAGCCCAAGCTTCATACCTAATGGTATATCAAATGATGACCCGATCGGTCGTTATGCTCGTGATGAGCTAGACCCGTCGGCAGGGATCATGTTTGGGTAGCCCTAAAGTAACATCTCCCTTGTCTAAAGCTCATGTAATGGCCGTAGCTACTTTCCATAGGTGATATGAACCGTAATTCCATGCTTGCTGTATGGATCCTTATATATTGGGTGAGTCCAGATGTCTTGCTTGGTAACCTAGCCAAAGGCTTTCATGCCCCGGTAGTGCCATGTTGAAATTTTTTAGAATGTCTAAATACATGATGATCATTATCCATTTGCTTGTGCATTAGCGTAGGAGTGTCATGCTACCGGTTTTTTGCCGTGCACCATGCGCGTTCATTGGGTCCCTCGCTGACCCTTGGGCTAATCCTGCCTAGGAAAGAGACCGCGCGACCACGTGTGTGGGAGAAATAAGGGCAGAAGGACCTACCTGCTTGCTTGTGTTTTGTGGGTGTTGCATATCACGATCATGCATTGCATCTGCATTCCATGCATCACATCTAATGCCTTGTCCCTGCAGCAATCATAGATCTGCCTAGGTGGACTAGAGCGCCCACCGGACAGTTGATCCGAGTTCCTGCATCTGAACTGTTAGATAGAGAAGGCCTTCCAGGGATCTTGCTAGAAGTCAGCTATACCATATCTGAGATGGCAAACTCACCTACGGGAAATGATGCCACCAGGGCCATGATTACAGAAGAAGTGGGCCGACAGTTTGAAGAGTTTGAGGGCAGAATGATGAACATGCTAACTGCTTTGGCACAACAGAATGCTCCACAGAATCCACCACCACCTCCTCCTCCCATGAGACAAGATGAGCGAAAAGAGGAAAGAGCTGAGAGACAAGAAGAGCCTATTCGGCCACCACCAATAGAGCTGAGGTCAGTAGCTTCAGGAGGTCAGAGGAGAAAACCAGTGCTGAGGATAGATGATAACAGGGATGACGAAGACGACAAAATGAGTATTGCATTTGAGAGAGGGAAGGCACCCAAACTGATGAGTTCATTCTGAAGAAGATGGAAGAGAGGTTTGAAGCCATGGCCCGAATGCTGAGTAGAGGTCAGGGGATGAACCCAGAGGATAAAGAGTTGGAGGGAGAAGACCAGATTCCTTACAATTTCAAGATGCTTAATGTGCCAAAATTTGACGATACCTCTGACCCGACTGCCCATGTGAAACAGTACTCTCTGGTCATGAAAGGGACCACTTTGTCTAAGAGGCAGAAGGTGGAGTACTTTTGTTTGAGTCTGACTGGCCCCGCCATCGACTGGTATCATAGCCTCGACCGTCGAACTAAGGAAGATTGGGATCTACTCACGGAGGAGTTCTTGAGGCAATATGATTGCAACACTAGGATGGAGGTGACTCTTAAGGACCTTGAATTGCTCCAACAGAAGGCCGGGGAATCTTTTCATGACTATCTTACCCGCTGGCGGAACAGGGTAATGGAAATGTGAAGAAAGCAAGACACCCAAGACCAGATCCGCCTGTTTATCAAGAATGCAAGCCCGTATTTGAAGGATGGCCTGAAGATGAAAGGGCTGAAGGATTGGGAGTCTCTAAAAGACATAGCCATTGAGGTAGAGGGAGAATTCTTTGGCCGGAAAGCTAGCAATGATAGTTTTACAAAAAGGACTAACACCGGTCAGGGAGCCAGTAGGCCAACTGGCCCCAGTAGCAGCCCCAGAAGATCTGTTGAGGTGTCTGCTACTGACATCCAGCCCTCAAGGAAGTTTTCGAACTTAGGAAGAGCACTGTCTTGGGTTTTAAGAAGGTTGATGAAAGAAGGAAAGTTGCAACCTTTGGCTCCTGGCTAGCTAAAACGCAAGGGAAGCCAGGTCACAAGGACAATGAATACTGTGCATTTCATTAGCACACAGGCCATCTAACAGACAATTGTAAGGCGCTGAGACACTCTATTCAAGATCTGATTGATGACAAGCAGATTTTTGACCCTGAGAAGAGAGAATCCAAGAAGAAGCCTGGTTACAATGCCGTGCTGCCACTAGTTTTTATGATCGGATCCAGCTTGCTAGAGTGGTACGTACTGCAGGACTTATATGGGACCGAGAGTATTGCTGTTGTTTGTTCTGAGGATAGAGAAGGAAAAGCAGTTGTAGCGACCATTGATTGTTGGTCGAGCAGTGAGAGCGGTAAAGAGGCCGAAGAGAAAGGAGAGACGAACTTTTATCTGTGGAGATCTGATGAGGATGAAGAAGAGGTAGGGGCTGTGACAAGAAGTGGGAGAGTGGTCCCTAAGATTACAAGGTTACCAGAACCAGCGCAGCCATCGATGAAAAAGAAGCAGTTGAAAAAGACCGCGGCTCAGATATCCATCTGGGATCTCTTAAGATAGTCCCCTTCTCACAGGCAGAAAGTGGTAGAGGCCTTGACTTAGTCTACTGTTGCCACCACAATTTCCCCATCAGAGCTGTTAGGTCTAGTTAAAGGAGGATCGGGGGAGAGATTGGTTTTTGCCGATGCCGACCTGCCAGTCGAAGGCCGTGATCATAACTGACCCCTGTATATCAAAGCACAGATTAATGACAAGCACACCGCTTCTTTTATGGTAGATGATGGATCTTCTATCAATGTTTGCCCTCTGATAGCTCTACAGGCTTTTGGATTGAGTGAGGATATGCTCAGTGAATCAGATTTGACAATTACAGCCTATGATAATTCAAGAAGACAAGCCTCGGGAACATTCAAGACCTTGGTCAAAACGGGACCCATTGAGGTAGAAGTAGAGTTTGTGCTTCTGCCCATTCTAGCTAATTTCTCAGCCCTGCTCGGGAGGCCTTGGTTTCACAGGCTAGGAGGAGTACCATCCACGCTGCATCAAATGATAAAGTTCCCACATGAAGGGGAGGTGGTAACTATTAAGGCAGCCAGGGAGAATCAGGTGTCGGCTCTTGAAATTACTAATCAGCCATTTAGTGGCTTCCACGTGTCAATGATAAGAGAAGAGCACGGGCCAGTGGACAACCCAGCAGTGGTTAACATGATGAAAAAGATGCACTATCTCCCTAGGGCTTGTTTGGGTAGAAACTCTCAGGGGCTGCAGACTGCAATCACCACTCAAGGTCAAAAGAACCGGAAGGGTCTGGGATACAGAGGCAGTTTTGGCAAGAAGAAGACGGCAGATAAGATCCCTCATATTTCAAAAAGCTTTGTGCCCGCATCCTCAGTATGAGCTTACACTGGTGAAGATGAGCCACAGTGGGTGAATGTGAGGATCGTCCCCAGATTTGAGATCTTCAATGATGTATTTGACTGGGATGTCGGAGTTATCAAGACCGCTGAGAGCTTCTGGGATGAAGAGCTCATGACTCAGTGCATTGCTTGGGATAGAGATGAGCCCGAAGAGGTAGTTACAGAACGGATGTTGATTGCTAGGCTGAAAGGGAAAGAAAAGATGGTAGAGCCAGAATTGAAAATTGGGGATTTGAAGATTTCCTCAGGCATACCTAAAGGACCTTTGCTGAATCAAGAAGCCGATGAGCAAGTTGCAGCAGCATCAACCTCTAGGGAGGCAAAAGAAGACTCTAGCTGAGATTGCCTTTTTATTCCAGAACTTTTTTATGATGTAAATGACAATTATAATATTGTTAATAAGGCAAATGATTTATCTTATTTGTGCGATGTTTCCAATAATTTCAACATGCATGAACATGATCATATTCCATCAATTTTTGATATTAATTCCACTGATACAACGCCTTTTAATCTTGGAACCTCGGAAAATCCGAAAGAAATTCTAATAGCATCAAATATAACTCCTGATGAGAGAGAAAAATTTGAGAGAATAATAAGAAAATATGAAAAAGTCTTTGCCTGGACCTATGAAGACATGCCAGGGATTGATCGGAACGTAGCAGAACATGCTATCCCGACTTATCCAGACCATAAGCCTGTAAAACAGAAGTTGAGAAGGCTCAGGCCAGAATGGGCAAACAAGGTCAAAGAGGAGATTTGGCAGCAAATTGAGGCCAAGTTCCTTGGTGAAGTGCAGTATCCTACATGGTTGGCGAACGTAGTCCCTGTAGCGAAGAAAAATGGGAAGGTCAAGGTATGTGTGGATTATCGAGATCTGAACAAGGCCTACCCTAAAAATGATTTTCCACTACCCCACATTGATGTGTTAATAGACAGTGCCGCCAATTGCGCGATTTACAAATTTTGGGATGGTTATGTGGGCTACAACCAGATCCTAAACAAGATAGTGGACCTTGTTAAGACCGCTTTCATCACAGAGTGGGGGACTTATGTCTACCGAGTTATGCCTTTTGGCCTGAAAAATGTAGGGGCCACATACCAGAGGATGGCGACCAAGATCCTAAGTGACCTGATCCACAAGGAGGTGGAGGTGTATGTTGATGACATGATGGTCAAGTTAGCCACCCGAGAGGGCCATTTTGAAGCTTTAGAGAAGTTCTTCACCAGGATTGATAAGTACAGTCTGCGACTTAACCCCAAGAAGTGTATTTTCGGAGTAACTTCAGGGAAACTGTTGGGACATGTCGTCAGCCCGAGGGGAATAGAAATTAACCCGGATAAGGTAAAGGCCATCAGAGAGATGCATGTGCCAAAAAAAGAGAAGGATGTAAGGAGCTTCCTGGGCAAGTTGCAGTATGTCAGCCGATTCATTGCCAAGATCACTTCGATATGCGAGCCCGTTTTTAAGCTGCTCAAAAAGAATCAACCTGTGGTCTGGAATGAAGACTGCTAGAAAGCCTTTGACAGCATCAGGGAATATCTGTTGAATCCGCCAGTATTAAGGCCACCGCAACCAGTCAAACCGCTTATCTTGTATCTGGCAGTGGAAGACAGTTCTGTGGGTGCCATGATGGCTCAGGAGGATGAGTTTGGAGTGGAATTCGCAGTTTATTACCTCAGCAAGAAGTTCCTGGCTTATAAGATAAAATATGCTGAGGTAGAGAAGATCTGCCTCGCAATGACTTGGGCATCAAAGAAGCTGAGGCATTATTTTCATTCATACAAAGTTCAGGCAGTGGCCAAGCCGAATCCGTTGAGATATTTGCAAGAAGCGCCGTCTTTGCTTAGTAAGATGGGGAGGGGGCTTCTTTTGCTACAGGAGTTTGATGTTGAATACATCACTCGCAAAACTATTAAAGGGCGAGCCATAGCCAAATTTCTTGCTGAGCATCCTATTCAAGGGGACACCCCCGAGTTCACCTTTCCTGATGAGAGCATAGTCGCGATTTCTATCCAAGGATGGTAGTTACACTTCGACGGGGCATGAATAACAAGGGGGCCGGAGTTGGAATTATTTTGACAACCCCAGATAATGAGAAACTCCCTCTAGCTAAGAAGTTGAGGTACAAAGCAACCAACAATGAAGCCAAATATGAAGCATGCACTTTCGGGTTAGAAGCTTTAGCTGCTTTGGGGGCAAAGAACATAGAAGTCTTTGGTGACTCATCCTTGGTGATCAACCAGATCTAAGGTGAGTAGGCTGTAAAAGAAGAGCGGCTGGTACCCTATGTTGAATATTTGAAAGAGATATGTGGGCAGTTTGAAACCTGCACTTTCCATTTCGTGCCATGAGAAGAGAACCGTCTAGCTAATGCGTTGGCAACCCTAGTGTCGATGTGGGATAATCCTGAAGGGGTAGCTATGAAACCAGTGCTGATTTCGAGTTCTAAGAAGCCCAGCTTTGAGATCAAGCCAGTAATGGAAGTAGAAGTGGCGGATGGAAAACCATGGTACTTTGACATTATAAATTATTTGGAAAACGCTAGGTTTCAAGAGGAAGCTACCAAGAAAGACCAGAGAATGATCCGGAAGCTATCTACTCAGTTCATCTCCTTGGAAGGAGTGTTGTACAAAAGACAGGCAGACGGGATTTAGCTCAGGTGCTTAAATGAAAAAGAAGCCCGCAAGGTAATGGAGGAGACCCATGTAGGCGTCTGTGGGGCTCACATGAATGGTTTAACTCTGGCAAAGAAGATCATGAGGCAAGGCTTCTATTGGCTTACGATGGACAAATGACTGCTCAAAGTATGTCAAACAATGCCAGTTATGCCAACAGTACGTAGATTTGAGACATTTGCCAGTATCAGAGCTACACAACCTGACATTGCCTTGGCCTTTCGCTGCTTGGGGGATAGATATCATTGGAGAGATTCGCCCTACGGCATCTAACGGACACAGATACATAATAGTCGCAATTGACTATATTACCAAATGGGTAAAGGCAGAATCCTTCAAAAAGATTGACGCAAGGGATATGGCCAAGTTCATAGAGAGAAATCTAATCTGCAGATATGGCCTCCCTCACCACATAGTGTCTAACAATGGGGTATAGTTCATGGGGGAAACCAGGAAGCTCCTTGAGAAATATGGTATCAAGCACCATAGATCCTCTTCCTACCGACAACAAGCTAATGGGGCAGTAGAGGCCGCCAATAAAAACGTAAAGAGGATCCTATCTAAGATGGTCCAAACTTACAAAGACTGGGCAGAGAAGCTACCCTTCGCATTGTGGGGATACAGGACAATGGTGAGGACATCTACGGGCGCTATGCCATATTCTCTGGTATACGGGACGGAGGCAGTATTGCTAGTTGAGATAGAGCTCTGATCGTTGAGGGTGATTATGGAAGCCCAAATTTCGGAGGCTGAATGGGCCCGACAGAGGCTACAACACTTAAACTTACTGGATGAGAGTAGGCTGAAGGCTTATTATCACAATCAGATCTACCAGAAGAGGTTGGCCAGGACATTCGGGAAGAAGGTGAGAAAGCATTTGCTGAAGGAACGGGACTTAGTGTTCAAGCAGATGAGACCGGGTATACCGGATATCAGAGGAAAATTTAGACCAACCTGGGAGGGGCCGTATATCCTAAAAAAGCTATTGTCCAAGGGAGCTGCAATCTTGTCGGATAGCGATGGAAATGAATTCTGTAACACCCCGCCATCCCCGTTGGAAGGATACCGGAGTGCCACGCGGGCAAACACATATAACGAATCCATATTCCATGTATAAACAAAAACCAAATGTAAACATAAAGAAACTTTTAATCATGTAATAATAAATCCTCTTTACATATAACATATATCCGTACTTGTGACGCGCGCCGGATCCCGAACGCCGCCCTTTCGGACCGCCCGCACGTGGGCGATCGGGGCATTTGCGGGTCCGTTGACATCTTGCGATAAATCGCAAGTGCGTCTATGTTGGGCAACAAGGAGGTATCATGGAGTCGCCACCCAATAGAACATTGGGAAAGTTACTCTCGCCTCGGAGAGCCTAAGACTGCGCTTGGTATCCATTTTGGGCCAGCCAGAGGGGTCTTGGAAGGTAAACCTCTCGCCCTAAGGAGCCTAGGATTAGCGCTAAAGTCTCGTGGCACAAAAAGGTGTCTTGGAGGGTAGACCTCTAGCCTTTTTGAGCCCAAAGACCAGAGCTGAGTCCGGGATTTCTCATCTATTTCTACCTCGATTATTTTATGATCAAATTTTAATACCATTGATTCGCTCTCTCTCCACACGATGCAATTAATTGAAGGCGCATTCATTCATTTCAGAAGCGGTAAATGTAAGCAAAATCCAAAATAAAGCATTTAAAAAATAAATTACAATAACACTAGGAGCGGAATACAACTCCCATTTATAAAAGTGAAATACATGCATAAAACGGGTTATTCTTTAATAGTGAGAACATTGGTCCTCGCATGCATATTTATTATGAAACAGTTTTGATGTAATGATTTATTTGGGTATGAAAAACTAGGACATTGGTCCCCTTTTATTTAGAAAAAAAATGTCAAGTTAATTAATAAAAATGTTTTTGTGATTTTCTTTCTAGCGAGCCTAAATAAAGAATTTTACAAGAAAATTATATGGCAAAATTAAATAAAATATTACAAACCAAATGAGACTTTTTGGACCTCCCGATGTGCTCGCAAAAACGCCCAAGCGAAAAAATGAGTTTAGACATAAAAACAAAATACAATTAAAACAATGTTAGTGATTCAATCAATTAAATCAATTAAACATACAAAATAATGAATAACAAATTAAAATAAAATAAGATGATATGAAAAGAATAATAATGGAATCAAAAATATTAACAAACCAAAATAAAATGAGAAACATGGGTTATATATGATAAATGATTAAATGATGTGATGAAAATAAAATAAAACATGTTAATTAATTAGTACATGAAAATATACACATGATGAAAATAAATGATGATAAGTGAAAAATAATGAATGAATAAATAAACAAATGATAATAAAATCATGTAACAATGATAAAAATTAGTAAACAA
Source organism: Excoecaria cochinchinensis (assembly GCA_947683425.1). NCBI lineage: Eukaryota > Viridiplantae > Streptophyta > Magnoliopsida > Malpighiales > Euphorbiaceae > Excoecaria > Excoecaria cochinchinensis. The sequence continues at coordinate 1,673,290 of CANTUQ010000027.1, read as the reverse complement.
AGGAATGATGAAAATAATAATGATATGTAACAAGGTTAATTGATGTGTTCATAGTTAATACAAACTATTTACATGGCAAAAAGATTAATTTAAATTAATTAATTATTTGCATGTTAAAAATAATGAGGAATCAAAATAAATTATTTACATGTTAGGAATTAAAAAAACAATATTCACATGAATAAAAATCAAATCATATATAAACAATTAAATGGAACAAATATAAAATCAATACAACAAATGAATAGATGAAAACAATAAATAAATCAATAAAAATAATAAAATGGATATGAATAAATAAAATAAAATAGAAATGAAATAGAAATGGAGCCAAGAATATTTACCCTCAGAATATTGGATTTGATGAAGGAAAAGTGATGATTTTCCGGAAGATTGCTTGAAAGAATAAAATTAGCAATAAAATTAATTCTCTTTGTTTATGGAGAAAAACAAAGGAATTGATTTGTATGCTTGAGATTAAAAAGAAATTGATGTCAAAATGATGATTAATTTCTTGTGTTTATGAAGAGAAAACCAAGAAATTAATTGGAATAATTAACAATTGAAAATTGATCTTTCAATTTCAATTAAACCTTATTAATTAAAAAAAGAAAGATGAAAATTTTGAAGAGAAAATAGAATATGAAGAATTCTGGAAATTCTCCTCTTCAGAAAGTAGTGGAGGCTCCCCCCTTTAATTTTTCATCCTAAACTATTTTAAAAGAATAAGAAATGTTGCCCTAATTTAATTAAGGAAAACAAACCTAATTTTATTCAAATTCCTTTATTTTTGGGGATAAAATCAAGTTTTATTAATTAATAATCTATAAAAAATATTTTGGAATTTTATTTGAAGTCAAAAACCCTTAATTTTGGGATAAAAACGGATTTTTGGGTGAAAAAATCGGAAAAAAGGCTGAAAAAATGGAAAATAGGGTAACAGACCCTATACCGACGGCCGGAAGCCCGTCGCCAGAGGGACGCCGCCCGTCGCTATAGAGCGACGGGGACTCACGCGGCGACCAGGCGGGATTCGCGCGCAGCGCTCGGGCGGGAATCGCGCGCAGAGGCGCGCGGTGCGGCGCGCAGCGCGCAACGCTGCGCGTCGCTCTTTAGCGACGCGCGCTATTGGCGACGCTGCGCGTCGCCAAATCTCGCCCAGCGCGCTGGGCGCCTGGGCATCGGCGTGCTGGGCGCCTGGCGCCCGCGAGCTGGGCGCCCGCGCCTGCGAGCTGGGCGCCAGCGCGCGTGCGCGCTGCCGCGCCCGACACTCGCGGTCCGAAAATTTTTTTTTTTTTTTTTTTTTTTATTTTTTTTTCTATTTTAAATTAACTAAAAACACCATAATTTTAAGCCCCCATTTTTTAAAATTAATTTTTTAAATATTTTTTTATTATTTTTTAGTTTTTCACTCTAAAATGCAAATTTGACGAGAAAACCATCACTTTTAACCTTTTAAGCCTGTGAAGGCAATTATCATCATTGGGTAACTTCGATCTAGGCTGACTCAGGACCCGGTGTCTACAGTTGCCCCCAGTTTAGGGGAATCTAGTACACTAGTGTCTAGGTGAGCCTAAACTCAAAGAAGAAAAGGAAAGAGACAAGTACCTGAGTCAGCCGTCTTTCCGCTTGATGGAATTGTAATGATAGCTGTTGCTGTCTTTTGGTTGTAGCTGGTAATGCTGTGGTCGTGCTAACCTCTTGTGGGTAGTGCCGCCATCATGCTAACCTATGTGAATTGGTAGTGCCGTGGTCGTGCTAACCTCTTGTGGGTTGTGCCGCCATCGTGCTAACCGCTGTGAATTGGTAGTGCCGTGGTCGTGCCAACCTCTTGTGGGTTGTGCCGCCATCGTGCTAACCGCTGTGAATTGGTAGTGCCGTGGTCGTGCCAACTTCTTGTGGGTTGTGCCGCCATCGTGCTAACCGCTGTGAATTTGTGGTAGTGCCGTGGTCGTGCCAACCTCTTGTGGGTTGTGCCGCCATCGTGCTAACCGCTGTGAATTTGTGGTAGTGCCGTGGTCGTGCCAACCTCTTGTGGGTTGTGCCGCCATCGTGCTAACCGCTGTGAATTTGTGGTAGTGCCGTGGTCGTGCCAACCTCTTGTGGGTTGTGCCGCCATCGTGCTAACCGCTGTGAATTTGTGGTAGTGCCGTGGTTGTGCCAACCTCTTGTGGGTTGTGCCGCCATCGTGCTAACCGCTGTGAATTTGTGGTAGTGCCGTGGTCGTGCCAACCTCTTGTGGGTTGTGCCGCCATCGTGCTAACCGCTGTGAATTTGTGGTAGTGCCGTGGTCGTGCCAACCTCTTGTGGGTTGTGCCGCCATCGTGCTAACCGCTGTGAATTTGTGGTAGTGCCGTGGTCGTGCCAACCTCTTGTGGGTTGTGCCGCCATCGTGCTAACCGCTGTGAATTTGTGGTAGTGCCGTGGTCGTGCCAACCTCTTGTGGGTTGTGCCGCCATCGTGCTAACCGCTGTGAATTTGTGGTAGTGCCGTGGTTGTGCCAACCTCTTGTGGGTTGTGCCGCCATCGTGCTAACCGCTGTGAATTTTGGAACTGTGCTCCTTTAGATGTTTGGACTGGTGTCGTCACTCGGCTTTTGTTGGTGTTCCCCGCCGATTTCTCCTGCAAGATTGTATGCATAGGAATATACAAGAAATCACGTGTGCATGATATGGAATGCAAATGCTTGCAACAATGTATAGACTGTGCCCTAGGTGGTCCATGGTTCGCTGAGGTTGTAGCCTTCCTGCTCTACAATGCCCCCTGAATCCTGAGGATTGTCGACAAGTTTTTGAAAGAGATGTCCGGTATATATCCTTGCCCCCCTGGTCAATGATCATTTACCCGGGATTCTTTTTCATGTTCTGTATTGTATGTTACTTGATTGAAAGAAGATCATCTGAAGTAACGCCGCCTTATCGCTCCAGGCATTGAACGTCATTGTTTTAAAGGTAGTGCGTCCCTTGTGGATTTTCACACTAGCTTTTCTTTGCGGGAAATGCGTCCCTTATGGGATTTTCACACAACCCTTTGCCTAATTTTTGCCTGGAATGGACCCAACCCAATCCAGCGGCTTTTATTATTTTTTTATTTTATTTTTTTTTTGTAGGGCAGACTGCCTATTTCCAGGTTTTCACCCTGCCCTTTGGCCTAACTTTTGCTTAGAGAGCCAGTTACGGTTTTCATCTCTAACGGCCTTCTTTGTTTTTTTTTTTTTTTTTTAAAGCTGCAGGAAAAGTTGGAGCTACCATTAAAGCCCCTTCTTAGGGTAATCAGCAGTTATTCTCTGAGACATTTTCTCTTTAGCATCGGTTGCATTGTATGGCATATCTTGATAAATGTGTTGCTAGATCGGGTGAAGTAGCAGATAGGGATCTGGTTCTTGGAAACCATCTATTGTGCTTGATAACTTAGAGGGATTAACGATGTAGTGAGACGTTCCCTATCCTTTCGAGGTGAAGCCTTGTCTTTAGCCTTTGCTTCTCCATATTATTGGACTGGTCTTCTAGAAAAACTACTATACCTCTTTTTTTTTTTTTTTTCTGGGAGTCATTCTGTAACTTTAACCAGCGTATATATAGAAAATGGACACCTAGCCCTGCAATTGATAATAGGACTTGGCCACTAAGGCACCTGGCCGGCGAGAGCCGTAGTAAGGACTAGTTCAGATTTGTATAGACTTTAAGCAATATCTTCCTTTTTAGAACAGAACTAGGAAATAATATCAATGAATGAATTTAGTTTTATTTCATTTCACAACATTGTGCTTGTTTCAATACAATTTCAATATACATAATCACCATTTAACACTGATTCGAAAATGTCAAACTGCATTCATTCATAGAGCCAAATCTTGATAGCATCAACTCCTGTTACCAATCAGCCCTCTCGGGTTTTCTTGATTGGATATTTTCTCTCAAGCCTCTAATTTTTTACCAGGATGCCTTTTTTCGGTTTTCACCCTGACGAGGCGCCCAATTTTAGCAAGGCCGCCTTTTTCGGTTTTCGACCCGCGGGCTTTTATTCCCTTCTTTTGATTTTTAAGTCTTTAGCCATGGACCCATTTTTGAGTCTACTAATACTGATCATCTTCACCACTTCTGTCATTGCTATCCTGGATAACCGTCTCTGAAAAACAACGGAGCCTTCTCATATCGGCTTGAACTTGCCGCATTATACTCATTTGCTGAAAGATAGAATCTCCCTCTTTTCACGGTGGCTTTTTGGCTTCCTTCCTGGATGATCTCTTGATCTATCCTTGTCTGATGTGTTTAACTGCTGATGCCATTGTTGCACTAGCTGACTTCTAAAAATTTAGGCTTCCATGGTTGTGCTTAAAGATTTGATCTCTACCACGCTCGGATATACTGCCTCTGCCCCCCTTATAAAAGGTGAATTTTTTAGAGGTTATAATGGTGATTCTCTTGCCTGGGAATGGGAAAGACAGCTTCTCTGTCCAACCTTTGTAGTTTTGGATCTACTTGGTTGAGATCTCCTTGTTAGCAGCCTCTCTTGCCCCATTAGCTTGAGGGAAACACAGAGAGGACTTGTGGTCCTTAATGTCACCTCTGGAGCAGTTTCCTAACTTTAACCATGAATTGCTCTTTCGCACTTGACCCATGTGTAGAGTAGGAGGCTGCCTTGGCATGACCCTATTCGTTGGGATTGTAAGGAACACCTTTCCTGTGATGTCTTCTTCCAAGCTCGAGCAACCTGTACCTATTGCAAGTCGATATAATCTTCGTGGTCCTTTTTGGTCATCAAGAAAAAAGGCAAAATACAAGCATGTGTAAATCAACGGGATTTGAGGAGACCTTGCCTCCAAATAGCATTCGCTTACCCCCTGATCAATTCTCTCTTTTCTTCTCCCTCTTTTTTTTTTTTTTTTTGTTTTTTTTGTTTTTTTTTTTTTTTTTTGTTTTTTTTTGTTTTTTTTTTTGTTTATATATTATTTTTTCTTTTGTTTGTTCTTCTTTTTTTTCTTTTCCTTTTTCTTTTGACGATTTTTTTTTATATATATTCTTCGCTCCCCAATAAGCTCTGCTCAAATCTTGAAGTTTTACACATGCGTGCACCTTTCATCTTAACCATTGGGGTTATTGTTGTTCCATCAAGTCGGGCATTGCATTTCAGTATGAATTTTGGTCCTGTTCCTACTGACGGATCTCCACTTTCAGCCATTTCCACCTATTTCAGCTTGAATCTTCTGAGCTTCTTGTGTCATCTGTCCATGATTAGGATATGTTTAGCATAGCATTTTCGACAGCTTCATAAGCACATCTTCACGGGTCCAGGCAAAGACTTTTTCGTATCTTGTTTTATTTCTCTCAAATTTTCTCACTCTTCAAAAGTTATGTCAGATGCCATCAAGATTTTTGAGGTTCCATGAATAAATAGAGTAGCATCAATCGAGCCAATGTCAAATATAAATGAATTATGATCATGTGTAATGAAATCGTTAAAAACATCACACAAATGAAGGAAATTGTTTGATTCACTAATAAAACTAGAAAACGTCATTAATATTAAAAACAAGTTCAGAACTAAGAAAGAGAGTCTAAACTATCATCTTCCTCTTTCTGCCAACGCAGGTGTTGTTGCCAACGGTCTCTAATTAACTTCGGGGCCCATCCTTCCTTCCTTTGACTCCTTGTCGATGAGGCCTTGAACCCGCTCCCTCAAAGCTCGGCATTCATCAGTGTCATGTCCAGCCTGCTGATGATAGATGCAATATTGACCTACCCGATGACCTGGACGCCCTTGGCTTTTATAGGGTCTAGCTCGTTTTGATTGCAACTTCCCTTGCTTAACAAAATAGGCAAAATGCTTTGACAAAGGCTTTTCTAAGATGATGCAGTCATTTCGGGTCACCTCCCTAGCTGGCATCTTCATGTCTCCACCACTTATTCGGCTGCTATTGCACTGACTTAGGCACCCTTCAATTATTCTAGCTGGCTCAAGATCTTGGACTTGCTTCCTCGGGATTTTCCAGTCATTAAATAGACCTGTGGGGTACTGATGAGAATCCATTATCTCATAACCCATAGTTGGCTTAGTTGACGTCCTCTGAGGGAAAGATCCGTCAACACCAAAGCAATATTTCTGGGCCACTCCAGCCACCGGCATTTTTTTGATCTTTTGAATGCCGACGGTATTGTCACTTCTGCATAGACCACTTTTCCTCTCTGAATTTATCGTAATCAAGGCGAGTTTCTTGTTGGCAGCTTGGGCAGTAGCACGTTTGGATCGCTGAATTGCCTCCTCGAGAATGTCCATTCTTTTCTTGGGGTCACCCTGTGTCGTCATCTTAAACCCCTCATTACAAACATGTCCTTTGTCTTTTTTTCTTGACTGCAGAACACAAGGCATCTTTCCTCTGAACCCGATTCTTGGCATGTATGCTATTGCAGCTAGACCCTGCTTGCTCTGTGGCATGGAAAAATCAGTATGCTGTGCCTTGGTAGACGGTGTCATTGTGGCAGCCAAGTCTTCCTTTATAGTCTTCAACCTGGCTTCAAATTCTTTCAGCCTGCTCTCTAAGTCTTGTGCCCTCCTATCCATTTCATCAATAATGAGGGCATGGGTTGCACCCGGTGTTCCTGATGGGTTGGTCATGTTACTTTCTATCAAATGTTGTAAAAGATGACGACTTGTCGTTCTCTGAGCCCACGTATTCTGATCCTCAGAAAGAAAATAAATTGCTAATTAATCACCTGTCAAGACCTTTAGACCACCTGGACAAATCTATAATGGCTGCAAAAAATACCTGTTAAGATGATGCATGAATGACATGTAAGATGCATGATCGTGCTATGCAACATAGACAAACTCATGCAAGTAGATAGATCCTTCCAACCTCATATCTCTCACACACGTGGTAATGCGGTCTCTTTCCTAGGTGGGCTTGATCCATGGGTTAACGGGGAACCCAATGGACACGTATAGTGCGCGGTGAAAAACCGACAGCATAACACTCCTATACTAATGTACAAGCGGATGGATAGTGATCGTCATGTATTTAGACGTTCCACAAATTTCGACATGGCCCTACCGGGGCATGGAAGCCTTTGGCTAGGTTACCAAGCGAGACATCTGGACTCACCTAATACATGAGGGTCCATACAGCAAGCATGGAATTATGGTTCATATCACCTGTGGAAAGTAGCTATGGCCATTATATGAGCTTTGGACAAGGGAGATGTTACTTTAAGGCTACCCAAGCATGATCCCTGCCGACGGGTCTAGCTCATCACGAGCGTAACGACCGATCGGGTCACCATTTTGATATACCATTAAGGTACGTGGCTTGGGCTGGTGATTATCCTTAACACTTCCCCAAATTGAGTGAAAATGAGGAGGTGCTTCAGGAACGCACCGGGGCTAGAAGAGGGACCAAACTAGCGTATTCTAAGGCTCTAATGATATGCAAATGCAAATTTGAGAGAAGGTGAATTTATGAATTAAATTTTAATCATAAATGTTAAAAGAGGTATTTTCGAATCGAAATCTCGAACCATAAACGTCCCCAGTGGAGTCGCCACTGTGACGCGCGCCGGATCCCGAACGCCGCCCTTTCGGACCGCCCGCACGTGGGCGATCGGGGCATTTGCGGGTCCGTTGACATCTTGCGATAAATCGCAAGTGCGTCTATGTTGGGCAACAAGGAGGTATCATGGAGTCGCCACCCAATAGAACATTGGGAAAGTTACTCTCGCCTCGGAGAGCCTAAGACTGCGCTTGGTATCCATTTTGGGCCAGCCAGAGGGGTCTTGGAAGGTAAACCTCTCGCCCTAAGGAGCCTAGGATTAGCGCTAAAGTCTCGTGGCACAAAAAGGTGTCTTGGAGGGTAGACCTCTAGCCTTTTTGAGCCCAAAGACCAGAGCTGAGTCCGGGATTTCTCATCTATTTCTACCTCGATTATTTTATGATCAAATTTTAATACCATTGATTCGCTCTCTCTCCACACGATGCAATTAATTGAAGGCGCATTCATTCATTTCAGAAGCGGTAAATGTAAGCAAAATCCAAAATAAAGCATTTAAAAAATAAATTACAATAACACTAGGAGCGGAATACAACTCCCATTTATAAAAGTGAAATACATGCATAAAACGGGTTATTCTTTAATAGTGAGAACATTGGTCCTCGCATGCATATTTATTATGAAACAGTTTTGATGTAATGATTTATTTGGGTATGAAAAACTAGGACATTGGTCCCCTTTTATTTAGAAAAAAAATGTCAAGTTAATTAATAAAAATGTTTTTGTGATTTTCTTTCTAGCGAGCCTAAATAAAGAATTTTACAAGAAAATTATATGGCAAAATTAAATAAAATATTACAAACCAAATGAGACTTTTTGGACCTCCCGATGTGCTCGCAAAAACGCCCAAGCGAAAAAATGAGTTTAGACATAAAAACAAAATACAATTAAAACAATGTTAGTGATTCAATCAATTAAATCAATTAAACATACAAAATAATGAATAACAAATTAAAATAAAATAAGATGATATGAAAAGAATAATAATGGAATCAAAAATATTAACAAACCAAAATAAAATGAGAAACATGGGTTATATATGATAAATGATTAAATGATGTGATGAAAATAAAATAAAACATGTTAATTAATTAGTACATGAAAATATACACATGATGAAAATAAATGATGATAAGTGAAAAATAATGAATGAATAAATAAACAAATGATAATAAAATCATGTAACAATGATAAAAATTAGTAAACAAAGGAATGATGAAAATAATAATGATATGTAACAAGGTTAATTGATGTGTTCATAGTTAATACAAACTATTTACATGGCAAAAAGATTAATTTAAATTAATTAATTATTTGCATGTTAAAAATAATGAGGAATCAAAATAAATTATTTACATGTTAGGAATTAAAAAAACAATATTCACATGAATAAAAATCAAATCATATATAAACAATTAAATGGAACAAATATAAAATCAATACAACAAATGAATAGATGAAAACAATAAATAAATCAATAAAAATAATAAAATGGATATGAATAAATAAAATAAAATAGAAATGAAATAGAAATGGAGCCAAGAATATTTACCCTCAGAATATTGGATTTGATGAAGGAAAAGTGATGATTTTCCGGAAGATTGCTTGAAAGAATAAAATTAGCAATAAAATTAATTCTCTTTGTTTATGGAGAAAAACAAAGGAATTGATTTGTATGCTTGAGATTAAAAAGAAATTGATGTCAAAATGATGATTAATTTCTTGTGTTTATGAAGAGAAAACCAAGAAATTAATTGGAATAATTAACAATTGAAAATTGATCTTTCAATTTCAATTAAACCTTATTAATTAAAAAAAGAAAGATGAAAATTTTGAAGAGAAAATAGAATATGAAGAATTCTGGAAATTCTCCTCTTCAGAAAGTAGTGGAGGCTCCCCCCTTTAATTTTTCATCCTAAACTATTTTAAAAGAATAAGAAATGTTGCCCTAATTTAATTAAGGAAAACAAACCTAATTTTATTCAAATTCCTTTATTTTTGGGGATAAAATCAAGTTTTATTAATTAATAATCTATAAAAAATATTTTGGAATTTTATTTGAAGTCAAAAACCCTTAATTTTGGGATAAAAACGGATTTTTGGGTGAAAAAATCGGAAAAAAGGCTGAAAAAATGGAAAATAGGGTAACAGACCCTATACCGACGGCCGGAAGCCCGTCGCCAGAGGGACGCCGCCCGTCGCTATAGAGCGACGGGGACTCACGCGGCGACCAGGCGGGATTCGCGCGCAGCGCTCGGGCGGGAATCGCGCGCAGAGGCGCGCGGTGCGGCGCGCAGCGCGCAACGCTGCGCGTCGCTCTTTAGCGACGCGCGCTATTGGCGACGCTGCGCGTCGCCAAATCTCGCCCAGCGCGCTGGGCGCCTGGGCATCGGCGTGCTGGGCGCCTGGCGCCCGCGAGCTGGGCGCCCGCGCCTGCGAGCTGGGCGCCAGCGCGCGTGCGCGCTGCCGCGCCCGACACTCGCGGTCCGAAAATTTTTTTTTTTTTTTTTTTTTTATTTTTTTTTCTATTTTAAATTAACTAAAAACACCATAATTTTAAGCCCCCATTTTTTAAAATTAATTTTTTAAATATTTTTTTATTATTTTTTAGTTTTTCACTCTAAAATGCAAATTTGACGAGAAAACCATCACTTTTAACCTTTTAAGCCTGTGAAGGCAATTATCATCATTGGGTAACTTCGATCTAGGCTGACTCAGGACCCGGTGTCTACAGTACTGTTTTACAAAATGAGGCTTGTAATCGAATACATATACAAAAACAATATATGTTCCTTTACAAAAGATTACTTTGCTATACACAAGCCATATACACAAAAATTACAGCGGAAGACTTCAAAAATAAAACAACTTCATCCAACAAGACTCCTAGTGGCCGACCTGCAGATATCAGACTCCAAATCCAAACTCGCCACCTGCACGGGAAAAGAGCCCGAGCTAAGCGATAACGCTTAGTGGGGAGGAACAAAACAAACTAACAAAGTGCATACACAGTATATATATAACAATACAATAATCCAATGGTTCAAAATCAAAGGCATCAAATCATCTATAAACCTATCTCCAAATTCCTTACTTGACATGCATAAATATATATATACAATACCAGCAATCAAGTATTCAATTCATAATTCTCATCATCCTAAGTATACAGATTCAAAGTGCAATTTAAAGCTATGTAAGAATTCATGTGCACTATATACTTGTAATCATGTTAACAATTCATCTCATCTTATGCAACACAATTAAACTCATAGCCTGACTAGCCTAAAATAATGCATATACAATATTTACAACAACACTACAATCTCATCCCAACCATAAACATACATTACAAGCAATTTACTATTAAAATATAAATTAAATCTACATATTTCTCACCGTTCCAAATACATATATATATACTCAAGGTATATAAACACAAAGTTATACTATATTTCATATACAACATATACCTTTAATCTTGTCAATAAACATCTCAACATATATATATATATATATCACATATAAACATGTAGCCTGATTAATCCGAAATACTCTCTAGAAGTGGATACGGTCATTTGGATACTGATTGAACACAGTATCCCAAGCATATAGAGACATGAGTCTCAAACATGTATTTTCCATATAGAGACCGGAGTCTCGCTTTATTTTCATATAGACCAAACATGGTCGAAACAAGGATCCAAATGGACCCGCATATATCGTTTTATCAAATAGCAGCTGCACACACACTCTGACCTAAGTAAGCGCTTACTTATCCACTACTATGACTATTCAGGCTTAAAACTCAACTCAACAATTCAAGCACTAATATCAATATGAATATTGAAGATAATACTAATTTATGGTCCATGTATACAGGTATACAGATCACATTTTAAACAAGTAACTACAAATATTAAAACAACTAAATGCAAATACATATTTCACGTATACATGTGTATAGATCAAATTCAGAAACATTTAAACATATAAATATTAACTACAGTAGGTAATAAGAACAAATAGCTCATATTGAAAAAGTCCCTGTTAAATAAACTACAAACATGTAAATCATGTATATTGATTATTAATCATGTATACAAACCCAATATTAAGCAATTATTAAAACACAATACAGATTTTTAAATCAAATATTTGTCATGTAGTGCAAAAATCCTTAAAACAGAAGTTAAAACCTCAATTTAGAAAAACAGACAGCAGGTAAAGGCCGGTCACGTCGTGACCACCAGTCACGTCCCGTGACGCCGGCTTCACGCGAACGCCAGACAAAGCAAGGCAAGGCAAGGCAGTCACGGCGTGACCACTCGTCACGTCCCGTGACGCCTGCGAGGAGAGGGGAAGAAGTCACAGAATCCTGTCTCGTGACACGCAGGGGGAAGAAGTAGGTCACGGCGTGATGCAGCATCACGTCTCGTGACCCTCTTCCCTCACTCCTGCTTCTCCTTCTCAAAACTCAAAATTCCAGAAAAGGGGATCACGGCGTGATGCCCCATCACGTCGCGTGACCTTCTTCAGGGAAGAGGGTCACGGCGTGATGCTCCATCACGTCACGTGATCTTCTTCTCACACTTCTTCTTCTTCTCCAACAGATTTCCAAAATTTCCAGAAAGAAAACGTGAAAACCAGAAAAGCCAGAAAACAGAGTACTTCCTAATTTCAAAACCCCAGCTTACCCAAAACCCTTTTTCATGTATTTATTAATCAAACACATAACTTCAAGTATATAAAGCACATTCACAGCAATCTTAGCACAAATCATATACATTTATCAGTTGAACAGAGCTAATACCTGAATGTAAACATATCCAGATTTCTGATTCGAACTTATGCATATTTATCCCATTTACCAACTCATGTTATTCTTTTCTACCTAATCATGTAACCACAGTACAATTCTCATGCATTTAGATATATAAACACACAGAAACCACGTTCATATCAAAACTACAAACAGGATCAAAACACCATAAGGGACAGACACACTCCCAAACCTGTATCGAAGCTCAAAAATGTCCACCGAACTTTCAATTCTCAATCTTCCCTTTTTCCTTTATCTATCTTCCTCTCCTCAACAGATCACATGAACCAATGAATAAACCCAATATCAATCCAAAGAAAAACAGCAATGAACAATCCTTAAACAGAGACGATGGGGAACCAAACTCACCTTCTGAAGCTTCAAAGCTTAAAACCCTAGCTCCCAATAAAAGAACACGCATGCAAAAGAGAAAAGAACAGCAAATGAAGAAAATAATCGAGCAGCTTGTGGTTTTCGTGAGAGAGAAAATCAGAAAAGAGAGAATTTCAGTCTTTTGTTTCCCACTAACAAAACTTTCTCAGTTTTCTCCTTTCCCTCACCACGTGCACACACCCTGCTCTCCACCTGGCACACATGCACGAATTCACAGTTCCACTCACCCTTCTTTTACCATTTAATCCTTGTCAATTTACCTTTTACTCACTATAACAAAATCTGCCAATTAAATACTTTTATTCCTTTGCAACTTAATCCTCAATCAATAGCAAATTACTCAATTACCCTTAATTGCCCAATTAAAATCGCTAAATCCAATTAAGCCACTTATGGGGTGTGACAACTCTCTCCCCCTTAAGAAAATTTCGTCCTCGAAATTTCCTCGCTAATCACTTGTAGATAAATCTTTAAACAAATCTCTGAATCATTATCTCTTATACCATACAACTATCAAATCATGTACACTTCACACTTTCCTTAACACACTACACTCTAATCCGTATACCTCTTCTAATCATCAAGTACTCGATGTATATCCTGTCAGCTTCTCTCAGTGAAGTGCATACAATGATGCTGTTTACATACAAATGAGGGATGCAGATGAAATGATCATGTAATGATTTATGTATGCGAGATGATGCGAAAATGCAATGTAAGTTATTATAATGTACTTTTCCCATCCCCATGTTTCACTATGCTTATGTGCACATGATTTCAAGAAGATAGCTGACAGGAATACAGAGTGTCACCTCGAACTCTTATCAATTCACATCTACTACTGCCTCGTCTTTACTCTCACGCGAGTCGGACTCCATCTATACTTTACACAAACGACATCTGCATTAGGCCACTATACAAAACTGACTCTCATGTATAGACTTGACTCACACCAAAACAATCACAACATAACCCAGAACAACCAAACCTGGGCTCTGATACCAAGCTGTAACACCCCGCCATCCCCGTTGGAAGGATACCGGAGTGCCACGCGGGCAAACACATATAACGAATCCATATTCCATGTATAAACAAAAACCAAATGTAAACATAAAGAAACTTTTAATCATGTAATAATAAATCCTCTTTACATATAACATATATCCGTACTGTTTTACAAAATGAGGCTTGTAATCGAATACATATACAAAAACAATATCTGTTCCTTTACAAAAGATTACTTTGCTATACACAAGCCATATACACAAAAATTACAGCGGAAGACTTCAAAAATAAAACAACTTCATCCAACAAGACTCCTAGTGGCCGACCTGCAGATATCAGACTCCAAATCCAAACTCGCCACCTGCACGGGAAAAGAGCCCGTGCTAAGCGATAATGCTTAGTGGGGAGGAACAAAACAAACTAACAAAGTGCATATACAGTATATATATAACAATACAATAATCCAATGGTTCAAAATCAAAGGCATCAAATCATCTATAAACCTATCTCCAAATTCCTTACTTGACATGCATAAATATATATATACAATACCAGCAATCAAGTATTCAATTCATAATTCTCATCATCCTAAGTATACAGATTCAAAGTGCGATTTAAAGCTATGTAAGAATTCATGTGCACTATATACTTGTAATCATGTTAACAATTCATCTCATCTTATGCAACACAATTAAACTCATAGCCTGACTAGCCTAAAATAATGCATATACAATATTTACAACAACACTACAATCTCATCCCAACCATAAACATACATTACAAGTAATTTACTATTAAAATATAAATTAAATCTACATATTTCTCACCGTTCCAAATACATATATATATACTCAAGGTATATAAACACAAAGTTATACTATATTTCATATACAACATATACCTTTAATCTTGTCAATAAACATCTCAACATATATATATATATCACATATAAACATGTAGCCTGATTAATCCGAAATACTCTCTAGAAGTGGATACGGTCATTTGGATACTGATTGAACACAGTATCCCAAGCATATAGAGACATGAGTCTCAAACATGTATTTTCCATATAGAGACCGGAGTCTCGCTTTATTTTCATATAGACCAAACATGGTCGAAACAAGGATCCAAATGGACCCGCATATATCGTTTTATCATATAGCAGCTGCACACACACTCTGACCTAAGTAAGCGCTTACTTATCCACTACTATGACTATTCAGGCTTAAAACTCAACTCAACAATTCAAGCACTAATATCAATATGAATATTGAAGATAATACTAATTTATGGTCCATGTATACAGGTATACAGATCACATTTTAAACAAGTAACTACAAATATTAAAACAACTAAATGCAAATACATATTTCACGTATACATGTGTATAGATCAAATTCAGAAACATTTAAACATATAAATATTAACTACAGTAGGTAATAAGAACAAATAGCTCATATTGAAAAAGTCCCTGTTAAATAAACTACAAACATGTAAATCATGTATATTGATTATTAATCATGTATACAAACCCAATATTAAGCAATTATTAAAACACAATACAGATTTTTAAATCAAATATTTGTCATGTAGTGCAAAAATCCTTAAAACAGAAGTTAAAACCTCAATTTAGAAAAACAGACAGCAGGTAGAGGCCGGTCACGTCGTGACCACCAGTCACGTCCCGTGACGCCGGCTACACGCGAGCGCCAGACAAAGCAAGGCAAGGCAAGGCAAGGCAAGGCAGTCACGGCGTGACCACTCGTCACGTCCCGTGACGCCTGCGAGGAGAGGGGAAGAAGTCACGGAATCCTGTCTCGTGACACGCAGGGGGAAAGTGATGCAGCATCACGTCTCGTGACCCTCTTCCCTCACTCCTGCTTCTCCTTCTCAAAACTCAAAATTCCAGAAAAGGGGATCACGGCGTGATGCCCCATCACGTCGCGTGACCTTCTTCAGGGAAGAGGGTCACGGCATGATGCTCCATCACGTCACGTGATCTTCTTCTCACACTTCTTCTTCTTCTCCAACAGATTTCCAAAATTTCCAGAAAGAAAACGTGAAAACCAGAAAAGCCAGAAAACAGAGTACTTCCTAATTTCAAAACCCCAGCTTACCCAAAACCCTTTTTCATGTATTGATTAATCAAACACATAACTTCAAGTATATAAAGCACATTCACAGCAATCTTAGTACAAATCATATACATTTATCAGTTGAACAGAGCTAATACCTGAATGTAAACATATCCAGATTTCTGATTCGAACTTATGCATATTTATCCCATTTACCAACTCATGTTATTCTTTTCTACCTAATCATGTAACCACAGTACAATTCTCATGCATTTAGATATACAAACACACAGAAACCACGTTCATATCAAAACTACAAACAGGATCAAAACACCATAAGGGACAGACACACTCCCAAACCTGTATCGAAGCTCAAAAACGTCCACCGAACTTTCAATTCTCAATCTTCCCTTTTTCCTTTATCTATCTTCCTCTCCTCAACAGATCACATGAACCAATGAATAAACCCAATATCAATCCAAAGAAAAACAGCAATGAACAATCCTTAAACAGAGACGATGGGGAACCAAACTCACCTTCTGAAGCTTCAAAGCTTAAAACCCTAGCTCCCAATAAAAGAACACGCATGCAAAAGAGAAAAGAACAGCAAATGAAGAAAATAATCGAGCAGCTTGTGGTTTTCGTGAGAGAGAAAATCAGAAAAGAGAGAATTTCAGTCTTTTGTTTCCCACTAACAAAACTTTCTCAGTTTTCTCCTTTCCCTCACCACGTGCACACACCCTGCTCTCCACCTGGCACACATGCACGAATTCACAGTTCCACTCACCCTTCTTTTACCATTTTATCCTTGTCAATTTACCTTTTACTCACTATAACAAAATCTGCCAATTAAATACTTTTATTCCTTTGCAACTTAATCCTCAATCAATAGCAAATTACTCAATTACCCTTAATTGCCCAATTAAAATCGCTAAATCCAATTAAGCCACTTATGGGGTGTGACAAATTCAAAGAACCGATCAATGTCGACAGACTCAAAAGGTTCCATGGCTAAAGACCAAAATAGAAAGAAGAGAATAAAATGCCCTGCAGGTTGAAAATCGAAAAAAGGCGGCCGTGCTAAAATTGGGTGCCTCGACAGGGTGAAAACCGAAAAAAGGCATCCTGTGCAAAAATAAGAGGCACGAGAGAAAATGTCCAATCGTGAAAACCCGAGAGGGCCGATTGGTAACAGGAGTTGATGTTGTTAAAATTTGGTTTCATGTATTAATAGGGCATACACGGTCGAGTTAATGTCAAAACTGATCATGTATGCAAAAATTACATGGAAATGTACACAATTTCGTGAAATAGAACAAATATTATTCTTTTCATTTTCGTCATTTTCTAGTTTTGCATTAAAAAGAAATGTAACACCAAGAGAAATACATATGTAAGCTAAGCTAAGTCCTGCCGCTGCTCTCGCCAACCAGATGCTTGAGCCCTTGTCTCCTATTATCAGATGTTGGACTAAAGACCCATTTATTGTACTCGCTGGTTGAAGCCACGGAATGATCGTCGAACCTCGGAATAACAGTCTTCACTGGTAGTTTGCTCCACAGCTCATGATACTTAGAAGCGAAGGCAGCCGAAAGAGCTCCTCCCTGAAAAGATAAGGGAACCCTCACCACATCCTGGGTCATCCCGAGCTGACGTGCACATCGAGAAATGATGCAGAAAGTGGCTTGACGGAGCCCATAGAGGGGAACACACCCCAATAGCCCATCGATGACCGCATGAGATAGTGGGAGCCAGGCAGACATGAAACTGATAACGTCATCTAACAATTCACCAAATCTGGTAATGCCTTCACCAGTAGTGGCACAATCATACAGCCGTCGATGCGGAAGAAAATGGCTCAACGTGTACTGTAGAATGACCCGAGGAGGTGGCTCAGACAGCATCCTCAGTTTCTCTTGCAGCCAGATCTAAAAAAAAAAGCCGCTGGATTGGGTTGGGTCCATTCCAGGCAAAAATAAGGCACAGGGTTATGTGAAAATCCGACAAGGACGCATCTCCCCCTAAGAAAAGCTAGTGTGAAAATCCACGAGGGACGCACTACCTTCAAAAAATGACTACAGGTATCAGAAGAGAACCTCATAATCCCCGGAGGCACAAGACTCAAAAGCAATTCCAGAGGGCACCGATCCTACTGCAAATTACAACCAAACCAGCTGTCACCTCCAAATCCACTTAGATGAATTCTTATCCTGCTCCTACATACATATGCTTCTCACGTGCATGCTAACCACTTTTTTTTGCATATTTTGCTTTCTAAGTCTTGCAGAAAGAAAGAATCAATGCCAACGAACGGAGATTGTGGTCAGAGAGTACCGCTTCTCAACAATCGAAGTTGTAGTTAGAGAATACTACTCTTCACCTCGAGACTGTGGTCAGAGAGTACCGCTTCTCACCAAACGAAGCTGCGGTTAGAGAAATACTGCTCTTCACACCGGATTTGTAGCAAGAGAGTGCTACATCTCCTCAACACTGCGCAAGCTAAGACGAGGCCAGCAGAAGTCGAAGCTACGGTTAGAGAAACACTGCTCTTCACATCGAGTTTGTAGTCAGAGAATGCTACATCTCCTCAACACTGCGCGAGCCGAGACGAGGCCAGCAGAAGCAAAACCTGCAGTTAGAGAAACACTGCTCTTCACACCGGGCTTATAGTAAGAGAGTGATACATCTCCTCAACACTGCGCGAGCTGAGACGAGGCCAGCAGAATTCAAAGCTGCGGTTAGAGAAACACTGCTCTTCACATCGAGTTTGTAGTCAGAGAGTGCTACATCTCCTCAACAATACGCGAGCCGAGACGAGGCCCCCAAAAGCAGAAGCTGCAGTTAGAGAAACAGTGCTCTTCACATCGAGTTTGTAGTCAGAGAGTGCTACATCTCCTCAACACTGCGCGAGCCGAGACGAGGCTAGCAGAAGCAGAAGCTGCAGTTAGAAAAACACTGCTCTTCACGTCGAGTTTGTAGTCAGAGAGTGCTACATCTCCTCAACACTGCGTGAGCCGAAATGAGGCCAGCATAAACAATCGAAGTTGTGGTTAAAGAAACACTGCTCTTCATATCGAGGTCGTGGCTAGAGAATGCTACATCTCACCAACACCTACAGGTCAAGATGAGACCGATAAGGATATCTTCACCCCTCGAACAGACTGAGATGAGGTCTACCCAATAAAAGGCATGGAAGGTAAGAACCGCCACGGGTACACTTTCTTCCTTTCTGTCCTTTCTCTGAGTTTTGGCTCATCTAGGCGCTCGTGCACTAGTTTCCCCAAAACTAGGGGCAACTGTAAGCACCGTGTCTCGGAGCAGTCAGGATAAGAGATTATCCTATGATGAAATCGGCATCCGATCCTGTACAAACTGTTTGGATTCGGAGGCTTTAGTCCCATGCTCCACGAGAAATGGGTCTTTTTACCTTTCTTCGGCAGAAGGGGAGAAAACGGGGAGTTTTTAAAGTCTAAAAAAAGTATGTTTTCCTCGACGGACGGCCAGCCCGTCGGTCAGGGGCAGGCCCGTCGGTCGGCTCCGTCGGATGAATTCTTGTGTCAGAAGGATTCTTCCAACGCCTGTCGGTCAAAATGGCAGGCCTGTCGGTCAGGTTGCAGGGCTGTCGGATGAATCCTTGTGTCAGTAGGATTCTTCCGACGCCCGTCGGTCATCCCTGGCCTATAAAAGCTTTGAATTTTCTCATAAAAGGGGGTTGGAAAAATTTGCAAAAATAGGGGAAACTCTGCCAAAATTCACGCGCGTTTTCTTTCTCTTCCAACAAACACATTTCTAAACAATCTAACTAATTCAAGAATCAAATCTTCAAAAGAAAGAGGATCTAGTTGATTTTTCACGGGCTTTTGGAACTCAATTTTCGTCGAGCTGTTGAGGACACTCTATCTTTAACATTTGATCTTTTTGTTTGGACCTTCTCGTGGAGCATGCGGGAAGCCAAACAACAACAAGGAATCCAACCAAAAGGTTGTTCTGAGGGTAAATATTCTGGACCCTTTTCTGTTTTTTTTTTACCTTCATTTTCGATACTATCTTTGCTTTTGGTCCTTTTATTTATTTATTTATTTCTTGTTTCTATTCTTCTTGAATCTGTGTAAAATTTGTCTTTTTGCTTTTTGAAAAGCTTCTATTTTTCTTGGGCAGAGGTGACCGACGGGTCATCTGCTATGACCGACGCTCGTCGGTCACCTTTACGCATAGCCCATCGGTTACCCTCACAGAAGGCTCCCTTCGAGTAAGCGATGGGCTATATAGGTCATCTTGACCGACGCCCGTCGGTCATTCAGCATAGCCCGTCGGTGGGTTCTGTCCCACATTTTCTAATCTTTTTTTCCCCTTTTTGGTTCATTCAAATTTTTATGTTTATTTATAGTTTTTCTTCTGTATTTTAACATCCTTTTTGCTTGTTTTGTGAGAATATGTTTCTGTTTCTTGAACTGGCTGGAGCCTGAGAGAGTTCTCCTGTATATGGAAAGTTCGTCTGGTTTAGTTCCCTATCTTCCTCTCTTTTGTATTTCATGTATTTATTTATTCTTTCTCCTGTATATGACAAAATTGTTGTATTTCTCGCTAATGTAAAAATCGGCCAAACGCTTTATATTTAATAAACTGAATTCCTCATAAAATCAAGGACCTAATGTCCTATTTTTATCCAATAAAATCCTCACAATAGAAATATTCATTTTAATAATGATGCATACGAGGACGAAAGTCCTCAAAATAAGCAATGCCCCGATTTGTGTATGTATCGCATATTTATAAAAGGGAGTTGTATTCCGCTCCTTGTGTTATTGTAATTTATCGCTTTCATTATTTACTCGTTCATTTACCGCTTTCCAAATATGAATAAATGCGCTTTGATTCAATTGCATCGTGTGGAGAGGGAGCGAATTAATGAAAATTAAAATTTGATCATAAAATAATCAAGGTAGAAATAGATGAGAAGTCCCAAACCTAGCTCTTGTCTTTGGGCTCAAAGAGGCGAGAGGTCTATCAGATCATTCATTGGAACTATGACCTCCAAGACACCTCTTGTGTCACAAGACTTTGACATTAATCCTAGGCTCCTTAGGGCGAGAGGTTTACCCTCCAAGACCCCTTTGGCTTGCCCAAAATGGATACTAAGCGCAGTCTTAAGCTCTCCGAGGTGAGAGAAACTTTGCCAATGTTCTATTGGGTGGCGACTCCATGAAACCTCCTTGTTACCCAAAATAGGCGCACTCACAATCCATTGCAAGTTGCCAATGGACCCACAAATGCCCCGATCGCCCTAGAGCGGGCAGTCACACGGGGCGGCACACGGGGTCCGGTACGCGTCACACCATTGTAGATTGTTCAGGGAGTTCTTCTGGCTTTGTGTTTATACTTTTTGTCGTAATCACATCTGCATATTGTAAAAAATTTAACTTTTTAGTGGAAAGACATTTATGGATTAACCTATTAAATTTGCATGTTATTTCTTCATGATTTAAATTTCTTAAAAGAAAATTTAAAAGAGAGAAAAAAGAAAAAATACAATTGATCATATGATAAAAAAGATGATAAATAAAAAGGGAGAGACATAAAAATGTTCATAAATCTACCAATAAAGTTAATTGGTGTGAAAATTAACAAGAATCTCTTATAATACAGGAACATGGTTACACCAATTCGAAAATGACCAACAGTCAAAAGGAGGGAAAAAATAGATCAAACATTATATCCTTCAAGATCATATTCAATATTAGATGAGAAACAACAAATCATAACGGGACTAGCAAGATAAGTCAGCCACCGTGCTAGCCTAGACGAGGACAGCGGGGCACACGCGATAGATTAATCCGCACTTTGTAAGTTGGAACAAACTCGGTGCAGCACAGAAGAGCAATCCGCACTTTGTAAGTTGGAACAGACTCGGTGCAGCTCAAGAGAGCAATCCACACTTTGTAAGTTGGAGCAAACTCGGTGCAGCTCAAGAGAGCAATCCGCACTTTGTAAGTTGGAGCAAACTCGGTGCAGCTCAGGAGAGCAATCCGCACTTTGTAAGTTGCAGCAAACTCGGTGCAGCTCAGGATAGGAACCCTCGCATTTTGTAAGTCTGGAGCAGACTCGGCGCATCACCATTTGCACTTTGTAAGTCTAGAACAGACTCGGTGCAGTTAAGGAGAGCAATCCTCGCGTTCTGCAAGTCTAAAGCAGACTCGACGCATCGTTACTTCCACGGCAAAAAGGTAAGGACTGCCAAAGGTATGCATTTCGTTACTTTCTTGTCTGAATTTTGGCTCATCTAGACACTAGTGCACCAGTTTCCCCAAAATTGGGGGCAGCTGTAGACACCGGGTCTTGAGGCAGTCCAGGTCAGAGTTACCCGATGAAGAGATCCATGTTGGTTTCCGGATAAATGGATGGAATTCAGAAGTTTTCGTGTTTCGGTTTCACAAGGATTAAAATCTTTTTCGCTATAGCGTAAGGTTTTGAAAGAGTTTGGGAAATTTTGCTTGAAATGGGAATTTTTGCTCCATAGACGGGATGGCCGTCTGAAGTAGGGATGCCCGTCCCTACTTGGGGTGATCCCCATCTCTATGCATAGTAGGGACGGGTCGTCTGTAGCTAGGGACGGACACGTGTCTAAGTAGGGACGCCCGTCCCTAGTCCCGCAATACGGCCCATCTGTAGCTAGGGACGAACATGTGTATGAGTAGGGATGCCCGTCCCTAGTCCCGCGTTATGGCCCCTCTGTAGCTGAATTTCCACGCGTGCCCTTAGTAGGGACGCCCATCGGTAGTTGCAGGGTTGCCCGTCGGTAGTGGATCTGATAAGTTATCACCGGATTTGATAAAATTTTATCCCTTATCTTTCAAATTTTGGGTAAGATTTTGTTAAAAAATTGAATTTTAAAACTCCTTTTAAAATTCAAACTTTAAACTATGCTTATCTGATTTTATCTCCAAAAATTCTATAAATTGAGAGGTAAAATTCATTTTTATGGGTTAGAAAAATTTGACAAAAAAAAAATTCTTGGTGGAGAAAATTAAACACTTTTTGAGAGATTGGAATTTTTAGAAAGCTTTTTGTGAGCAATTTACGAAAAAGCTATAAAATCTCTATTTTCAGAATTTTATTTGACAAAAATTCTTCCAATTAATTGATTTGCTCAAATTCTTCTTGTCAATTAAGCCAATTTGAGGTAACGAAATTCATTCGTTTCCATCAATACAGCTAATTCAAACATTTGATCACTATTAAATTTTCAATAAGGGAAAATATAAATTTTCTTACTTTGATCTGTTTTTATTTGATCCTTGTGGAGCGTGCGGGGACAGAAACCATTTGATATTCACCCAAAAAGGTAAAATCCGAGGGTAAACATTCTGTATTAGCACTTGTGTGATTTAATTAATTTATATTAATCGTTTTCATTTTTCCTTTTTTTATCTTTTAACTTATTTCTTTTAAAGTTTCCTATTATTTTCTTTTCTTTATTTTATTCATCAATTTTGATACTGACATGTTTATTCCTATGAGTTATATTCTGACCATTTGGAATTGGAGTTTAAATGATGCTAGTCGAGCCAATCTAAGGATTTCCATACGGGTTCTTTCTTCACCCTTCCTTTTTTATTCAAGTTATTATTAAGATTATTTCAATGTCGTTAAAGTGAAAAGGGCCAAATATTTTATAGTAATTAATTTGGGGTTTTCTTGAAAGCTGTGGACCAATGTCCTGGTTTTTTTTAACCAACAAAATTGACACTTTTTAAAAACCAATTTGTAACAAATATGCATGCGAGGACCAATGTCCTCATCATTAATGAATACCCCGATTTATGCATGATTTGGATTTTATTTACAATGGGGGTTGCATTCCGTCCCTAGTTTTATTGTAATTTATTTTGAGAATGTTTATTTTAATAATGCTTTACTTATTGCTTTTGACGTGAATGATTGCGCCTTAATTAAATGCATCATATGGAAAGTTGGTGAAACAATGAATTCAAAACTTAATCATAATATTGATCAAGGTATAAATAAATGAGAATTAAGTTTCGAACTCACTCTGGTCTTTAGGGCTTAATGAGACGAGAGGTCTAAGACTTCCAAGACACCTCTTGAGTCTCACCAAAAGACATAAATTTACAAATCCTATGCTCCAGGGGGTAGAGGCTGAGACCTCCAAGATCTCTCTGTCTTGCCCAAGATGGATATGTATGCGCCGTCTTAGGCTCGCTGAGGCTAGACGACCCTCCCCAATGTTCTATATGGTGGCGACTCCAAGAAACCTCATTGTTGCCCAAAATAGACTCACTTGTAAATACCTTACAAGCTTTAATGAATCCCATCCCGATCGCCCTACAGCGGGCTTTCGGGAGGCCACGGGGTTCGACGCGCGTCACAATTCTAATATGATTTTTTAAGTTAATTCTTATGACAAATAAATCAATTATTTGTTTTTGTGAATTTTTTTTACTTCTTATTTTTCATAGTTTTTCCTTAAGACAAATAAATCAATTATTTATTTTTTGAATAAAATTTATTATATATTTATTTCTTTAAATCAAAGTAAGGAATTATCATCCAACTTCATTCATCACATCAAATTTGAGGGTAAACATTTCTTGGCTCAACTTGTAATTTAATTTTTAATTTATTTTTATTTAAAATTAGTTAGCTATCATGTGAATTCTCCTAAATCTATTTTTTTACTTCTTATTTCTTATTGTTTATTTAATTGTTTATATTATTATTTCTTATTCTTATTTTTTTTATTTAATTGTTCATATTGTTATTATTGTCATTATTTTTGTTCATATATTATTATTATTATTATTATTATTATTATTATTATTATTATTATTATTATTATTATTATTATTATTATCATTACTTGCATATTTAATTGGACTCTTCATATTTTTTGATATTATCATCATTATTATTATTTGTCATTATTATTGTGATTATTATTATTATTATTATTATTATTATTATTATTATTATTATTATTATTATTATTATTATTATTATTATTATTATTCTTTATCCTTACTACTACTACTACTACTACTACTACTACTACTACTACTACTACTACTACTATTATTATTATTATTATTTTTATTAATTTTGTATATTATCATAATTTATTATTGTTGTCATCAGCATTATTATGCATGTTAAATTTTATTATTTTTTATGCATGTTTAAATTGTTCATGTGTTAAGTTATATTTTATATTATGCCATCTAATTAATTTGTTATGCATGTTATTTTATTTCATTTTATTTTTTACATGTTACATGTTTAATTCATTTTTTATTACTAACATCATCTTTATTTGTTGTTTTATTTTAATATTTATTTTTCATGTGTGAGTTTTCCAATGGCAAGAGGGAGCCCATGGAGGTTTGAAGACACCATTTTGGTGGAGTTTATATTTTTAGTATTTTTTAGCACTTTTAGTATTATTTTAATTTTATTTGCTTTTATTATTTAATATGTAATTTATAATAAGTTTATTTATTTTCATACACGTTAATTAAAAAGTCGCATAAAGTTTTATATTAATAAATTGGGATTTTTTGTAACAAAATGGGACAAATGTCTTAGTTTTTTCACCTAAATAAACCATCACCTTTAACACATTTTTTAACTATGCATGAGAGGACCAATGTCCTCATCTTTAATAAATAGCCCGATTTATGTATGAATTGTATTTTATTTACAATGGGGGTCATATTCCGCCCCTAGTTTTATTGTAATTTATTTTGCTTTCATTTACTTTATTTACCGCTTTCTTTATGTGATTGACATGCGCGTTAAATTAAATTACATTAAAATTGAATGAGAAATGGGATGAAACGCTAAATTCAAAACTCAATTTTAACTTAACCAAGGCATGAATAAATGAGAAGTCCCGAACCATCTCTGGTCTTTGGGCTCAATGAGGTGAGAGGACCATTTCAATGTTCCATTGGAATGGGACTTCCAAGACACCTCTTGTGTCCCGTAAAAAGGCTTTAACTTGTATAGTCTTAGGCTCCACAAGGGGAGAGGACCCTCCTAATGTTCTATTAGGATGAGGCCTCCAAGACTCCTCTCGCTTGCCCAAAATGGACATAGCAGCGCTGTCTTAGGCTCACTGAGGCTAGACAAACTTTTCCAATATTCTATTAGGTGGCGACTCCATGAAACCTCCTTGTTGCCCAAAATAGACGCCCTTATAATTTCTTACAAGTTTTATGAATCTCTCTCGAAAGCCCTAAAGGCCGGCACTTGGGCGACCCGAGGTTCAGCGCGCATCACAGTGGCGACTCCGCTAGGGATTATAGAGACTTCGATTCGAAAGTACCTTGGTTAAAAATTATAATTGAGTTTTAATTTAAAAATTTTATCCCTTTTCGAAATTGCATTGCATCCATACTAGAGCCTTATATTATGCTAGTTTGGTCCCTTTTCTAGCCCCGGTGCATTCCCAAAGCACGACCCTACGTTCACTCAATGTGGGGAAGTGTTAGGGATAATCACCAGCCCAAGCCTCGTACCTTATGATATATCAAATAGAGACCCAATCGGTCATTATGCTCGTGATGAGCTAGACCCGTTGGTAGGGACCATGCTTGGGTAGCCCTAAAGTATCACTACCTTTGACCAAAGCTCATGTAATGGCAATAGATACTTTCCTTAGGTGATATGCTCCTTAATATAATGCTTACTATGTGGGCCATTATATATTGAACAAAATCAATCAAATTAAATGGTCTTTTATCAAAGGCTTTCATGCCTCGGTGAGCCCATCTTAATATGGTTGAAATATTTGAATACATAAAGGCCAAAACCCATACATATGTACAATAGGCAAGAGATGTTATGCTGCCGGCTTTTCACTGTGCACCATATGCGTCCAATGGGTTCCTTGTTGACCCATGGACCAAGCCCACCTAGGAAAGAGAATACACTACCTCGTGTGTGGGAGTGATAAGGTTGGAAGGAACTATCTGCTTGTATGTGATTGTCCATGCTGTACCAACACGATCATGCATTGTATATATCATTCATGCATCATCCTAACAGTTCAAATCTTTTTAGCCATCATAGATTCGCCTAAGTTTACTAGGGGTTCTAACGGTCGGCCGGTGAGGATAGATCTGCTTCTTGGATTGACAGAATTAGTGTCTGATTAGAATTCTAAGCCACCCTCAGTGACCAGAGAGTCATCCATAGAATAACAAATGGTAGAAGAGACTGGAGCCTTAACAACTCAAGACCTTGCTAGGAGGCTAGAGGATTTTGAGTGAAGAATGTTTGAAATGATGGGAGCTATGGCTGATAGGATTGCTCATCCTCATGCTCCACAACCACCAGCTGCTCCACATCCACCTGTTACTCCACAGCCCCCGATGGTTCATGCTGGGGTGCAAGTTGAACCACCTACTGGCAGAGAAGCCCCCGTTGTAGTTAATGCTGCCCGCCAACTTTTTAATGAACATATAGCTGTCGTGCCCGCTGAGCTAAGAAGGGTAATAATCCCTAATCCTGAGGAAGATTTTATGATGGAGGAGGGAAATGAAGAGGCAGTAGCACCTCAATTTGTGGGGGCCAGAGCACCCAGGGTAGAAGATGAGGCGATGAGAGGGATGAGGCAACAAATCGAAGCCATTACCCGAATGTTATCAGCCAAAAAGGGGATCAACCCTGAAAACAGAGATCTGGGGGATGAAGAGCTATTGCCCCAAAGGTTCAAAATGCCTGAGCTGCTGAAGTTTGATGGTACTTCGGATCCATCCGCACATATTAAGCAGTATACCCTAGTGATGAAAGGCACATGGTTGACTAAGAAATAGAAGGTGGAATATTTCTGGCTTAGTCTGGTGGGTCCGGCTGTGGACTGGTACCATGGGTTAGACAGGAGGTCCAAGGAAGATTGGGACCTTTTGACTGAGGAGTTTATGAAGCAGTATGACTACAACATCAGAATGGAGGTCACCTTAAAGGACCTCGAGCTTTTACAGCAGAAGAATGATGAGTCGTTCCATGAATATCTTACACGATGGAGAAATAAGGTCATGGAGATGAAGAGAAAGACTGATATTACTGATCAAATTAGGCTATTTATCTGAAACTCTTGCCCTTATTTGAGGGACCTGCTCAGCTTTAAGGGGCTCAGGGACTGGGAGTCCATTAAGGACATTGCTGTAGAAGCTGAGGGGGCTTACCTAGCAAAGAAAGCAAGCCAAAATAACTTTGTTGGGAAAGGCTATGGTAACCAGTCAGGGTACAAGCCAGGTGGTGTAGGAAGTAGCAATAATAGAAGTGGTAAGACGGTCGAGGTTTCAGCCACTGAGGTTTGGCAGGTTCAGAGGTACTACTCCAATTTGGGCCGCTCTCTGTCTTGGGTATTGGAAAGATTGACAAAGGAAGGCAAGCTGAGACCATTGCCACCCAGGCCAGCTATAAATCAAGGAAAGCCGGGGCATAGAGAGGATCAATACTGCGCTTACCATCAGCATACCGGGCATTTAACAGATTACTGCAGAACTCTGAGGAACAAAATTCAAGATCTTATTGATGCCAGGGAGATCACCAACCCTGAGAAGAGAGACAAGAAGAAGAGGGCAGGCTATAATGCAGTTCCCCCACCATGAATGTGATCGGAGGAGAAGATGATATGTTTTGTTGCTTCTTTTATTCCAAGAACACTTTTTATGATAGTATTTGCAGTATTTATAATTTTAATAAAGTGAACAATCTTGTGTGTTTATATAATGTCTCTGATGATTTCATTTCTCATGATCACGATGCATTCATTTTTTTATATTCATTCAATTAATTCGATTACATTTAATCTCGAAACTTTGATAAATCCAAAGAAAATCTTGATAGCATATGATATAACTCCTGAAGAGAGAAAAATTTTGAGGGATAAAAAAAAACTAGATGCAATGAGGGGATTGGATGAAAACTCACTAAGAGCACTAGAACCTTTCTAATTACCCATCAAAGCGATCTCGGGATAAAACGGAACCTAGAAAATGATTTAGGCATCCTTTCTTTTTATAGCTCTCTAAATGACTATTTCCTACCTTTGTTTCACAATCGCTTGCTAGCCCGTTGAGCCTTTATAGAGGTATGCTAAATGCATGCCAATTTTGTTGTTACACATGTTAAAACTATCCCTTCGCCTAAAATAAATTTTGCCTCCCCTTAGAAGAATGGCTGTTCTAATAAGGATGGATCTACATAATTAACAGTTCTACATCATTGGCAATTCTTTGGGTTATCAAAAATTGTCCTGCTAAGGATGAGTTTACACTTTGGGAAGAGGGTTTAGTTATGTGTCAAAGACATGAGCTCGCAAAAAAAAAAAAAAGATAGGAGAAAAAGATAGAAAAAAAGAAAAAGAAAGAGAAAGAGAAAAATAAATAAAAGAAAGAAAAAAAGATAGGAGAAAAAAAAAAGGAAAAATGAAAAAAGTAAAGCTCAAGATAGTAACACCTTGATGAGTTTCATTTTTATTATGAGCTTGATGAGCTAAAAGTATTATCAAATCCAAATTCAAGAACACCTTTATAGTACACAATTGAGCTGTGGATGGTCCTCCCATCAATCGAGTAAAATTACGGCCATTCTTCCCTAGCAACTTGATCCTCCTTTGATAGCCATCTACCTAAGCCTAATGTTACAACCAAAGTAAGACCTTTTGATTCTTGGTTTAGTCTTATCCAATCAGCGGAGATGACCTTTTAATAAGGTTCGATACATAGGAAAAGGCATATAGTGTTTCTTGAGCTTCAAGCAGGGAGCCACAAGTGCATTTATGCATTTGAGTTGAATCTCATCCCCAATGTTGCATCTACAATTTGCTTAAAAAAAAAATTAAAGAGTAGAGAGAAAATATTCAATCATAAAATCCGAGAGAGTTGGTTGATAACAAGAGTTTGATGCTCACAAGATCTATCCCAAGATCAGATGAGGTCTTATATTTTTTGAGATTAATGTCAAACAATGATCATTATTAATGAAATCGAATTGAAACACATGCATTTATGCAATATTGGTGTGATCAGAGCAGTTCACTTTGTGTGATCAAGGTCATCTACTGTCTATCCACCGCTACTTTCACCACTCGGATGCTTCAGTCAACTACTTATCCTGCTATCAAATGTGAAGTCAATCCTACAACACCTTCATGATAAGAATCAAGCTCATACAGCTTTGACATGGGCATAAGCACATGTCGATCAAGGCTGAAAGATTTTTGGCAACAGCCTCAAAAAAAAAGCCGTTAGAGATGAACACCGTAACTGGCGCTCTAAGCAAAAGTAAGGCAAAACAATAGGGTGAAAACCTGGAAACAGGCATTCTGTCCTTAAAAAAAATAGAAGAAAAGAAAAAGCCGCTGGATTGGGTTGGGTTCACTCAAGGCAAGAAAATAAGGCACAAATTTATGTGAAAATCCGCAAAGGACGCATTTCCCACTAAGGAAAGCTAGTGTGAAAATCCACAAGGGACGCACTACCTTCAAAAAATGACTACAGGTATCAGATGAGAACCTCACAATTCCAAAGATATGAAATTCAAAAGCAGATTCAAAAGGCATCGATCCTATCGCAATTGCAACTAGCCCGGCTGTCATCTCTAAGTCCACTAAGTTGAATTCTTATCCTGCATGACCCATTCATTTCACGTGCATGCTAACTATTTTTCCTGCATATTTGTTTTTCAATTTTGCAGTAAGAGAGATTCGATGCGGACACCGATAAAAGGCGAGTGATGACATCAGTCAGAACACCAATCCAATAATCAACCAAAGACCTCTCAGGGGGCAACCAACCAAAATTGACATCATTCCAAACATCAGTTCAAGCATCAATCCAACCATCAACGAAAGACTTCTCAAAAAAAAATCAATCTAAGGGCTCACAAACAGCACCACTTCATCATCTCAGAAGGGTTAGCACGATAGCGGCACTACCACTTCAGAAGGGTTAGCACGATGACGGCACTGCCACTGCCCGGAGGGTTAGCACGATCACGACACTACCACTTGATCATCTCAGAAGGGTTAGCACGATGGCGGCACTACCATTCTACGGAAGGTTAGCACGACCATGGCACTATCACTTCAGAAGGGTTAGCACGATGACGGCACTACCACTCCCCGGAGGGTTAACACGATCACGGTACTACCGCTTCACCAAATCAGAAGGGTTAGCATGATGGCGGCACTACCATTCTATAGAAGGTTAGCACGACCACGGCACTACCACTTCAGAAGGGTTAGCACGATGGCGGCACTACCATTCTACAGGAAGGTTAGCACGACGACGACACTACCACTTCAGAAGGGTTTGCACGAAGACGGCACTACCAATCCATGGAGGGTTAGCACGATCACGACACTACCGCTTCAACAATGGATGACAAGCCGACAAGCTGGCGACAACCACCACAACAACATCATCTGTTCCGGAAAGACGGCCGCCTCAGGTATGCACTTCTTTCCCTTTTCTGAGTTTAGGCTAACCTAGACACTAGTGCACTAGTTTTCCCGAAACTGGGGACAACTATAGACACCGGGTCCCGAGGCAGCCTAAATCAGGATTACCCAACGATGAAATTAAGTGTGCCTATTTATAGGAAAAAATGAAAGTTGAAAATGATAATTTCCTTGTCAAATTGATTTATTTGAAATAAAAAAAAATTTTAAAAAAAATTTTAAATGTTTTAAAAATTATTTTTGAGACAAAAAGGGTATGTTTTGAAATTGTTGTGTTTTAAAAAAAAAATCGAAAAATTGCGAGTGTCAGGCTGCTGTAGCGCCCAGCGCGCGCACGCGGGCCGCTCTCGCTGCGCATTGCGATGCTCGTCGGGCGAGCCGATGGGCGTTGCCCGCCCCTGTGCGCGCCCGATCAGCCCCCAATACGTTTTTTGGCTGTTTTTGCTTATTTTTTAGTGTTTTTAACTCATTTTTTTACATAATTTAATTCTAAAATCTTTTTATCTTCCAACTCTTCAAATTATTCAGTTTTTTGGGTATAATGTGACTTAAATTAATTTAATTGTTTTATTAAATATCTGAATTTTTTGGGGATTATAAAATGATTTTTAGAGAGAATTTTTAGTGGGGGATTTTTCTTAAGAAAAATACAATTTCTCTCTTTTTCTCTCTTCTTTTTCTTCTTATTTTTTTTTCTTCTTCAAAAAAAATTCTCCAAGTATTCTAATCTGATTGTTTAAGTTAATTTTTAAGACAAATAAATCAATTATTTGTTCTTGTGAATTTTTTTTCTTCTTATTTTTCATAATTTTTCCTTAAGACAAATAAATCAATTATTTGTTCTTGGGATAAAATTTCATTGTATATTTATTTCTTTAAATCAAAGCAATGAATTATTATCATCCAATTTCATTCATCACATCAAATTTGAGGGTAAACATTTCTTGGCTCAACTTATAATTTAATTTTTAATTTATTTTTATTTACAATTAGTTAGCTATCATGCGAATTCTCCTAGATCTATTTTTTACTTCTTATTTCTTATTGTTTATTTAATTATTTATATTATTATTTCTTATCCTTATTTTTTTTATTTAATTGTTCATATTTTTATTATTGTCATTATTTTTGTTTATATACTATTATTATTATTATTGTTGTTGTTGTTATTGTTGTTGTTATTATTATTATTATTATTATTATTATTATCATCATCATTACTTGCATATTTAATTGGATTGTTCATATTCTTTGATGTTATCATCATTATTATTATTTGTTATTATTATTGTGATTAGTGTTATTATTATTATTATTATTATTATTATTATTATTATTATTATTATTATTATTATGATCATCATCATCATCATCATCATTATCATTACTTGCATATTTAATTGGATTGTTCATATTCTTTGATATTATCATTATTATTATTATTATTATTATTATTATTATTATTATTATTATTATTATTATTATTATTATTATTATTATTATTTTTCATTACTACTGTTATTATTATTATTATTATTATTATTATTATTATTAATTTTAATAATTTTGTATATTATCATAATTTATTATTGTTGTCATCATCATTATTATGCATGTTAAATTTTATTATTTTTATATGCATGTTTAAATTGTTCATGTGTTAAGTTATATTTTTTATTATGCCATCTAATTAATTTGTTATGCATGTTATTTTATTTTAATTTATTTTTTACATGTTACATGTTTAATTCATTTTTTATTACTAACATCATCTTTATTTGTTGTTTTATTTTAATATTTATTTTTCATGTGTGAGTTTTCCAATAGTAAGAGGGAGCCCATGGAGGTTTGAAGACACCATTTTGGTGGAGTTTATATTTTTAGTATTTTTTAGCATTTTTAGTATTATTTTAATTTTATTTGCTTTTATTATTTAATATATAATTTATAATAAGTTTGTTTATTTTCATGCACGTTAATTAAAACGTTGCATAAAGTTTT
This sequence comes from Excoecaria cochinchinensis, assembly GCA_947683425.1. Classification (NCBI taxonomy): domain Eukaryota; kingdom Viridiplantae; phylum Streptophyta; class Magnoliopsida; order Malpighiales; family Euphorbiaceae; genus Excoecaria; species Excoecaria cochinchinensis. The sequence continues at coordinate 1,639,961 of CANTUQ010000027.1, read as the reverse complement.
ATATTAATAAATTGGGATTTTTTGTAACAAAATGGGACCAATGTCCTAGTTTTTTCACCTAAATAAACCATCACCTTTAACACATTTTTTAATTATGCATGAGAGGACCAATGTCCTCATCTTTAATAAATAGCCCGATTTATGTATGAATTGTATTTTATTTACAATGGGGGTTGTATTTCGCCCCTAGTTTTGTTGTAATTTATTTTGCTTTCATTTACTTTATTTACCGCTTTCTTTATGTGACTGACATGCGCGTTAAATTAAATTGTAATAAAATTGAATGAGAAATGGGATGAAACGTTAAATTCAAAACTCAATTTTAACTTAACCAAGGCATGAATAAATGAGAAGTCTCAAACCATCTCTAGTCTTTGGGCTCAACGAGGCGAGAGGCCCATTTCAATGTTCCATTGGAATGGGACTTCCAAGACACCTCTTGTGTCTCGTAAAAAGGCTTTAACTTGTATAGTCCTAGGCTCGACGAGGCGAGAGGACCATCCTAATGTTCTGTTAGGATGAGGCCTCCAAGACTCCTCTGGCTTGCCCAAAATGGACATAGCAGCGCTGTCTTAGGCTCACTGAGGCTAGACAAACTTTCCCAGTGTTTTATTAGGTGGCGACTCCATGAAACCTCCTTGTTGCCAAAAATAGACGCCCTTGTAATTTCTTACAAGTTTTATGAACCTCTCTCGAAAGCCCTAAAGGCGGGCATTCGGGCAACCTGGGGTTCGGCGCGCGTCATACCCCCTTTTCCAGGTTTTCCTCTTTTTTTCTTTTTTCCTTTCCCTTTTCTTTTGCTTATTTTTAATTTTTACCTCGAAGTCTTAAAAATGTCATCATGAACCCTTATAAAAATGCACCGACTTCTGGATGACCCTCGAACTTAGGAAAATACCACTTTTGCCCCTTATTCTGGATTTAAATTTTTGAGGAGAGCTAAGCTGGAAAAATTCTCTTGTTGGCTGTAGTTCGCTTCTGGGACCCCTGATTTCACATTTTAAGATTTATTTATCAGTAGCTTTGCCCCCCTGCCTGAAGAATTCACCGCCATAATCGGAATGAGGTTCCATCCTGGCACACCACCCTGCATCCCAAGTTGTGATTTGGTTCATACGAGGGACACTGTATTATCCCTAGGTATTTCTGCTTTAGCCGCATCCAGATTGGTCCCCTAAGGTGCCACTTTTGCTTTAGAATCCTTAATCGCGGCATTAGAAGGCTTTTCTAATGTACCCACATATCAGGCCAGTGTTGTCCTATTGTTTTGCCTCTCTAGATATTTTACGGTGATTTCTAAAGAGTTGATCGGCGATTACTAATTATTCGTTATTGGGAATGGCATCCATCGTGGGTTGACCCCATTCCCCTTGATTCTTGCTGAGAGCCTTTAGGATTTTGATGGTGTTTGTACTGAACCTTCCGCTGCCTTTACTGAAAGCACCTTATTACTACAAGTACGACATTATTTTAAAAGGTAGTGCATCCCTTGTGGATTTTCACACTAGGTTTTGGAGTAAATTCCTAGTTTCAGCCATAAATTGCACCCCGTTATCCGAAATAATATGATGTAGGAGACCATATCTACATATCAAATTATTTTTAATGAATTTGGCCATGTCCCGAGCATCGACTTTCTTGAAGGATTCAGCCTCTACCCACTTAGTGAAGTAATCGATGGCGACTATAATGAACCTTTGTCCGTTGGATGTTGCATGATGTATTTCTCCTATAATATCTATTCCCCAAGCTGCAAACGGCCACGGTGATGTTAAGCTATGCAATTCTGAAGTTGGTAAATGCCTCAGATCCACATACTATTGGAACAATTGACACTACTTATCAAATTTTGAGCAATCCGTATCCATCGCAAGCTAGTAAAATCCCTACCTCGTAATCTTCTTTGCTAGCATTAAACTATTCATGTGGGCTCCACATACCCCGCATGAGTTTCTTTTATAACCTTGTTAGCTTCTTTTGCATCCAAACATCTTAGTTGAATGCCATCACCTAACCATTTGTATAACACTCCATCTATACAGATGAACTGAGTGGAAAGCTTACGTATCAATCTTTGATCTTTTTCGGTGGCCTCTTCTGGGAATACTATCTTTTTTAGGTAATTTCAAATGTCATGGTACCATGGTTTCTCATTAACAACTTCAATTTCTGTTATTTGTTCAGATTCAAAACTGGGCCTCTCAGAACATGAGATCAAGATGGGTTCATGACTACCCCTTCTGGATTATCCCATATTGACACCAAAGTTATGAGTGCATCTGCTAACTGATTCTCATCTCTCGAAATGAAACGAAAGGTGCATATTTCATACTGGCTGCTTAACATCTTCAAGTGTTTAACATATGGCATTAATCGTTCTTCTTTTATAGCCCATTCACCCCGAATCTAGTAGATTACTAGTGATAAATCCCTAAAAACCTCTGTGTTCCTTGCCCCTAGGGCTATTAAAGCTTCTAATCCAAAACTGTAGGTTTCATACTCGTCTTCATTATTAGTAGCCTTGTACCTTAGTTTCTTAGCTAATGAAAGTTTTTCACCGTTTGGGGTTATGGGAATGACTCATATCCCTGCCCCCTTGCTATTAACTGCTCTATCAAAATGTAACTTCCATCCCTGTATTGTAATGGCCGTAACATCCTCATTTTGGAAGTTAAACTCAATTAGATCTCCTTCGATGGGGTGCTTTGCCAAAAATTCTACTACTGCGCGTCCCTTGATGGTTTTTTGAGTGACGTATTTAACATCGAATTCTTATAAGAGCAACAACCATCAATGGATAAAAGGCTTGACTGGCTGAGCTGGTCTCAAAATAGGGGAGTTTAACAAGTATTCCTTAATGGTGTCGAAATACTTCTAACAATTGTCATTCCATATCACAGGTTGATCCTTCTTGAGTAGTTTAAAGATCAGTTCATAGATTGAAGTGAGCTTCATGATAAACCTACTAATATACTGCAACTTTCCTAGGAAGCTTCTGACATCTTTTTCTTTTTGGGGCACCGACATCTCCCTAATGGCTTTGACCTTATCAGGGTCTCAATTCCTTTCTAGCTCACTACATGTCCTAACAGTTTTCCCAAGGTGACTCTGAAGATGCACTTCTTAGGGTTCAATCGTAGATTGTACTTGTCAATCCTTTGAAAGAACTACTCTAGGGCCTCAAAATGACCTTTTCTAGTAGCTGACTTGATCATCATATCATCGACATACACTTCCACCTCTTTATGGATCAGATCATCGAGGATCCTAGTAGCCATCCTTTGATAGGTTGCGCTCGCATTCTTCAAACCAATAGCATTACTATATAAGTGAACGTGCCCCATTCAATTATGAAGGCTGTCTTAATTCGATCAGCTATCCTGTTAAGGATCTGATTGTACCTGGCGTATAAATCTATGAAGCTGTACATCATATAAGTGGTTGTGCTATCTACTAAAACATCTATGTGAGGCAGTGGAAAATAATCCTTTAGACAAACCTTGTTCAAATCCCGATAGTCTACACATACGCGTATTTTTCCATTCTTCTTAGCTACTGGAACGACGTTGGCCAGCCAAGTCAGGTATTGCACTTCAATAAGAAACTTGGCCTTAATTTGTTTGTGAACTTCTTCTTTAACCTTCTTCGACTATTCCAGCCTAAGTCTTTTAAGCTTTTGCTTAACTGGTTTATGGTCAAGATATGTTAGTATGGCATGTTCAGCAATTTCACAGTCGATTCCTGACATGTCTTCATAGGTCCAAGCAAAGACTTTTTCATATTTCTTTAAATTTCTCTTAAATTTTAATCTCTCTTTAGGAGTTATGTTAGATGTTATCAAGATTTCCTTTGGGTTTTCCAAAGTTTCGAGATTAAATGGAATGGTATCAGTTGAATTAATGCCAAATATAAATGAGTCATGATCATGATCATGATTATACATAGTGAAATCATTAGAAATATTGCAGAAGTAAGCAAAATTGTTCATCTTATTAATAAAATTGGAAACATCATAGACATCATAAAAAAGTTATGGAATAAAAATAAAATCTAATTCACTATTGTCTTCTTTCTCTACCGATGTAGACGTTGCAGCCGATAGTTGAGTAACATCTTGACTTTTTGGAGGCCCTGCAGCAACCCCTTATGGAACTATATCCTGCTTCTCCAAACCTGTAGCTTTATCTCTCACTTTCTCCTTACCCTTCACTTGGGTGGCCATCAACCTCTCAGTGATAATCTCCTCGGGCGTGTCTTGATCCCAAAACAATGCCTTGGGTTATGATTTCTTCATCCCAAAAGCCCTCTACTAGCTTGATCAATCCAATGTCTCAATAAAAAAATGTCATCAAAAATCTCAAATCCTAGCACGATCCTCCTGTCTATCCACAGAGGTTCAGCCTCTCCAGCATAAGCACATACCAAGGCAACTGGCACAAAACTCTTTGTAATGTGAGGGATCTCACATGTTGTCTTCTTACTCATTATGCCTTTGTACCCGAGGCCCCTTGGATCTTTCTGATCTCTTATCATGATGGCTGCTTGAGACCCCTAGGAGTTCTTACCCAAACCAGCTTCGAGAAGGAAAGACATCTTCTTCGGCATATTCACCACCTGAGGGCTCCTTGCAATATTTTCTTCTTCATTTAACATCGCCACATGAAAACCAGTAAAGGGTTGCTTTGCAATCTTCAAGATGGATAACTGATTTTCCTAGGCTGCTCTGATCGTCACTACTTGTCCTTTATGTGAGATCTTCATCATCTGGTGCAAGGTAGACGACACACCTCCCAACTTGTGGAACTATGGCCTACCCAACAATACTAAGAAATTAGTTGGGATAGGAAGGACTACAAACTCCACCTCCGTCTCTATCGGCTCGGTCTTCACTATTGCTTTGAAAGTTCTTGATGCTTGCCTTTGGGAGTTATCATAAGCGGTGATCGTGAGATCTGATTTGCTCAACATGTCTTTCGACACTCCAAAAGCTGACATTGCAACCAGAGTGTACACATTTATGGAAGAACCATCATCTACCATAACACAGGCGGTGTACTTTTTATTAATTTATGCCCTTATATACAAAGGGCGGTTATGATTACGTCCTTCTACCGGCAAATTAGTATCTGAGTAGATCAAATTTTCTTCGGTGCTTCCCTTCACAATTTCTAACAGCTCTGTTGGGGAAATGGTGGTCACAACGGTGGACTCGCATAGGGCCTCCACCAACTTCTGCCTATACAACTGAGATTGTCTCAATAATTCCCAAATTAATATATGAGCCGGAGTCTTTTTCATCTGCTTCATCACTTGATCATCTTTCGGCTCCTTCTTTATGCATACCGCCACTGGATCTTTCGGCTTGTCTACTTTCGGAACTAGCCTTCCACTACGGGTCACTGCTCTGATTTCTTTTTTTCTCATTTTCTAAACTTAACAAATCAGTTGTTCCTCATCTTCATCTTCACTTCTACTCTCACTAGTGGACCAATAATCTATCGTTTCCATGGGAATCCCTTCTTCACTTGCCTCTTTAAGGCATGTGATAGCAATGCTTTCATCATCATACAAGTCTTTTAGAACATACCATTCGGGCAGACTAGACCTCATCATGAAAACAGGTAAGGGAACATTGTTGTACCCGAACTTCTTCTGGCTGCTTCTCCTTTCTGGATCAGTGATCAATTTGGAGTTAATCAGATCTTGAATAGCATGCATTAATGTCTTACAATTGTCCATAGTATGCCTAGTGTGCTAGTGGTAGGCACATTACTCGTCCTCCTTTTATCCTGGTCGTCCTTGCCTTTAAGCAGGTCTAGGTGCCAAAGGCTATAACTTCCCTTCCTTCATCAGCCTTTTTAATACCTAGGAGAGAGACCTCCCTCAGTTTGAAAAGTACCTATGACTGACTCCTATGGCTGAGACCTCTACTATTTTGCCTATCCTATTACCACTGCTAGAGCTTACTGGTCTGCTCGCCCCCTAGTTACTATTGCTCCTTTTAGCATAGGCCTCGTTACTTGTTCTCCTCACTAAGTATTCAGTCTCAGCTTCTATGGCTATATCCTTCAGATACTCCCAATCCTTCAAATATGGGCTAGCGTTCCTGATAAGAAGCCTGATCTGGTCCGGAATGTTCGACTTTTTTTTCATCTCCATCACACGGTTCCTCCATCGGGTCAAGTGTTCATGGAATGACTGCCCTAGCTTCAGTTATAGCAGCTCTAGATCTTTTGGAGTCATTATCATCCTTGTGTTGCAGTCTTACTGCCTGAGGAACTCCTCTGTTAGCAGATTCCAATCTTCCTTCGTTCTTCTATCCAGTCCATGATAACAGTCCACCTTGGGACCTGTAAAGCTTAAGCAGAAATACTCTATCTTCTGCCTTTTCAATTAGGTCATAACCTTCATTACTAGTGAGTACTACTTAATATGTGCGATAGGGTCCGATGTGCTATCAAACTTCGGAGGATCAGGCATCTTGAAATTTTGAGAGATCAAATCCTCTCCCTCTAGCTCCTTGTCTTTGAGATTCATTCCCTTTCCCATGGTCAGCATACGAGACATCGCCTTGAATTTCTCCTCCATCTTTCTCCACATAACCTCTTTTGTACCACCTCGTTATCCCCATTGGAAGGATACTGGAGCGCTACACACAAACTCATATACATTTACTCAAACATGCTAAAGGCAAATATGTATAATCATAAAGATAATAAATCCATATATATAACCATATAGTTTTACAAGAGGGATTTGTAAATATTGAACATATACATATACAAAATAAATCCTTTACAAAAATTACATTTCGAATATCAAACACCATAAATATAATATAGCGAAAGACAAAATAACTCCAACTATAGACTTCTAGTGGCCGACCCACAGATGTCCGACTCCAAAAAGAACCTGCCACCTACAAGGGAAAAGAGCCCGTGCTAAGCGATAACGCTTAGTGGGGAGGAATAACACATGCATGTACATGTAATCGCAATCACATAATATAAACTTAACAATAACCAAAGCATATAAACATATACTACTCATGCTTATAACAAGTATTCATTGTGCACGTATATAGGAATATAACCATTTCTTATTCATCATATTCATATACACAATATAAACATTTAGCCATTCATAACCAACTACAAGTATCACATCATATCTTGTCATATCATATATACATATACATGTAACATATATCCATATCCGTATTTTTAAGAATGCATAACATAATCATATATAATGGCCTCATATAAATCTCATGTAAAAGGCTCATGTATTAGCCTGATTACTCACTAACTAGTGGATACAGGTACTAACGATACTAATAGGACACGATATCCAAGCATATAGAGACATGAGTCTTGAATCATGTGTAAACATGTATACCTGAAGGTATACCGGAGACCTAGGTCTCAAATCATATAAACCCAAACGGGGTTAACCTGTAACTTGTAACATATAGAAACTACACTCACACTCTAACCCTGGATAAGCATGCTTACTATCCACTAAAATGACTGATCAGGCTCAAAACAACTAACTTATCCGTGCTCTAAAATATTGCCATACTATAGAGTATAACTCAAGCATAACCACTTATTTCATGTATACATAAATACCAATCAATTTCGTAGACATATAAATCATATATCAATGAACCACATTAATTATAAACATATAACTTGTAATAGGGAAACCTTGCAAAAGATTCAATTCCAAACAACATTTACAAATACAGTTATCATACTTAGTTATTATAATTCAACATTTGATCAAAGATAAGGTTCATATATTCTTATAAATTGATAAGAAAAGGTTCAACAAATGCATGGTCAAATATGGTTCAAGTAAGAGAAATCATGCAAGAGATTCAAAAGAAAACATTTGGGAAAAATAGGGCTTACATGGCGGTATGGAAGATCCTTACCGCCATGTAAGACATCTTACACGGTGGTTAAACAAATCCTGACCGCCATGTAACATGCCAAGCCAGGGAAAAGAACATGTCCAGAGAGCTGTTACACGGCAGTATGGACTATCCTTACCGCCGTGTGGCTCAACGGACCAGCAAATTGACCAATCTAGAATTTGTTTACACGGCGGCCGTGTAGATCATTCCAAACTAAGATTTTCACTGAAAACTCATTTGTTTTAAACTCAACATCATCATCTTATGCATATAACTTCAAATATCTAAGCACATGGACTCTACTTATGCTTATAATCATCTTAATAACCTTTAACACTTGATAAAAACAATAATTAGCAAATTACTCAATAAAATCTCATACATACCAATTTTACTCTTACTCATGCAAATCCATTTCTTAATCATGATATACTAAGATTACATATAACATATCATATAAATATACTCAAACTAAACTCAAACATACATATAAAACACATATAACTATTCAAAGTGTTCAGAAATTTAAAACTATCAAAACACAATCAAAACTCAAATAACTCCCAAACCTTCAAAATTGCAGCTCTATGATATTCTTGATCAAGACCCAACCTTCTCTTTTCCCTTGCTCTTCCTCATATCTTCTAATTCTTACATAACTCAAACCAGCAAACACTTGAATTAAAACCCAAATAATCTAAAACTCAACCCTAACTTATAGAAGAAGGAGAAAAAGATAATCACTCTACTTACCTCTTCAATACAGCTTCCAAACTCTACCAAAATCACCTACAAACTTGCAAGAACACTATCCAAAGGAAAGACAAGAAGGCAAGGTAGAAAATGGAGAAGGAAAGAAGAAGAGGAGCCGAATGAGAGAGGAGAATGGGAAAGCAGAATTTCCTGCATTCTCTCTCCTTCTTTTCCCTTTTCTTTCTTTTGCATTTAATGCCCACCAACCAAAACCACATAGCAAGCTCCTATTGGTCCTCACAACAAAATATCTTGACTTATTTTCTTTTAGTCCTTGGCTATTCTTCACTTAATCCTTGATAATATCACTTCACTCACTAAAACAAATTCTTTCTTTATCTAACTTTAATTCCCTCTCAATTAAGTCCTCAAAATAACTCCAATTCACTTGCACAATTACCGAAATACCCTCAATAAATTAAAATATGCATACAAAATCCGACTAGGCCCGTTTTGGGGCGTTACATCTTCTAGCTGAGGTTCCCTTCCTCTCTCTATTATGGGTTCTTCATACTCATCTTTCACAAAATCATTCTCTAGTCTATGGGCTCTACCCCTTCTCTTGGCTAAAGATATAATAGCTATAATATCAACTGGTGGAGGACACACCTCCTCTGGAGGATCTTCCCTAATTACCTCGCACTTATTCTGTCCTTCAGGAGGGGCAGCTAGGTTTGGCTTGACAAGTGGTGCTATTGCTGCTATTAGATTTCCCATCATAGCCATCATCCGAATTTCAAATTTCTCTAGTCTTTTACCTACTTCCTCAGCAATCATGGCCCGAGTGCTATCTATTTCTCTTGGTGGATTTGCCATATCGCTTTCTATTGAGAATTGGGAAGAGGTAGCTTTGATGCTTTTTGAGAGTGACATTGAGCCTGAGTATGCTACCCTTTATAGCAGTTAAAAATATGGATTTCTAATTAGCCGTCCACCAGGACCTGTAGACCACCTGGATGGATCTATGATGGTTGCAAAACATAGTCTATTAGGATGATGCATAAATGACATACAATGCATGGTCGTGCTATTATGCAGCATCCACAACCACATGCAAACAAGTAGATCTTTCCAACCCTATCACTTCTGCACATGAGGTCATGTTGTCTCTTTCCTAAGTGGGATTAGCCCATGAGTTATCGGGGAACCCAATGGGCATATATGGTGCACGATGGAAAACTGGCAGCATAACATCTCTTTAATTTAAAGTAAATGCACATGGCTTTTGATCATTGTGTATTTAAATATTCCAAATAGATCAAGATGGGCCTACCGGGGCATGAGAGCCTTTGATTAAGTGACCATCCAATTTTTTTGGGTCTATTCAATACATAGTAATCCATATAGCAAGCATGATATTAAGGCTCATACCACCTAGTGGAAGTATCTATTGCCATTACATGAGCTTTGGTCAAGGTAATTATACTTTAGGTCTACCCAAGCATGATTCCTACCAACGGGTCTAACTCATCATGAGCATAGTGTCCGGTTGGATCATCATTTGATATACTAGATTGTATTAGACTTGGGCTGGTGATTATTCTTAACTCTTCCTGTAATAACCCGATTTATACCCTCGTAGGATTTCAATGTTAATTGTATATATAAGAGCACAAGAGTAAGTGTATAGCATGAGTTATGGATTTAAATAAGGATGCAATTGAAAATATTACGAAGTTATTAAAGAAATAAATTCATTAGGTGAGTAGGTGGTAATTGGACAAGGGATTAAAGGGATATTTGACAAAGATTTTTTTAATATGGGCTAATGAGAGGTTGACACCTAGGGAGGGAGTAGTTGAAGCAATAAATGAAGAGAAGAATAAAAGGTAGGAAGAGAGAGAAAAATTCAAATTTCTGCTTTTCATTCCTCTCCTCTTCCCATGTGAACCAGCTCCATCATCTTCTTCCTCTTCTTTTTTGCATTTCTTGCTTCTTCATTCTCTTTTTTGGTTGCTCTTCAAGGGCTTTGAGGTGGGTTTGAGAAAGATAAGTGTGTGTGGTGGCAAAGTAAGTGATGGTTAGAAATGATTTCTTCTTCTTCCCATTTTTGTTCTGGTTTTGAATTATGTGTAAGTTGGGTTAAGTGTGTTTTGTTGGGTTTGATTTTTGCTAGAATTCGTGGGCAAGGGGTTAGACAAGAGTAAAGAGAAGAATTGATCTTGAAGAACAGTGGATTGAGCTTTATAAGAGGTTTGGGAAATTTATATGCTTTGATGTATAAATATACATGTGTATGGATGATTTGATGTTTTGATATATATTTGGTTAAATTGGATTGCTTGGTTAATTTGGTTATGTGGATTTGCTTGAATTTAGAGAGTTTGAATTTCTAGGGGAAAATCTGCCCAGATTTCACTGGATCTCTGGTGATTGTTTTAGTTATAAGTAAAGTTATATATGTTCGAATAGTATAAAATTAGTTCCATTAGAAATCTAACTCAGATACCCAAAAATTTCTAGGAATAACCATGATCTAATTCTGGCTCTCAAATCCAAAAAAATGGTAGAAACTGAAGTGTCTTTAGTTAGGCGGGTTCATTGGAGCAATTCAGATTGATTAGGCCATATCTGACGTTATAGATGTCCAAAAGACCTGAAATTTGTCCCATTTGAAATTTAACATCCTAGGAATCATTTATTAAGAGGACATTTTTCTAAAAAATGAGTTTTAGATGTTGGTTTAGGCGGTACAATTTTTGAGGTGAAAAGCTATCTTGTTACCCTATTTTTCATAGGGCACTTGATGGAGGTCTCTATCATGAGCGCGATCCTGGTCATGAGCACGATAAAACATGCTAGATGAGGGTCTTTCCTCTTAATTTTAACCTCATGGTTGGCATGGATCATTTCCCACCTTTACCATTCTCTAATATGTGTAATTTTGGTGCGTTTTGCATTCCAAAACACACTTAAACTTCATCGGAACTTTTCGGAACTTATCCAACATATATTTAGAGTTTTGTAAAGAATAAATGAATGGTTGCAACTCAGAAATACAAGTGACTATGGACATAAATGAGTTAATGAAAAAAATATTTAAAAGCTTTTTGAGTCAATCACCTTCGATTACACCCAGGAGTGGCATGACATGGTATGTTAGGGGATTATAGGTGGAAAATACTACAATTTTGTATCTTGAACCTTTAGAACTATAGGGTTCTAATTTCCAATGCCTTAGGATACATAGGAAGTTTGGAATGCCATCCTAAGTTCTAACCAAATTATAGAAACTTATTTGTGCATAAAGGATGATATTGACTGAAACTCTGATAATGCCTGTGTTTAGTAAAAATTAATGATGGATTTGAAGGTATGTAATCATTGTCTATTCCTATTAATTAATTGTGGAAGTAATGTTTATGAAGTTAATATGGACATTCTAAGAATAAATATATATATATATGTGTATAATTGTATTAATTGAGGATGAGTATGATTGTGACCAAGTTTTGATTACATTATTGCGACTTGGGTGAAATGTTAGCGGAGCGTGATGCTGGGCTCTATTGCGAGCATGACAGAGGCTCCGTATCGGATGGCTCCGGTGGAATTAAAAGAACTAAAGAATCAGTTGCAAGAACTTTTGGATAAAGGATTTGTCCGGTCCAGTGTATCTCCGTGGGGTGCTCCGGTCTTGTTTGTTAAAAAGAAAGACAAAACATTGCGGATATGTATAGATTACAGGTAGATTAATAAAGTTACAGTAAAGAATAAGTACCCGTTACCTCGGATTAAAGATCTTTTTGATCAGTTGAGGGGAGCCGGAGTGTTCTCCAAGATAGATCTGAGATCGGGTTATTACCAGTTGAGAGTAAAGGATGCAAATGTGGCGAAGACGGCTTTTCGAACACGTTAGGGTCACTATGAAATTTTGGTAATGCCGTTTGGTTTGACCAACGTGCCCGCAGCCTTTATGGATTTGATGAATAGGGTTTTCAGGCAGTATCTTGATCGGTTTGTGGTAGTTTTTATCGACAACATCCTTGTTTATTCGAGGAATGAGAAAGAACATGAAGAACATCTCTGTTTGGTGTTACAAGTGTTGAGAGATCATCGACTTTATGCCAAACTTAGTAAGTGTGAGTTTTGGCTAAAAGAAGTGACCTTCCTTGGACATGTGGTTTCAGCAGAAGGTATTCGGGTAGATCCATCCAAGGTGGAAGCGATTGTGAGTTGGTTACCGCCTAAGAATATGGCAGAGGTAAGATGTTTTTTAGGTTTGGCTGGGTACTATCGGCGTTTTGTTAAAGGATTTTCGGTATTGGCTTCGCCTTTGACTAGATTGCCCCGGAAAGAAGTCAAGTTTATTTGGTCTGAAAAGTATCAAACTAGTTTTGATCAGCTGAAGGAGATGTTGATTAAGGCTCCTGTCTTACACAGCCTGTGTTGGGTAAGGAATTCATTATGTATAGTGTTGCTTCAGGAGTTGGCTTAAGTTGTGCTCTGATGCAAGATGGTAAAGTATTTGCCTATGCTTCCAGGCAGTTGAAGCCCCATGAGCAACACTATCCGATGCATGATTTAGAGTTAGCGATGATAGTGTTTGCAGTTAAGGTGTGGCGGCATTATTTGTATGGAGAAAAGTGTAGAGTCTTCACCCATCATAAGAGTTTGAAGTACCTGTTAACTCAGAAAGAGTTGAACTTGAGGCAGCGGAGATGGTTAGAGCTATTCAAGGACTATGACTGCATTATTGACTATCATCCGGGTAAAGTGAATGTCGTAGCGGATGCCCTTAGTAAGAAGTCAATGTCGGCTTTGTCTCTTAGTAGAGGAAGATGGAGATTTGATTTAAAAGGCACATTGATTGCTCAATTAAGGGCTAAACCGAGTTTGAGGCAAGTGAGAATAGATGCACAGTTGAGTGACCTTGTTTTGCAGCGTGCTTGTCAAGCAGTGAAAGATGGTAAGTGGACCTAATTTTCAGTGGATAGCGAAGGGGTTCTTCGACATGTTAATCGATTATGTGTATCGAATGTGAGTGAGGTAAAGAAGGAGCTTTTGCAAGAGGCCCATTCATCGGTTTTCACTATGCATCCGGGTGGAGATAAGATGTATCGAGATCTCAAGCAGCATTATTGGTGGCCGGGTATGAAGAAGGACATATTGGATTTCATTTCAAAAGTGTTTGGTATGCCAGCAAGTGAAAGTCGAACACCAAGTTCCATCGGGTTTATTGAACCCTTTACCCATTCCTCAGTGCAAATGGGATGATGTTACAATGGACTTTGTGTCTGGTTTGCCGTTATCACAGCACAAGCATGATTCGATTTGGATTATAGTCGACAGGTTGTCGAAGTCAGCACACTTTTTGCCTGTTCGGTTAGACTATACTGTGGACAAGTTAGCAGAGATTTATGTGAAAGAAATAGTCAGGCTCCATGGAGTTCCTTTGTCTACTATGTCTGATCGGGATCCGAGATTTACCTCTAAGTTCTGGAAAGAGTTGCAGTCAGCTTTGGATACTCGGTTAAATTTTAGTACCGCATTTTATCCCCAGGCGGATGGTCAGTGTGAGAGAGTTATCCAGATTCTTGAGGACATGCTTTGAGGTTGTGCATTAGAATTTTCAAGGAGTTGGGATCGGTACGTGCCATTAATGGAGTTTGCATACAATAACAGTCATCAGGCGAGTATTGGAATGGCCCCCTATGAAGCTCTTTATGGACGGAGATGTAGAACTCCGGTGTGTTGGACTGAGTTATTAGAATGAGCTATGGTAGGTCCTGATATAGTAAGAGACAATAAAGAGAAAGTTAGAGTGGTTCAATGGAATTTGAAGGCAGCAAAAGATAGACAACAATCGTATGCCAATTTAAAGTGTAGAGATGTTCGGTATGAGATTGGGGAAAAGGTATTTTTAAAAGTATCACCATGGCAGAAGGTTCTCCGTTTTGTTAAGAAAGGAAAGTTGAGCCCCCGATTTATTGGACCCCACGAGATCTTGGAAAAGATTGGGTAAGTGATGGAGGATGAGAGTTGGGTGTGCCTCCCCTTTTGAGAGAGTGACATGTGGCATGAGAGAAGATAAGTGTTGGGAAAAAGGGAGAGGGGTTTCAGCTGGGTTTCTTTTCTTCTTCCCGTTCTTTCTTCTTATCCCTCTTTCCCATCACTTTGCTTCCCTCTTCCTCTCTTCCCTACTCTTTCTTGAACCCTTCATTCTAATTGCAAGTTTTAGTGAATTCTTGGGTAGCCTAAGCTGGTATCAGAATCCTCCTAGAGAATCCAAGGGCAAGGATGTAGCGAGCGGGAGTGGAGCCCCTTGATTGGAGGTTCATTAATTCTAGGTTTGGGAAACTCCCATTCATTTGTGTATGTGTTTCGGTTATTTGAGTTTAATTGTTATAATTGATGAAGTATGATGTGCGTAATTGAATTTAAATTTTATGTATTGTATGCATGATGAGTTGAGATATTGAATTGATGCATAATTTGATCTCGAAATAAGTTAGTTTAATTGTTACTGTTATTGCGGGTGTATATTGCTTGAGTTTTCGTTTTGCTATTTGAGGGTTTTTATGATAGTATTTTGCCCTTTTGAATGTCAATTGTTGGGGTTTAAGTGGATTTTGAGTTGAGTTGAATTTGTGGAAGTTGGAGTCAAGTTTTGAAGTGTGAAATTTTGTGTGTTCTGGGTTTCCAGCGGGTCACACAGCGGTAAGGAAGAGCCTTACCCTTGTGTGATTATGTTCTTTCTTCTCTCAAGCAAAATTCTCTCAACTTTTCTAAAGATTCTTTTTCAAGTGAATTCTTAAGGCAAAAAGATTAATTTTTGTTTTTGGGAATTTTCTTCCTTTCAATTAACAATTTTTTACTTTAGGACAAATAAATTAATTCTTTGTTCTTGGGTAAAAATTCACTTTTGACATTTTATTTTTCTAGTCACATTCTTGAAATCAAGACAAGGAATTGCATCTCCTTACCTTCATTTCATCAAGCTAATTTTGAGAATAATTATTCTTGGCTCCAATTTTAATTCAATTTTTAATTTAATTTTTATTTCCAATTAATTGGTTAACATATAAATTCTTTTAGATTTTTTTTTGGTTTTGCAAATTCTTCTAGACTTTTTATCATGTAAATTATATTAGTTCTATTAGTTTTTTCTTATTTTTATGTTCTTATTTAATTGTTCATGTCATTATGCATGTTATTATTTTTTATGACTATTGTCTTCACTTGATTATTAATTTTTTTTTGGTATTATTATTATTATTATTATTATTATTATTATTATTATTATTATTGTTGTTGTTATTGTTGTTGTTGTTGTTGTTGTTGTTAGCATTATTTGCCATGTTTTAACATGTTTTATTAGTTTGCTATATATCATTTTATTCTTGCATGCTTAATTTGGGTTGTTTAATATTTTTTGATTTCATTATGTTTATCATTGTTATCATTATAGTTGCAATTTCTAGTTTTATTTTTACTATCCTTGTTTATTGCTAATATTTGATACTAGTATCATTATTATTATTAATATTATTATTTATATTTCTTATGCATGCTGTGTTTTATTTTTACCTTTGGTTTTTATGCATGTTGGGTGTTAATGCTATCATTTTGTGTTTTTATACATACTGAATTTTATGTTCGTATTTTCTATTCATGTTTTATGCATGCTGAATTTTATATGTATTATACTTTTTATGCATGATTGGATGTTATTGTTGTTATTTTATGTTTTTATGCATGTTAAATTCTATCATCATTATTTTATGCTTGTTTATGCATGTTGAATTTTATTGTTCTTATGTTATTTTTTATGCATGCTAAATTGTTAATTAATTAAATTGCATATTTTTATTATGTCATTTTAATTGGCTTGTCATACATGATGCAATTTTGTTTGACTTAATTTAATTATTTTCATGTTATATGTTTAATTCATTTTTTATTACTAACTTCATTTTCATTTGTTTTTATTTTCGATACTTATTTTTATGTGTGAGTTTTTGCCAAGTGGGAGCCCATGAAGATTTAAAGATCCATTTGGATGTTGTTAATTTTTTATTATTTTCATTACTTTGCTTTCATTATTTTTTTATATAATATGTAATTTGTAATAAATTATTTTTTATGCACGTTAATTAAAAAATCACAAAAATATTTCTATTAAACTAAATTGGGTTTTATTTAATAAAAATAGGACCAATGTCCTAGATTTTTCATCCAAAATAAATTATCACTTTAAAATTGTTTTCTTTAATTATGCATGAGAGGACCAATGTCCTCATCTTTAATAAATAGCCTGATTTATGTATGATTTGTATTTCATTTACAAATGGGGGTTGTATTCTGCCCCTAGTTTGGTTGCTATTTATTTTGCTTTCATTAACTTTTTTTTCCGCTTTCATTATGTGATTGATGTGCGTTTTAATTAAATTGCATTAGAATTGAATGAGAAATGGGATGAAACGCTAAATTCAAAACTCAATTATAAACTTAACCAAGGTATGAATAAATGGGATGTCCCGAACCATCTCTAGTCTTTGGGCTCAACGAGGCGAGAGGACCATTTCAATGTTCCATTGGAATGGAATCTCCAAGACACCTCTTGTGTCCCGTAAAAAGGCTTTAATTTGCATAGTCCTCGGCTACAACATCGGCATCGACAAGAGATGAAGACGATAGTTGCTTAGATACTATTTTTATGCTATAACTTTTTATTGACAATGTTAATGTTGCTGATTACATTAATGAGATGAATAACTTTGTTTACTTGTGTGATGTTTCTGATGATTTCATTTCTCATGATCATAAACATGATGCATTCATTTTTGACATTAACTCGACTAACACGACTGCATTTAATCTCGAAACTTTGGAGAACCTAAAGGAAATTCTGATAGCATCAGACATAACTCCTGAGGAGAGGATAAAATTTGAGAGAATATTAAAAAAATATGAAAAAGTCTTTGCCTGGACCTACGAGGACATGCAAGGAATTGATCGAGATGTAGCCGAACATGCCATTCCAGCTTACCTAGAGAGTAAACTGGTCAAGCAAAAGCTCAAAAGACTTAGGCCAGAATGGGCTCAGAAGGTGAAAGAGGATATTCATAAGTAGATTGAGGCTAACTTTCTACTAGAGGTTAAATACCCGACGTGGCTGGCTAATGTAGTTCCTGTAGCTAAAAAGGATGGAAAGGTTTGAATGTGTGTGGACTATCAAGACCTAAATAAAGCTTGTCCGAAAGATGATTTTCCTCTGCCTCATATTGATTTGCTGGTAGATAGTGCCGCTGCTTGCATGATGTACAGCTTCGTGGACGGGTACGCAGGGTATAATCAAATCCTTAACAAGATAGTGGATCGGATTAAGACAACCTTCATCACCGAATGGGGTACATTTGCTTATCGGGTCATGCCTTTTGGACTAAAGAATGCAGGAATAACCTATCAGAGGATGGCCATCAGAGTTCTTAATGATTTGATCCATAATAAATTGGAGGTGTATGTTGACGACATGATGATCAAGTCAGCTACCAGAGAAGGTCACTTCGAGGCTTTGGAAAAGTTCTTTCAAAGGATCAATAAGTATGATCTGCGCCTCAATCCCAAAAAGTGCATTTTTGGAGTTACCTCGGGTAAGCTGTTAGGCCATGTGGTAAGCCAGAGAGGAATTGAAGTGGATCCTGATAAGGTCAAGGCCATCAGAGAGATGCCAGTGCCTCAAAAAGAGAAAGAGGTTAGAAGTTTCCTGGGAAAGCATCAGTACATTAGCTGGTTTATTGCCAAGCTGGCTTTAGTATGTGAGCCCATATTCAAACTTCTTAGGAAGAATCAGCCTGTGGTGTGAAATAATGATTGTCAATTGGCCTTTGATATCATTAAGGATTTTCTCTTGAATCCACCAGTTTTAAGACCACCACATCGTGCCAACCCATTAATCTTGTATCTGGCGGTAGAAGACAATTCAGTGGGTGCCATGATGGCCCAGGAGGATGACTTTGGGGTAGAGTTTGCCGTTTACTACCTTAGCAAGAATTTTTTGACATATGAAGCCAAATATGTTGAAGTAGAAAAGATTTGCTTGGCAGTGATTTGGGCCTCCAAAAAGTTGCGGCACTACTTTCATTCCTTCAGTGTACAAGCGGTTGCTAAGCATAACCCGCTTAGGTACCTTCAGGAAGCGCCCTCTCTACTAGGAAAAATGGGAAGATGGTTACTACTATTGCAGGAGTTTGATATCGAATATATCACTAGGAAAACCATTAAGGGAAGAGTTGTAGCTGAGTTCTTGGCTGAACACCCTATTGAGGGAGACCAATTCGAATACAATTTCCCAGATGAAGATGTCACGGCCATAGCAGTATAGGGGTGGCAATTGTTCTTTGATGGGGCAGTAAACAGTAAAGGCGCAGGAGCGGGGATCATTCTTATGACCCCGGATGGTGAAAAGCTGCCATTAGCCAAGAAGTTGAGGTACAAGGCTACCAATAATGAAGCGGAATATGAAGCTTGGATCTTTGGATTGGAAGCATTGCTTGTTCTAGGGGCAAAGACCGCATAACTCTTCGGAGACTCTTCCTTACTAATTCATCAGATCAAAGGGGAATGGTCAGTTAAGGAAGAAAGGTGTTGCCTTATGTGAAGCATTTGAGAATGTTGAGTAGCCAGTTCAAGACTTGCACCTTTCACTTTATCCCCAGGGATGAAAATCAATTGGCTAATGCTCTAGTGACATTAGTGTCCATGTGGGATAATCCAATAAGGGTTACTATGAAACCCGTGCTAATCTTTAGCTCGAAAAAGCCTTATTTTGAAGCTGAGCAGGTGATGGATGTTGGGGCCACCGATGGAAACCCTTGGTACTATGACATTCAGAATTATTTGGAACGGTCAGCTTTTCCTGAGGAAGCCAGCGAGAAAGACCAAAGGATAATTCGGAAGTTATCCACTCAATTCATCAGTGTAGAGGGCATTTTGTATAAAAGGCAAGCCGATGTTATCCAGTTAAGGTGTTTGGCAGAGAAAGAAGCTGAAAGAGTTATGGAAGAGGTTTATACCGGAGTCTGTGGATCTCACATGAATGGCTTAGCCTTAGCAAAGAAGATCATGCGCCAAGGATTCTATTTGGCTCACAATAGATACAGATTGTTCAAAATATGTGAAGCAATGCCAGTTATGCCAGCAATACGCGAATTTGAAGCATGTTCAAGTTTCAGAGCTACATAATTTGACATCTCCATGGCCATTTCCAGCTTGGGGGATAGATATCATAGGCGAGATATGTCCTACAGCTTCTAATGGGCACAGGTTCATCATAGTTGCCATTGATTATTTCACTAAGTGGGTCGAAGCTGAATCTTTCAAGAAGATTGATGCTAGGGATATGGCTAAGTTCATCGAGCGGAATTTGATATGCAGATATGGCCTCCCACACCATATTGTATCTGATAATGGGGTGCAATTCTTAGCAGAAACTAAACAGATGCTTCAGAAGTATGGAATCCAGCATCACAAGTCTTCTCCTTACCGTCCTCAAGCTAATGGTGCGGTTGATGCGGCAAACAAGAATGTGAAAAAAATATTGGCCAAGATGGTTCAGAGCTATAAAGATTGGGCAGAAAAGCTGCCTTTTGCACTCTAGGGTTATAGAACCACAGTCAGAACCTCTATGAGAGCAACACCTTTCTCTCTGGTATAAGAAACCGAAGCAGTTCTGCCAGTTAAAATTGAGCTGAAATCTTTAAGGGTAGTTATAGAAGCCGAGATTCTAGAGACAGAATGGACACAACAGTGATTATTGCATTTGAATCTGTTGGATGAAGATAGGTTGAGAGCCTATTATCACAATCAGGTTTATCAAAAGAGGTTAGCTCGGTCCTTTGGCAAGAAGGTATGAAAGCGTCCATTGAAAGAAGGGGATTTGGTCTTTAAGATGATGAGGTCGGGAGCGCTAGACATGCGAGGAAAATTCAGGCCAACCTGGGAAGGTCCGTTCATCTTAAAAAAGTTGCTAACAAAAGGAGCACCAATCTTGGCGAACAGCGATGGGAATGAGTTTAAAGACCCAGTCAATGTCGATAGATTAAAAAGGTTCTATGGCTAAAGAAAAAAAATCAAAAGAAGAGAATGAATGCCCCGCGGGTCGAAAACCGAAAAAAGGCGGCTTTGCTAAAATTTGGCGCCCTGTCAGGGTCAAAACCGCAAAAAGGCATCCTGGGCAAAACTTAAGGGCTAAAAGAAAATGTTCAATCGAGAAAACCCGAGAGGGCCGATTGATAACAGGAGTTTGATGCTTACAAGATATATTCCGAGATTAGGTGTAGTCTTGTGCTTTTGAATTCTTGTTAAATAAGGATCATGTATGATGAAATCATATAGAAATGTACTCAATTTTGCAATGAATAAAAGAATACAGTTTACATTTACATTTTCATTGTTCTTTTAGTTCTACCTTAAAAAGAAATATATCACTTATTCATCTAATAACTATTGTCCAATCATTCTGTCGGATGGTGCCTAAGCAGATATGTGCTATTCATTCTTAGCGAAGGATCTGATAATAGCCTTCTCTTGTAGTTCCTTCAAAAAAGAAAAGATCTTAAAAAAAAAAGAAGAAAGGCCGTTAGAGATGAAACCCGTAACTGGCTCTCTAAGCAAAAGTTAGGCCAAAGGGCAGGGTGAAAACCTGGAATAGGCAGTCTGCCCTACAAAAAATAAAAAATATAAAAAAGCCGATGGATTGGTTTGGGTCCATTCCAGGCAAAAATTAGGCAAAGGGTTATGTGAAAATCCCTAAAGGGACGCATTTCTAACGAAGAAAAGCTAGTGTGAAAATCCACAAGGGACGTACTACCTTTAAAACAATGACTTCCAATGCCTGGAGCAATAAGGCGGCATTACTTCAGATGATCATCCTTCAGCCAGATAGGGCATAATTCAGGACATGAGACAAAATCCTGGGCGTATGATC
Source organism: Excoecaria cochinchinensis (assembly GCA_947683425.1). Taxonomy (NCBI): domain Eukaryota; kingdom Viridiplantae; phylum Streptophyta; class Magnoliopsida; order Malpighiales; family Euphorbiaceae; genus Excoecaria; species Excoecaria cochinchinensis. Next base: position 1,618,356 of record CANTUQ010000027.1, on the reverse strand, counting down.
ATTGACAGAGGGGTAAAGATGCACACCTGATGGTTCTCTTTGAAGAGTTTACGGGTCAGAGTCCCTAAGTCAATACGCATGGTGAAGCGGCCAAGCCATATCCTCAACGGATCCTTAACCACTTAGGACATGGTCTATCTATTTTTGCATGCATTTCATACCATTCTTTAGCAAATATCTGCATATGGCCATTTACATTTGCATACATAATCTATTGTATATATTCCTGTCCACACAGCTTTGCAGGAAAAGTCCAAATGAAGGCAACACACATAAAAGCTAGTCAAGGACAGCAACGTTAGCACTTACCCTTGCTGGACAATCAGGCCAAGATAGAATCTACGCCGGCAAATCTCCAAGACCTTCTAAGAGGCAGATCTCCAAGACCTCTTAGGAGGCAATTCTCCAGGGTCTCTTAAGAGATAAATCTCTTTTTCCTGCACTTTTAGTAGTCTGTAGCAGACTCGGTGCAATCCTCCTTTTGCATTTTTTGTAGTCTGTAGTAGGCTCGGCGCATCGCCATTTGCAGATGGCAGCTGCACTTTTTGTAGTCTGTAGCAGACTCTGTGCAGTCCTCCTTTTACACTTTTTGAAGTCTGTAGCAGACTCGGTGCAATCCTCCTTTTGCATTTTTTGTAGTCTGTAGCAGGCTCAGCGCATCGCCATTTGCGGATGGCAGCTGCACTTTTTGTAGTCTATAGCAAACTCGGTGCAGTCCCCCTTTTGCACTTATTATTATTATTATTATTATTGTTGTTGTTGTTGTTGTTGTTGTTGTTGTTGGTATTATTTGCCATGTTTTAACATGTTTTATTAGTTTGCAATATATTATTTTATTCTTGCATGCTTAATTTGGGTTATTTAATATTTTTTGATTTCAATGTGTTTATCATTGTTATCATTATAGTTGCAATTGCTAGTTTTATTTTTATTATCCTTGTTTATTGCTAATATTTGATACTAGTATCATTATTATTATTATTAATATTTCTTATGCATGCTGTTTTTTATTACTACCTTTGGTTTTTATGCATGTTGGGTGTTAATGCTATCATTTTGTGTTTTTATACATGCTGAATTTTATGTTTGTATTTTCTATTCATGTTTTATGCATGCTCAATTTTATATGTATTATACTTTTTATCCATGATTGGATGTTATTGTTGTTATTTTATGTTTTTATGCATGTTAAATTCTATCATCATTATTTTATGCTTGTTTATGCATGTTGAATTTTATTATTCTTATGTTATTTTTTATGCATGCTAAATTATTAATTAATTAAATTGCATATTTTTATTATGTCATTTTAATTGGCTTGTCATACATAATGCAATTTTGTTTGCCTTAATTTAATTATTTTCATGTTTTATGTTTAATTCATTTTTTATTACTAACTTCATTTTCATTTGTTTTTATTTTCAATACTCATTTTTATGTGTGAGTTTTTGTCAAGTGGGAGCCCATGAAGATTTAAAGATCCATTTGGATGTTGTTAATTTTTTATTATTTTCATTACTTTGCTTTCATTATTTTTTTATGTAATATGTAATTTGTAATAAATTATTTTTTATGCACACTAATTAAAAAATCACAAAAATATTTCTATTAAACTAAATTGGGTTTTATTTAACAAAAATGGGACCAATGTCCTAGATTTTTCATCCAAAATAAATTATCACTTTAAAATTGTTTTCTTTAATTATGCATGAGAGGACCAATGTCCTCATCTTTAATAAAAAGCCCGATTTATGTATGATTTTTATTTTATTTACAAATGGGGGGTGTAGTCCGCCCCTAGTTTTGTTTTAATTTATTTTGCTTTCATTTATTTTATTTACCGCTTTCATTATGTGATTGATGTGCGTTTTAGTTAAGTTGCATTAGAATTGAATGAGAAATGGGATGAAACGCTAAATTCAAAACTCAATTAAATGGGAAGCCCTGAACCATCTCTGGTCTTTGGGCTCAACGAGGCGAGAGGACAATTTCAATGTTCCATTGGAATGGAACTTCCAAGACACCTCTTGTGTCCCGTAAAAAGGCTTTAATTTGCATAGTCCTAGGTTCCACGAGGCGAAAGGACCATCCAAATGTTCTATTAGGGTGGGGTCTCCTAGACACCTCTAGCTTGTCCAAAATGGACATAGCAGCGCCGTCTTAGGCTCACTGAGGCTAGACGACCTTTCCCAATGTTCTATTGCGTGGCGACTCCAAGAAACCTCATTGTTGCCCAAAATGGATGCACTTGTAATTTCTTACAAATTTTTAATGAACCTCTCCTAATCGCCCTAAAGGCAGGCTTTTGGGGCAACACGGGGTTCGGCACGCGTCACAGTAGGGGTGTTATAAGACTAAAGTCTCAAATCATATAGACCCTAACGGGGATGACTTATAAGACCCAAATGGGGCCAATATGTAGCAGCTGCTGTAACACCCCAACCCATACGCAGACGAACCCATCCGCAAGGGAGTAGGAAGCCGTACGAGTAGGTGTGTTACCGAACAGAACGATACAAAGTGTATACAATTATGACAGAATTTAAAACTTTTAAGGAGCAAACAGCTGAACATACATATTCATAAACGCGCATATTTTAAACAGAAATATACACATTTACAATTTTACAATCATACAATAGGAGTCTGAAATTTTACATCGTTCTCTTTACATATTATTACATATACATATTCATCAGAATTACAAAATTCAGGCTACAGAAATTCAACAAAATACATCACTTCTAACTCCTATGTGGCCGACTCTGCAGATGCGCGACTCGAACAGAAGCAAACCTGCCACCTGCACGGGAAAAAAGAACCCGTGCTAAGCGATAACGCTTAGTGGGGAAAACAAACATAATAATATGGACGGCCATTCACAATGGTCGTCAAGGCAAAATACATTCAAATGGCAATTGCGAATATTCAAAACATATATTTAAATAGACTTGCATAATAAAGGCATTCATTCGAAAATTCACACACATAATCATATACACATATCAGGAATGGGCCAAAACGGTCATAACCCAAAACACGACACCAATGTTATCATGCTGAGCCATATATCCAAGAAAACATCCAAAACACCACACTTCTGCTGCACAACTCTAATACATAATATATCATGCTGAAAACACTCCCATAACAGAAACTGAAGGCATAATCACATCACTTCACATTCCTATCAAAACCATGCAGAAAGTACGATTACATCTTATATACCTACTCTCACAACCGATCTGATTCACATGCTTGTACACAATAAAACCACGCTTAACTCATATACATAAATACATCACTCGTATAATTTCAAAGCATTCAGAAACTAATAACAAATCACATGCCAAGTACGGATAGTCATGTTAACTGAAAAGTTATGTTTACTAAATACAGATTTATCTTCTGAAGCCCGTAGTCATATTCATATACACATAAACGGATTCTTGTTCATTCAGATATCACATTCTGATGACTACGTCAAAACAGAATAAAACAAACCATCAAAATACCTGCTGACTCATAATAGTGGATAACGAGTACTGAGGAGGAGACCTCATGAGGGAACACATAGCCCGATCTCTGACCGGGTAAACCTCATAGGGAACACATATAACTCATGAGGGAACACATAGCTCGATCTCTGACCGGGTGAACCTCAGAGGGAACATATAATATAACGTACCATACAGGTACAAGTCGAAAAGCAACATCATCTTTTTCCACATTCCAAAAACATTTCACATAAATGGGTTCGCGAGGAACCAGTCGTGGGACCTGATCAGGGTCCAAATCGTACACATAGCTGCAGCGGCACATAACTCTATTAGGCATGCCTAACTATCCACTAGACTGACTCTTGCAGGTCATGCATCATTTAAATCAGGTATCACATCAGACAATATATATAATATCATCATACTTAATCCAGAGTATATTAGACATATAAAGAAATTCATAATATCTGTCATGTTTTATACAAATCATATTTCAAATCACATACTTTATATCATTGTACACAATTAGCAATAGTTGAGACATATGAACAAGTTCATAACGTCACATATGCATCATACAATTTACACTTTGAACATAACATGATAAACCTAGAAAAGATCAGAACTATAATTATACATAATACATTCAATTACATTAACATACTTCATAAGATAGTCAAAGAGTAAACCTAAAGGCATCACAAGTTCGGAATTCCAACATTGGAATTACCAAGAAAATTCATTCAACAAAACACATCTGTCGCGCTCGCGACATCTGTCGCGCTCGCGACAGAGACCATAGTCTCTTCGCTGTGCGTGCGCGACGGACTTCGCGATCGTGGGAAGGAAAGAAGGGCCTAGCTCTGTCGCGCTCGCGATATTGTCGCGGTCGCGACAGAAGGCAAGTATTGCTATCGCGGGGTCGCGACAAGTCGCGTGCTCGCGATAGCACAGGCCAACAATGTGCTCTGTCGCGATCGCGACGGTTGTCGCGCTCGCGACAGAGAGCAGACAAGCTATCGCTATCGCGGGGTCGCGACAACGTCGCGGGCTCGCGACAGCACCAAATCAAAATCACCGGTCTCTGTCGCGCTCGCGACAGAGTCATGATTCCGAAATTCTGTTGAATTTTGCAAAATCTTTCCTTCCTCAAACTCACCCACAAACCCACGAAACACATTCAAAGTTCTCTTACCTCATCTCCAGCCAGTCACACATTATTAACAATATAAATCCAATATTCGTATCAAGTATTTCAAATAAACACGTCATTAACCATATCCATAATAACCACATTAAACGCACTCATGCATATGATACATCATGCTAAGGTTACTCATGAGACCATCACATACTAGCACTCATTCATAAACAATCCTTCTTAGGATTATATCTATGATTAATTACTAGTTAAATCACCAATTGTAAATGTACTCCTAAGTTTCCCAATGATAATTACTTGTACAGCCAATTAATTACCCTAAACATGCGTAATAACTGATGGGAAAGATACGGGATTGATCCGGGTCATCCCTAGACTCAAAAACAAAGAAGAAAAGGCTCAAAACATATTTTTCTGTCGCGAGGTCGCGACCATTGTCGCGCTCGCGACAGAGGCTCGCCTCAGCTACCAAAACAGACTGCTTTCTACTATAAACTAGTATCGCGAAAACCGACCTCTAAACCTCATTTTTAGGAAAAGTGGTCTTCTTAACAAATGTTCTCCTACGTCTTAGCTTTCAAATGAAACAATTTTCACATCAATTGGATGTCTACAACTCCAGATATAGACTCCACAACCCATACTGGTCAAACAACCCGCCACAACAGGGACACTACATTTGTAATCAATTTTTCGATGTCTTAGAGCGAGAATTTGTCCAAGGCTATTTCTGAGACATTTAAAGTAATGGCATTCATGGTTCTAATGGTTTAAGAATCGCATGATTTGGAGTTCTAAAACTCCCAAAACAGTGTAATAACCGAAGAAAGGTCCAGTGTATTCTAAACCAGTTTTTCACCTAAAAACCTATTCACATGCACCAATAAGTCATTTGAGTCAACACTCACTACCATCAACACAAATCATCACAACACACTCAAGAAACTTATATCATACTTGAATATATATAAAAATTCATATATATAAAAATAAAGTTTCCCAAACCTGGATTTGCGATTTAAAATCTCAATCTTCAAGAACCCACTCAATCAAGCTTTAGCTCCTCTTCAAATCATCCAAAACTCGCACAACCAAACCCAATAATCACTAAACCAAAACTCTAACTTATTCAAATCGAAAACAAATTAGAAGAAAAAGAAGTTCAAAGCACATTAACTAAAACCTAACCACTTACCTCTTCAATCTTGCTCCCAACTCTTCCAAAATAGCTCCAACTTACACACATCCAAGAGAAAGAACACAAGAAATGGGAAAGGAAAAAGAAAAGAAAGAGAACCGGAAAGAGAGGAGACCCCAACGTGATTTTGCCCCTTTTCCTTCATAATTTCCTATTTCTCTTTCTCACTTAATGCACACACCAACCATGCCACTTGTCACCATCCTAAGGGTCCACTTGTCACAATCTTCAATCCCACTTTGACTTGCTCCTACATATACCATACACTCAACACACACAATTAATTCTTGAATAAATATCTTCAAGGTACCATACTTGAGTCACACCAAATCATTTCCTAAAATCCACTTATACCCTACTTCCATACACACTAAGCACACTCTAACATTTCCTTCACTTAACTTATTTAATTAATTTCTTTGCACATAAATCCTTATTATTCATGTACAAATTACCGAAATACCCTTCACTTAACTGACTTAGCTTTCCGATTCCGACTAGACCCGATTTGGGGTGTGACAAATCTTCCCTCCTAAAAGAATTTCGTCCTCGAAATTCACATACACCAGAAGAAACTCCAAAACTACACTTCAACTCACCTTCAGACTCATACATTGCATTTTAAAACTATTCACTTACTTACACTTATTACTATTGCGGTGCTCTTAGTTACCTCCTACTCAATTTACACCAAACGTAGAATACTTTCTTATATTCGCATCAAACACATTTATCAGAACAATCATTACTTAAATGCCCGACTGAAATCAAAACCAGAACACTTTACACATAAACCAACTAACTTCGCCAATTGATACATAAATCCCTCACTACTTAAAAGATGTCCTTCATACTTACGTTTCCCTTTATCATTAACACTCCTATCAAACTTTAAAATCCTTTTTACGGCCCCAAAATACTCTTTCGGTTCAATCTTTAATCAAACACAAAACACTTTCCTAAACAATTGCTGAGCGCGTCATTTTTTTTTACCCTTAATCTTAATATCAAATAGTACATATATACCCTGTCAGCTTTCTCTCAATCAAAACATACATGCATATGCTTATCATGTATTGTCAAAGGGATGATGATGATGCATTGAGTATGCGATGATTCATGTATGCAGAATAATGCAGAGAAAATGCAATTGATGCGAATAATGATGCACTTTGTCCCATCCCCATGATTCAATATGCTTTCATTTAAACACTTTTCTGGAGATAGCTGACAGGCATATAGAGTACTACCAAAACCTTATAAGATCCAAATACTCATCCACTTACTCGATACTTTTCTTTACTGAGGTACACTCTGAACAAAACCTTGAGAAATTCTAGGAGCAGCCAGTCTATCCAGAAATTCGAATTAATCCTTGCACTAATGTTCTATTATTAGAAACAAGACCGGAATTTTAACCAAAAAGGTGCACAGAAACGAAACACTTTGATCAGTACTAATTGGGTTCACACTTTCTGTCATCTCATTCACCTTCTCATTCGGTTCAGGTTCCATCTCACATAATACACATAGGACAAGACGCATCTGCATTAGGCCACGACACAAAACTGACTCTCAAACAAAGACTCGACACATACCAAGTAACATACAAAGACCCAATACCTAAACAAATAAGGCAACCAGAATCTTATGCTCTGATACCACTAAATGTAACACCCCAACCCATACGCAGACGAACCCATCCGCAAGGGAGTAGGAAGCCGTACGAGTAGGTGTGTTACCGAACAGAACGATACAAAGTGTATACAATTATGACAGAATTTAAAACTTTTAAGGAGCAAACAGCTGAACATACATATTCATAAACGCGCATATTTTAAACAGAAATATACACATTTACAATTTTACAATCATACAATAGGAGTCTGAAATTTTACATCGTTCTCTTTACATATTATTACATATACATATTCATCAGAATTACAAAATTCAGGCTACAGAAATTCAACAAAATACATCACTTCTAACTCCTATGTGGCCGACTCTGCAGATGCGCGACTCGAACAGAAGCAAACCTGCCACCTGCACGGGAAAAAAGAACCCGTGCTAAGCGATAACGCTTAGTGGGGAAAACAAACATAATAATATGGACGGCCATTCACAATGGTCGTCAAGGCAAAATACATTCAAATGGCAATTGCGAATATTCAAAACATATATTTAAATAGACTTGCATAATAAAGGCATTCATTCGAAAATTCACACACATAATCATATACACATATCAGGAATGGGCCAAAACGGTCATAACCCAAAACACGACACCAATGTTATCATGCTGAGCCATATATCCAAGAAAACATCCAAAACACCACACTTCTGCTGCACAACTCTAATACATAATATATCATGCTGAAAACACTCCCATAACAGAAACTGAAGGCATAATCACATCACTTCACATTCCTATCAAAACCATGCAGAAAGTACGATTACATCTTATATACCTACTCTCACAACCGATCTGATTCACATGCTTGTACACAATAAAACCACGCTTAACTCATATACATAAATACATCACTCGTATAATTTCAAAGCATTCAGAAACTAATAACAAATCACATGCCAAGTACGGATAGTCATGTTAACTGAAAAGTTATGTTTACTAAATACAGATTTATCTTCTGAAGCCCGTAGTCATATTCATATACACATAAACGGATTCTTGTTCATTCAGATATCACATTCTGATGACTACGTCAAAACAGAATAAAACAAACCATCAAAATACCTGCTGACTCATAATAGTGGATAACGAGTACTGAGGAGGAGACCTCATGAGGGAACACATAGCCCGATCTCTGACCGGGTAAACCTCATAGGGAACACATATAACTCATGAGGGAACACATAGCCCGATCTCTGACCGGGTGAACCTCAGAGGGAACATATAATATAACGTACCATACAGGTACAAGTCGAAAAGCAACATCATCTTTTTCCACATTCCAAAAACATTTCACATAAATGGGTTCGCGAGGAACCAGTCGTGGGACCTGATCAGGGTCCAAATCGTACACATAGCTGCAGCGGCACATAACTCTATTAGGCATGCCTAACTATCCACTAGACTGACTCTTGCAGGTCATGCATCATTTAAATCAGGTATCACATCAGACAATATATATAATATCATCATACTTAATCCAGAGTATATTAGACATATAAAGAAATTCATAATATCTGTCATGTTTTATACAAATCATATTTCAAATCACATACTTTATATCATTGTACACAATTAGCAATAGTTGAGACATATGAACAAGTTCATAACGTCACATATGCATCATACAATTTACACTTTGAACATAACATGATAAACCTAGAAAAGATCAGAACTATAATTATACATAATACATTCAATTACATTAACATACTTCATAAGATAGTCAAAGAGTAAACCTAAAGGCATCACAAGTTCGGAATTCCAACATTGGAATTACCAAGAAAATTCATTCAACAAAACACATCTGTCGCGCTCGCGACAGAGACCATAGTCTCTTCGCTGTGCGTGCGCGACGGACTTCGCGATCGTGGGAAGGAAAGAAGGGCCTAGCTCTGTCGCGCTCGCGATATTGTCGCGGTCGCGACAGAAGGCAAGTATTGCTATCGCGGGGTCGCGACAAGTCGCGTGCTCGCGATAGCACAGGCCAACAATGTGCTCTGTCGCGATCGCGACGGTTGTCGCGCTCGCGACAGAGAGCAGACAAGCTATCGCTATCGCGGGGTCGCGACAACGTCGCGGGCTCGCGACAGCACCAAATCAAAATCACCAGTCTCTGTCGCGCTCGCGACAGTGTCGCGATCGCGACAGAGTCATGATTCCGAAATTCTGTTGAATTTTGCAAAATCTTTCCTTCCTCAAACTCACCCACAAACCCACGAAACACATTCAAAGTTCTCTTACCTCATCTCCAGCCAGTCACACATTATTAACAATATAAATCCAATATTCGTATCAAGTATTTCAAATAAACACGTCATTAACCATATCCATAATAACCACATTAAACGCACTCATGCATATGATACATCATGCTAAGGTTACTCATGAGACCATCACATACTAGCACTCATTCATAAACAATCCTTCTTAGGATTATATCTATGATTAATTACTAGTTAAATCACCAATTGTAAATGTACTCCTAAGTTTCCCAATGATAATTACTTGTACAGCCAATTAATTACCCTAAACATGCGTAATAACTGATGGGAAAGATACGGGATTGATCCGGGTCATCCCTAGACTCAAAAACAAAGAAGAAAAGGCTCAAAACATATTTTTCTGTCGCGAGGTCGCGACCATTGTCGCGCTCGCGACAGAGGCTCGCCTCAGCTACCAAAACAGACTGCTTTCTACTATAAACTAGTATCGCGAAAACCGACCTCTAAACCTCATTTTTAGGAAAAGTGGTCTTCTTAAAAAATGTTCTCCTACGTCTTAGCTTTCAAATGAAACAATTTTCACATCAATTGGATGTCTACAACTCCAGATATAGACTCCACAACCCATACTGGTCAAACAACCCGCCACAACAGGGACACTACATTTGTAATCAATTTTTCGATGTCTTAGAGCGAGAATTTGTCCAAGGCTATTTCTGAGACATTTAAAGTAATGGCATTCATGGTTCTAATGGTTCAAGAATCGCATGATTTGGAGTTCTAAAACTCCCAAAACAGTGTAATAACCGAAGAAAGGTCCAGTGTATTCTAAACCAGTTTTTCACCTAAAAACCTATTCACATGCACCAATAAGTCATTTGAGTCAACACTCACTACCATCAACACAAATCATCACAACACACTCAAGAAACTTATATCATACTTGAATATATATAAAAATTCATATATATAAAAATAAAGTTTCCCAAACCTGGATTTGCGATTTAAAATCTCAATCTTCAAGAACCCACTCAATCAAGCTTTAGCTCCTCTTCAAATCATCCAAAACTCGCACAACCAAACCCAATAATCACTAAACCAAAACTCTAACTTATTCAAATCGAAAACAAATTAGAAGAAAAAGAAGTTCAAAGCACATTAACTAAAACCTAACCACTTACCTCTTCAATCTTGCTCCCAACTCTTCCAAAATAGCTCCAACTTACACACATCCAAGAGAAAGAACACAAGAAATGGGAAAGGAAAAAGAAAAGAAAGAGAACCGGAAAGAGAGGAGACCCCAACGTGATTTTGCCCCTTTTCCTTCATAATTTCCTATTTCTCTTTCTCACTTAATGCACACACCAACCATGCCACTTGTCACCATCCTAAGGGTCCACTTGTCACAATCTTCAATCCCACTTTGACTTGCTCCTACATATACCATACACTCAACACACACAATTAATTCTTGAATAAATATCTTCAAGGTACCATACTTGAGTCACACCAAATCATTTCCTAAAATCCACTTATACCCTACTTCCATACACACTAAGCACACTCTAACATTTCCTTCACTTAACTTATTTAATTAATTTCTTTGCACATAAATCCTTATTATTCATGTACAAATTACCGAAATACCCTTCACTTAACTGACTTAGCTTTCCGATTCCGACTAGACCCGATTTGGGGTGTGACAGCTGCGTTCACACTCTAACCCTTAATAAGCATGCTTATCTATCCACTACTATAACCCTTTAGGCTCAAACTAACTCTATTACTGTTATATAAACATTTCCTTGATAAACACGTAGAGACTAAGTCCAAATAACTCAATTTATATAAACTATCCAATGGAACAAGCATGTGATTCATGTATTCATTTATACAATCAAGAATAAATATTATAAGGTATGATCATATAGATTCCATAAGTGAGAAACCATGCAAAGGATCTCAAATAAATAGCATTTTCAAAACAGGGGTGTGTTGCACTCTCGACAGATGCCAAAACTCCACTATCGCGCTCGTGACAGAAGACAGGGGCCTCGGTTGCGCCCATGCACACCAGTGCACTCTCTATAGGGACCGCACATCTGATGCTTGGCTCCCACGCTTTCTATCGTGCTCACGATAGAGCACGCTCGGTAGGAGGTTGGTTGGAGATCGAAGTCCGAGCTCACGCCCATAGTCCGGAACTCGAGCTCTCTATCGTGCCCATGACCGAGGTCGTGCTCGGGATAAAGACAAGCTACCAGACCTAGAAATGCCACACTCCAAATCAACTCATGCTCAACTTGACCCAAAATCAAACTAACATGCATATAAACCTCAATTCATTCAACATATGCAATCTAAACATGCTAATAGTCATGTGATTAACAAATTATACTTATAAGAAACAATTATATTGGCCAAAATGCATAATTAAAACATCAAACCCAGAAATTGATCTAAAATCATACCATTCCATATTTGAACTCTCATATGCCAAATTAATGCCAACATATCATACATATATCAAAACTCAACTCAAACATGCATATCAACATATTTAGCAACTCAATTTCTAGAAAATCATCACAAGAATTCAAAGCAAAATTAATCAATTACACAAACTCCCAAACCTCAAAATTTATAGCTCTTAGATCACTCTCTTCAAGATTTGACCTTTTCTTTGCCCTTGTTCTTCCTCTTATCACTAGATTCTTGCACAATTAAGCCAAAAAAACACATAAATCAAAGACCCACATCTCCAAAACTCATCCAAAATACCAAAGAAAAGAAGAAGAAACCCATATAACGTGTAACGCCCCGTTTCCATCCTGGTAGTTTGAGCCTTGTGTGTATGTGATTGTGTGTGTGTTCAAGTTTGGCATGTGTTATTTTGTGTATGTGTATGGTTTAAATTAAAGTATTGTGTAATTGTGGGGTTTTGCTTGGGTGTGAGTGCGTATAAGGGTTTAGTGTGTGTGTGAGTGAGGTTAGCTTTGGGTGTAGGTAAGTGGATGGTTGTTGGGTGTGCTTTAGGGTAGTCTTCCTATAGGAGGTTTCCATGTGGCAAGTGGGGGAGTATTTCTAATGAGGAGAGAGGAGAGACAATCAGCTTTTCCCTTCTCTTTTTCCCGTTTCCTCCTTTTTTTCCCGTTCTTCCTCATCTTCTTCTTTGCTTCTTTATTTTTTTTGTTATCTTTCCCCTCTAGCTGCAATTATGGTGAGTCTTGGGTGATCTTAAGTTGATTTAGGTAAGTAATGGCTTATTGTTCTTCCTCACCCTCTTATTCCTTCTAATTTAGTTAATTTGAGTTTTTGGGTATTTTTGGGGTTTGAGTTTTGAAGCTTGTTGTAATGGATGTTTTGTTTAGAGATCCCTCCTAAAGAGCCCAAAGGCAAGGAAATAGCAAGTGGAAGCAAAGCTAGTGATTAGAGTCCAAGAACTTGAGGTTTGGGAATGCTTGTTGTTTTTGTGTGTTTTGTGTGATTATTGGGTAATTATTTAATTTGATGGGGTATATTGTGGCTATATGTATCTACTTGATATAGGTATTGAATATCTTTAGTTAAGATGCGTAGGTTGTGAGGGATTGAACTATAGAGTGAGTTTGTATGAAGTTTTATAAGAAATTGCTTGTTTAGTAAATTCTGGAATTTGATCTTGTAAATTGTGTAATTTGATGATGATAATTGGTTTAAAAGTTGAGTTATAGGTTGTTTAAGATGTTGTGAATGATCTATTTGTGTGGGATGGTGTTTTGAAGCCAATTGAAGGTTAGGGTGAAGTTTGGAAATGAAATTTTGCAGGTTTTTCGCGTAAGGGCAGGAAATCGCTACCCTATCGATCGCGACACTGTCACGAGGTCATGATAGAGCTCGATGATTTCAGCCTTCATGCGCGCTAAGCATGGGCTGCCAAACGGCCGCAGCGAGAGCTTTCAATCACGAGCGCGATGGAGCACTCAGCTGCCGAGCGATTTTGGACAGTTTCCTGTCGCGAGCGCGCGCCTGCAAGCCATTAACTACTAGCTGCTCACTGTTACGAGCACGACAGTGAGATATGTTTCTTTCCAAGCATGAGCACGAGGACTGTCGCGATCGTGACCTGGACCCTGATCTGGTCCCTGTTCGGATCCTCGCGTTCCCTTTTGAACTTTAATCTTGTTTAAGATTCCATACAAAAATGTTTGAAACAAAAAGAAAAGAATAATTTCGATACCCTCGGGTATCCATGCGTTTTGAATGACTATGCGTTACTCGCTATCCACTATTTTGAACAAGCAGGTTTATTGAAATTATGTGTTATAATTTACTTTAGTATGAATGTTTGTATGGTGAAAGATATTGTTATCTTGAGTATGATGAACTGTTTTAAGTAATGATCTTCAGTATGTGCCATATGTATGTTATTTATTCTGACGTCCACTATGAGTGGTCGTGTTTCTTTATGTTTTCCCCACTAAGCGTATTCACTTAGCACAGGTGTTTCATCCGTGCAGGTGTGGAAGATGTTGAAGTTTTTGGCAGGGTGATCCGTTTCAGCAAGGCCAACACAACTAGGAGAGAGATTTTGTAGTGCAAGATTGTACTTTTTGTACATGTATTAGTTTAATGATTTTGTAATGATGACTCTTGATATAAACTCTACTTTTGTAAGTTAGTTTGATATTAGATTTGTATATGAGTTTTTGTGCTATGGCACCTTTGTATTTTTGGATATGTAAATTAATAATATTGTACTTTTGGTTTTAGCAGCAGCCCTTTTGTTATCAGAATTTTATTTTACCGCTTTGAATGTATGTTTTACAACTTTATTTGCTTTTCTTGAGGTTTTTGCGTGACAACCCTCATCTTTGGGCTCTTTCTTCCTCCTCGAGGGAGGAAGCTCCCTACGTATAGGTAAGGGGTGTTACATTTTATGGTATCAGAGCATTACATTTAGGTGTTTTTGGGCTAGTGTAAGATAGAGTGTATGTCTAGTGTTGTGTTGGCCTAATGCAAATTATTGTGTGTGTGTTGTAGTTAGATGGAGCCCGCTCGTGGATCACTTGAGGGGTTAGCCGAGAGTGCGAATCCCCGAGAGCAATATCCATCTGTTTCTGGTCCGACTAGCCACTTAGGGTTCAACTTGATGCCCCTGCGGTACCCTTCGAGGCCATGCTCAAGATATCCTAGGATATGGCTAGGGTTTTCGAAAGAGTTACTGCCCCTAGAGCTCCTATTGAGAATATGTGAAAGTTTGGAGTGGAGGATTTCTTTGGAACCAGTTTGGATGAATTAGATAAAGCTTAAAGGTGGATTAAGAAAGTTAGCCTGGTGTTAAGGGAAATTCGTTGTTCTCCGAAGAGAGGTGGAATTTGTAGTATCTTTATTGCAAGGCTCAGCGTATGATTGGTGGACATTAGTTCTCAGACATCCTCATCTTCCCGAGCCTGTGACATGGGAGTTCTTTGAAAGAGAATTCCGGAATAAGTATGTGACTAAGGCATTTAAGGAGGCCAGGTGGGCGCAGTTTTTGAGTCTCCGATAGAGAGTGTTATCTGTAGCGAAATATGAGAAGGAATTTAATCGACTCAGTAAGTATGCACCGCCAGGAGTTCTCACTGAGGAGTTCCGATGTCAACAGTTTGAGGCGGGTTTGAACAAGTCTTTGAAGGTGATGTTAGTTTCCATGATGTCTGCACCGGATATCAGTTATTATCAGATAGTGCAGGCAGCTTTGAGAGCGGAACACTCTGAGAACATTTTAAGGGAGAAGGCTCAGAGGAAAAAGGCATCTAGAGGAGGTTCTTCTTCAGGAAAGAGGTCATGTGAGGCTCAAGGAAATCCTTTTGGTGAGTCGCATCCTAGTCTGACTACTACAGGGAGGAGACAAGATTCTTTTAGAGGGTTTGGTACGGGTAGAGGAGCTATGGGTGGTAGTGGTGATAGTGTGCCTTAATGTTCCCATTGTAACAAATGCCATTGGGGCGAGTGTCGGTGGTTGACAGGAGGACGTTTCAGATGTGGTAGCACCTACCATTTTCTAGCCAATTGCCCAAATTTGTATGAGAATACTCAAGTTCAGCAGGAGGCTAGTCGAACTGGGTCAAATGTTCCTCAAGGCAGTTGTGCTAGAGGTAGAGGATGGGGTCCTGGTGGACGGCCTCGGGAAAGAGAGTCTTCTGAGACAGTTGATCGTCTGGTGCCTGCGGCTACAAGAGCATATGAAATGAGAGCCGTGATGACCAGGAAGCTTCGGAAGTGATAACTGGTAAGTTCTTACTTTTCAGTACTGAAATGTATGCTTTGATAGATCCGGGTTCCCCCCATTCTCACCTGTGTTCTGATAAGTTGTGTGATGAATTATCTAATGAGGATAAACTGAGTTATGAGATATGTGTTACTAGTCCATTAGGGTAGTGTGTGAGAGTGAATCGAGTTTATCGGGATTGTCCTTTATTGGTGCAAAGTAAGGAATTTCCGGTTGATCTGATTAGTCTACCATTTCATAAGTTAAACCTCATTCTGGGTATGGATTGGTTATCCAAGCATCGAGCTATAGTTGATTGTCAGAGAAAAACGGTTGTGCTCAAATACAGGGATCAAATACCTGTGGTTGTAAGAGGTTTAGGAAGTAACTCGCTGCATAATGTGATTTCGGCTATTAAGGCAAAACGGTATATGAGGAAGGGATGTGCAGCATACCTAGCTTTAATTTTTGATTCCCAATGAGGGCAGGTAAAGATACAAGAGATTCCGGTAGTAAGAGAATTTGTCAATGTATTTCTAGAGGAATTACCGGGTTTCCCACCAGAGGGAGAAGTAGAGTTATCTGTGGATATTATACCGGGTGCACCTTCGATTTCTAAAGTTCCGTATAGGATGGCTCCGATGGAATTGAAGGAGTTGAAAAGTCAGTTGCAAGAGCTTCTGGATAAGGGCTTTATTCGACCAAGTGTTTCACCTTAATGTGCTCTGATTTTATTTGTCAAGAAAAAGGACAATACCTTGAGAATTGTTGTAACACCCCCACCGCCGCCCCCGTTGGAAGGGCGCCGGCGGGCGCGCTACCCGACGCTCACTCACAACATACATACAGATATTACATACACTGAGAGAAAGCGTTCACTAACAATAATAACAAAGGCAGAACATAAAACTCATATAATCAAAATATAGAGTTATTTACAATATCCAAAATATTACAACTTAAATCCTTTATAAAAACTTTCAGAAGCCACATAACAAAAGGAATAATACATATAAAAGGAATTACATGAGGAGATAGCAAAACAATAACTCTACTCCTATGTGGCCGACCTACAGACGTGCAATACGAGCAAGCTCCTAAAATCCTGTCACCTACAAGGGACAAGAACCCGTGCTAAGCGATAACGCTTAGTGGGGAGGAACAAAACAAAGAGCACTATACAGAAAAGTCATGTAAATACATATATTTAAATAAGCATCCACTGTCTAGCATCTCAAAAAAAAAAATAACAGAAGACAAGGATACACAACACATAAATAACATAACTAAACAATCAACAAACATCATGATACACAGTCCACTATACCTACTGAAGTCACTCAAAGAGACATAATACTTAAGAAGGCAAAACTCAACACCTCAAAAATAGCCTGAATTTCATTCGCTGTGGATACGGGAATGCTTCGCGATAGGGGATACTACGAACAGTATCAAAAGTGAGAGACTGGAGCCTCAATCACACACTTCACTGAGTTTTATCAAAAGTAGGGGAGACCGAAGTCTCAAAACATTTTATCTCTACACGGAAGATGACCATCTCGGAGGTCGACCGCTTCGCCCAAACGGGGCGGACAGAACAGCTATACTCCGACCCTTTATAAGCATGCTTATCTATCCACTACAATGACACTTCAGTCTCAACACACTGACTCTAAACAACACTTGACAAGACCAACCCACAAGTCAAAACATTAATAATAGCAATAACTATTACTCAAAGTATTAAAGCCAGAAATAAAAACTCTTACATGTCAAAAACATTAATACAGAATCAGAACAATCAATTTACATTTGTACATGCCACAAAACATAGCCGAAGCAAGAGTGAGGAACCGTGCAAAGTGGAAAAAAAGAAACATATTCAAAAAATAGGGCAAGCTGGAAGGGCCTCTGTCGCGTTCGTGATAGTGTCGCGCTCGCGACAGAGCACGGGGTACCTCCTCGCGAGCTCACGCCAGAAGGCATGCTCGCAATGAAGCACCCTAGGCAGATTCACATAATACCGAGCTTTGTCGTGCTTGCGACAGCATCGCGATCGCGACAGAGACCAGCTCCTTCCTCCTCACGCGCACGCTCTGTAGCATGCTCGCGCAGAGCATACAGCCACCGAGCTCTCTATCACGCTCGCGACAACGTCGCGTTCGCGACAACGTCGCGTTCGCGACAGAGGGCTCTACAAGAACAAGGGGCCAAATACGCACACTGTCGCACTCGCGACAAAACCCAGATTCGCCCAAAATCTGCACTTCCAGCATTTATTCCCACACAAACCTTCAAACACTCATTCAATCATGCATAAACACTTACCTCAAGCCACTATTACAACCGCATCATTCTCAAAGACACATAAACACATTTTTATACAATAATCAACCACCACTCATCAAGAATTCACTCAAAACCAAACTCAAAATTCATTCTTCTTAAATGCTCATGTTCTTTAAATACACATGAAAACACCAATTTATCACTAACAATTAACTCAGAATCACTACTTAATCTAAACATGCATTCATCCAAACAAAACACTCAAGGTTACTAATGACATGCAATCACAAAATAGAATTGATACAAGGAGGAATTAGAGGAAAAACATAATCCACAAACACAGCTCCCAAACCTCCTGTAGATAAAAACCCAGCTTATCTTCACTCTTGAACCTTCTCCTTGCATTTGCTCTTCTTCTTGTCACTCGATTTGTGCACAAATCCAACAAAAAACACACTTAATCAAACCCAAAAATTCTTCTAAAACAGAACACAAATACAAAGAAAAAGAGAAGATGAAGAAGCCCAAGACAAACCCAAGCACTTACCCAGCTCTCTAAACTCAGAATCCAACCTCAAGTCTTGAAGAAATCACACAAGGAAAGAATTGGGAGCAGAAATTAAAGAAAGAAAAGAGAAGAGAGAACGGCAAGAGTGAGGGAAGAGGAAGAGAGGCAGCTTCCACGGGAAGCCAACCACAAATCTGCACTCCCTCTCTCTTCCTTTCACTCCCCTTTCTTTTCCCCATTATTGCTCACCTACTATTAAGCCATGTGTTACTCTCCAAGACCACCAAATGTCCAAATCTTAGCTAACCCTTCAACAAGGCACCAAACCCACACACACCCAATCATCTCTTACATAAATATCTCCATGGCACCATACACCCAAACCACATTAGATTAATCCAACAATTACCCTACTTCCATACACCACATCACACCATATAAATCCTCCTCTTAACTTAATTCATTAAATTCCCTTGTACTAAAGTCCTTATTATCCAATTTTCCTCTTACTCAAATTACGGAAATACCTTTAATTTACCGACTTACCATGCAAATTCCGACCAGGCCCTTTTTGGGTTGTTACAATCACTCCCCCTTACGAAATTTCGTCCTCGAAATTTCCCTGCTACCCACTTATATCCAAACAACCCAAAAACGAACAGAAACAGCAGTTCAACAAAACAAACTTACTGGAAAGACCTGTAGACCCCTTCACTTCCTTCTCAATCATTTCAAAAGCTCTAGCTAAGCCACCCGGAGTTTCTCGATCCTCAAGATCCACTGCTATCCTTCGGTCGGCTTCTTAGGGCAGTTATCAAGCAAATGTTCCTTGCTGCCACACTTGAAACAAGCACCCGTGAGCTTCTGACACTCACCCCAATGCTGCTTCTGACAGTACTGACATATCGGTGTTTTTCGACCTTTCTTCCCCCTCGATATGAGTTTACCCGAGATTTTTCTCTTTCGAGGCAATTTCTGATCATGACCTTGAGAAGCCCGACAAGCAGTCAATCAATCCACTAACTGTAGCAACCCTCGTACTAACGTCTCATCATCAAGAATGGGACCAGAGTCTTCAACTGGGG
The DNA here is from genome assembly GCA_947683425.1 of Excoecaria cochinchinensis. Taxonomy (NCBI): domain Eukaryota; kingdom Viridiplantae; phylum Streptophyta; class Magnoliopsida; order Malpighiales; family Euphorbiaceae; genus Excoecaria; species Excoecaria cochinchinensis. Next base: position 1,598,467 of record CANTUQ010000027.1, on the reverse strand, counting down.
GACACTCGGAAACATTCTTACCAACTCTGTCCGGGTTTACACTTTCCATTGTCTCCCCCACATTCTCACTTGGATCGGATTCCATCTAGACACTACACAATACAAGACACATCTGCATTAGGCCACGACACTAAACTGACTCTCATGCAAAGACTCGACAATCAACAAACAAAGACAACCAGAATCGCCTAAACCGGCGCTCTGATACCACAAAATGTAACACCCCCGCCGCCGCCCCCGTTGTAAGGGCATCGGCGGACGCGCTACCCGATGCTCACTCGCAACATACATATAGAGATACAAACACTGAGTGAAAGCGTTCACTAACAATAATAACAAAGGTAGAATAAAAAACTCATATAATCAAAATATAGAGTTATTTACAATATCCAAAATATTACAACTTAAATCCTTTACAAAAACTTTCAAAAGCCACATAACAAAAGGAATAATACATACAAAAGGAATTATAGGAGGAGATAGCAAAACAACAACTCTACTCCTATGCGGCCGACCTGTAGATGTGCGACATGAGAAAGTTGCCAAAATCCTGTCACCTACATGGGATAAGAACCCGTGCTAAGGGATAACGCTTAGTGGGGAGGAATAAAACAAAGAGCACTATACAGAAAAATCATGTAAATATATATATTTAAATAAGCATTCACTGTCTGGCATCTCAAAAAAAATATAACAGAAGACAAGGATACACAACACATAAATAACATAACTAAACAATCAACAAACATCATGATACACAGTCCACTATACCAACTGAAATCACTCAAAGAGACACAATACTTAACAAGGTAAAACTCAACACCTCAAAAATAGCCTGAATTTCATTCGTTGTGGATACGGGAATGCTTCGCTATAGGGGATACTACGAACAGTATCAAAAGTGAGAGTCCGGAGCCTCAATCACACACTTCACTGAGTTTTATCAAAAGTAGGGGAGACCGAAGTCTTAAAACATTTTATCACTACACGGAAGATGACAATCCTGGAGGTCAACCGCTTCACCCAAACGTGGTGGATAGAACAGCTGTACTCAGACCCTTTATAAGCATGCTTATCTATCCACTACAATGACACTTCAGGCTCAACACACCGACTCTAAACAATACTTGACAAGACCAACCCATAAGTCAAAACATTAATCATAGCAATAACTATTACTCAAAGTATTAAAGCCAGAAATAAAAACTCTTACATGTCAAAAACATTAATACAGAATCAGAACAATCAATTTACATTTGTACATGCCACAAAATATAGCCCAAGCAAGAGTGAGAAACCGTACAAAGTGGAACAAAAGAAACATATTCAGAAAATAGGACAAGCAGGAAGGGCCTCTGTCGCGATCACGACAGTGTCGCGCTCGAGACAGAGAAAGGGGTACCTTCTCGCGAGCTCGCGCCAGAAGGCATGCTCGCGACGAAGCACGCTAGGCAGATTCAAATAATACCGAGCTCTGTCGTGCTCGCGACAGAGACTAGCTCCTTCCTCCTCGCGTGCACGCTCGGCAGCATGCTCGCGCGGAGGATACAGCCACCGAGCTCTCTGTCGCGCTCGCGGCAATGTAATGATCGCGACAGAACCCAGATTCATCCAAAATCTGCACTTCCAGCACTTATTCCCACACAAACCTTCAAACACTCATTCAATCATGCATAAACACTTACCTCAAGCCACTATTACAACCGCATCATTCTCAAAGCCATATCAACACATTTTTATACAATAATCAACCACCACTCATCAAGAATTCACTTAAAACCAAACTCAAAATTTAAATGCTCATGTTTTTCAAATACACATGCAAACACCAATTTATCACTAACAATTAACTCAGAATCACTACTTAATCTAAACATGCATTCATCCAAACAAACACTCAAGGTTACTAATGGCATGCAATCACAAAATAGAATTGATCCAAGGAGGAATTAGGGGAAAAACATAATCCACAAACACAGCTCCCAAACCTCCTGTAGAAAAAAACCAGCTGATCTTCACTCTTGAACCTTCTCCTTGCCTTTGCTCTTCTTCTTGTCACTCGATTCTTGCACAAATCCAACCAAAAACACACTTAATCAAACCCAGAAATTCTTCCAAAATAGAACACAAATACAAAAAAAGAAAAGAGAAGATGAAGAAGCCCAAGGCAAACCCAAGCACTTACCTCCAAAACCCAGCTCTCTAAGCTCAAAATCCAACCTCAAGTCTTGAAGAAATCACAGAAGGAAAGAATTGGGAGCAGAAATTGAAGAAAGAAAAGAGAAGAGAGAACAGCAAGAGTGAGGAAAGAGGAAGAGAGGCAGCTTCCACGGGAAGCCAACCACAAATCTGCACTCCCTCTCTCTTCCTTTCACTCCCCTTTCTTTTCCCCATTAATGCTCACCTACTACTAAGCCATGTGTTACTCTCCAAGACCACTAAATGTCCAAATCTTAGCTAACCCTTCAACAAGGCACCAAACCCACACACACCCAATCATCTCTTACATAAATATCTCCATGGCACCATACACCCAAACCACACTAGATTAATCCAACAATTACCCTACTTCCATACACCACATCACACCATATAAATCCTCCTCTTAACTTAATTAATTAAATTCCCTTGCACTAAAGTCCTTATTATCCAATTTTCCTCTTACTCAAATTACGAAAATACCCTTAATTTACCGACTTACCTTGCAAATTCCGACTAGGCCCTTTTTGGGTTGTTACAATTGTATTTATTGTCGGCAGATTAATAAGGTCACGGTAAAGAATAAGTACCCATTGCCACGGATCGAGGATCTTTTCGATGAGTTAAAAGGAGCAGGAGTGTTTTCGAAGATAAACTTGAGATCGGGTTACTATTAGTTGAGAGTTAAGAATGCGGATATTGCAAAGACAGCTTATGGTCACTACAAATTTTAAGTGATGCCATTTGGTTTGACTAACATGCCCGCAGCTTTCATGGATTTGATGAACAGGGTATTCGGGCAGTGTTTGGATCATTTTTTTATTATGTTCATCGATGACATCTTGGTTTATTCTAAGGATGAAAAGGAACATGAGGAACATCTGAGATTAGTATTGCAAGTATTAAGAGATCATCAGCTGTATGCTAAGCTTAGTAAGTGTGAATTTTGGTTAAGAGAGGTAACATTCCTTGGACATGTGGTTTTGGCTAAAGGTATTCGGGTAGATCCATCCAAAGTTGAAGCCCTTATGAACTGGTTGCCACCTAAGTCTGTACCAGAAGTGAGAAGTTTTCTTAGATTAGCTGGTTATTATAGGCGGTTCATGAAAGGATTTCCTGTGATAGCTTTGCCATTGACTCGGCTTCTCTGAAAAGAGTTTAAGTTCAATTGGTCCGATAAGTGCCAAACGAGTTTCAAGCAGTTAAATATATGTTGATTAAGGCTCCTGTACTTACTCAACCCATCTCGGGTAAAGAGTATACTATGTACAGTGATGCCTCAGGTATAGGATTGGGTTATGTTCTGATGCAAGACGACAAAAGTGATGGCTTATGCTTTCAAGCAGTTGAAGCCTCATGAACAGCATTATCCGACACATGACTTGGAGTTAGCAGCGGTAGTGTTTGCTCTTAAGGTACGGCGACATTATTTATATGGGGAGACTTGCAGGATCTTCACGGATCACAAGAGTCTGAAATATTTGCTCACTCAGAAAGAATTTAATTTGAGGTAGTGAAGATGGTTGGAGTTATCAAAGACTACGACTGTATCATTGATTACCATCCAAGCAAGGCAAATGTAGTAGCGGATGCTCTAAGTAGGAAATCAGTTTCGGCTTTATCTCTGAATAGAGGAAAGTGGAGGTTTGATTCAAAAGGAGCACTTATTGCTCGATTGAAGGCTATACCGAGCTTGAGATAATTGATATTGGATGCACAGTTAAGTGACCCTGTATTCCAGCGTGCTTTTCACATGGTTAGAGATGGTAAACAGACTGAATTTTCTGTAGATAGTGACGAAGTGCTCAGGTTTTGGAATCGATTATGTGTGCCTAATGTGGATGATGTAAAGATAAGACTTTTGCAAGAAGCTCATTCGTCAGTTTTTAAGAACCATCTAGGAGGAAATAAGATGTATAAAGATCTGAAGCAATTCTATTGGTGGCCGAGTATGAAAAAGGATATAATAGAATTTGTTTCGAAGTGTTTGGTGTGTCAGCAAGTGAAAGCTAAACATCAAGTTCCAACAAGATTGTTGCATCCCTTACCCGTTCCTCAATGGAAATGGGATGATATCACGATGGACCTTGTAGTTGGTTTGCCCTTGACGCAATACAAGCATGATTTTATATGGCTGATAGTCGACCGGTTGTCGAAGTCAGCACACTTCTTGCCAGTTCGGTTAGATTATTCCATGGACAAGCTAGCTGAGATCTATGTAAATGGGATAGTAAGGCTTCATGGAGTTCCAATCTCTATTGTGTTTGATCGAGATCTGAGGTTTACGTCAAAGTTTTGGAAGGAGTTACAGTCAGCTTTAGGTACTTGATTAAATTTCAGCACTAAATTTCTCCCTCAGACCGATGGTCAGTCAGAAAGAGTTATTCAGATTTTGGAGGATATGTTTCGGGGATGTGTTTTAGAGTTCTCCGGTAGCTAGGATAAGTATGTGTCTTTCATGGAGTTTGCATACAATAACAGTTATCAGGTGAGTATTGGAATGGCTCCCTATGAAGCTCTCTATGGACGAAAATGCAAAACTCCAGTGTGTTGGACTGAGTTATCGAAAAGGTCAGTTATGTGTCCGGAATCGATTAGAGACACGGAAGAAAAGATTAGAGTGGTGCAACAGAATTTGAAGGTAGCCAAAGATAGGAAATAATCTTATACTGACTTGAAACGAAGGGACATTTGATATGAAGTTGGCGACAAGGTACTTTTGAAAGTATCACCTTGGAGGAAAGTTCTTCGGTTTGGTAAGAAAGGGAAGCTAAGTCCTCAGTTTATTGGACCTTATGAGATCTTGGATAAGATTGGCCCGGTAGCTTATCGGTTAGCATTGCCAGTGGAGTTAGCTAAGTTACATGATGTTTTTTATGTGTCTATGCTCCACCGCTACCGATCCGATCCATCCATGTGCTATAAGTGCAAGATATTCGGGTTCGGCCAGATTTCTCATTTGATGAAAAACCGAAGGAAATTTTGGCTAGGGAGATTAGACAACTCCGCAGTAAGCAAATCCCTTTGGTTAAAGTACTCTAGAAGCATCATGGAATTGAAGAGGCAACTTGGGAACTTGAAGCGGTCATGAGAGCTCAGCATCCACAGTTATTTGGATCAGGTGAGAATTTCGAGGACAAAATTCTGTTAAGTGGCGGAGTATTGTAATGCCCCATTTCCACCCTAGTAGTTTGAGCCTTGTGTGTGTGTTCAAGTTTGGCATGTGTTATTTTCTGTATGTGTATGGTTCAAATTAAAGTATTGTGTAATTGTGGGGTTTTGCTTAGGTGTGAGTGTGTGTGAGTGAGGTTAGCTTTGGGTGTAGGTAAGTGGATGGTTGTTGGGTGTGTTTTTGGGTAGTCTTCCTATAGGAGGTTGCCATGTGGCAAGTGGAGGAGTATTTATATTGAGGAGAGAGGAGAGAGAATCAGCTTTTACCTTCTCTTTTTCCCGTTTCCTCCTTTTTTTCCCATTCTTCCTCTTCTTCTTCTTTGCTTCTTTATTTTTTTTTTGTAATCCTTCCCCTCTAGCTGCAATTATGGTGAGTCTTGGGTGATCTTAAGTTGATTTAGGTAAGTAATGGCTTATTGTTCTTCCTCACCCTCTTATTCCTTCTAATTTGGTTAATTTGAGTTTTTCGGTATTTTTGGGGTTTGAGTTTTGAAGCTTGCTGTAATGGATGTTTTGTTCAGAGATCCTTCCTAGAGAGTCCAAAGGCAAGGAAATAGCAAGTGGAAGCGGAGCCCATGATTAGAGTCCAAGAACTTGAGGTTTGGGAATGCTTGATATTTTTGTGTGTGTTTTGTGTGATTGTTGGGTTTTGTGGTAATTGTTTAATTTGATGGGGTATATTGTGGGTATATGTATCTACTTGATATGGGTATTGAATATCTTGAGTTAAGATGTGTAGGTTGTGAAGGATTGAACTATAGAGTGAGTTTGTATGAAGTTTTATAAGAAATTGCTAGTTTAGTAAATTCTTGAATTTAATCTTGTAAATTGTGTAATTTGATGATGATAATTGGTTTATAAGTTGAGTTTTAGGTTATTTAAGATGTTGTGAATGATCAATTTGTGTGGGATGGTGTTTTGAAGCCAATTGAAGGTTTGGGTGAAGTTTGGAAGTGAAATTCTGCAAGTTTTTCGTGTAAGGGCTGGAAATCGCGACCCTGTCGCGAGGTCACGACATAGCTCAGTGATTTCAGCCTTCGCGTGCGCTACCAAGTGGCCGCAGCAAGAGCTTTCTATTGTGAGAACGACAAAGCGCTTAGCTGCCGATCGATTTTTGATAGCTTCCTATCATTAGCACTGGCCTGCGCGCGAGCGCGACAGCAACTGTTTGCTACTCACTATCGCGAGCGCGACATTGAGATATGTTTTAGTCCCCATGCAAGCATGAGGACTGCCGCGATTGCGACCTATGGCGTGAGTGCAAGGACTGCCGCGATCGCGACCTGGGGCGTGAGTGCGACACCTCCTGGCTTCAAAACTGAGTTTCCTCTTTATGCTTTCAATGTTTAATTTTCAACCTTGTGATCTTTCTATAGTCGCATATGGAAAATTTTATGAATTATATGAATGCAATTAGATGAATTATGCTTGACCTGCAAAAGTCAATAAGTGGATAAATAGGCATGCCTATAGAGTTCAGTTAGCTGCAGCCATGCATATGCATTCTGGACCATAATCAGGTCCCTGTTCGGATCCTCGCGATCCCTTTTCAACTTGAATCTTTTTTAAGATTCCATGCGAAAATGTTTGAAACAAAAAGAAAAGAATAATTTCGATACCCTCGGGTATCCATGCATTTTGAATGGCTATGCGTTACTCGCTATCCACTATTTTTAATAAGCAGGTTTATTAAAATTATGTGTTATAATTTAGTTCAGCATGAATGTTTGTATGGTGAAAGATATTGTTATCATGAGTATGATGAACTGTTTTAAGTAATGATTTTCAGTATGTGCCATATGTATGTGATTCGTTCTGACCTCCACTATGAGTGGTCGTGTTTCTTTGTGTTTTCCCTACTAAGCGTATTCGCTTAGCACGGGTGTTTCATTCGTGCCGGTGTGGAAGTTATTGAAGTTTTTGGGCAGGGTGATCCATTTCTGCAGGGCCAACACAACTAGGAGAGAGATTTTGTAGTGCAGGATTGTACTCTTTGTACATGTATTAGTTTAATGATTTTGTAATGATGACTCTTGATATAAACCCTACTTTTGTAAGTTGGTTTGATATCAGATTTGTATATGAGTTTTTGTGCTATGACACCTTTGTATTTTTGGATATGTAAATTAATAATATTGTACTTTTGGTTTCAGCAGTAGCTCTTTTGTTTTCAAAATTTTATTTTACCGCTTTGAATGTATGTTTTACAACTTTATTTGCTTTGCTTGAGGTTGTGCATGACAACCCTCATCTGGGGTCTTTCTTCCTCCTCGAGGGAGGAAGCTCCCTTCGTATAGGTAAGGGGTGTTACATAACCAACTTACCTCTTCAACCAAACTCTTAATTCTCTTAAAAACCAAACTCAAATCCTTGAAGCTCCAACCAAGAAAGAGAAGTAAGGAGCAAGAAATGAAAGAAGAAGAAGGAAGAACAGGAGAGAAACAGAGAAAGTGGGAAAATCAAAGGCAAAAATCTAATTTTGCCTCTTCTCTCTCTTCGTTTCTTCTTTTCCCACATTAGTTGCTCCCAACCACCAAGCTTACGTGTCATCTCCCTATTAGCCTAACTAATTAAATCCTTGTCTTTTATCTCTTTTAGTCCTTATTCAATTACAATTCACTGATTTAACTAGAATCTTTTCTCTTAAAACTTTAATTCCTTTTTGATTTAGTCCTCATTTAATCCAATCTTTACTTGTACAATACCGCTTATGCCCTTATTCAAAGCAATAACCTTGTAATTTCTACTAGGGTCCAATTTGGGATGTTACAGTAATGGTATGGAAAAGATGTTTTGCTAGATCTTATGAATCAAAATTTTATGCGAAGTAGTGTTAATTTATGATATATTTATATTGTAATATAGTAAGGCACGCCGATAAGGAAATTGCTTTAAGTATTTATTATGGAAAAAGTGAATCGGTAATGCATGTAAAGTTATGTATATTTGGATGACTATTGTTAATGATCACTTATAATGAAACAGGTAGTATATTACACATTTGTTGTGTTAAGATTGAGGTATTGATAGAACCATGAATTTTAATATTGTAACATGATAAGTATTTTATATCGACATTAACGTGAGTGCTTATGAAATGATAACTCTGGAACCCTAAAAGTACCTATGTGCTCAACTCTGGGTATAAGTGTAAAGTTACAGTTTGTATGAGATTCTATTAAACTAATATGTATCTTTGAATTGTTTATATGTGATAAATTGTTAACAATGTGCTCCTATGTGGTAAATGTATGCGTTAAATAAACAAGTGGATATGTGAGGTATGGTAAATGTTGTCGTGAATTCATTTAGTTTACTTGATCAGTTATAAATTATATTTTTGGGTGAATGCAGTCAAGCTTGAGCTTGACTGACGATCATTCATGGTGGTTTTCTATATTTTATATGTTTCCCATTAAGGTTTAGGCTTAGCACGGATTTCCTTTTTAATCAGTAGGTTCAAGTGTTCGTGTTGTTTCGAAGGTCATCCGCAGCAGTGCGAGCCAATGCAAGTATAGGAAGAGGTTTTCAATATCAGTCAGTATGGAATCTATTAGCGATGTATATGATTCTATAATTTGTAATCTAAGTTCTATTATTATAATATCATTTAAGAGATTTACTGACTTGTAATAAGTCTTAAAACATGTTTTCTTAGGGGAACATGAGTTATCTGTTTTTCTTTGTCATATTGTCTATGAGATACTGAAAACAAAAAAAAATTAATTATGGCATGTGTTATTTATGTGGTAACTTAAGTTTAAAGAATTTGACTTTGGTTCTAAGATTAAGCGTAGTTAGTTTTGGTATCACCCTTGTGTTGGGTTTTGTACGAAATAAAATAGATTAACGCAGCAAAAAACAAAACCCAAAACAGGATCCATGAGATCCAATTGATTTAAAAAGAGAGAGATTAGAAAATCAACCTTTTTGTTGTGCTTGAAAAACGAACTATCTCTTAGTTATATGGATTGTAGGCACTACTCCAAACACGAATGCCCTCTATTGGCATCCGCACACACAAATAAAAACAGATGATCGCAGGGGTGCTAGCTCCCTCTCTTGTGATTGAATAATATGTGATTTTTCTCTATGTTTTTCTTTCCTTTCATTCACAAAGAAAAAGTGTGGCTAGGGTTTCTCTTAGTTTTGTGAAAAACAGCAGCCACTCATAAAAAGGAAATTAGGGTTAAGTTACATTAAACATATATATATCTATATATATATATGTATCTATTTAAACCCTAGAGAGAAGAATTAGGATATTATCTCTTATTCAAAATAAGAGATATTTTTGTATGTGTGTGTGTGTATATATATATAAAATTTCAAAATTAAATATAAATACTTATATTTATATTATTTCGAAATACCTTAATGAAATCCAGTCTGTTTATTATGGTCTTAGTGTGTGACCCAATAGGTTTATATTAAGTTGGCAGTGGTGCCAATTCCTTACTAGGCCCACAAGTCATAATTGGTCTCTAGCAAGACATTATGACTACTCAAATAATATAAATATCGTTAATCTAATTTTAACCTGACAACGGAATATGTTATTATCCTTTTGTCACACGGTATCTTATTTGAACATAAGTCATGGTCCATGTCAAACTTATATTGTTCAAACATATAATTTTCCGATCACTAAGTAGACTGATAAATTCAAATGACATTGATCACACTATCAATTCATTCAAGCATGGCCATGCATTTTACAGTACTACTTATCGAGGGGCCCAATAGATATCTCTCTCATAAGAGAGGGACAAATTCCATCTTGATTATTCACTTTCCTCTGCATAATTCTCATTATGTCCGATCTTAAACTTTATAATTATTCGATTAAAGATAATGTTTGATAATGTCAAAACATAATGTTCCTTATGTAGGAAACCGTGATAGCCTCAGGTCAAAGGATTTAATAACATATCTATTATATGATCACTTATGACACTAACCCATGTAGTGACCTTATAGCGGGTCTATCCGGTACCTCGTTTTATAACAAGTAAATATAGATTTCATTTATATCATCATATATAATCATCCCATGATTATCAATGCAAATCTATACTAGTCTTAATTTATCTTTATGCCCTTTAGTGATAAATGACTAGGGATGACATGAATAACATGATTATTCACAAGCATTACAATAATGTAACATGCCGATAATATTAATGTGAAGAAAGCTTTTATATAAATGAAAATGCAATGATTACAACAAGGTCAAAATAGTTGGCCTAGTGCATAACCACTAACAATCTCCCACTTGCACTAGGCCCAATCATATATATATCTAATACCCATTGACCTAGTATGTCCATCATGTTTGGCTTGTGGGAGAGCCTTGGTAAGTGGATCATCAATGCTATCATCAGTATGTACTCTGCATATCTTGATGTCTCCCCTCTCAATTATTTCTCGAATGAGATGAAAATGCCTGAGTATATGTTTTAATCTCTGATGAGATCTAGGCTCTTTAGCCTGTACAATAGTACCATTGTTGTCACAGTAAAGATCCATAGGGTTGCTGATGCTAGGTACTACTCCCAACTCAGCAACAAATTTCTTGGTCCATGCCGCTTCTTTAGCTGCATCTGATGCTGCTATATACTCAGCTTCTGTTGTAGAATCAATGATAGTGGTTTGTTTATAACTTTTCCAGCTTACAGCACCTCCATTTAACACAAACACATATCCTGATTGCGATCTGTAGTCATCTTTGTCATATTGGAAGCTTGCATCTGTATGCCTATTTGCTACTAGCTCATCTTCTAATCCTCCATATATCAAGGATGCATCCTTAGTTCTTCTCAAGTACTTAAGGATATTCTTAACAGCCGTCTAGTGACTTTCACTGAGATCTGACTGGTATATGCTCGTCATGCTCAAAGCATACGAAACGTCTGGTTGAGTGCATAAAATGGCATACATTATTGATCCTATAGCCGAAGCATAAGGAATCATACTCATGCGATCTTGCTCATTAGATGTCATTGGACATTGAGTCTTGCTAAGAGTAATGCCATGAGACATTGGCAAAAATCCTCTTTTGGAATTTTGCATACTGAATCTATTTAGCACCTTATCTATATAAGTGTTTTGACTCAGACCAATTATCCTTTTAGATCTGTCCCTATAGATCTTAATTCCAAGGATATAAGCAGCTTCACCCAAATCTTTCATTGAAAAAGATTTCCTTAACCATTCTTTTGTGTTTTGCATGATAGGGATGTCATTTCCAATGGGTAATATGTCATCGACATATAATACAAGAAACAACACAGTGCTCCCACTAATCTTCTTGTATACATAAGGTTCGTCCTCATTTTTGATAAACCCAAACTCTTTGATTGTTTCATGAAAATGAAGATTCCAGCTTCGAGAAGCTTGCTTCAATCCATAAATGGATCTTTGCAGCTTACATATCTTTCTAGAATTCTCAGGGTGGACAAAACCCTCAGGTTGCGTCATGTACACATCCTCAAGTAAGTTTCTATTAAGAAATGTTGTTTTGACATCCATTTGCCATATCTCAAAGTCATAAGATGAAGCAATGGCAATAAGAATCCTTATTGATTTAAGCATTGCAACTGGTGAAAAGGTTTTATCATAGTCAATACCATGAGTTTGTTTAAACCCTTTTGCAATGAGTCTTGCTTTAAAGGTATTTACTTTACCAACCATGTCAGTTTTCTTTTTGAAAACCCATTTACACCCAATGGTTTTAATTCCTTCAGGTGGATCAATCAAGTTCCAAACTTGATTATCATTCATGGATTGCATCTCAGATTTCATTGCTTCTAGCCATTTCTCAAATTTTGGACCTGACACGGCATGTTGATAAGTAGTAGGCTCATCTTGATCCATGAGCATTACTTCATGACTATCAGTCACAAGAAATCCATATCTCTCGGACTCGTGTCGTATCCTATCAGATCTACGTGGTACTTGTGTAATAGGTACAGGTTCCACAATAGTTTGTAAAACTTGTTGAGTTTCTATCGATGGTTCTATGTTATCTTGTGGTTCTCGAATTTCTTCAAGTTGTACTTTACTCCCACTGGTTCTTTTAGAAATAAATTCCTTTTCTAAAAAGACACCATTTCGAGCAACAAACACTTTGTTCTCAAAAGGGTTATAAAAGCAATATCCTTTAGTTTCCTTAGGATATCCCACAAAAAAACATTTATCAGATTTTGGTGCTAATTTATCTGAGACTTATCGTTTGACATAACACTCACAGCCCCAAATCTTTAGGAAAGATAAACTAGGAGTTCTCCCAGTCCATATCTCATATGGTGTCTTTTCAACCGCTTTAGATGGAACTCGATTCAAAGTGAATGCAACAGTTTCTAATGCATAACTCCAAAAGGTTAAAGGAAGATTTGTTTGACTCATCATAGATTGAACCATATTGTGACGTGTGCCAAACCCTGTGGGTACCCCGAAGACTCGCTCTTAGGGCATTCGGGATGAGGTTCGTGGAAACTTGCAAGTGAAATTGCAAGGGCGTCTATTTCGGGCAACAAGGAGGCTTTATGGAGTCACCACCTAATAAAACATTGGGAAAGTTTGTCTAGCCTCAGTGAGCCTAAGACAGTGCAGCTATGTCCATCATAGGCAAGCCGGAGGTGTCTTGGAGGCCTCACCCTAACATTCGGATTACCCTCTCGGCCTTGCGCTTGGGCAAACCGAAGGTGTCTTGGAGACCCCGCTCTAATAGAACATTAGGATGGCCCTCTCGCCTCGTGGTGCCCAGGACTGTGCAAATTTAAGCCTTTTTATGGGACACAAGAGGTGTCTTGGAGGGCCCACCCCAATAGAACATTGAGATGGCCCTCTCACCTTATTGAGCCCAAAGACTAGAGATCGTTCAGGACTTGTCATTTATTCGTACCTTGATTAAGTTAAAATTGAGTTTTGAATTTAAGTTTTCATCCCTTTTCTCATACGTTTTGATGCAATAATTAGAGCGCAAGTTGGTCATCCAAGGAAAGTGGTAAATGAAAGCATAATTAAAATAAAGTACATGAAAATAAATTACAATAAAACTAGGGGCGGAATACAACCCCCATTGTAAAATAAATGTAAATCATGCATAAAATGGGGTATTTATTAAAAGTGTGGACATTGGTCCTCGCATGCATAATTAAAGAAAACAATTTTGAAGTGACAATTTATTTGGATGAAAAAACTAGGACATTGGTCCCATTTTATTAGAAAAATTATTTATAAAAATATTTTTGTGTGATTTTTAATTAAGCGTGCATAAAATAAATAATTTTATTAATAATTACATGACAAATAAATTAAAATAAAAAATAAAGGGGAATACTAAAAACAATAAAAATAACTAATCTTCGGATCTCATCCTTCGCTTGCATGGATGCTCAATCAAGGAAAAAAGAGATTAAAGCAAAAAAACACAAAATAAATTAATGTTAGTAATCAAATTAATAAAATTAATTAAACAAATAAAACAATAAATGATAAATTAGAATAAATAAAATATGCATTACGGATGACAAATAAATTAAATGACATATTAAAATAAATAGATGATTAACATTCTAATAAATTAACACAAATAATAATAATAATAATTATAAAAATAATAATAATAATAATAATAACAATAATAATAATAATAGAAATGAAGAATAAACAATTAAATAAAATAAAGTAAAAAGAATATTAAAAATGTTAAAACTATATACAAAATCGCATAAAATAAATAAAAACACAATAAATATAAAAATCTACATTGTTAATAATTAAATATGAACGAAAAAACAAATAAAAGAAAAATAAAATTAAAAGATTAAGCCTAAAATATTTACCCTCAGATTTTGGATTCGATTGATGAAGAAAATGATTAATTTTCCTTGTTTTGATTCATAAAATAGAAATAAAAATAATAAAAATTGGAATTTTATTCCAAAAAAAAATTGTTTAAGAAAAATAATAGAAGAAAATAAATTAATTCTCAAGAACAAAGAATATATTTCTTTGTCTCAAGTATGTTTATTGATTAAAATTATAAAAATTGGAAGAAAAGAAATTTAATTTCCAAAGAACAAATAATTATTTTCTTTGTTTTAAGAAATTATAATTGATAATAAAAAAAACAAATCTCAAGAACAAAGAATGCTTTTTTTTTGTCTCAAAAAAAATTCTGGATTAAAAACTGAATTTTTAACCTTAAGAATTTTTTATTTGGAGAAGAAAAAAAATGGAAAAAGTGTAGAGAGAATTCTTGGAGAAGAAGAAGAAAAGAAATTAAATTTTTTTTCGATGTAAAATAAAATTCCCCCCAGTCCCCTTTCAAATTTTCAACTTAAATAAATAAAAATGGAAAAAATAATTAATTAGGGAAGAAAATAGGATTTTTAGCTAATTTCCCTTAATTTGGGTGTAAAAAAGGAAGAAAAACATTAAAAACTCGAAAAAAATGGGGAAAGAATCAAGAAAATTGAAGAAAAATCGGAAAAAGGGGAAAAAACCCCATTTACGGTAGATCTGGGCTGATTGATGCCCGCAAGAATTTTTTTTTTTTAAAAATTTAACTAAGAAAACGACAATATCTAAACCCCATTTTTCAAAATTAACTTTTAAAATATTTTTATTATTTTTTATTCTAAAATACAAATTTGACAAGAAAATCATCATTTTCAACCTTTTCGCACGTGAATAGGCATTTTATCGTCATTGTGTAACTCTAATCTAGGCTGACTCGGGACCCAGTGTGTACAGTTGCCCCCAGTTTAGGGAAAGCCAGTACACTAATGTCTAGGTCAGCCTAAACTCAAAGAAAACAAGGAAAGAGACACGTACCTGAGGTACCTATCTTTCCGAACTGGGCGATGCTGTTGTGGTGGTCGTCGCCATGTTGTCGGCGTGTTATCCTGTGTTGAAGCAGTAGTACCGTGATCGTGCTAACTCTCCGAAGAGTGGTAGTGTCGTCATCGTGCTAACCCTTCTGAATTGGTAGTTCCGTGGTCGTGCAAACCTTCCGTGGAATGGTAGTGCCGCCATCGTGCTAACCCTTCTGAGTTTGTGAAGTGGTAGTGCCGTGATCGTGCTAACCCTCCGTGGAGTGGTAGTGCCGTCATCATGCTAACCCTTTTGAAGTGGTAGTGTCGTGGTTGTGCTAACCTTCCGCAGAATGGTAGTGCCGCCATCGTGCTAACCCTTCTGAGTTGTGAAGCGGTAGTGCCGTGATCGTGCTGACCCTCCGTGGAGTCGTAGTGCCATCATCGTGCTAACCCTTCTGAAGTGGTAGTGTCGTGGTCGTGCTAACCTTCCGTAGAATTCTAGTGCCGCCATCGTGCAAACCCCCCTGAGTTTTGAAGTAGTAGTGCCGTGATCGTGCAAACCTCCGTGGAGTGGTAGTGCCTTTATCGTGCAAACCCTTCTGAAATGGTAGTATCGTGGTCGTGCAAACCATCCGTGGAATGGTAGTGCTGCCATCGTGCAAACCCTTCTAAGATTTGAAGCATTAGTGCCGTGATCGTGCAAACACTCCATGGAGTGGTAGTGCCGTCATCGTGCAAACCCTTCTGAGTTGTGAAGCGGTAGTGCCGTGATCGTCCTAACCCTCCGTGGAGTGGTAGTGCCGTCATCGTGCAAACCCTTTTGAAGTGGTAGTACCATGGTCGTAAAAACCTTTCGTGGAATGGTAGTGCCGCCATCGTACAAACCCCCCTGAGATTTGAAGCAGTAGTGCCGTGGTCATGCAAACCCTCCGTGGAGTGGTAGTGTCGTCATCGTGCAAACCCTTCTGAAGTGGTAGTGCAGTGGTCGTGCAAACCTTCCGTGGAATGGTAGTGCCACTATTGTGCAAACCCTTTAGAGTTTGAAGCAGTAGTGCCGTGATCATGCAAACCCTCCGTGGAGTGGTAGTGCCAGCATCGTGCAAACCCTTATGAGTTATGAAGCGGTAGTGCCGTGATCGTGCTAACCTTCCGTGTAGTGGTAGTACCGTCATCATGCAACCCTTCTGAAGTGGTAGTACCGTGGTCATGCAAAACTTCCATGGAATGGTAGTGCCGCCATCGTGCAAACCCCCCTGAGATTTGAAGCAGTAGTGCCGTGGTCGTGCAAACCCTCCGTGGAGTGGTAGTGCCGTCATCGTGCAAACCCTTCTGAAGTGGTATTGCCGTGGTCGTGCACACCTTCCATAGAATGGTAGTGCTGCCATCGTGCAAACCATTCTGAGTTATGAAGTGGTAGTGCCGTGATTGTGTTAACCCTCCGTGGAGTGAGTGTCGTCATCGTGCAAACCCTTCTGAAATTTGATGTGATGCTGTCTGTGAGCCTTTAGGTTGATTGTTCCCTAAGAATTCTTTCGTTGATACTTGGATTGATGCTTGAATCGATGTCTAGATTGATGTCATTTTGGTTGGTTGCCCCCTAAGTGGTCTTTGGCTGATGCTTGGAATGATGTTTGATCTAATGTTGTCACTCGGCTTTCGTTGATGTCCGCATCAAATCTCTCTTTCTGCAAAACTGGAAAACCGAATATGCAGGAAAAATAGTGAACATGCACGTGAAATGCATGAGTCATGTAGAAATGCAGGATAAGAATTCATCTAAGTGAGTTTGGAGGCGATAGCTGGGCTGGGCTCAACTTGCTGTAGGATCGATGCTCTTTGGAATTGCTATTGAATTTCATGCCTTTGGGATTGTGAGGTTCTCATCTGATACCTGTAGTCATTTTTTTTTAAGGTAGTGCGTCCTTTGTTGATTTTCACACTAGCTTTTCTTAGTGGGAAATGCGTCCTTTACGGATTTTCACATAACCCTGTGCCTTATTTTTTTGCCTGGAATGGACCCAACCCAATCCAGTGGCTTTTATTCATTTCATTTTTTGGTAGGGAAGACTACCTGTTTCCAGGTTTTCACCCTGCCCTTTGGCCTAACTTTTGCTTAGAGCTCCAATTATGGTTTTCATCTCTAACAGCTTTTTTTTTTTGCAAGTTGTCAAGGAGGCTGAAGCTGTTGCCAAAGATCTTTAAGGTATGATTGGCATGTACTTATGTCTCAGATTATGGTTGGATGAGTTTGATTCCTATCATGAAGGTGCTGTAGAATTGGCCTCACAGTTGATAGCTGAATGAGTGGACTAAAGTACTTAGCGAGAATGGTATAGGGTAGACAGTAGCAATGTGCTGGTTTTATACAAGAACTAGACAACTTTGAGTGTGCAAAATGAACTGCTCTGGTCAGAGACTATACCCTCGCCTCCATAAGTGCATATAAGAGAAAGGTACTTAGCCCTGCTGTAGATAATGAGACCCATCGGCTTAGGCATCTGGTCGGTGAGAGCAAAAGCAGAATATAGCCATTTAGATTTCACACATTCAACAATGAATGGTATCCTTCTTTTTATAAAAGAACTAGGAAATGATGAGTGCATGAGTTGAACTGCTTTTGTTTTATGTATTTGCAAAGATTGTGTGCATTTCAGTATGATTTCTTCATACTTGATCACCATCTAACATAGATTCAGAATGCAAAATTACATCTAATCTTGGGTGGATCCTATAAGCATCAGACTCCTATTTCCAATTAGCCCTCTCGGGTTTTCTTGATTGGACATTTTCTCTCAAGCCTCTAATTTTTGCCTAGAGTGCCTTTTTTCGGTTTTCACCCTGACGAGGAGCCTAATTTTAGCCAGGTTACCTTTTTCTGTTTTCAGCCCGAGGGGCATTTATTCTCTTCTTTTAATTTTTAGTCTTTAGCCGTGGACCTTATTAATGCTGACTGGTTCTTTGAACTTGCTTCTCTTGCTGTCTATTGGAATATTGCTTCCTTGGATAACAAATTTTCAAGAATAAATGGGTCTTCATACATTGTCCTGAATTTACCTTGTCCGTCTGGAACACTCGGACCTATTTGCTTGAAGACCAAATCTCACTCTTTCAGTGGGTGCTTTTTGACTTTCTTCGCAAACGATCGAATAAGGTGTTTTTTGATAGATCTGATTGTGATAGTAATCCCAAGACTTATTTCCGTTTAACATGTTTAGCTGCTGTAGTCGTTGCTTCTATGACTGCCCCTAAAAATTTGATGTATTCTGACAGGTAGTAGTGCTTCCGCCCCATGCATCGAGGAATAAAGCATGACTCTTGTAAAGGTTCCGACTGCAGACCCCTGCATGGGTCTCCTCTATAACCTTCTTGGTCTTCTTCTTGTCTAAGCACCTCAGTCGTATATCATCAGCTTACCTCTTATACTGCACATCCTCTATACTGATGAACTGGGCGGATAGTTTGTCAATCAGTCTTTAGGTTCATTTTAGTGGTCAAGAAGAACGGTAAAATACAGGTATGTGTAGATCAACGGGATCTGAACGAAGCTTGCCCCCAGATAACTATCCCTTGCCCTATGTCAATGACCAATCTTTCTTCTCTCTTTTTTTTTTTGTTTTTTGCATACATTTTTCGCTCCCCAATAAGCTTCGTCCAAATCCTGATAGTTTACACATATGCGCACTTCTCTTCTTAACCATTGGGGATGTCATTGATCCACCTAGTTAAGTATTGCGCTTAAGTAAAAATTTAGTCATGGTTCTGCTTGTGGATTCCCCCTTTTAACCTTTCCTGTCCCTCTTGGCTTGAATCTTCTAAGCTTCAGCTTGGCTGGTTCATGATCGGGATACACTGGCATAGCGTGTTTGGCAACTTCATAATTATCTCCTAGTATGTCTTCATAGGTCCAGGCAAAGACTTTTTATTTCATTTTTTTATTCTCTCAAGTTTTAATCTATCTTCAAGAGTCATAACAGATGCTATCAAGACTTTTTTGGGTTCTCCAAAGTTTTGAGATTAAATAGATTGGCATTAGTTGAATCAATGTCAAATGTAAATGTGCCATGATTTTGCATAGTGAAATCACAAGAGATATCACACAAATAAATAAAAACATTCTTTCCACTTCTTAAAAATTAGCATTAAAACATCATCATTAAGTAGTTCAAAAATAAAAAAAAGAGCATCTAAATAGCTAACATCCTCCTTTCTAGCCAACATGGATGTTGTAGTCGACGGTCTATTATCACTTTCGAGAACCATGCTCCTCACCTCTCAGCTCCTCATCAATTAAGCATAGAACTTGCCTTCTCAGAATTCTGCACCCATCAGTCTCATGCCCGGTATGCTAATGGTAGGCACAATACAGAACCTGCAGGTGCGCTGCCGCAGCCGACACTCGCGGGAATTTTTTTTTATTTTAAATTTAACTAAAAAAACTACAATTTCTAAACCCCATTTTTCAAAATTAATTTTTAAAATTTTTTATTATTTTTTATTCTAAAATGCAAATTTGACAAGAAAATCATCACTTTCAACCTTTTCGCCCGTGAATAAGCATTTTATCATCATTAGGTAACTCTGATATAGGCTGACTCGGGACCCAGTGTCTACATATATCTAATAAAGTTCGATTCCTGCTTTCGGATACACCATTCTATTGTGGTGTTCCTGGTGGAGTTAATTGTGAAACAATTCCATAATTTCTTAGATGATTGTCAAGCTCTTTGTTCAAATATTCACCACCTCTATCAGATCGAAGTACCTTAATAGTTTTACCAAGCTAATTTTGTACTTCATTTTGAAAGGTTCTGAACATTTCAAATGATTCATTTTTATGTTTTATTAGATAGACATAGCCATATCTACTGAAATTATCAGTGAATGTAATGAAGGACTAAAATCCTCCCCTGGCATTTATGCTTAATGGGCCACACACATCAGAATGACCAAGGCCTAATAAGTCAGTGGCCCTTTCACTTTGTCCAGTGAAAGAATCCTTTGTCATCTTGCCTAATAAACAAGATTCGCAATTATCAAATGATTGCAAAAGTCCATCTTGATGGAGTTTAGATATGCGTTTCTCATTTATATGACCAAGGCGACAATGTCATAAATGCGTTGTATTTAAATCATTTGGTTTGGATTTCTTTGTAGTTATGTTATAAATATCATGATTATTGAAAGTTTCTAGATTTAGGACATAAAGCCCACAATATGAATCAGTAATACCATAAAGCATGTCATTATAATAAATAGAACATTTCTTATTCTTAATAAGAAAAGAAAAACCTTCATCATCCAAACTTGAAACTGAAATAATATTCCTACTCAAACTAGGAACATAATACCAATTGTTCAAAACTAACAAAAGCCCATTGTTATAGACACCGGGTCCCGAGATGGTCTAAGATTAGGATTACCCGATGATGAAAGTGTCGCCTATTCACAGGCAAAAATATCGAAGATGATGTTTCCTTTGTCGAGACTCCCATTTTTTAAATAAAAAATAGAGAAACAAATATATATAATAAAAATTATAAAAAAATTATTATAAAAAAAATAAATTACAAATTAGGAAGTGTTATTTTCATATATATCAAAATTTTTAATTAAAAAATATATATATTTAAAAAAGGAGTTAAATTAATTAATTAGAAATAAAAAAATTAAGAAAAAAAAAGAGGAAAGAAAACGTTGGAAGTTTTATATTAAATATATATATATATATGTGTATGTGTGTGTGTGTGTGTTGTAAATGGCATTTGGTGGCCGCATGCAGCTTTCTCATGGAAAGTCGCACGTGAAGCCTTCCACATGCGGCCTTCCCATGGAAGGCCACATGTGAAGCACTTCATGTGCGGCCTCCCATGGGAAGGCAACACATGACGTGCGGTCCCCATGGGAAGGCAGCATGTCGAGCGCCTCACGGGAGGCTGCACCTCGCATGCAGCCACCTCCCTGCCCTGCCGCCTTCTCACCTGTAAAAATCGATTTTTGGAACTCTTTCATGTTTTAACAATTTTTGGAAAAAAAAAAAATTGAAAAGTGACTTTTGTTTTTTCCATTTTGGGAAGATAGTGAAATTAAAAGGGAATTGACCTTCATTTTCGAGGTACTGCTTCCACAACAAAAAAAAGGGGGTTTTGCTTGGTTAGGATGAGGCAGACGAGAAAAGAAAAAAGGGTTTCAAAAATCTTAGATTTAATTTTCACTACAAGAAAATTGACTTTTAACGACCAAAATTTAACGAAGGGATAAAAATTCGGTCGTTAAAATATACAAATAACGAAGGAAAATTAATCCGGTCGTTATTTCTTAAATTTTATTGTCATATAACGAGGGGATTAAATTCGGTCATTAAACCAATAAAAATTCGGTCGTTAAAATATATAAATAACAAAGAAAAATTAATCCGGTCGTTAGTTCTTAAATTTTATTATTATATAGCAAAAATATTAAATTCGGTCCTACAAATCATAAAATTCCGGTGGTTAATGGTGTGCATTAGTGGGAATTATGAGAAGTAGAAAAAGAAAAGAGAGGGAAAGTCAGGGAAGGGAGGTAGAACGGGAAAGAGACCGAGGAAGAGAAAGAGAGAGAGAGAGAGGGAGAGAGAGACGGCGGAAGGGGCGAGGAGGCTGGCGATGGTAGACGGCGAGCAACCGGCTCCTCGCAACGCCGATCTCAGCGTCTTATTCCCCGTCGCGACATCGCCGTTCCAGGAGAGCGGGAGGAAAACGGTGAGCTTCTTCTGCATTTTTCGGCCAGCTCCGGCGGTGAACGACGACACAAATTGCACGACGGGACTCCTGGAGGGCAGGCAAATCTTCCGGTACTGGTCGTGAGCTTAGGGTGTCTTCCGACTCCATTCTCTACTGGTCGTGGTCAAAGGTTTGCAAATTCACTAATTCACATAAACTGCTTGATATAATTCCTCAATCAAATATGAAATTTTGACGACGTCGTAATGACAGCCTCAAGTAGAAGTCAAGAGCTTTCCCGAGGAGCCTATAAAGCTGGTTGCTGCTAATAGCGAAGGCAGTTATATTGTTGGCGGAGGTTTGTCTCGGAATATTTACCTATGGGAGGTCTCTCTCTCGCACTCTCTCTTTTCTGTGTGAAAATAAATTCTAAGTTTTTAACCATCCTTTTTTTTAATGATAATTCGTGTTTTGCATTTGGGTCTTAGGTTGCCAGAGGTAGATTGCTCAAAAAATGGCGAGCTCATTACAGGGCTGTTACATGCTTGATGTTTACTGACGATGATTCGTTTCTGGTTTCTGGGTCAGAAGACAGGTCTGTTAGAGTCTGGTCACTTCTCATGTATTTACCTATCTCCTTCTTGCAGTTGTTTATCCTCCTTTTAACAGTGTTGTTGTAATTGTTATGATGATTGGATACAAGTGAACATCTATAATGAATCAGGATATTTGATGATTACCAAACAGAGCCGGCAAGCCAGCTCTATGAGCATAGCTTTTCAGAGCACACCCTGCGTGTAACAGATATAATAGTAGGTTATGGAGGAGGCAATGCAATTATAGTCTCAGCTTCTGAGGATCGGACGTGTAAGGTCTGCTGTCCTCTTTGCTTAAAATGATTGTCTTCAGAATTTTAGTTGATATATTTGATTTTGCTCTTGTAGTTCACTTACTTTACACGTTTTGATGCTGTTGGTTAGTAGATGCTTGAAATGAGAACATTGGGTATGTCAGTCCTTGTGTTGGATGTGAGTTAAAGCTGAAATTAATGATAAGGACTTCTGCCAATTATGCATTTGAAATATTAAAGACACAACCTGTGACGCGCGCCTGAACCAGCAAGGCCCTCTTTGGGAATCCGCTTTTAGGATTCGAGGGATTGGTTCGCGTCTTTTCCTATCTTAGGTGTTATGAGATATTTTCGGCACCTCCTTTCACAATAGAACATTGAAAAGGACCATCCATCGCCATAACACCCTTAGGCACTTTTGAGGTATTTTGGAGTCGCCACCCAATTTACAAGAAATTGGGAAAGTTTAACCTCTTATCGGTCTAAACCAGAGATGGTGTCCGGAACTTCACACTTATTGGTGCCTTGGTTAATTATAAATGGGTTTTTGAATTACAAAATTTCATTTTTCATCTCACGCGATTAATGCATTGAATTTAAAGCACACATCATTCACATATGTAAAGCGGTAAATAAAATTTAAAATAAAGACAAAATTAAATTACAACAAAACTAGAGGCGGAATACAACCCCATCGTAAATAAAATATAAATCATACATAAAACGGGGTATTTATTAATGTTGAGGACGTTGGTCCTCTCATGCACAATTAAAGAAAATCATTTTAAAGTGACAATTTATTTTGGATGAAAAACTAGGATCTTGGTCCCATTTTATTAGAAAACCCAAGTTTATTTGTAAAAATATTTTTGTGTGATTTTTGATTAAGCGTGCAAAAAAATAAATGGTTTAATTAATTATTACATGCCAAATAACTCAATAAAACAGACAAAGGAAAAATAACAAGTACAATGAAAAATAACAACTCCTTGGATCTCCTCCTTCATTCGCACGGGTGCTCAAACAGGGGAACACAAGTATTTGACACCGACAACAAACACAAATAAATTCAAAATTAGTAATCGATAAAATTACATAACCATAGAACTCAATAATAATAATGATAATAATAATATTAAATAATAATAATAATTATAATAATATTAATAAACAGAAATCAAATAAATAAATATATAATAATAATGATAATAGTAATAATAATAAAAATAAATATGAAAATGACAATAATAGATAATAAAAATAATATTAAAACAGAATAATAAATAAATATAAATAAATATATTAATAATAAAAATTCAGAAATTAAATAAATATATAATAATAATAATAATAATACAGAAATTAAATAAATAATAATAATAATAATAATAATAATAATAATATAAAATATAAAGGAAATAGGGATTTACCTCGCCGGAGCCTCGCCGGAAGAGAGGTGGTCGACACCACCTATGCCGGAAGATAGATCGGCGCCCGAGGATCTCGTCGGAGCTGGTCACACGCCGGGATGTCGTCGGAGTTGGCCGGAAATCGCGTCGGAGCGTTGCGTGCTTCTCCTCGCCGATCTCCTCCACGCGCCATCTGCTGGAGTCCAATGGAGGAACGGTGGCGTCGCCTAAATCATCCGGCTGTGGGGAGTCAGCTGGTGTGGCGCGTGCCTCCGTGTGCGGCGGCGGTTGGCCGGCGGGAGCAACGCCCCTCCTCTCCTTTTTTTCCTTCTCCGGCGTCTCCTCTGCCTTTTGGTCTCCGTTGGCCCCTCTGTTTCTTGCTCTCTTATTTCTTTATTTCCCTTTGTTCCTTTGCTTTCACTTTCTTTTGTTTTCCTCTCTATTCTCTTTTCTTTTTTTGCTCTTCTATTTTGGTTTTTCTGGGTCCTTGCTCTCAGTTCTCTCTTGCTCTCTCTTTTTGCTCTCACTTTCTTTTTCTTTTTTCTATTTCTTTGTTCTCTTTTTGCCGGCTCCTCTTGCTCTCTGTTTCTTTCTATTTTCTTTTCTTTTTTTGTTCCAGTCGAATGAGAGAGCCCCCTTATTTTTGCTTATCTTGTTCTTTTTATACCCTCAAATTAGGGCTAAGGGTTATAATGGTAACTTCCCACTCAATTATTTCCCTCATTTTCTCTATTCTTAATTAATTTAACTTAATTCAAATAACACATACATTAATTAATTAAACATACATATTAATTAAACTCTCTATTAATTAAACATTACACTAATTAATCCATTTAAATTATCATACATATATTTATTTTATCTAATTAATTACACACTTTAACTTTAATTTTACATGCATTTTAATTAGCACGATAATATTAACCACTTAATTAACTAACAATATCAACTAATTAATTACCTAATTTCACACACACATATTTATATTTATATTCTTTTAATTTTTTTTTATTTTATTTTTTTATTTATATATATATATATTTTTTATTTTTTCGGAGGGAATAATCAAGGATCAAAAATCACCATTTTCATTTTATGCCGGGGTTCGGGACCCGGTGTCTACAGTTGCCCCCAATTTTGGAGAAGCTAGTGCATAGACACCTAGGTGAGCCAAAATTCAAAGAGGAAGAGAGAGGGAATTCCATACCTGCGGCGGAGACCTTGCCTTCTTACCGGGAGTCGGATAAAGGGATGCCTCCTCAGAGGGCTTGAGATTTTGAAGTGGTGGTGCCGAGGTTGTGTGCCGACGTCGTGCTAACCCTTCTGTTGATTTGAAGTGGTAGTGCCGAGGCCGTGTGCCGACGTCGTGCTAACCCTTCTGTTTTTTTTTTTTTACTTTGATATTTTGCCTCCTCAGAGGGCTTTGATGTTTTGAAGTGGTAGTGCCGAGGTCGTGTGCCGACGTCGTGCTAACCCTTCAGTGTTTTGATAAAGAGATGCCTCCTCAGAGGACTTGAGATTTTGCCTCCTCAGAGGGCTTGAGATTTTGAGATTTTGCCTCCTCAGAGGACTTAGAATTTTGCCTCCTCAGAGGACTTTGAGAATTTGCCTCCTCAGAGGACTTTCGGATTTTGCCTCCTTTGAGGGCTTTGAGATTTTGAGATTTTGCCTCCTCAGAGGACTTGGAATTTTGCCTCCTCAGAGGACTTTGAGATTTTGCCTCCTCAGAGGACTTTGAGATTTTGCCTCCTCAGAGGACTTTAGAATTTTGCCTCCTCAGAGGACTTTGAGATTTTGCCTCCTCAGAGGACTTTCGGATTTTGCCTCCTCAGAGGGCTTTGAGATTTTGCCTCCTCAGAGGACTTTGAGATTTTGCCTCCTCAGAGGACTTTCGGATTTTGCCTCCTCAGAGGGCTTTGAGATTTTGCCTCCTCAGAGGACTTTCGGATTTTGCCTCCTCAGAGGACTTTGAGATTTTGCCTCCTCAGAGGGCTTTAGGATTCTGCCTCCTCCGAGGACTTTGAGATTTTGCCTCCTCAGAGGACTTTAGGATTCTGTCTCCTCAGAGGACTTTGAGATTTTGCCTCCTCAGAGGACTTTAGGATTCTGCCTCCTCAGAGGACTTTGAGATTTTGCCTCCTCAGAGGACTTTAGGATTCTGCCTCCTCAGAGGACTTTAGGATTCTGCCTCCTCAGAGGACTTTAAGATTTTGCCTCCTCAGAGGGCTTCAAGATGCTTTGCCTCCTTAGAGGGCTTGAGATTTTGAGATTTTGCCTCCTCAGAGGGCTTTGAGATTTGCCTCTTGAGAGGGCTTTGATTGATGCTCGGATTTGATGATTGAACTGATGTCTTGATCGATGTTGTTTTGATTGCTTGTTTGGATTGATGTTGTCATTTGCCTTTTGTCGGTATTGGCACTTGATTCTTTCTTTCTGCAAGACTTATAAAGCAAAATATGCAGGAAAAAGTGATGAGCATGCACGTGAGCTATATATGTATGAGTCATGCAGGAATGCAGGATGAGGATTCATCTATGTGGATTTGGAGGTGACGGCCGGTTTGACCTTAGCCTTCGGTAGGATCAATGCCCTCTGGAACTATTTTTGAATTTCATGCCTCTGGGGGATTATGAGGTTCTCTTCTGATACCTGTAGTTATTATTTTAAGGTAGTGCGTCCCTTGTGGATTTTCACACTAGCTTTTCTTAGCGGGAGATGCGTCCTTGTTGGATTTTCACATAACCCTGTGCCTTATTTTTTGCCTGGAATGGACCCAACCCAAACCAGCGGCTTTTATTTATTTCATTTTTTGTAGGGCAGACTGCCTGTTGCCAGGTTTTCACCCTACCCTTTGGCCTAACTTTTGCTTAGAGCGCCAGTCACGGTTTTCATCTCTAACGGCCCTTCTTTTTTTTTATTTTTTTATTTTTTTTTTGCGAGAGAAGTTGGAGTCGTTGCGAAAGGTCTTTCGGGTATGATTGGCATGTGCTTATGTCTCAAATATTGGTTGTATGAGCTTGGTTCTTTATCGAGAAGGTGCTGTAGGATTGGCTTCACAGTGGGTAGCAAAATGAGTTGTCTGAAGTGTCTGAGTGGCGAGAGTGGCAGAGGGTAGATAGTAATAGTGTGATGGTTTCATGCTGGACCCAGACGACTTTGGGCATGCAAGATGAATTGCTCTGGTTACATCAATACATCTTTGCGTAAATGCATATATTTCAATCTGATTTCATAACACATGATCACCATTTGGCATTAACTCGAAAAAATATGAGACACCATCTAATCTCGGGATAGATCTTGAGAGCATCAAACTCCTGTTATCAATCAGCCCTCTCGGGTTTTCTTGATTGAATATTTTCTCTCTTTTTTTATTTATTTAGCCTCTGCCATGAACCCTCCTTCAGTTTGTCAGTATTGGTTGAATTTTCTTTCATCTTCGTCAGCCGGGGGGACTGCTGCTTCTGAGAGTGGCTCCTCTTGGTATCAAAGTCTTGGTCTTAGCCCTTGTGCAGACTGGTTGAGGTGATGAGTTTCTTTGCTTCAATCTGCGTCTTCCATTTGTTGGTTTTTAATTCCTGAGGTAACCGTTGATGGCTAGGATGGAGTTGTAGGATAAAACTATGGTTTAGGACAGGACTATAGTTCCTCCCCTTTTTTGTTTTTTTTTTTTCTTTGCTTCTTCTTTTTTTTTATTTTTTTTTTGTTTTTTTTTTTGAGAGATAATGAACTGTCCTCCTGAGTTTGGTTATATGGGTGCTTTTGGTCTCATCTGATTAAAGGTTGGTCTTGATCGGTTTTGCATCTCAAATGGTTGGGGTGATGGGTTCCTTATTTGGGGCTTGAATATGAAGTTTCACGTTTGGCCTTTATTGGCTTTGGCGGTTCGAACCCTAGGATGGCCTTTCAATGGTTGGGATAGGGTGACAGGTAGGGCTTGGATGATCTGGGATACTTTTATCGGTTTTGGTGGTTTAAATCCTGGAATGGCCTTTCAACGGTCGGGGTTGGATGGATGGTTTGTGAATTAGCCTTCTAGGTCCCTTTCAGATTTCTTTTGGGCTTTCCCAATAAACCACTCCTTATCATTAAATTTCTTTCTATTAAGCGCATCAACAACTCTAGCAGCATCATCCGCATTCTCAAAGTTGACAAATCCAAATGGGATTTGAACAAAACTCGCCCCCAAATAGCATTCCCTTGCAAGCTTCATTCAAGTAATGAAGTTACATATACGTGCACTTTTCATCTTAACCACTGGGACCGTTGTGGTTCAATTTAGTCAAGCATTGGGATTTAACAAGAAACTTGGCGATAAGGGTTCTGGATGGTCAAGGGTTAATCATAATTGATTTTGAGGGTGCACATTTCAAAGGGGGTCAGGAGGAACGAGGTCATATGGTTTGGTTCTGATGGGTCATATATTTCTCGTGACTCAGAATCCCAAATAGACACTAGTTCTTAGCAATCCAAAGGGCGAGTCCGTACTCACTAGCCGACCGTCAAGACCTCTAATCCACTTAGACAAATCTATGATGGCTGAAAAATTTAAATTATTAAAACGGTGCATGAATGATATATATACAATGCATGATCGTGTGTTATGCAGGTGGTCCTGGATGAGTGAAAGATCAATGCATTTACAGTGATATAATGTGATTTATGAAAAGAATATACGTAAAATGATATGCAGACAAAAGGATATACACACACGAAATGAAATGCATTTTTTTTTGTTTTTTTTTTATTATTTTTTTATTTTAATTTTATCATAAAAACATGCATGAATGACGTATACAATGAATGGTCGTGTGTTATGCAACATAGACAAACACATGCAAGCAAGTAGATCCTTCCAACCTTTTTACTCCCGCACACGAGGTCAAATAGTCTCTTCCTAGGTGGGCTTGGCCCATGGGTCAACAGGGAACCCAATGGGCGCGTATGGTGCACGGTGAAAAACCGGCAGCATAACACTCTTAATTTTAAGCACATGCGCATGAATTTTGGCCATTATATATTTAAATAATTCAACTAAATTAAAATGGGCCCATCGGAGCATGAAAGCCTTTGATAAAAACCATTTAATTTGATTGATCTTATTTAATATACGATGGCCCACATAGCAAGCATAGTATTATGGTACATGTAACCTAGGGGAAGTATCTATTACCATTACATGAGCTTTGGTCAGGGTGGTGTTGCTTTAGGGCTACCCAAGCATGGTCCCTGCACGACGGGTCTATCTCATCACGAGCATAACGACCGATCGGGTCACCATTTGATATACCATTTGATGGCACGAGGCTTGGGCTGGTGATTATCCTTAACACTTCCCTAAATTGAGTGAAAATAGGGTCGTGCTTCGGGAACGCACCGAGGTTAAAAGAGGGACCAAACTAGCATATTCTAAGGCTCTAGCATGGATGCAATGCAATTTAGATGAGAGATGAAATTTTAGTTTTAAAAACCCAATTATACATTTTAACCAAGACATTTTCAGAGCAAAGTCACAAACATTCCCCAGTGGAGTCGCCACTGTGACGCGCGCCTAAACCAGCAAGGCCCTCTTTGGGAATCCGCTTTTAGGATTCGAGGGATTGGTTCGCGTCTTTTCCGATCTTAGGTGTTATGAGATATTTTCGGCACCTCCTTTCACAATAGAACATTGAAAAGGACCATCCATCGCCATAACACCCTTAGGCACTTTTGAGGTATTTTGGAGTCGCCACCCAATTTACAAGAAATTGGGAAAGTTTAATCTCTTATTGGTCTAAACCAGAGATGGTGTCCGGAACTTCACACTTATTGGTGCCTTGGTTAATTATAAATGGGTTTTTGAATTATAAAATTTCATTTTTCATCTCACGCGATTAATGCATTGAATTTAAAGCACACATCATTCACATATGTAAAGCGGTAAATAAAATTTAAAATAAAGACAAAATTAAATTACAACAAAACTAGAGGCGGAATACAACCCCATCGTAAATAAAATATAAATCATACATAAAACGGGGTATTTATTAATGTTGAGGACGTTGGTCCTCTCATGCACAATTAAAGAAAATCATTTTAAAGTGACAATTTATTTTGGATGAAAAACTAGGATCTTGGTCCCATTTTATTAGAAAACCCAAGTTTATTTGTAAAAATATTTTTGTGTGATTTTTGATTAAGCGTGCAAAAGAATAAATGGTTTAATTAATTATTACATGCCAAATAACTCAATAAAACAGACAAAGGAAAAATAACAAGTACAATGAAAAATAACAACTCCTTGGATCTCCTCCTTCATTCGCACGGGTGCTCAAACAGGGGAACACAAGTATTTGACACCGACAACAAACACAAATAAATTCAACATTAGTAATCGATAAAATTACATAACCATAGAACTCAATAATAATAATGATAATAATAATATTAAATAATAATAATAATTATAATAATATTAATAAACAGAAATCAAATAAATAAATATATAATAATAATGATAATAGTAATAATAATAAAATAAATATGAAAATGACAATAATAGATAATAAAAATAATATTAAAACAGAATAATAAATAAATATAAATAAATATATTAATAATAAAAATTCTGAAATTAAATAAATATATAATAATAATAATACAGGAATTAAATAAATATATATAATAATAATAATAATAATAATATAAAATATAAAGGAAATAGGGATTTACCTCGTCGAAGCCTCGCCGGAAGAGAGGTGGTCGACACCACCTATGCCAGAAGATAGATCGGCGCCCGAGGATCTCGCCGGAGCTGGTCACACGCCGGGATGTCGTCGGAGTTGGCCGAAAATCGCGTCGGAGCGTTGCGGGCTTCTCCTCGCCGATCTCCTCCATGCGCCGTCTGCCGGTGTTCGATGGAGGAACGGTGGCGTCGCCTGAATCGTCCGGCTGTGGGGAGTCAGCCGGTGTGGCGCGTGCCTCCGTGTGCGGCGGCGGTTGGCCGGCGGGAGCAACGCCCCTCCTCTCCTTTTTTTTCCTTCTCCGGCATCTCCTCTGCCTTTTGGTCTCCGTTGGCCCCTCTATTTCTTGCTCTCTTATTTCTTTATTTCCCTTTGTTCCTTTGCTTTCACTTTCTTTTGTTTTCCTCTCTATTCTCTTTTCTTTTTTTGCTCTTCTATTTTGGTTTTTTCTGGGTCCTTGCTCTCAGTTCTCTCTTGCTCTCTCTTTTTGCTCTCACTTTCTTTTTCTTTTTTCTATTTCTTTGTTCTCTTTTTGCCGGCTCCTCTTGCTCTCTGTTTCTTTCTATTTTCTTTTCTTTTTTTGTTCCAGCCGAATGAGAGAGCCCCCTTATTTTTGCTCATCTTGTTCTTTGTATACCCTCAAATTAGGGCTAAGGGTTATAATGGTAACTTCCCACTCAATTATTTCCCTCATTTTCTCTATTCTTAATTAATTTAACTTAATTCAAATAACACATACATTAATTAATTAAACATACATATTAATTAAACTCTCTATTAATTAAACATTATACTAATTAATCCATTTAAATTATCATACATATATTTATTTTATCTAATTAATTACACACTTTAACTTTAATTTTACATGCATTTTAATTAACACGATACTATTAACCACTTAATTAACTAACAATATCAACTAATTAATTACCTAATTTCACACACACATATTTATATTTATATTCTTTTATTTTTTTATTTTTTATTTTATTTTTTTATTTATATATATATATATATTTTTTATTTTTTTGGAGGGAATAATCAAGGATCAAAAATCACCATTTTCATTTTATGCCGGGGTTCTGGACCCGGTGTCTACACAACCAGAAAATTTATATATTGGCCAAATCTTAAAATTTTTGATGTGTAATATGGTTTACCTGCTAATTTGCGTTTAAAGTACTTAAACAGGCTTATCACAGTTCATGAGAAGTTTCCTAAGTTGTTATCTATAAATTACGATGGAAATTAAGAACCAAACCTGTAGTGGGATTTACAGTCCATAGACTTCCATTTTAATTTACAAATAGTTGGATCATTGAGATTTTGCATCAAACATCTTGTGGGCATATTCATATTGCTGTATAAAATTCTCTGGTGCCCCTTCTTGTTTACTTGGCTGGGGTGGGCTTTGGGGAGGATCTATTTGCTTTGTTGTTTAAAGTTCTTTGCAGAATTTTCATTTTAACCCTGAAGAGTTAATTTTCATGTGCCTTTACTTAGGTCTGGAGCTTATCTAAGGGGATTTTATTGAGAAATATTATATTTCCCTCAATAATTGATGCAATTGCTTTAGACCCTGGTGAACATGTCTTCTATGCTGGCTGTAGAGATGGCAAGATATATATTGCTGCTCTCAATGCTGATAGTTCCTCTGGAAAAAGTCATTGGTTGCATATTATTGGTTCAATCTCTAGTCACAGGTAGGTTATTTATTATATGGTTGGAAATTTTAAAAATGTTTTAATGAGTACTTTATGGTGCCATTAGAAGTTCCGGTTGTTCAATTGCATTCTCAAATACTCAGGCAGATGACGGTTAGGAATTTTGAGGTTTATGCATTGTGCTATCAGGCATTACATATTGGTCATTAATAGCCATCTTTTTGAAAGATTCAATTACTTTTTGCTTCACATATTATTTTGATGGTGGTTAGTTTTACATGAAGTCTTTAATTAATTGTTTATAACACTGTTTTTTGATTTTGATTAGCTTCTGTATTGTGTTTTGATTTGAACTGTTTGTAGCTATTGCATTTTTTAATGAAATTGCGTGCTACAAGTTGATCATGTCACATCCTGATAAATTATGAAGAATTTGCTCTTTCAACTTTTGTGGGCAAATGCAATTTGTTGATCTGTGCCAGTGACAAAGAATAGTCTGACATGGATCATTTACAGCTCATGTACTACCTCCTTAATCATTTAATAATAATTTCTCATCACTTAGGTAGTAAACGATTAGCGGTCATAAGATTGCTTAAGCATGGGCCTTTAGTTTCATTATCATCTTTTAAAATTATTGGTTATTGATATGAAAACAGAGTGCCTAAAGATAGATTGGAACTGGATTTTGATTTCTCTATTATTGTTTGAAAGATGGAAAATTTTTATCTTTAAAATTTCATTCTCAGCAGTCCTCTTCAGGTGAATCTTGTAGGAAAATATTTCCATGACTTAAGTTCTGTAATATATGTGATAAGATTCTGGTTGCTGGTAATGAATGATATTTAAGTGTATTCCTGCGTGAATTCAAGTATTTTTATTATTTTTTACTTTTTCTTTGCAGCCCCATTCATTTTTTGAATATTTTGAAGTGTATATACAATTACACTTGTTGGATTTTGGATATTTTAAAGTGTATATATAATTACACTTGTTGGGAGATTTTGAATATTTAAGGTAAATGATATTTTAAATTAAAAGGATGAAATTATTTTGCCTTTTGATTTATTACCTTTATTCATGAATTTTAATTATAAATTTATGTTTTAAATTCTACAGGTTTTCAAAACAATGGACAATGAAGATACGAGGATCATTATGCATTCTTCTTAAAATTCTAGGTGAATAGAAAATGATATAGATGAGGCTGTTTTTATACTTTATATTTGTATATGATAAATACTATGTCAAACAATTTTGAAATATCGATATATTTGATATCCGATATTTTTCAATCTATGAAAAAGCTATTTATTATAATTTTGAATATATATATGTGTGTGAATGATGCGTACAGGTAATAGTCAAATAAAATATTTTATTTATTATGAAAATTTAATATTAATTCCCGAATTTTTTTTCAACGATAAAAAATGTGGTTCTTCATGCCGATATGTTCGTTGAAATTGAATATAATTAATGAAGGGAAAATTCGGTCGCTAATAGATATCTTTAACGACTGGAAATCCCTTCGTTTAAAGTAAATATAATTAGCGAATGGAAAATCCGGTTGCTAAAAGGTATTTTTAACGACCGGAAATTCTTTTGTTGAAAGTCAATACAATTAGCGAAAGGGAAAATCCGGTCGCTAAAAGATATCTTTAACGACCGGAAATCCTTTCGTTGAAAGTGAATACAAGTAGCGAAGGGAAAATCCGGTGGCTAAAAATCATTATTCAACGACCGGAAATATTCCGGTCGTTAAAGTCATTAACGACCGGATTCAATATCTGGTCGTCTATACCTTTAATGAAGGGGCTTTTACCGACCGGATTTTCCGGTCGTTATAGATCTTTAACGACCGGATTTTGACTTTTAACGACCGGATTTCCCTTCGTTAAAGAGCATTTTTCTTGTAGTGTTTCTTTATCTAAAAAGATTTTGATTCTTGGTTTGACTTGAGCATGGAAAATTAATTTCCTTGGCTTGATCATTCCATCAAAAATCTTTTTTGAGTCTTTTTTGTATTAAAAATTTAGATTTTCTTAAATATTTTCGGTATTTTTCCACCGCAAACTCGACAAGGGGATGGATTGAGATATCCTATTTCCGATCTATAAACTATGAGGGTAAACATTTTTGGACCCCTTTTATTTCATTTTGTTTATCATCATTATTGTTAATATTATTAATACTGTTAATGTCACCTTATTATTATTATTATTGCAAATGTATTATTTGTTTTGTTATTCTGCCGTGACCATCACTGTTGATATTATTATTATTATTATTATTATTGATGTTAATGTTATTATTATGGGTGTCGTACCAATGTTAGTATATTATTATCATTGTTATCATGTATGCTGCTACTGCTGCTACTACTGCTGCTATTATTATTATTATTATTGATGGGAAAATAAAAGAAGAAAGTAATAGATACATACTTGTTGTAGCGCGGTAAATCTCATTGCGGAAGTGGAACAAGGATCTTCTTTTATTGGTCACCGGTCTGGCTTTTACTCACTCGGGATAATAGCAGCTAGATCACAATCTAGAAGTCCCTGAAAGATTAACACAAATAAAGTGAGTGGGAACGAGTAGCCTTGCGGCGTATACGTTTTCTCATTACAAAATAATGAGGACCTCACCTCTATTTATAGAGGTCCTAAAGAGTCTTATCCCTAGTCTAACTCAGAATCCTTTCTGAGATAGGATTTGGTAATTTAATTCAGATTAAATAACTCAATTTAATCTGGATAGGAACTCAATCCTTTATAGAGTCATGGGCGTATCCCAACTCTATCATCTCCCACTCGCACATGATGGAACACATTCCATTTATAATATTCAGTTATACAGACTAATAGATTGTGTGACCAGCATACCTTGAGAGCACTATTGCTATACACCCGTTAGGGATATATAGTTTCTCGAAAAAGGCGATCCTTTTGTTTCACGTATGCCTAACCCTACACCACCTTCTCACAATCACCGTTTTAACTTATCATCTCATAAAACGTCATTCGTGTTCACTATTATGTTTCTACTCATAGAAACAATAATAGACATGTCGGTGAACCACGAATTCTTATGAATGTGATCAAAAGGTTATCTTCCTCTCTTACTATATACCATCCATCATGATTCAACTCGCTTTTCTAGTTAGATCTGCTAGGCCTAAATTTTTCTCCATACCTCTTGTAAACTTACTAAGCAAGCCACATTGAACCATACTTCAAGGATAAGTTAAGGGTTCTAAACAGGGTCTCACAATAGGGAAAGTTGAGATCAATAGTACTAAATTCCCATCCCTTTGGTCACTTAAGCACACACGGTATAAAACATGTGTTATGGTGTTCTTTCTTCCCTTAAAGGAGCGCATGTCTCACATTTAAATAATGTGTATATAAAACACCATAAAAAAGCGTAAGGCTGCGATGCACCGAAGCACCCAACTTTAGTTCGCTTACTTAAGAACTACTTCTGGCTTTTAAGACAGAACATGGTAGTTACACATAACTAACCATCGGATTCCATATGATCCTTATTTTGGATCTCAATCCAAAGCATACAACCTCATGTATGACTTTATCTTGCGCCTTAAGAAGACATATCTTGTAATTTCTGCAAGACAACACTTTCATTTTGAACAGGCTCTCGAGCATACTCATTTGTTCAAAAATTGCCTCATCTTAGTCTTTGCCAACTCATCGACAAAACTAAGGTAAACACCCTTGTGAGTGGGCTACTTCTCTGTCTGACATACTTAAACTCAAATAATTAACAGTAAGTGTTCACACATCAAACATTTACACTCATGTATTGCCAACAATGAACTTTATTATTATTCACAAATAATAATGTTAAGAGATTACAAAAATAAAGTCAGTACACATCAAATTCTACGCAAACCCTGAAATTTAATGTGTCTCTCAAACACATCTTTCGTTACAGGTTTAGTCAACGGATCTGCAATCATATCATGTGTAGATATGTACTGTAAGTTCACATCTCCCCGTGCAACTACATCTCTTATATAATGATACCTAATGTCGATATGCTTAGTCCTACTATGAAATTTCGGATCTTTTGTGTAAGCTATCGACGATTGACTGTCACTATAGACTGTCACTTGTCCCTTCGAGGTAGTTACTCTTAAATGGTCCATCAACCGTTTTAGCCAAACTGCCTCTTGTACTGCAGCTGCGGAAGCGACGAATTCAGCTTCCATTGTTGATAAGGCTACACAGGTTTGTTTCTTGCTACTCCATGAGATGGCACCCTTGCCAAGCAAGAATGTGAAACCTGAAGTGGATTTTCTCTCATCCACATCTCCAGCCCAATCAGCATCAGTGTATCCTCTCAATTGTAGATCCTTGCCTTCATAACAGAGAGAATAATCTGTTGTCCCTTTGAGGTATCTAAGTATCCTCTTAACTGCTTTCCAATGTGCTTTGCCCGGGTTAGATTGATATCTACTTGCCATGCCCACTGCATAGCAAATATTAGGTCTCGTACACAACATAGCATACATAAGACTACCCACGGCACTGGCATAAGGAACCTTTCTTATACGTTCCACTTCCTCTGGCGTCTTAAGACACATCTCTTTACTAAGAAACTGATTCTTGGCAATGGGGCAATCTATGGGTTTGGAGTTCTAGATATTGAATCGTTCAAGGACTTTGTTGATATATGTCTCTTGAGAAAGGGACAACAACCTTCTCGAACGATCTCTTGAAATCTTAACTCCAAAAATGTAGTTTGCATTACCCATATCTTTCATTTCAAAGTTGGACGATAACCAATCTTTGATTTTATTTACGTACACTTTGTCATTTCCAGCTATTAGTATGTCTTCTACATACAATGTTAAAATGACAAAATTATTTTCAGAGCTTTTATTATACACGCATATTGAACCCATTCGACATGATCGTATCATGAAATCTCAAATACCATTGTCGCAAAGACTGTTTAAGGCCATAGATTGATCTTTTCAATAGGCAAACCTTATGTTCGCTGCCTTTTTCGATGAAACCTACAGGTTGTTCCATGTAGATTTCTTCATTCAGTTCTCCATTGAGAAAAGCAGTCTTTACATCCATTTGATGTAGCTCCAGGTCTAAACTCGCCATTATGGCAAGAATTAACCTTATAGACGTAAATCTCACAACAGGGGAGAAAGACTCCTCATAGCCAATCCCTTCCTACTGTGTAAACCCCTTAGCGACTAGCCGAGCTTTGTATCTTTCGATACTGCCATTAGCCTTTCGCTTCACCTTGAGAATCCATTTATTCCCAATCGGTTTGCGTCCTTCGGGTAGATCAACCAGTTCCCAAACACAGTTTGATCTCATAGAAGCCATTTCTTCTTCCATTGCATTGATCCATATTTCTTTAGCTGGGCTTGAGAAGGCCTCTTTGATATTTTAAGGCTCCTCATCATCACGTGGGTTAACTAAAAGGGCTTCATTCAAGCCTTCGATCTCAAATCGTCGGCGAGGAACACTTATCCTTTTAGACTTATGAAGTTCTGAATCTTGATAAACATGTCTCATATATTCATCATATTTCGGAATACTCCCACTGGAACCATGTTCCATACTTCCACTGGAGTCAGGAATGCTTCCACTCAAATCAGGGTCTAGAACATCCAGATCATGTAGAGGAGGAAGATCTTGACCTTCTTCCTCTAATTCCCTCCCACTCGGATGGAGTGATCCTGACGGTTCATATTCCTGAGTTTCATAGAAAGTGAAATCTTGATTCACTTCGCCCAACTTTGGAAACTCATTTTCCAAGAATATGACGTATCATGATTCAAATTCAGTCACTGAACCATCCTCTTGCTTAGCCATGAATACGTATCCTTTTGATACTTTAGAATATCTCACAAAGATACTCTTTTTACCTCTTGGTCCAAATTTACCAAATTTACTTGAGGTATCATGGACGTAAGCAGCACAACCCCAGGGTCATTGATGGCTTAGGTTAGGCTGCCGACCAGTCCACAACTCATAAGGTGTGGATGCGACTGATTTTGAGGGCACACGGTTTAGAACATATGTGGCATTTAATAAAGCATCTCCCCAATAGGAGATAGGCAAATTTGCCTCTGCCATCATAAATCTAACAATTTCAAGGAGAGTCCTATTTTTCCTTTCCGCAACACCATTTTGTTATGGAGTTCTAGGAATGGACAACTGATGTTCAATCCCTTTTTCATCACATAAAGCTTTAAATTTATCTGAAAGATATTCCCGACCTCTGTCAGTTCTTAAAGCTTTGATCTTTTTATCTAATTGATTCTCAACTAAGTTCATAAAAGTTTTGAAGCAACTCAATGCTTCTGACTTGTGAGAAATCAAGTAGACATGACCATACCTTGTATAGTCATCTACAAATGTGATGAAGTAGTAGGCCCCATGCCTTGACCTCACATTCATTGGACCACAAACGTCAGAATGAATTAATTGCAATGGAAATTCAGCTCTAGTTCCTTTTTCGAACGGTTTTCTCACTAGTTTTCCTTTAAGACAATGCTCACAGGTAGGTAATTCGACCTCATTCAAATCACCTAGTAAACCAGGTTTGGCTAACCGACTCATTCGATTTTGCCCAGTATGGTTTAATTTAGCATGCCATAATTTCACATGATTCTTATTATTATGTGAAGTAGAAGAGATTAAAGAAAAACTGTTATTATTCATAAAGTTATGATCGATATCCAAAACAATGAAATTGTTCGAAATAAAACCAGAACCATAATAAACATCATCCAAACATAAGCGTATACTGTCATCTTTAAAGTATAAATCAAAATAAGTTTTAATAACACAAGAACATAAACTAAATTCCTACGAATATCTGCAGCATAAAGCACATTATGTAGGAGCAAGGTTCGGCCTTTGCATAAGACTAATCTACACGCGCCAATCCCTCGAACCGGCACTCTTGCGTCGTTTCCCACATATATATATTTTGCTCCATATGGTATTCGCCGGAATTCTACAAAGGCATCTCGATCCTTTGCTATATGGTCCGTTGCTCCTGAATCAACCACCGACAAAGGATAAAATTTAGTTAATAATACAGAGCTAGATACACAAATTTCACTCACTCTTGAGTTAGAAAGTGTACCTGATTGGGCACAATGCAGTCTCTTGCATAGTGTCCTTTCTGTTGGCAATTAAAACATTTCACTTTTGAAATGTTTATATTTTTCGTGCTTTTGGACCTTTTTGAATTCTGCTCCTTTTTCTGCCTTTTGTTCTTCTTAGCAGGTTCCTTATCCCGACCTTTGAAGCTCTTTCTCTTGTTTTGGTTGGAGCTCATTCCACCAGAAAGGGACCGTGCCACATGCACTTCAGCATTGACCTTAATCGATGCCAGTCTGTCCTCTTCTAGTTCTAAATGAAGTGCGACATCATCAAATGTCTTAACACTGTCCATATGAATCAGTTGCATTTTCATATGCTCCCGACTCTTGGGTAAGGAACGGATGACAGCTTGGACCTGCTGCTCGTCGGTCAACTTATGACCATATTCACTAAGCTCACTCATCATGTTTTCCATCTCCCTGAGATGTTTTCGCATCGAATGATTAGCCTTCTTCTGATAAGTATCAAACTTGATCGTCAAAGATTGGAGCTTAGTTAGAGTCACTCCTCCAAACTTCTCCCACAAAGCGATCCACAGATCCATTGCGTTCTGATACTTGAGAAATTGCTTAGTTATATCATCCTCCATAGCACTCAAGAGAATGATACGAGCAGTGGAATTCTTTTTCTTCCATGCCAGATATACATCTTGGTCCTGCCTATGCTGGGCCGTGTTGCCATCCTCAGGTTCAGCCATAATCGAACTCAAGGTTTCAAGAGCCTCTTGCTCCTCTAGCACATATTGGATCTTTATACTCCAGATTTCATAATTGAAGCCATTCCATTTCAAGTCTTTATTAATTCAGCGATAATTGATTGAAAGCAGATGCCGTTTGTATCCTCTGATTCAAATGGAACAAACTTACACGTTAACATGGGAGATTAGGCAATACATGCAATTTCGTATACACCTGAAATAATAACCTAATAAAGTTTTCTATTAGACTGAAATTCGAAAAGGTTACTTAGAGTACCAATTACCTTCTAAGTTCTAATGTCCAACTTTATAGGTTAAGATTTCATGCATAGTAAATCAGAATTATTGGATTACTAAGTTCTTAAACTTATGAGGGAAATATTATTGGATTTTATTTTATTAGGCCTCTACTTAATAAACATGCAAACATTTTACTCATAAAATATTGCAGGGCAATTAACATTTTAAAATAAACACATTTATTAAAAAATAATTAAAAGCCATAAGGAATAAACTCATTCATTCAACCAATAAATAAATCCAATAATCCTCAAATAAGACACACATGTCAAATAATAATAATAATAATAGGAAACATAAATCCTATAAAATCAAATGTTAACTATAATTGACACTCATGTCAACTAATCTAGAAAACTAGATCTCCTCAAGACCTTTAGTGATACGGGGACTGATTTTTTGACTAGCTTCATTAACTCATAAGGGAACTCATAAGTTCACTGATAAAGCCATGGACGATGCACTTTACGTCCGCTTCTTAATTTCATCACAGATGGAATGTTGCTCCTCAACACTCCTCTAACTCTAGCCAAAAAATGGATGATATATTTCTTATAAACTCTAACTCCTATGTACCAAGTAGTTTCCAAAAGCTCCCTCAAGACTGGATGATATTCAAAAGAGTTAACCAACACTAAGCTTAAACCTCCTATCCAAATGCACTCCTGCATTTGTTCATGCATAGTGAATATATGACGCACTATAGCATCAATATCATCAGATCGAATGTTCCTCCGCATTCTCATTTTGCTTACTGAATGCACTCTTGCATTTCTTAAAGCAATTACATGCGGGGTTTTAGGAATCATAGGTGTCCTTATCATTATTTCTGAAACACATTAAAGAAATTTAAATGGTTAATACACTCATGTATAAACACATTTCAATCTACAAATAAGGACAAATAATCATATAAAAAAATTTTCAAATTATTTTAAAATTAGAAAACACATTTTCTTTAATTTTAAAATATATTTATTTTAAAATAAAATAAACAAATTTATTTTATGGTCATCAAAAAAAATTTTGAAAAATAGACCAATAAATCAGAAAAATTTTGAAGAATATTTTCGCAAAAAGTCGGAGTTGATTTGGAGGCCGGAGCACTCCGCACACACTTACACGCACCGACGAGAGGGAGGAGGATGCGCTCACGCGCCACACGCGTGACTCCCCCTTAGGTCAGACAGATGTCAATGCCACAACGTGACACGTGCCCGACATCCATGGGTCCACATGGTTGCCATGTGATAGTAACGTGGCTTGGCACGTGGCAGACTCTGATTAGTACACATGTACGGTGATGACACGTCATCATAACACGTGGCAGGCCTCGGCCTTGCCACGTATTGATCCCCGATTGGTCCACGTTGCACCCACGTGGCGCACAGTGGACACGTCGGATCCACGTGGCAAGACCGCGGTCTGCCATGTGGCTCGCGACGATTGGGCCACGTGTCGAGGACGCGTCACTCGTTGAAATGTGTTTGCGCGTGTGTGGGCCACCGCCCATGCGCACGCGCCCAATGTGTGGTGGCACGTGCAAGCCACGCGCCACCTTCCCAGTTGAGTTAGGTCTTCGAATTTCGGCCGGTCGGGGGTTTTCGAGGTCAGTCAACACAATGGTAAGGTCAAAATAAAAAATCCCAATTTTTAGACTAGCATTTCGAATATTCAATTTTATTCCCTCAGGTTTCGGTGT
Source organism: Excoecaria cochinchinensis (assembly GCA_947683425.1). Lineage (NCBI taxonomy): Eukaryota > Viridiplantae > Streptophyta > Magnoliopsida > Malpighiales > Euphorbiaceae > Excoecaria > Excoecaria cochinchinensis. The sequence continues at coordinate 1,556,056 of CANTUQ010000027.1, read as the reverse complement.
ACACATACACGAAATTGAGCCAAAATATACACGTATATATATTTTTCACATAAAAAACAAATTTTTATATCATTTTATGCTTCCTAGATCTATAAATTTTACTCATAAAATTTTAGATCAATTTTAAGCCGCATGCCAGGACGCAATAAAACGTGGCTTTGATACCAATGATGGGAAAATAAAAGAAGAAAGTAATAGATACATACTTGTTATAGCGCGGTAAATCTCTTTGCGGAAGTGAAACAAGGATATTCTTTTATTGGTCACCGGTCTGGCTTTTACCCACTCAGGATAATAGTAGCTAGATCACAATGTAGAAGTCCCTGAAAGATTAACACAAATAAAGTGAGTGGGAACGAGCAGCCTTACGGCGTATACGTTTTCTCGTTACCAAATAATGAGGACCTTACCTCTATTTATAGAGGTCCTAAAGGCTAGAGTCTTATCCCTAGTCTAACTCAGAATCCTTTCTGGGATAGGATTTGGTAATTTAATTCAAATTAAATAACTCTATTTAATCTGGATAGGAACTCAATCCTTTATAGAGTCATGGGCGTATCCCAACTCTATCAATTATTATTATTATTATTATTATTATTATTATTATTATTATTATTATTATTATTATTATTATTATTATTATTATTATCATTATTATTATTATTATTATTATTATTATTATTATTATTATTATTATTATTATTATTATTATTATTATTATTATTATTATTTTATACCTACTATCACGTTATTGCTGTTGCCATTATCATGCATTTAGCATTATTATTATTATTATTATTATTATTATTATTATTATTATTATCATCATCATCATTTTATTGTTGTTATTGTCATTACTTTGTCATTGTTCTTATTATTATTCTTAGGTTTTTTTATGACTTATTTTTAATTTTCTTTGAATGTGAATTATTTGTATAGTGAATTAATATGTCTTATATTTATCTTGTTTTTATATTTATTTGTTTGATTTTAGAATTGTTACTAACATTTTTAATGTCATTTTTTGTTTTGGATTTAAATGTGATTTGCCTTGTGTGAGCATTTTTGTGACCACACGGAGGGGTCACGACGCGTAGGAGACCACATCGTTTGGGTGAGACCTTTCCTACCCCCCTTTTTGTGTTTGTGTTTATTTGTAAATAAAATAGTTTTATTTTGTGCACATATAAGATAAAAAAATCACAAAAATATTTTATAACCAAATTGTGATTTTATTAATAAAATTGGGACCAATATCCCTCATTTTTACCAATTAATGTAAAATGTCACGAAAAAAAGGAAGAGTTAAGTTTTCTAAAATGGGATCACTCATCCCAGTTTTTAATACAAATATCGAATAACTCTTCGATCCCTCTTTAAGTGAGCGTAAAGGAACCAATGTTCCTGAATCAAATAAATATCCCGATTTATGTATATTATATTTTTTATGTTTGATTTTGTTTGTTTGTTTTAAATTTACGTTTATATATTTTGGGCCCTTGTAATTAATTATTTTTGGGGAAATGTTATTTAGCCTTTACTTGGGATTTTATTCCATTTCAATTTTAATTGGCTTTCTTTCATGTGGGATTGTATTATGTCCCGATTTCTCTTGTAAATGTTGCTTGGCATGCTTACTGCTTTTCTTTATCGATTTATTTTACACTACAAGAATCCTTCGAAATAGAGACGAAAAATAGAGATTGAATTCCGTCTCTAATAAAAAATAGAGACAAAATTAGAGACAAAAATTTTCAGTCTCTATTTGGTTGGTTGCTAAAATTAGAGACGAAAATTTTTCGTCTCTAATTTTAGAGACGAAAATTCGCTTTCCGTCTCTAAAAATAGAGATGGAAAAACAATATTTGTCTCTATTTTTTAGACACGAAAATCACCGTTTTGTATCTAAAAATAGAGACGAAAACTATTTTTCGTCTCTATTTTTAAGACGGAAAGAGAATTTTCGTCTCTAAAATTAGAGCCGGAAATTACCTTTTCGTCTTTATTATTAGAGATTGGAAAATTAGGTTCCCTCTCTAATTTTAGAGATTAAAAGTTAATTTTTGTCTCTAAAAATAGAGACAAAAATTATTTTGTTCTCTATTTTTAGAGACGAAAAACGAATTTCCATCTCTAATTTTTTAAGGATTTTTTTCTTTTAATATATAAAATAATAAATATTATTAAATTTAAAATTTCCTTAATTTATATAATGAAACAAATATTAAATAAACAATAAATAGATTTTAAAAAATGTATTTAATAATGTATTAATATGTATAAAATTTAGTAACATTACAAATAAACGAAGCTGGCAAATTTAAAAGTACCAACTAAGGTGGAGGTGAATGCGGACGATCAGCAGACGGTGCTTGCGTATCATCATGTAATCTTTAGCTAATGAAGTCCTCTAACCTATTAATACAGTTCATTAATACATCAATCGCGCTGCGAAGCTCAATGGCCACATTAGTAGTTGCCGCAAGCCTACTAGTCGTAACCGTAGAGGATGAGGACGCATGCGAATAGCAAACATTTGCATAGCAGCTTAAACTGAAGACCCATCCATGACGGTCCCTACCGCCAGTTGTGTCATAATATACTTGAGTATGATCCACATTATCGTCATCCACTTGTTGACTCTGAAGATTCTCTACTACCCGCTCCTGTAATAAAAATTATTTGAATGTTATGTAGTAGTAAAATGAAACTAAGAATTTATAACAAAATAAATAATAAATTTTAAAATTAACATACATGAACTTGTCTAACTCGATCACTGATGAATGTCACACCGTCATGATTTCGCATATGGGTGTGCAAAAACAACTAATGGGGATAAGGTGTCCAGCCCATAGTAGACTCCTGTAAACAACTTATAGATTAATAACAAATGGATAGATTTTTCCGTAAATTTGTAGCAAACCTAATGTATAATAATCACAAAAGTATTTATATATATGTATTACTATTTTAATGCCAACCAAATACAATTATAACTCCTAATACAATAATACTTGTCTATACTTTAATAAAATTTCGACAGAATTTCCCCTAAATATGTAACAAACCTCCTGTTCAAACATCAAGAAATTACATTTACATTTATATTATCCACCATCAAAATCCATTTCAAACTCCTTACATAATTTTTTACCCATCCTCCTTCATTCAATCAAACGTTTTATTATCAAGAGTTGCAATTATTGCTGTGAATAAATTCTTAATGCACTAAGTAGCTAATAGAAAATGGAATAAACAATAGCATTTTTAAAGTCAGATATTTGAGTACTTACAAGTCTGTCAACATGCTCACGATGTGATAATGTTCCTCCAGTGTGTAAGGAAACACTAACTCCATCTGGTCCTCCCCTCCTATTTGTGGAATTTCGATCAGTGATGGAAATGGCCTCGGATGATGACCAGTACTGCATCCAATTTGCCCAAATGTCTTCATTATATACCTTGGTCGTTCACCTTTGGTGTGCAGCTTATTAAGCATATCCTTGTAACGTACACGGGCTCGTTTCTCTCATACACCGTAAACAATGCGATCGATTGAAGAATTCCAATAAAAAGCTTTCTAAGGGATTAAAAAGGAAAAAATAGGTTAAACACAATTAAAATAAGTTTATAATTTAAATTATATATTAATTAAGGTACAATAATTAGAAATAATTAAAATAAGTCATTTTCCTAAAACTCTTGGAAATAGAACATTTTTGTCTCCGAAGAGATATTCTTCCACAAAAACTCATTAAATTCAAGTCTCTCCTTAAATATACCAGTCATCGAGCGGGAGCATTGACCAGATGGGATAAATCTAATGGACAACGAAAATGTAATTATTTGATAAAATTATGTATTATATTAAATGAGAATTTTAATAACTCACTGTTGTCCATCAATGACAATATACGTCCGTCCATCAACACCAACTGATCCAGGCAAAGAACCTTCAATAGTTTCAGGCGATTGCTGCGATGGTTCAGACGGATTCTCTGAAGTAGGCATTTTGGTAGATGTAGTTCCAGCCATAGATGGCGAGCATGGATACACTGGGGGTGAAGATCCTATGCCTATACGGGGAGGTACAGATGTAGGAGATGATAATCCCTCCCCCTGACTGACAGCTCCGGATAAAGATGATGATCCCAGCCGTGCTCCAACCTGACAGCATAGCATATGCAGGGAAATCGCTAACTGCCCACATCAAAGCTACTCGCATCATAAAATTTTGTTTTAGGGAAACGTCATATGTAAGAACACCAAATTCCCATAGTTGAAGCAATTCAGAAATCAATGGTTGTAGGAAAACATCAATCCCCTGCTTTGGATTCTTAGGACCCGAATAATTGCTATTAAAAACATGTAAGCCTCTTTCATGCACATCCACAGAGGCAAATTATACGGAATTAGTATGATTGGCCATGATGAATATTGTTGGCCTGATTGCCCAAAAGGCTGAAAATCATCAGTGCTTAAACCCAGCCTCACATTTCTACTTTCAGCAACAAAATCGGGGTGAATGTTGTCGAAATGTTTCCATGCAACGGCATCCGATGGATGGCTCATTACTCCATCCATCTATTCATGTTCATTATGCCATATCATGTGGGATGCTGTCACATCGGACGAATACAGCCTCTGAAATCTTAGAGTAATACGAAAATAATACATCCGCTTCTATGGCACTAATTTATGCTTCCTATTAGAATTTGGTGGCTTGAACCTTGCTTGATTACAAAATTTGCAATTCATTAATTCCATGTTATCTCCCCAGAAAATCATACATCCTAGCCGACAACAATCAATTTTTTCTACTGGCAAACCAAGACCCCGAAGCAACTTCTTCATGTCGTAAAAAAGTCAACCATATTATTATCCATCAGCAATGATTCATTGTACCAAAATAGGATTTCATTTAAACTACGATCAGAAATAAGACCTTCAGATTTGATGTTTAATATTCGAGCAACGGATCCCAACTGTGTCATGTTATCACATCTTGGCCATAATTCCTGGTCACCTGCATTAAGTAAATCGAAAAAATTTCTAGCATTTGGGTTGGGTTCTTCTTTGACATTGGTTAAATTGGGCTGAAGTGAATTTCTTGCTGCTTCAAAAACCATTTGGACATAGGGATTCTCTGTATCACAAATATTGCTTGTCATACAATCTGCCCCCCCCCCTGAAATTCAGCTTCAACAACACCTGCTCCAAATTTCAAACTTCTAGAAGTGCTACAAATTATTGGCTCTCCATGCCTTGCCCATTCAAAATAATTGGGCACAAATCCCTTTTTTAGCAAATGGAGATGCACATCCTCCATAGGAAGATAACACCTGTGTTTGCACTTTTTCCATGGACATCTAATTTTTGACCCGTCCATGTATGCAGGTTGCAAGCTTGCGTACTCAATAAAGTTTTGAACTCCTTCAGCAAACTCTAAATTAATATAACCATCTGGCATTATTCTTCTATACATCCAACTTCTATCAATATTACTCATTATTGTTAAATTGTTGCGCAAAAATTGTAAGTTTATAGTTAGTACCATCACCTGTCAATTATCATATTTTATTTCAATTCACTTCTCTATCCTAGATTTTCACTTTAGTTCATAATTAGTTTTACCTAATTATTAATATAATAAAAATATCAATGTAATAAAAATTATAATAAAATATATACACACAACAATATATATGATGACGAATAAAATAAAACCTACATTTATAAATAGTTCAAAATTAAAACAACACTACATCTAATTACAAATATACCTGAAATTTTGAAATATTTAAACTATAATAACAATATAAGTTACTAAAACACACCAGTAAGGGGCATGTATCAAATGTAAACCCACTCGATTATTTTTGTATATAAAATTTAATTAATACTTAAATTCCTTTACTTTTTTAAATTAAAATCATAAAAATTCTATGGAAAAATGGACAGAGTTTCCCTTATATGGGTCCCTATCCCCTTGTCAAATAGTAGCAAATTTTACACTTCTATAAAGTATCAACACATCTCAACTCCATAACAAAACCAATACAATATCAAATTTCCCATCCACCTCAAACATGCAAATAAAGGGGATAAATTCACAAACAGTTGTGAATTTATCCTTTCAAGTCATACAATATCCAAAAAATAATCGTAAGCAGAAGTACTAAAAAATAATCGTAAGCAGAAGTAATTTTATTTAAGCATCACACTAAGGCACCATATGGCGTTATTATAGTATCATTATTGCACAGTCATTACAGTCAAATTACTACATGGTAATAAAAAAAATATACCCAGAACACTACATATTAACACAAATAAATCATCTAATTAAAAAAACTTATCTCAAATATATACATGTTATTAACAAATTAATTTTAATACATAACAAACTTACCTCGAGTAAAGCAACCGGTAATAGGCACTGAATCAGCGCGCAGGATAGCTAAATGCAGAACCGGATGTGGTGGTGATGGGTACATGCAATAACAAATAAAATATAATTTATAAATATTAACTTTTAGGTATGTATAACACGTTCGTAATACACACTTAAAAATAAAAATTATACATAATTTGAATAAATTTAAACAACACTACAAACAATAACAATTACACTACAAATTTAATAATATATTAACTATAATAACATTATACACAATGCAAACAATATAAACCATCAAAAATTTATACATGCACAAATATACCACAAAATTAAAACATTATAACATATATTTTTAACAAACATACCTTAAAATAAAATATATTTATATCAACATATTAAAAAAAAATAAAAGATAATTTGAATAAATTTAAACAACACTACAAATAATAACAATTACACTACAAAGTTAATAATATACTAACTATAATAACATTATACACAATACAAATAAAATAAACCATCAAAAATTTATACATGCACAAATATACCACAAAATTAAAACAATATAACATATAATTTTAACAAACATACCGTAAAATAAGATATATTTATATCAACATAATAACAATCATAATAGAATATATATAATAAGATATATTTATATCAACATAATAACAATCATAATAGAATATATATATACACGAAAATAATAGATTTAACCAAATTAAAAAAAAAAATTGATTATAGGCCACAATTTAAAAAAAGCAATATGTAAACATAATAAACATTTTGATACAATATAATATATATGTATACACAAAACACTACACATAAATGCAAATAAAAACCAAATTATCAACAAATACACATACAATAACCAATAAATTATAACTACATACACAAAAAATAACAACATACTCAATTACAACTCAATATACTAACCATTACAATTCAATATACATACACAAATTAAAAATAACTATATACTCAAATAATTAAATACGACATTCAAATAATATTAAAAAAATAAAAGAAATTATACACTGCAAATGAAATAAAAATAAAATAATTATACACCCAAATATAAAACTATATTAAAATAATAAACAAAATAATACAACATTAAAATAATACATTAATATAATACTGACAAATTAAAATAAATTAAATTAACCAATATAAATAAATTAAAATAATACAACATAAATATAAAAAAATAACCAACAAATTAAAATAAACAAAATACATAAATATAAAACAAAAAAATAGTAGATTAAAATAATATAAAAATATAAAAATGCAGAAAAAAAATTTAAAAAAATACCTAAGAAGCAGATCTCGCCAAAGAAGATGTGTCGCCGACAGCGGATGCCACCAGAAGGACCAGCGGGTGGCGTGCCAGGGAAGCAATAATCACAGCAGCGGGGATTTCCAGCTACGCTCGCACCGCACGGATGAAGGCTTGCCGGAGAAGAGAGAGACGGTGGTGCGGAGGCGGCGCGGCGGAGCGGGTGGTGCACGGGCATCGGTCAAGCGGCAGAGGGGGTGAAGGTGGAGATATTGCCGATGAGGGGAGAAGGGGAAAGAAGAAAGGAGAGAGAGAAGAGAGAGAAAAGGAAAAGGGGTTTAAATACCCCGAAATTTAGAGACGAAATTTACTTTTCGTCTCTAAATAGAGATGAAAATAAAATTTCATCCTCTATTTAGAGATGAAATTTTATTTCTGTCTCTATTTAGAAACAAAAAGTAAATTTCGTGTCTAAAATTTAGAGATGGAATTTTTATTTTTGTCTCTATTTAGAGACAGAAAGTAAATTTCATCTCTAAATTTAGAAACGGAATGATCTTTCTATCTCTATTTAGACACGGAATTCATTTTCCGTCTCTATTTAGAGACCGAATATATTCGTCTGTCCTCAATTTTTAGAGATGGTAAAGCATTACAGTATCTATTTCCCATCTCTAAATATGGAGGGAAACCAATCCCGCCATTTTTTGTGACGAAATTTATTTTTCATCGCTATATGGTAATAATTGTGACCGATTTTAGAGACGGAAGGATTTTTGTCTCTATTTAGAGACGGAATTAAATTTTTATCTCTATTTAGAGATGGAACCTGTTTTCCATCTCTATTTAGAGACGGAAATCTTTTCATCTCTAAATAGTCTTTTTCTTGTAGTGTTATCACTTTCTTTATCGCTTTCGTTTATTGCTTTCTCGATGCTTGCAATGCGCTCTTAAATTAAATGCATTAATCGTGTGACATGAGATATAGGATTTTATGAATCTAAAAACTCATTTATGATTAACCAAGACATAAATAAGAGTGAATTTGCGAACACGATTTCTGGTTTAGACAATAGAGGTTAGATGACCTTTCCCAATTTCTTGTAAATTGGGTGGCGACTCCAAAATACCTCATAGGTGCCTAAAGGTGTCATGAGACTAAATGAACACCCCAATGTTCTATTGGGTAGGGATTCCAAGATGCCTCATGGCACCCAAGATCAAGAAAGACGCGAACCAATCCCTCGAGCCCTAAAATCGGGTCTCATTACGAGGGCCTTTCCCAGGTTCAGCGCGTGTCACAGTGGCGACTCCGCTGGGGACTTCATGACTTCGCTTTGAAAGTGTCGTGGTTAAAATGTATAATTGAGTTTTTAAAACCTAAAATTCCATCTCTTTTCGAAAATTGCATTGCATCATGCTAGAGCCTTAGAGTTATGCTAGTTTGGTCCCTCCTTTACCCTGGTCCATTCCTGAAGCACGACCCTACTTTCACTCATTGTAGAAAAGTGTTAAGGATAATCACCAGTCCAAGCCTAGTACCTTTTGGTATATAAAATGGAGACCCGATCGGTCATTATGCTCGCGATGAGCTAGACCCATTGGCAGGGACCATGCTTGGGTAGCCCTAAAGTATCATCACCTTGACCAAAGCTCATGTAATGGAAAATAGAAACTTCCATTAGGTGATATGCTCCTTGTCAGGATGAAAACTAAAAAAAGGCATCCTTGGCAAAAATTAGAGGCTTGAGAGAAAATGTCCAATCAAGAAAATCCGAGAGGGCTGATTGGAAACAAGAGTTTTGATGCTTTCAAGATCCATTTTGGGATTAGATGTAGTTTTGCATTTTGAATTTATGTTAGATAATGATTATGTATGGAGAAATCATACTGAAATGCACATAATTTTGCAGAAAGATATAAAAAAAAGGCAGTTAAACTCATGTGTTCATTATCTTCTAGTTTTTCTCTAAAAATAAAAACATTGTTTTTATCAAATGTACCTAATCTAAAAAACCATGCTCTGCTCCCGCTGGCCAGATGCCTAAATCAATGGATCCTATTATCAACCGTAGGGCCAAACACCTTTCTCTTGTATGCACTTGTAGAATGCAAAAGAGCAATCTCCGATTAGGGGTTTAACAGCCGTCACAGGCAGCTGGGTCTCGAGGCCATGGTACTCGGGGGTGAAAGAAAAAGATAAGATGCCCTGTGAAGGGTGAAAGAGGCTTCTCAAACATCTGGACTCCCCTTCGATCTATTGGACACAGCGAGCAGAGGTAAATAAAGCTATTGCCCTCGGCTGCCGCCTTTCTCAATCTAGCAACACCCTCACCAAGAAATTCAAACGAATACAGCCATAGCTGGGGGAGGAAATGCCTTAACGGATAACTACTGATCACCCTAGAAGGGAATTATGATGATTTCTTTGACTTTTTCCTGCAAAAAGGAGGCCGTTAGAGATGAAAATCGTGTCTGGCACTCTCAGCAAAAGTTAGGCCAAAGGGCAGGGTGAAAACCTAGAAACAGGCAGTCTATCCTACAAAAAATGAAATAATCAAAAGCCACTGGATTGATTTGTGCCCATTCTAAGCAAAAAATAAGGCACAGGGTTATGTGAAAATCCGAATAGGACGCATTTCCCGTTAAGAAAAGCTAGTGTGAAAATCCACAACTTAAAAGAATGACTACAGGTATCAGAAGAGAACCTTATAATCCCCGAAAGCACGAATTTCAAAAGCAATCCCAAAGGGCATCGATCCTATTGCAAATTGCAACCAAAACCGGTTGCCACCTCCAAATCCACTCAGATGAATTCTTATCCTGCATTCCTATATGACACATACATTTCACAGGCATGCTCACCAATTATTCCTGCATATTTGGCTTTCTAAATTTTTGCAGTAAGAGAGATTTGATGCGGACACCGACAAAAGGAGAATGACGACATCAGTCAAAGCATCAATCCAAGCAACCAGCCAAAGACCTCTCAGGAGGCAACCAGATAAAAACCTCTCAGGCGGCAACCGATCAATCGAAGACCTCTCAAGAGGCAACCAGCCAAAGACCCCTCAGGGGCGATCAACTGAAGACCTCTCAGGGGGCAACCAGCCAAAGACCTCTCAGGGGGCGATCAACCGAAGTCCTCTCTGGGGGGCAACCAACCAAAGACCTCTCTTGGGGAAACCGATCAACCAAAGACCTCTCAGGGGGCAACCAGCCAAAAACCTCTCAGGGGGCGATCAACCGAAGACCTCTCAAGGGGCAACCAGCTAAAGACCTTTTAGGAGGCAACCGATCAACCGAAGACCTCTCAGGGGGCAACCAGCCAAAGACTTCTCAGGGGGCAACCGATCAACCGAAGACCTCTCAGAGGGCAACCAGCCGAAGACCTCTTAGGGGGCGATCAACTGAAGACCTCTCAGGTGGCAACAGCCTAAGACCTCTCAGGGGGCAATCGATCGACCGAAGAGCTCTCAGGGGGCAACCAGTCAAAGACCTCTCAGGGGGCAACCGATCAATCGAAGACCTCTTAGGGGGTGATCAACCGAAGGCCTCTCAGGGGGCACCATCTCAGAAGAGCTAGCACAATCACGGCACCACCACTTCAACAAAGGATAGCACGCCGACAACATGGCGACAACCACTCCAACAATATCTTCCAGTCTGGACAAGCAACCGCCTCAGCTACGTGTCTCTTTCCTTCTTTTCTAATTTTGGCTCACCTAGGCACCTAAGTTCTAGGTTCCCCCAAAATTGGGTGCAACTGTAGACACCGGGTCCTAAGGCTGTGCAAGATCAGGATTACCCGATGATGAAAGCGTCGCCTATTCACAAGAAAAATTATCGAAGATGATGATTCCTTTGTCGAGACCCTCATTTTTTAAATAAAAAATAGACAAACAAATACATATAATAAAAATTATAAAAAATTATTATAAAAAAATTAAATTAAAAATTAGGAAGTGTTATTTTTATATATAACAAAAATTTTGATTAAAAAATATATATATTTAAAAAAGCGGTTAAATTAATTAATTAGAAATAAAAAAAAGAAAAAAAAAAGAGGAAACAAAAAGTTGGAAGTTTTATATTAAAAAATAAAATAAACACACACACACACACACATATATATATATATATATATGCGGCCTTCCCATAGAAGGCCGCATGTGAAGCACTTCATGTGTGGCCTCCCATGGGAAGGCCGCATGTTGAGCGCCACGCGTGTGTCCTCCCGCAAGGGGGCCACACCTCGCGAGCCTCACATGTGGCCCTCCGCGTGCAACCACCTCCCTACCTTGTCACCTTCTCACCTGCAAAAATCTATTTTTGGGACTGCAAAAAATCAATTTTCTTTCATGTTTTAACGATTTTTGGAAAAATAAAATTGAAAAGTGACTTTTGTTTTTTCCATTTTAGGAAGATAGTGAAATTAAAACGGAATTGACCTTCATTTTCCAGGGGCTGCATGTAACCCCCCGATACCTCCGTTGGAAGGATGCCGGGGCACCACGCGTACAAATCACTAAAACGCATACATATACCCAAGACATGTTAAGAAAACAAGTACATTTAATCAAAATATAACAAATCCTTATACATACAATAATAATATTATCATATCATATCATTTTACAAAAAGGGATTTGTAAATAAATACATATACGAAATAATCGTTTATAAAAATTACATTTCCAAAATCATACTCCATATACAAAAATACAGCGGAAGACAAAATAACTCTAATTCTAGACTTCTAGTGGCCAACCTGCAGATGTCTGACTCCCAACAAGAACCTGCCACCTACACGGGAAAAGAGCCAGTGCTAAGCGATAACGCTTAGTGGGGAGGAACAACACATGCATGTACATATAATCACAATAACATATATATAAACTTAATAATAACAAAAGCATAAAAACATATACTACTCATGCATATAACAATTGTTCCTCATTCTCAAGTATAATGGAAGAATAACCATTCATATTCGAATACCAGTATTACATCTCATCACGTCATAACGCATATACATATACATGTAACATATATTCATTTCATATAACTATTAGCTTTATATAACCATTGCATGTAATAAACTCAAGTAATAGCCTGATTACTCACTGACTAGTGGATACGGGTACTAATGATACTGATAGGACACAGTATCCCAAGCATATGGAGGCATGGGTCTCAAAACATTTTTATATCATGTATACTCGAAAGTATACCGGAGACCGAGGCCTCAAACATCTTATATGACCCAAACGGGGCCTGCATGTAAAAAGATAACATATAGCAGCTGCATTAACACCTTGACCCTTGATAAGCGCTTATCTATCCACTAACTATGACTACCAGGCTCAAATAATAACTCAATCATGATCTAAAATAATTATCATATAACTGAGGATAAATCAAGTATAATCATGTTATTTTATGAATACATGTATGTTGGTCAAACTCAGAAACATATACATCATATATAAGTCTCAATATGAACATATACCTCACGATTAAATAATGTAGGTACATATAAATTGTATGCATTTAAATCATATATAATAATACTCATGTACATATATGTATATATAACTCATCATGCTTAAAATATTATAGCTCATACACATACCACTTTATATATATGTGATTGCATACTAACTTGTACATATTATTACATATTAGCACACATATGTTTATACGCATTCACATACATAATTCTTCACGCTTAGGACAGTCATTTCTTAATATTAAACATATAGTTCAACATACAAATATACAATGCATTATTCATTTCCACATCACATATATACACATATTCATATGTTAAACACATTAGAATTCTCAAATAATGTATTTAAACTAGTTTAGATTCCATTTGGCATACATATGTAACATTTGGTGATGTTTAATAAAGGAAAATTCAAGTTGAAGGTACCTCACGGTGGTAAACTTTTGGTTACGACTGTGAGGTCCAAAAATAGGCAATTCTGCCTCCTCTTGGCATTGGTCACGGTGGTAACGATTTTGGTTGCCACCGTGACATACCAAAATAAGCAAAACAGAAGCTAAACTTCAGGACTGCTTCACTCCACAATTTTGTACAGCATAAACCGATGCATAAACCTCTTTTTTTATCCAAAGTGTCCTTCTTTTGTTCCTCTCCTCGTAGCTTTCAAATGGGACAAGTTTCAGGTCCATTGGACTCCTAGATTAAAAGATATACTTTAAAAATTACAGACTGTTCAAATGAACCTGTCTAAGTAGAAGAACGTCGGTTTTTGCTATTTTTAAGCCACTTAAACTCAGAATTAAATTATGGTCTCTCTTATACTTTTAAAGGTAAAGAAGTCATGGTTCCAATGGCGCAATAAACACTCATATTGGAGTTGTAAAACTCCCTCTATGATCAAAACAATACACAGAGGTCCAGTAAAATTTAAGCAGAATTTCCCTTAAATTAGTGTTCATGCCCTAGCTAAAGTCTCATGACAATCAACCAACAATTCCAACAAAATTCAACTACATATCTCATCTATATCATCTATCAATTAACACATATTCACACACAAATTCCATATGCATATAATCACACATCAAATGAACAAAATTACACACAAACACATATAAATAACCAAAGCTCCCAAACCTGGAATGGAGCTCAAAACTTCTCTTCCTTCACTCTACCAATTTCCATTCCCTTTATCTTTCCTTTATCTTCAGATGCTTGCAAATAACCAAAACAACAACTCCATTAACCCATGCATATAACCCTAAAACCCCTAAAACCCGTGAGAAAGAGAAGAAAGGAAACCCAACCCAACTTACCTCCTCCGAGAACCCCTCTCAAACTCAGAAATCCAACTCCATCTTGAAGAAATCGCATTAGGGTACATAAGGGAATAGAGAGAGCAGAAAAATGAAAGAAAAGGGAAGAAGGAGAGGAAAACGTGAGAGGAAGAGAAGACAAAATATCTGCCCTCTTTTTCCCTCTCTCTTTCAACCACTTTTTATTAATTGCTCTCACCTACCCTTCCCATGTGTCAAGCTCCCATTGGACCAAAAAATCCACTAATTGGCTTTTCTCAAATCAAAGCCTACAACTTCTCTTTTAGTCCTTGGCCATTTACTTTTCACTTACTAACATAAATTCTTTTACTCAACTTCATTTATTCTTGCAATTAGGTCCTTATTACTCAAATATCACAAGCACAAATTACCGAATTACCCTTAATTTCTCGACTTATCATGCAAATTCCAACTAGGCCCTTTTTGGGTTGTTACACTGCTTCCACAACAAAGAAAAGGGGGTTTTGCTTGCTTAGGATGAGGCAGACGAGAAAAGAAAAAAGGGTTTCAAAAATCTGAGATTTAACTTTCTTCATCTAAAAAGATTTTGATTCTTGGTTTGACTTGAACAAGGAAAATTAATTTCCTTGGCTTGATTATTCAATCAAAAATCATTTTTGAGTCTTTTTTGTATTACAAATTTAGACTTTCTTAAATATTTTCGGTATTTTACCACCGCAAACTCGACAAGGCCACCGATTGAGACATCCTATTTCCGATCTATAAACTCTGAGGGTAAATATTATTGATACTGTTAATGTCACCTTATTATTATTATTATTGCAAATTTATTATTTGTTTTGTTATTCTGCCGTGACCATCATTGTTGATATTATTATTATTATTATTATTATTATTATTATTATTATTATTATTATTATTATTATTATTATTATTATTATTGATGTTAATGTTATTATTATGGGTGTCGTACTAATGTTAGTATATTATTATCATTGTTATCATGTATGCTGCTGCTGCTATTATTATTATTATTATTATTATTATTATTATTATTATTATTATTATTATTATTAATAATAATATTAATATTATTATTATTATTATTATTATTATTATTATTATTATTATTATTATTATTATTATTATTAATCTACTATCATGTTATTACTGTTGCCATTATCATGCATTTGGTTTTATTATTATTATTATTATTATTATTATTATTATTATTGTTTTTGTTGTTGTTGTTGTTGTTATGTTTTACTGCTGTCTTTTACTCTTTATCATTATTGTTACTTTATTATTATTATTATTATTATTATTATTATTATTATTATTATTATTATTATAATTTTATTGTTGTTATTGTCATTACTTTGTCATTGTTCTTATTATTATTCTTAGGTTTTTGCATGACTTATTTTTAATTTCCTTTGCATGTGAATTATTTGTATAGTGAATTACTATATCTTATATTTATCTTGTCTTTATATTTATTTGTTTGATGTTAAAATTGTTACTAACATTTTGAATGTCATTTTTTGTTTGGGATTTAAATGTGATTTGCCTTGTGTGAGCATTTTGGTGACCACACGGAGGGGTCACGATGCGTAGGAGACCACATCGTTTGGATGAGACCTTTCCTACCCCCCCCCCCCCCCCCCCCCCCCCCCCCTTTTTGTGTTTATGTTTGTGTTTGTGTTTGTTTGTAAATAAAATTGTTTTATTTTGTGCACATGTAAGATAAAAAATCACAAAAATGTTTTATAACTAAATTGAGATTTTATTAATAAAATTGGGACCAATGTCCCTCATTTTAGCCAATTAATGTAAAATGTCACGAATAAAACGAAGAGTTAAGTTTTCTAAAATGGGATCACTCATCCCGGTTTTCAATTCAACAATCGAATAACTTTTCGATCCCTCTTCAAGTGAGCATGAAGGAACCAATGTTCCTGAATCAAATAAATATCCCGATTTATGTATGTCATTTTTTTATGTTTGATTTTGTTTATTTGTTTAAAATTTACGTTCATATATTTTGGGCTCTTGTAATTAATTATTTTTAGGGCAATGTTATTTAGCCTTTACTTGGGATTGTATTCTGTCCCAATTTCCATTTCAATTTTAATTGGCTTTCTTTCATGTGGGATTGTATTATGTCCCGATTTCTCTTGTAAATGTGTGCTTGGCGTGTTTATTGCTTTTCTTTATCGCTTTATTTTATCACTTTCTTTATAGCTTTCGTTTATTGCATTCTCGATACTTGCAATGCGCTCTTAAATTAAATGCATTAATCGTGTCAGATGAGAGATAGGATTTTATGAATCTAAAAACTCATTTATAATTAGCCAAGACATAAATAAGAGTGCAGTTCCGAACACCATCTCTGGTTTAGACCATAGAGGTTAGATGACCTTTCCCAATTTCTTGTAAATTGGGTGGTGACTCCAAAATATGTCAAAGGTGCCTAAAGGTGTCATGAGGCTAAATGAACTCCCTAGTGTTCTATTGGGTAGGGATTCCAAGATGCCTCATGGCACCCAAGATCAAGAAAGACGACAAGCAATCCCTCGAGCCCTAAAAGCGGGTCTCATTACAAGGGACTTTCCTAGGTTTGGTGCGCGTCACAATTGGGCAAAGTCAATTCATAAGTGCCTACAGCTAGAGCAGCAACTTTTACTCCATTTCCTACTCGTAGGTCCACTTTGCCCTTTCATAGTTGCCTACTCCTTTTGAGTCCCTACACATTTGTACAAATGTGAGATCCACATCCAATATCTAATACCCAGGAAGTAGAAGTAGATAAATTAATTTCTATAACATAAATACCTGAAGATGTAGTCTCACCACTCTTCTTCTTCTTTAATTCTACCAAGTAGAGCTTGCAATTCCTCTTCCAATGACCAGGTTCATTGCAATGGAAATAAACTCCCTCCTTTGGAGCTTTAGCCTTAGGATTGGGCTTGGGCTTGGGCTTGGGCTTACCACCAACTTTTGCCTTACCCTTGCCCTTACTCTTAACTTTCTTGCCTTTCCCTTTGTTAACCATCAGAATATGGCCAGGCTTCTTATTGATGCTTTGCTCAACTATTTTGAGCATGGCATGCAACTTAGCTATAAATTTATCCATATTATTCATATTGTAGTTCATGACAAAATGGTCATAACTATCAGGCAATAAATTAAGGATCAAATCCGTTGCAAGTTCTAAACTAAGGGGAAATCAAAGCCTCTCAAGGTGATCAATATAGCCCTTCATTTTCAAAACATGAGAGCTAACTAAAGCACCTTCAGCCATCTTGCAAGAATGCAATGCTTTGGTAGTCTCATACCTTTCTTGCCTTGCCTGCTGTTGGAAGGTCTACTTGAGATGAGTACTCAACTCCTAAGCCTCCATATTTTCCAGATGCTTCTGAAGCTCTGGAGCCATGGTAGCTAACATAAGATAGCCAACATCCATAGAATCATCAATATGTTTCTTGTGTTTCTCTTTGACCGCCCTTATAGCATCAGCAGGTGGGTCATTGGGAATAGGCTTATCCAGCACATATAGCTTCCTTTCTTGCTTGAGAACAATTCTCAAGTTCCTGAACAAGTCAAGGAAGTTTATGCCAGTTTCCTTAAGTTTGTCCTTCTTAAGAACTGATTGCAGTGACATATTAGAAGTATTATTTGATGCCATTAATCTACAAATATGCAAGATAAATAATATTAGTACCATTTTCATTTTAGGTTTTCTTATAAACTCCCCCTAAAATAATAACCCTCAATAATAATTACAACAATTATAATAATTTAGTGGGCTAAGATCCATATTTCACCTAACTCTAAGTTAGCTTTAGCATGACCTTATAGTTAAGTTATTTAGGTAGGTAACTCATTTACCAATTATATCTTATATAACTCTTAGATCATTTATGGGATTTTAACATCATATGTCCCGGCATATTATAATCCCATCTTATGCCCTTAGGCCCAAAACCGTTTTGAAAGCCTAATTAAGTCTAACCATTTTAAACATATGAGTAGCACCATTATCCATCTCGCCTTACTAGGATAACCTAATGTATTTCGCTTTAGCATAACCCACATTTTGGTGATCTTAGTCTTGACAAGTGTTTTAATAATGGGTGGCATATGACTTAAAATTATGGTGAGGGATTTTAATTTTAACTTATGATATCTAATTATTTATATAAATCATGCATCATTTCATACATGGCATCTCATACACATATATAATCATTCATTGCATCATATACTAAGAAAATATGCATAATATATATAAAACTTTGTCATAGCATGGCCAAATCTATTTTTATCCTCATAAGCCAATATGAAGATCAAAGGTCAATCCTAGGTGTAAAACATGGACTTGATCAACAGCTTCCGTCTTGTAACTCCATCGCCATGGACTTGGATTGATCTCCATTATTGCTCTTCGTCTTCATTACAATAATGATACAAAGAAATTCTATTATAACTATTAAGTAAAATAAATATTACAACAAAATTAATGACGCGTTGGTCGTATTTAAAATTACAAACCCTTAAAATAGATAAAATAAAACTCATCCACATGAGGTTCAATTGGCCATGCTATGCACCATGCAAAGACATCATACATACATAAGATAAATCATGTTATTTCATGTCATGCATAATATACCTTTTTCATAATATTGTTATATTAAAATTAATGAACATTAAATCCAGCGACATAAAAGGCACTACGAAGAGGTAGCACGGCTGCCCCACGAAACTTTGAATTATTGTTAATCTTATTAACTATTTTCTGCCCTAAAACCCTATTCTATATCTTTGAAAAATGATTCTACTGATCATATTAGCAATCGTTTAATCACATTAAACAATTTAATAGACACAAAATACCATCATAATTAATTTCGTATTAAACATATTAATACTATTAGTTAATCATACTAAAAGAATTGTATCAATCAAATTAATATTGTTAGTCTTAAAACTTGTCAATGATATTAACACTTAATTGAGTTCGTTAATCATATTAACATTAGTTAATTTCCTAGCCCTTTAATATACCAGAATAAATATTACAAAATTGATTTCGTTTATATCACATACAATCTATTCGTTTTTAACAATTAAAACCGAAATCAATTTCTATGTATCAACATACAAACCGATCAACAAACATGCCAACAGAATCATATATATATCACATACATACATAAAATATTTGAATCAATTAAATTCGCAAGTGGCTCTGATACCACAGTTAGGTTTTATGCAAAATAAAATAGATTAATACAGTAGAAAACAAAACCCAAAATAGGATCCATGCGATCCAATTGATTCAAAAAGAGAGAGATTATAATACCGACCTTTTTGCTCTACTTGAAAAATGAACTAACTCTTAGTTATATGGATTGTAGGAGCTGCTCCAACCACAAACACCCTCTATCGGTATCCACACGCCCGAACAAAAACAGATGATCGCAGGGGCTCTAGCTCCCTCTCTTGTGACTAAATCATATGAGATTTTTCTCTATGTTTTACTTTCCTTTCTTTCAAAAAGAAAAAGTGCGGCTAGGGTTTCTCTTACTTTTGTGAAAAACAGCAGCCACTCATAAAAACGTAATTAGGGTTAAGTTACATTAAACATATATATATCTATATATATGTGTGTGTATCTATTTAAGCCCTAGAGAGAAAAATTAGGATATTATCTCTTATTCAAAATAAGAGATATTTATGTGTGTGCGTATATATATATATATATATATATATATATATATATATATATATAATTTTGAAATTAAATATAAATACTTATATTTATATTATTTCAAAATACTCTAATGAAATCTAGTCTGTTTATTATGGTCTTGGTGTGTGACCCAATAGGTTTATATTAAGTTGGCAGTGGGCCCAATTCCATACTAGGCCCACAAGTCATAATTGGTCTCTAGCAAGACATTATGACTATCCAAATAATATAAATATCGTTAATCCGATTTTAACCTGACAACAGAATATGTTATTATCCTTTTGTCACACGATATCTTGTTTGAACATAAGTCATGGTCCATGTCAAACTTATATTATTAAAACATATAATTTCTCGATCACTAAGTAGACTGATAAATTCAAATGGCATTGATCGCACTATCAATTCATTAGAGTATGGCCATGCATTTTACAATCCTACTTATGAAGGAGCCTAATAGATATCTCTCTCATAAGAGAGGGACAAGTTCCATCTTGATTATTCACTTTCCTCTGCATAATTCTCATTATGTCCGATCATAAACTTTATAATTATCCGATTAAAGATAATGTTTGATAATGTCAAAACATAATGTTCCTTATGTAGGAAACCGTGATAGACTCAGGTCAAATGATTCAATAACATATCTATTATAAGATCACTTATAACACTAACCCATATAGTGACCTTATAGCGGCTCTATCCGGTACCTCGTTCTATAACAAGTACATATAGATTTGATTTATATCATCATATATAATCATTCCATAATTATCAATGCAAATCTATACTAGTCTTAATTTATCTTCACGCCCTTTAGTGATAAATGACTAGGGACGACATGAATAACATGGTTATTCACAAACATTACAATAATATAACATGCCAATAATATTAATGTGAAGAAAACCATTATATAAATGAAAATGTAATGATTACAACAAGATCCAAATAGTTAGCCTAGGGTACAACCACTAACACCTTGGCCATCGTTATGAACCCATCGGATTACGGTACGGTTAGCTACATACGGTAAGGGGTGCTACAGGTATGGGAAGATGAGTAATCCTTTAGCAAGTTTAATGTCATTTGAATTATATTTTAGTTTTTCTTTGCGAATTTACATTTGTTTATTGCTATTGCATTTTCCATTCTTAATTGAGTTCATTTACTGATTAGTTAAATTTTCATTTTAATATTACATGTTATCTGGTTTAGTTAAAAAAAATTCAATTTAATTGGGAACTCTTTAGCATATTTTTTGCATTCAAAATCTTGAAATTGCAATCCCTTAAGTACGATATTTTGTGGGTCCTAAACTTTTACCCCTATATTACATGTCAATTTAGTGCACTTGCTGAATACCAGTCACACATGATATCCGCCAAATTAGGAAGTTGACCTTTGAAGTAGTTTTTTTGATGGAACTCATTATTTTTCGGACCCTAAGAAAGAACAATTTCGTTAGTTCATAGTTTAATTTAGGTGTAACGCCTTGCCCCTTGTGGTGAAATAAAAATATTTTTACTACTAAGGAGCTAATTGGAATCGATTATTAGAACCACCACCAATTGAAATGACGGGTGCAATTGGACACCGGAGAAAGTAACAATCTAGGTTTAAAATTGGATTTGGGGTGTGGTTACACATAAGGAGGGTGTTAGACACCCTACACAACCTGATATATCATGTCCTATTGTGAATGTTTAATTTGAGTCATGAATCTCTACATACTATGACAAACCAAAATAATTATTTTAAAATCCAATCTAACTTTTTATCAATAAACAAGGAAAATAATTAATATTTCAAACATGCAACAATATGAAATTTCATATTCATGTAACTATTTTTACCTAAACACATTAGGTAAATTAATCACATATATTTAGCTTCAATATTATACACAAAGATACTAACATTTCAAATAAATTTTGTATGAAAAAATATGCAAGTATTTATTTAAGACGGCCTAAAAACATAATAATTGCAATTAAATGTGTAATATGAAGTTGCATAATTAAATTCAAAATATACTAATCAATTTCAAATAAAGAAATTAAAATTGAAGAGATTAAATATTGTTATACATGCATAATATCCTAGTGTTAGTAATATGCCCTAGAGTCGATTTACAATAGGTTTTTATCCATGTATAAAACATTCTATTTGAATAATAATAAGGCATTCATACATTCTTTAGTGCTTTTGTATATTAACATTTGCATGTATTTAAACTACAGAATGCAGTCTTTGGTATATGAACATAGTAGAAAGGTAATCATAAAGGGTTCATGATATAAGATACCTATTGTATGCAAATGTGTTAATAACGAAATTATCCATAGTCATAGTATTAACAAGACATGACACTATTAACATGGATAGTTGAATAGTTTGAGCAATAGTTCTCATTATTTGTGATCATTGATATGATCAAAGTTAACATAATGATTCTTATTAGAAGAACAACTACATTGGAGACCTATCATGAGACACTTCACATGAATACTTATACTATATCAGTGAGGTGTTTCATCATATCAATTGTGCAAGTATCCTTAGACTTGAGATCACCAAGGTATCTCAAGTAGCAAGTGTTTTACTTTGACTCCTATGCTTATACTCCTCGAAGGGGTATATATAGCTTAGAGATTGGGTATAACATGAACTACTTGTGACCAATAAAAGATTCACCACCCAAGTTATAGTGGGGAGTTCTATCTCAAGTATTTCTATACATCTCTGTTTAGAAAACCTTAGCCAAAGTGGAATGCAAGGTGAATGAGATTCACAAGGGCATTTTGGAAATAAAGATAAAAGTATAAAAATACAATCAGTTCATGAATTAATTGATACATGTCCATATTCAATTCATTGAGATTAGAAGAATGGTCAAAGGATTGATTGAATGGAAACTTGATATGGAAGTGTAAAAGTGAAAACCACTGAAATTCTTGTCATTTGGGTAGTCATGATGGTTTATTAGAAGCCTCTCACGTAACACCCCTTATCGATAATGTATCACTCACAATGTATGGACAATGAACTACGATTAGCGGGGCATCACATAATAAAACATCCTAACTTAATTCATATATTCCTATATACATACAGTTCCTACAAATAACTAATCCTATTTATTATATACCGTGTACATGGCGCCCAAAAATTTTCTGTATTTACATGTCATTTATACAAAGTTCAGCGTATACAAAATCTTTTACGTGTCTACACATACGTAGTTACACTATTTTACATTTTCTTTTTAGTACAAAAATAGTTATTACAATTACATGTGACTATAATAAAGAAAACCTACAGTAAGATCTTCTTCCTAACTTTGTGTTGGCCTTGGTCCCTTGCAGATTATCCTTAAAAACTCTTACTACTAGTACCTACACGGATTAACACTTATGCTATGCTTACAAGCTTAGTGAGGAAAATAACATAATGCGGACGACTTCTCACAAAAGTCATCAAGATAAAACATACATATCTAAACACATAAATATGCATAGAATAAACAAATAATAAAGACTATTATACGTGTTCACAATGCATTCGTACACTATATAAGATAATATTCAATAATTATTGGAATCTCATTTAATTTACTTTGACTATATCCATTTACATACAATTTGATTACAAGTTTAAACTGCTCATCACTATTCATATAGGTGATTATGCAAAAATTAATTTAAATTTATTAAAATATTTATATAATTACCACTCTATTACAAACACATACATAGCTTAGGTATACCATTGGTATACTCTAAATATACCAAATGTTTACCACAATTTTTCATTTCTATGCATTCGGCCACTTCATGATTCAACCACTTCATTATTCACTACCCTAAATGTGCCAAAATTATTCCACTATCACACATATGACTATTTAAAAACTCTAAAAGGTTCCCTATGGATTAATTTATCAAAATGTTTTGATATACCATTGGTATACCTTGGGTATACCAACTGTATGTAAATTACTTTATTAAAATTATGTTTGGCCCATTTAATTGCATACCACATTTCAACCTATCATGTAAAAATCCTCCCATACTCAACAATTACAAATCCCTAACAACTTATTTATCAAATTCATTCATGCCAAAAATCCATGTACATAAATCGTATAATTTTCCATGTACAATTTAGTTCACATATTCATATTTATGATCAAATATTCGTGTACAAACCATAAATCATGCTACATACACACATCCAATTCTTATGAATACTTATTGATGCACTTTTCGGATAACATAACTTTCTAAGCATATTTCAGACATATTTTCATTTATCACATCTTCACATGCCCAAATATACATATATTAATATATTCACCCAATATGATATTATAAAGCATCTTATGATATTCATGAGTATGTGATCACCCCACAGTATACACATGATACAAAATGAGAAGAGGAATATAATCCAAGTGTTGAGCTTAAGCATATATATACATCATAATCAGAAATTCAGAATTCATGTCATTGATTACTTTAGATTATGGCTAGCCTTCATTTTTCTAAGGATGTGGATAAGCAGGAGAAAATAGGCATACTAGAAGGTAAGAAATATAAATAACCGAAGGTATATTAAACTGGCATACCTGAAGGTAAGAATAACATGCATACCTGAAGGTAAGAAATATAAAGAGACATTTAGTTTCAAAAAGGACACCATAGGTGTCAAATATGTTTTCAGCTACACCGAACCCCTACAAGCATGCCTATTTATCCACTACCCAAATAAAGACACAGGCTACTATACTTATCCTACTATTATACTTTCTCATAAGAGATGATGTATTCAGAATAGACACACACACACACATACATACTCCTATATGTAAATATCAGGTGTCACCAGTTACGTGTTAAGCAATTACATATGTTACTTCAAACCATCCATGTGACATTCATATCAACAACATATACGTATATATCCCTCACAATCCGTCAAACTATATTCATGTGTGCACAAGGTCTTCTTTAAAATTTATAATTCCTTTTTGTTTAATTACGTATATCATTCAAAAGCATTTCCAAATCAAACACATATTTATCACTTAGTTATAAATTCTTCATAACATGCTCAGTCCAGAAAACATACCTTCTAAAAGCCATGGGTTTTTCACTCAATAATGTTAGCCAAACCAGTGGCCTAAATATTCCTTATCTTTAAAATATTAAACATATGCATAACCATTATATTTCCAAATTTATGAAAGTTAATTTACATACCTAATCATATTTCTTTTATTCTCATATTTACTCTTATATGTCTTTACCATGTATATATTTGTATAACTTCATCCTATTCAGGCCTTATTCTCATCAGTTACTTGCCATTATGTTTCTTTTCTATTATATACATTCATATTAAGCCTAAATATGCTCATTTATAATTGTATAATCATTATTCATATCAGAGAATACATGTTACATGTTTCGAAGTGATGCTTGTAGCTAAATAGCAATCATAGGCATAATGAATCATTCATAAGCCGTATTCATATTAACATTTTCATGTAATTTCCCATAGCAGTCATGTAAATAATTATTTAAATGCCATTAAACATGTGTCAGACAAGTTCTATAAACCTCTAATAAATTTTGGGTAAGGTATGGGGTCATTTTTGTTAGAAAAATACATATTTGGGTCAAAATTATATGTCACACGGTGGGAAGACTTCCTTGCCCATTATGTGGAAGGGTTCTGGATGGTAGAATCCAGAACAGCCTTCCAAGTCCAATTTCAACTACATTTTTATTATTGAAAAAGAGTTTTTTAGGAAAAATGATCTTCATAAAAAAATCTTTCCTTTTGTCTTACGTTTTTAATGAATCAAAAACCAGGGCATTTGGACATGTAAAGTAAGAGATATATCCAAATCATTATAGACTACTCGTAGTTATTTTTTTAGGGATGAAATTGTTACCCTAACTTTGAAAACTTTTTGGGACCAATTCAGATTGAATTTTGCCATACTTTCTTCATGAAAGTTACTCTAATATGTGTCTAGTTTCTGTACAATTTTTTTCATATCATTTGGATTCCTATAGAGTGATTTACACTCAAAATATTGCAAGCTATTCGGAGAATAGGGGCAGCATTAGATCTGGATTTTTAAGCTCATTTTTAGATACCTTAAAGATAGAATCAGATCTTGGTTTTTCTTAACATTTATAGGTATATGTCTTAAGATTCTTTTAGAACTAGAAGCACTCCATTTGAATGTTGATAGACCAAGATATGGGCAAAATATTAAAACTGGTTCAAGTGAACCTTTACTAGAAATTTCATCAAACTACTCCTTAAGGCATTATGAACCATTTTCATGCAAACTAACCTCAAATCAATACTCCAGCAACAATTTCCCACTCCATAAAGTATTTATATCATTTCAATTCATCTCAAACACATGTAAATAAGATTAATAGTTCTAAAACCTTGTTTATGAAAATTCTTTCTCCAATAGCTTCAAGCTTTCTCCTTTCCTTTAACTTTGTTGCCTCATTTCACTATAATATAAACATTTATACATCTACATCAATTCTCCATTCTAGAAATTCTATACCTCATCATAGAGCAAGAAGTAGATGGAGAATAGAATGGAAATCCTACATAAGCTTACCTTAATTGCTTAGAAATTTAGCTTGATTTGTTTGTGCCCTTAATATGTTAATTAGATGGGTGAAATGAGAAGGAAAAAAAGAGAAAATTTCTTGGAATTCCAGCAAAGAATGGCCATCTCTCTCTCTCTCTATTTATATATGCCTTTTTCATATTCTAGAATAGTAAATGTCAAATGCTCAATGGTTCTCTTTATCAAATTTTAAATTAATCCCTCAAGTTTGCTTGTTCCCACTTTATCATATATAATTAAGCTTTAGTCACATTTGGCCCACAATATAACTTCATTTATGCATTTATGACTTATTTTAATAATTTACAAAATTACCACATCTTTTGAGTTATTGACGATTATGTCCTTACAATACGTTAGTCACTTAATCATTCATATTTGATTACTGTTTCACCCTAAACATGCTTTAATACTATTGGAGTGTATTTTCAGGCCTTACATCTCATGACTTATACAATAATGTATGGTGAATATAAATTGAGAATTGATAAAATGGTTTAGAAGAGTTTAAATCATAAGAGCCCCTGTTCAACTAAGACTTTTATTTACATTTTGTATTGCCAACATGCATAGGGAACCACCCAAAAGGTCAAACATATATAAGAATTAAGGTCTAAGGTGAAAATAAATATATGAACATGACATGGGATGTTATGGGAATTTATTGGATAAGTTGGTAAGAGAGAATATAGGGTTTGAGAATAGGAAAAAAAGTTTCATACGCAGAAAGGGCCCAGTAGGCCTAATCCATGCATAGAACTTTATATGAGTTGGAGACCTTTTCTCTGGAGGCCATTTTGCATTAGATGCAGATAATATTTGATATGGAGCTTCATTAATATGTTATAAGATGTACTTAAAGTTTGAATGGGTTTGAAGCCCATTCAAATACGTAGGACCAAGTTGTTTAAGGTCTTGTGCTCAGACTTGATGGTTTGGGCCTGTAAGTGTCACTTGGGCCCATTTGATTGGTCCAAGCACTTTTGAGAGGCATTGCCATTATGAAATAAAACTAATATAATCTATGAAATTTTTTAAAACACCTCAAATTTGAATTCAAGTGGTGTGCTAGAATTAGAACTTTAGTTCACATAAAACCTTAATTTCTCTCAATTTATTATCAAGACTTTTAACCAAATTGGATTCCGACCATTACTGCACCTTAAAAAGGTTCTTAGACCTTATTTATTGTCTGGATACCTCGTAGGTACCTTGAAGTAAGGATACTAGTGGTTTACGAGATCCCAGTGTGACGATATATAACTCTTCAATAAAATCCTACGATAAAGTTCTAAATTTTAGCTTAGGAATTCAATTCTTTTTACTAGATCATGCAATTATGGGTTAATAAGTTTTTAAATTTCTACTTCTACATGTGATGTATGATTCTTGTAAAACTACAATGGTGTCAAACCCTTGTATGTCAAAAGAATTGAATGTATGTTCAATTTGGCATAAATTTTGGTTTTTGATGTATATGCATTGTAAGGTTTATATTTTTAATTATTAAAAGTATGTATTATATCATATATTATTTAATGTATGGATTTACCTTAAGTAATATGCCATGAAAATTCAAGTAGAACTTTGAAAAGAGGCCCCCAAGGCCACTTAAGTGTTTTGCGCCATTAAGAGAAATTTTAGGCTTAATTTCAAATCATCATTAATTTCACAACAGTAATAGACTTAATTTCAAATCATCATTAATTTTAAAGGCAGCTGAAGATAGACAGTGCAGACAAACTAAAGGCAACATTAATAGTCTTTTTTCTTACGTTCGTTAACACATGTTCCCTATTTCCATGGCAACCAAATGGACATATAAATATTTATGTCAAATGAAATAATTTATGAGGAAAGAAACCCAAGTAGCAAGAGAATAGAAGGGCACAAAAATAAAGAAATAGAATGATTAGTAGTAAGTTTGGAAAAATTAAAAGAAAAAGGGTCCAAAATCTGAATGTTGGCGTAGGGAGGAGGCAACTGCTAGCTATGGTAAAGATAAGTAGCATTTACTAAAATCATAGTCATCTTCTGCATTCTCTAAGAATATCCTATTCATTTCTATCCACCCAATGGAATTATCTCCCTATATACAAATAAATTTCATCTAATTGGACCTAGTATATTTTATTCATAAGAGATGCTGCTTATCACTTGTGTACTTGTTACTCTATTTTATAAAACTGAATCCTATGTAAACTTTATACTACTCTATCTTCTACTCTAGACAAACATGAATCCATTTCTATCTCCACTCTGCCAAATATTGTTGTTTGTAGATAGTGAAATATATATATACATTTTTGTTTGAAACTCAAAATATATTAACTAAAATGAACAAAGACAATAAGAGAAGGATGAAAACTAACCCCAAGCCAATAGGCTTTTACATTACATCCGTATGTCCCCTATTTACAAAACAAAGCATGTCTCTATACACAATACAATCAAACTGTATACATCTCTATGAAGAAAGAAAAGTAGGCACTTTTAAACATTATCATTGGAAGAACACAACTAATTATCATAATTCAAAATAAAAGCTAAACAAGAACATTCATTCCTTAGTGAAATATAAGATAAAAAAGAAGCCTATCCATCATAAGCAATAGATCCAGTAAAGAAAATGTCAAAATAGAAGGAATAAAACACATAGATTCACAATAACATCTTCAAACTTAACAAAATCTACATGTATTGAACTGGAACATACCTTCTTTGTTTATTTAACTTTGTCAGAGTTAGATCTAACGGCAGTAGATATGCTCCATTCTTCTTCCTCCTCCTTTCGCCTATCTAATCTCACTAGAAACCTCAACAAAGAAGAAAAATTATACATTAACAAATCACCCAAGTCCAAATAAAGTTTTAAGCATCGGACAACGAAATTAGTAGAGCTTTAGAAGTATTTCACTTACCTTTCACACTGTAGAAGCAACCGAAGTTGCTATCGCCGATTACACTGCGGGCAATAACCAGCAGCGAGACCGGTAGCAGGGGATTGGGGAACTGTCATTTTGCGTGTCTGCATTTTTAAAGAGATACCTAAATCGTATTTTAGCGACTACTTTAGTGACTAAATCTTGTTAGTCGCTAATTTGTTATAAAAATAACTACTCCTTTATCGACACCATAATTTAGTTGCTATGATAGTAGCTAAATATACATTTAAAATTGTGATATAAAATTTACTCACAATTTTATAAATATTTATTAGCGAATAAAATTTAGTCACTAAACTTTAGCGACTAAAATTTATAGTCGCTAATTTTGTCGCAAAAAAGGCGAGGCTCCTTCGCGTCACTTTTTAGCGACTGCTTATCTGCTGCAGTTGCTAAATAGGTATTCTAATTGAAAAACTATGTCTTCATAACTAAATCCAAATGCAGTCGTAAATTAGCGACTAAATTTTTTCGATCGCTAAATTTAGTCACTAAATACACATTTTTTTGCAGTATAGGTTAAGGTGTTTTTGGCATATATGGTTTTGTTTCACATCCAGAAATTAATAGACATTAATATGGGATATTAAAAGGTGTTTTTATAATTTAATTCATTAATTCTGATGCTTAATGAATTCGATTCATATAGCTAAAATTTAGCTCGCCTCACCAAATAACGTAAATTTTAATTTTATGTTTTAAGTCATCAATGAGTTGGTGGGCCCAATTAGCTAATTTGAATTCATAATATTGATTATTTATAAGTTTAATT
Organism: Excoecaria cochinchinensis; assembly: GCA_947683425.1. Taxonomy (NCBI): domain Eukaryota; kingdom Viridiplantae; phylum Streptophyta; class Magnoliopsida; order Malpighiales; family Euphorbiaceae; genus Excoecaria; species Excoecaria cochinchinensis. Next base: position 1,525,407 of record CANTUQ010000027.1, on the reverse strand, counting down.
AAAGTTCTTAAGGGCTAAAATGGGCCAAAACTCATTTGACCCATTGAACTTGCCAAATAGGCCGAATAGCCTATAATAGGGTACTAGGTTTGGCCTAGTTTTTAGGCCATTTGACTTTTAATTTGGAATTGATTTAAAATCAATTTAATTGTTGGAATTAAACCTATTTAATTAATTAATGATATTAAATAATTAAATTTGGATATTGATTATTAATGAGATAAATAATTGGAAACAAAAAATGCGAAGTAGCATTTTAAGAAACTAGTTTTTGAAGTAGTCAAATAGTTTTCAAATTTGAAATAGTTTCTAAAATGGAAGAGTTTCCTAATATGTTTCTAATTATGATAATGTGATTATCTTAATTAAGTTAAAATATTTAGTAACTTAAGATATGGCATATACAAAGAATTATGTTTCAAATAATTGAAACATACACTAGTTATGGACTTATTGCCAATGTGATTGTGCTTATGCATGGTTTATTTTGGCCCATAAGGACTTTCATGTCTAGCCTGTTTATCTTGTTAAATTCTTTTTTGGTTATGTAATTAGATTACATAGGATTAGACTAAGAAAGAACAAGATCAAGATGACTGGAACAAGATGGACAAAATGGTAGATCCAAGAAGAAAAGAAGATTTTATAATATTCTTATTTTCTTTTGGTTTTATAATTCATGCATTCTACTTAGGGTTTGATCTAGTTTCCTTCTTAGCTTGAGGAAACAAAAGTAGAAAGTCCATAACAAGCTTATGTATTTAAGAGTTAAATATGCATGATTAGTTAGATTAATGAATATGCATGTGCATGACAATGCATGCTAACCATGAATGATGAGACCTAAAAGGAACAAACCCCTCGTTTATTATTAAGACATATGGCCTTTTGTTAATATAAGTAGAATGAGAGTTCTTTATAGTATTGGGTTATTGAGTAAACCCAAGCACATATTATATCGAAATGTTCGAATCATTTTAATAGGTCAGCTTAACTAGCCCATTAGTTTGTTGAGCAAACTCAAGGCTAGTGGACTTAGATGCAAGATTGTGCTTTGTATATCAAGAAATGCATACATCAAGAGTTAATGGCCTAATGTTTCAATAGTTGCATATAGATGCAATTAGTATATGATACCTACCTTTCAAGTCAGTGTTTGGCTTATTGAGCAAACTCAAGGTCAAATTCCTAACTAAGGATTGACTAGGAAAACCATCGGGTTTTCTCATATCAATAGTGAGGGCTATTGGTTTGCAATTAAATATTGGGAGTAAAATATATTAATAAAAGACCTTATTACTGCATTCATATACATGGACATATTCTAACATACTCAATTCTTCACATCTTGGTCATTTCATCATGAACACTATTCACTTAAATCTGCGTAGCATGAATGATGCTAAACAAACATTTGGAAACCAATCATTTAAACTGATAAGGAAATTTGAGAATTGTTCTCAAGTCTAAATGGATTGCTAGTGTATTGGACACATGAATTCCATATACTCCAGTAGATTATGCCTGTGATTCTCTTAAGGTGTAACTGTAATGCCCCTTACCCGTATGCAGTAAACCGTACCATGATCCGACGGGTTCACAACGACGGTCAAGGGCATTACCGACACAAACATTTAAACTTATAAAGCTTTATGCCTAATTCTGAGTTATAAAATTTCTTTCGCTTTCAAATACACTTGTGCAGTTAACTATAAACTTATTACGCAAGCACAATATAAAATATACTTCTTCAGAACTTATTACAGATAGTTCAATTACATAGCTATAATTGCTTTTACAAAACTTATGTTTCAAAATTACAAATCGTACACACACTCTGAAGAATATACAAATCCTACACTAAGATCTCTTCATATACTTGAATTTGCCTAGACTGTTGCAGATGACCGTCAAAAGGACCACTTGCTCATGCACGGATTAAAAGAAAATGCTTGCTAAGCATAAAGCTTAGTGGGAAACACATAAATATGGACGACCACTAAGAATGGCCGTCAAAAAGGTTTGAAGGAATGCAAAATATAGAAAATACAATCATGCCGATTATAACAATTTAGGCACTTTTAAAGAGTTCATCAAAACATAACCACGTACTTCTCATATACATCTATTTAATTAACACATGTTTTTGTTACATCTGAATACACATTTAATATCATATCATCCATATTCAAATCAAACTACACATATCAGTCAACCCATGCTTTTATTCACACATCAATGTTAACAGATCACTTACACATTAATTATACCTTCACGCATCTTATACATTTCATTTTGTTCACTTGTTCACATTTATTTAGGTTTACACAATTCACTTAACACACCTCGCTTAACAATTGCCTTATCACATTATTTTATCCATTCGTAAAAGCATTTAATTCACAATAACAAAAAATGTATCTTTATCATAACATTCTCTTTTTACACTTGCTTTAACAAATTGCCAATAATTCCCAAGCAGTGGATAACAAGCATCAGAACACATAGGTACCCGTAGGTACATTCATTTTTGTAACAGATGGGGGATCTACCACAATTCAGAAACACATAAAGATCTTATTCGGGATCTAGAAACACATAAGGACCGTAACCCAGGTCCAACAGAGGCTTTATTTCAAATCATCACATAACATTTCCATATTATTCAATTATCCACAAATTGGCCTCATTTTTTGAAGTTGTGCATAACAGGTAAAAACACATTAGTACTCGAAGGTACATTCATTACTAAACAAAGGTGGATCTAGCATGATCCATGAACAAAGGTGGAATCCCCAAATGGGATTCCGTCTTGATCTACAACGGGCCATCAAGACACATAGGCTGCAACACTCAGAAGTCCCTATAGGCATGCCTATCTATCAACAACTCGACTTGTAGATTAAATTATTAATCCATTTCACGTTCATATTATCGTATCATATGGCATCCAGATGCATAATCATTCATAAGCCAAATACAATAGTTTACACAAAATCAGACAATCAATAGGCATTCATAATACATAGCTCTGTCATGCTCACAAACCTTGTTGCGCCCACGACAGACCCCAATATAACTTTATGTCATGCTCGCGGCATAAGTCATGCATGCAACAAGACGTGAAAGACTTCTGTCTCACTCGCGCTTGTGACAGAATGCAATTTGGCAATTTATGCCTTACGGAGCCCTCTATCACTTTCGTGACAGAGCCTGAACTACATATTTAACTCCCATTCTCTTACCTATATTCAAGCACTCACCCATATTCACTAAACTTAATCCATATCAATATAACACTTATACACACACCTCAGAATATTCATTATTTAGACCATAATTTAAAAACCATTTCATATACAAAAGATTCATTTCATTTTTATTTCATGTCACACTTAACAAAATCATTTAATTCAATCCTAGCATCGCATAATAATTTCAAACCATAACTTAGCCTACTCGAGGATCGAATCACTAATAGCACATATGAACTTTCTATACATCGTCACATACATGCCACATTCATTTTTAACAAGCACATAAGCATTATTAGAGTTTTAGTCAATACATCATCTTTTATACATGAATAAGTTTCTATGATTTGGTTCGGATTTGGATTGATATTTCAAGCTTCCTACATATCTCGAGGGTTGGGAATTAGAACCTCATAGTTCTATAGGTTCAATATATAATTTAGAGTATTTTCGCTTGCAAACCTATTAACATGTCATGTCATGTCACTTTTGGATTTCTTCAAAAATGTTCGACTGATTATGCCTTTAAGTACCTTAGTAACTATTCATATTTATAACCTTAATCACTTGTATTCCTAAATGGTAACCATTCATTTACTCTTTACAAGACTTTAAACATGTGTAAGATAAGTTTCGAAGGGTTCCAGTGAAGTTCGGGTGCATTTTTAAAAGTAAAACACCCAAAATACACAAAATAGAGGAGGGTAATGGTAGGCAATGATTAATTCCAGCCATTAGCTCCCAAATAAGAAGAAAATCCATTAACTATCATGCTCTATCATGCTCGCGACAAAGGCATCCATTAGGTGCCTATCAAAAATCAAAATCCCAGGATAACTTTTTATCTCAAAATTTGAACCGCCTAAACCAACATCTAAGCCTCATTTTTAGACAAAAATTCCTCTTAAAAAATGATCTCTAAGATGTTACCTTTTGTGGGGAATAAATTTCAAATCATTTGGTCATCTAAATCATCAGATATGATCAAACCAACTTGAACTGCTCCAATGAACCGACCAAAGTAGAGACACCTTAGTTTTGGCAGATTTAGGAGCACTTAGAGCTAAAAGTAGCTCATACCTATTTCTAAGACATTTGTATATATATGTATTAGCTTTCTAAAGACACTAGTTTCATACAATTTAGAGTTCTAAAACTCTAGTTACATCCTAATAACTAAAGAGTGGTCAAGTGTGTCCCAACACAATTTTTCACCAATCCTATTCACATGCACATTTTTAACAATTTAAAGCCAGCACTGACTACCATCATCATAGATCAACACATATCATTCAAGTACATCTCAAATCACATTATTCATCATTAATACTCATAAGCTAAACATAGTTTCCAAACCTCTTTATTTTGCTCCTTCTTCTTTTAAACTTGCCTCTTTTCTCTTCTAGTTTGCTTACCACGTACACTTACTTTTCTTCATCTATGGCTGAACTTCCCTCAATCAAAACACCACAAAATTACATGTTAGCATCCCTACTAATCCATACTTTCCATCTTGGAATTTCAATCTCACAAATAGAAAAGGAAAAGAGATGTAACTACACAAAACTTACCTTTTTAACTTGATTCATGCACTTAAATTTCAAGACATCTATTTGGGAAGCATAAGCCTGAGAGGGAGAGCAGAATTTTTGAGGAAATTGAAGAGGAAAGTGGCTGCTCCCTTATCCTCCCTTATGGCCGGCCACTTTGGCCTCTTATACATGGCCATATATTTGTTGTTATCCAAAAATTCCACTTGTTAAACATCTATTGACCCTTTTTTGATTTTTTTGCTCAATTTCAATTTGTTCCGTTCCTCTTTTCTTTCTTCATAAATTTGGCATACTACTAATCCATTCTCATACATTAGCCCACATAATTACTTAATTCCTTTCATTTGATCCATAGGTGTAAAATGACAAAATTACCCTTAATCTTTTCAAATAATACCGATTACGTCCTTTACTACAATTAACCACTTTCATCCTACAATTACATATTTTTTTGTCACCAAAATAATTCTTTTAATTTCATTTAAGGAATAACGACATAAGTGTCCAATTTTTTGAAACTTTTGAATTAACGACGGTTATGTCATTTTCGACACTTCCATCGCTAAATCAAACACATTCGATTTCCATTTTACCCTAAATATGCCTTAATGCGGTTAGAGTGTATTTTAGGTCCTTACAACAACTATTATTATCTTAGATAGGAAGTGAATCAGTTGTCATCTTAAAAAGGAAGTGCGGTGGTTGTCGTCTTAAGGTGCACTAGTTAGTGTCTTAGGGCATGACTATTGTCATCTTAGCGGGTGTAACTGTTGTTGTCTTAAGGGGGTAATGACCCGGAATCCACCCTAATAGTATTTTGCTTAATTAGGGTAATTGGATAAGTTTGATTTAGTGTTTCTAATTTTTGACCAATGTGTAATTTGAAAAAAGGATTTAATTGGATGAAATAAATTAGTTAAGTGACTAAAGTGTAGTTGTGCATGATTAATTAAAGGAATGCTTAATTAGTGCTAAGTAGGATTAGTTTAACCTAATCTAATGTGAGTGGATTCCATGTGCTAAGAGCTGACTTTGCCAACACAATAATTTCATGCAATATATAAGGGTTTCGAAAGGCTGATTTGTATCATTCGTATCCACTTTGTCCGGCCACTCTCTTAGATATTTCATTTCTTTTGTTCTTCTTCTTCTTCTTCTTCTTCTTCATCTTCTTCTTCTTCTTTTCCTTCTTTCATTCATTTTTAGTCTTTAGTCTATTATGTTTAGTTGGTTGATTGTGTTGAGTTCTTGGTTGAGTTATGCTGTATTTTTGGCAAATCAAGCTAAGTGGTGGTGTTAGATTGCTCTTCTTATTCTCCTGCTTATTTTCTCTATTGATTTCAAATTGATCTTTTATCCAATTCTAGAAATTGGATGTGTAGTGTAGTGGAAGAAACCAGAAAAGATAAGGGAAAGGAGAAGATTGGTGAGCCTAGTACTAAGAGAGCCCTTTTGGAGCAAAGGAGTTTGAGGTTTGGGAAACTAAATGTTATGTGTTAAATTGATTACTTGTGTATCTAAAATGTGTATTTATGTTGTTTGATGAATTAAATTGAAAGTTTGTTAAGCTAAATTGATTGCCATGAGTTTATTGACCTAAACATGTAACCCTAATTTCTGGAGACTTGAGAAATTACTATTTTTTATGAATGAATGAGTTTTTAATGGGAAATTGCAAGTGCTGTAGTGTTCAAGCTTGTGTTAGGAAAGTTTATCTTGGGTTTGATGAAAAAGTTATGTCAAATTAGTAAGTTTGAAGCTTGATGAGTTTGAAAGTGTAGAATTGGTTTGAGTACCATTTTGACCTACATGGAATGTTTAGGTCATAAAATGAGTTTTACAAATGTAAAATGAATGAGACCAATTGGATTGAAAGCATTATGTCCATGTCTTAAATTGCTATAGAAATAGCTCATTTTATTTAAGGACTCTAAGGTATTCAAAAGTGTCCATAAGTGTAGCAAACATTATGTAGGAGGGCCTTTGGAGGAAGTTGTGTTCCCTTGGACATAACTCCTTAATTTTAAGTTCCAATGTAATGAGGGTTGTGTCATTAGAGGGGTTTGAAAGAGGTAGGTTAAATGCTTTTGTTTTCCATTTTGCCTCAAAAATTTGCATATGTCACAGTCACAACCATTTGGTTGTCACCGTGACATGCTACCATTTTCTATTCTACCTCAAATTTTCCATATATCACGATCACAACCATTTGGTTGTCAACGTGAGGTTCCCTTGTTTTCCATTTTGTTTTGGATTTTTCATATGTCATGATCACAACCATTTGGTTGTCACCGTGAGGTACCTGATTTTTATGTAATCCTTATGATAAAATGGAATTCAGTCAAGTTTAGCCACATTTAATAGAAACTATAATGTGTTAATTCGTGTAGGTTCGGATGTAAAGCACATTTGAAGGATGGTCTCACATCTTCTCTAGTCAACACACCAGGGTTCACTATTTTTGTGTAGGCCTTTTGTAATATGTGTAATGTAATTATCAGTTTTGGCGTGTAAAAGAGAAATGATGTAATAATGAGTTTTATAATATAAGTTAACAGCATGTAAAGTAAGTTGACAGCTAATGTTATGTATATAAAGTATGAGTTCTAAAAATTTACTCAGCTGCGTTTGAAAGAAATTTGTTAATTCTGGAATCTATCCATAAATCCATTGTATCGGTAAGTATGTATGTGAGGTGACACTCTTCAATTGTCGTGGAAAAGCTATTGTGCGGTGGGGGAGGGGCGTTACAATCGTCATCTTAAGAAAGAGATATGACCGTTGTAAGGACCCGAATTGTACCCTTGAAGAATTGTAGTGTCAATTGTATAGTGAAAGGTATAAAGTAACGGTTTTAGTAAGGAGTTATAGGTTTAGAGGGTATAATTGAAAGAGAAAACAAGTCTACAAAGGAAAGAAATTAATTGAGGGACTAAAATGGGAGTTTAGTCAATGAATTAATTGGAATAAGCACAATCCAGGTTCTGTTGCGAGCGTAACATAACACTCTATGGGAAATTCAACAAAAGCTGGACATGTGGCAGTTTGGGGGAGTGACACCTAGACCTGTATATGCTTTTAATAGTGGAATAAATAATATTAGTGGCCTTGATTGGGTTGGTTGGCCGATTTTCATCCTTGAAACCTCTCCCTTGTTTTTTTTCCTGTGTTTTTAAATTTTCTTATTCTTTTCCTTTCCCTCTTATGTTGCTTTCTCGGTTCTTTTTCACCTTTCCCATTTGATATAACCTAAAGTGTTGGCTTGGATTGGTTTGAAGAGTTAAGAGAGAGAGGTTAGAATCTTGTAAGAGATTTGCAAGGTAAGTGTTGAGCTGTTATTATACTTGATTGCTTGCTAGATGCATGATGAATGGTTAGGAATTAGAGAGCTTTGATATAGTTCAAGAGCTCTCTTAGTTGTTAAATTGAATATGACATGTTATTGTTGAGTAATTTGAAGTGGTTATGAGTTTTGATGACCATATGTGTAGCGTCCTATGCCCATATGTGATACGGATACCGGATGCCAACGCACTAAACTAAAATATACTCTAATACTTTACTATCCGATTAAATTACTGTTCATTTTAATCCAGTTAATCTAATTGAACTAATCAGGTTATTAAATAGACAATTAATTAAAACTGGTAATTTTTTTTAAATAGTACCGTATACGTGAATAGTATTGTATGGCAAAGACAATTTACTTAAGTCTATTAATACTTATTAATTAATCATCAACTTAATATTTTTACTTTAATTCACTATTAACTATGCCGATTGACCCATAACTTTCTCAATTACTATTCATCTGGTCAATTTTCCTTTAACTTAAAAATCTACATTTTTGTTTACCAATTATATTAACTTAATTTCTACCAATTATTAGGCATGCCAATTACAATATACTTAAGACAGTTATACTTATCCATTACAGTCCAAAACCCAAAAGCGGTATTATAAGACATATATATGCCAAAATCTGAACATACTCAATATTCCAAATAATTTCTCTCATACCACTTCCAAAGTGTGAGATATGCTCTGCTCCCAAAATCTTACGGAGTACCTACACGGAGTCAAATACAATTACATGCTAAGCATTAAATATGCTCAATGGTGATTGCAATTCCATAAATTTCCACTTAATTTAATTTTTCATGCATAAATATTATTCACAATAATAACATTTAATATTCATAATTAAACACATTTAATTTAATTACTAATTATGCATGCAATATTACATGTAATTATTTTTAAATTACATAATTGGGGCAATTACACAATTAATTCACATAAATAATCTTATTACCATTTTACCCTTAACTTATGGTAATAATTCATTTATACCCTTAAACTTTTTCAAAATGACAAAAATGCCATTAGTTCTATTATACTTCACCAAAATTACATTTATGCCATTAGTTCATTTTAATTTCATTATATTACCATTATGCTACTAATTTAATTATATTCACTAATATTACAGTTTTTCATTAATGTATATGCCAAATTACAGTTTTACCCTCCAATTGTTATTTTCATGCCAAATTACATTTTTACCCATAAAAAGTGGCCAAGTTTCATATTTAACCATTTATTTACATTTTTACCCTTATTAATCATTCTTAACACACATATGCACAAAATTATAATTTTTCCTTTAAACCTTTTATTTAATAATATTTATGCCCCTTTTCCACATAAATATTATTTTAATCATTCTTTAACCATTTTAATCTTATTTTTACAATTATGCCCCTATAACACACTGGTAGAGTCTATATACAGGATAAATGAAATGTGAACTCCAGAAGTTCACAGAAATACCAGCGGAGTCCTGTGGGATCGCCACTATCTTTTAATACAGAATAGTACAATTCAGATGTTCAGATACAGATATTCAGAAGTAGGACCATCATTGGCCTACTAAAAAGTGAGTTGTCATGCTCACACCTGTGATCTTATGTCCCTATGGCGTGCCTGTAACACCCCTTACCTATACGTAGGGAGTTTCATCCCTCGAGGAGGAGAAAGGACCCAAATAGATGAGGGTTGCCACGCAAAAACTCCAAACAAAACAAATAAAGTTGCAAATCATACATTCAAAGCGATAAAATATAATTCTTAAAACAAGGGACAAATGTTGAAATCCAAAAGTACAATATTATTAATTTACATATCGAAATACAAAAGTGCCATAGCACAAGATCATATACAAATCTTGTAACACCCTTTTTACTGTACATAATAACTTAATTGTCTTAAACTATTCTTAAAATCATTACGAAAATCAGGGTAAATATTTTTTTTTCACTACTAAACTTTACTATTCACACAATCATTCTCAAATATGCCACTTAAATTCTACCAAAATTTCGGCAGAATCTCCTCTATAACATTGCCTATCCGCCTGTAAACAGAAACTCTTTACACTTCTATAATCAAATACATTTCCATCCATCCTACTTCAATTCAAACTCCACACAATTTTGCCCATCCTCCAATTTAAATCCAATCACATACTCATAATAATTCACAATATCATCCGCTCACTATTTACATCAATTATACAAAATACAAAAATATGATAATACATCATCTATCACTATAAATAATTATCTAATACAAATTCTTTGATACAATAGTATCCTAATTATCTAGGGAGTGTACATGCCACAAGAACCAATATTCGAATTATCAAATACAAAAATTCCATTTCTTTCGCTTCCTTTCCATACTTACCATTTCAAGTTTCTTCTATGAAGCGTTGCTGATATTCACTTGATTCCTGACTTATACCTGCGCGAGGATAAACCACGCGCTAAGCTTTATGCTTAGTGGTGACTACCAAATTTACTTATCCAAGGCATAATATAATGAGTATACAAATATACAAATTAACATAAATTGGAATGTTCTTGCATTGAGATTGCGACTTACTTTCTTCTTTCACATATAATAGAACAATTCATTATTAACATACCGATTATTTAATCATAAATCATTTATTTAGCTCCAATTTAAACATGAATACCGTGTGAGGTAAAACAATCTTCATGCAATACATTCAATTTTCTTTCAAATAGCTGAAATTTCCTAAAACATTTATATTTAACTTTCTAAATTCATAGCTAAGGTCTACTAGCATTTCGACAATGTGCAAAACACACTTATCATGCATCATTAAACAAATTCCACGAATTATTAAACAGTAAGCATACTTATATCATAGCAATTAATATTTCATTTCTATATGACAATTATTATAGCTTTCATCTAGTCACTAATATCAGCTAACATATATACATAAAACTACTTCATCATATTACTGATTTCATAGGATCATTTATTGATATCATTTATTCAATTAAAGTTTTTATCACAGAACCATCAGCTTCATCATAATTCAAAATCATAATATACATTAGTTAACTTTCAGCCAAATTAATATATATATATATATAACTTTAAATTTCACTCTTATCTACTAATTAACATCCCTTTATTAGTTGTACTATTTTATCCTTCAACTTTACTTCTGTCATTAAGTTACATTATGGCTTCTTAATCCACATTTACTTTCACACTTGCCATCTAACTTCTTAGGTTATACATTTAATATGGATTACAAAATTTATTATTTAAATCCACCATTTACCATGCTTCATTTATTAATCATTCAATTTCATGATTCACACATTTATTTCACATTCACCAATTCACTTTGCAATTTACCATTTTGCCCATAGTATAATGCTGGCAGACTCTAAGCACAGGATAAATGGGATGTGAACCCCTAAGAGCTCACAATAACCTGGAGAGACCTTAGAGGATCAATCCAGTACATTCCAAACCTGAAGAATCCCGAAGGATTACTCCAGTACATTCCAAACCTGAAGAATCCCGAAGGATTACTCCAGTACATTCCAGTACAGATACTTTTAAAAATACAGAATAGGTCATCAATGACCTATAAAGATAGTGAGACGTCATGCTCACTCCCGCGGTCTTATTTCCCTATGGCTAGCCACTATATCCTGAAATAGACTTGACTACCAGCTGATCGAATAGGGCCACATTAATAAATGTTATTTAAACAAATCCAAACTTTGATCTTTACATAAAATAAGATCAATATACATTTCAATTCAATTTTTCAGAAATAATCACGGTATCATCCATCATCATTTTCTCATAACATTCCATTATTTACCACATTTCACTAATTTAGCTTCACAGCAAGCCAATAATCATATTTATACATTTAAAATGGGTTAACAATAATAATATACCTCATTTATACCAGTATACATTCTGCCACTACTCTTTCTTTCCATTTCAGTTCATTTTCATTTTATTTCGTCAAATTAAGTTTATTTCATACCATATCATTAATACATTATTGTTTAAATAGGGATTCACTATTTTTCATTTATCCAATTTTTCTTACAATTTACCCCATTTAAACACGTATAACCCATTTTTATTTTTATTTATAGCCTGATATTCTGACTTCCTTAACAGACTAATTTACTTTATTGTTACAATTGCCTTTTAGGCATACTTAAATATACTCTTTATTTGTTAAGTACACTCACTTTCCCTAATTCATTCACATGTCATGAGCCTGCTTAAAATACTTTTAGTCCTTTATTTATCAGTAATATAGTAAATTTATATTTTCTTCTCTAAAATTTAAGTAAAGTACGATGTTGCCTTCTATTAGTCTTTACTTATAAATATATTTATTTTCTTTCATGTTGAATCCCATCCTATCTTTATAGATTTACACTAAATTTCATTTACTTTAAATGACACGTAGTATAAACCGTTAACTCTACTAGATCATTCATAACATTTAACAAAATTTCTATAATTTAGCTCAATTCCCCAGTTCAATTTAATTTACTCAATTTATTAAAGCCTTAATTGACCACTCAAAATAAATAATTAAACTAAATCAAATTCACTAAGCAGTCTAAAGCTTATTACAACACTTACTATTGTGTTTATATTATTTCACACTTATATATGTGTAAGAACACATGTGCTTCTAATTTAATTCTAACAGTAATTTAATTTCATGAATAATGGAAATCATACACAACCAGATTTTAATATACTCACATCACACACCTTCAATCCAGTTCATTGAGTTATCTTTAATTCGAACTTCTAATAAGTATATTCGGATTTTCCCATTTAACATTTCAAATTTCCATCAATTCTTCAGGCATTACAAATTACACTACCATCACCTAGTTATGCACATTATAATACCCATTTATATATATCAATATTTAATTACTAATCTGATTTACGTGTCATAATTTATCCATTACCAGCATTATATATATATTTTTTAAGTCCTATCTTACAATTTAACCTATAATTCTTCAATTACAATTATTGGTCTACTTCCCAATTACTGACAGTTTCTAATTCTTTTCATTCAATTAAAAATCAACAAATCTTAATTTAGGTTCTATTCAACTAAGCCAATACTCAAGACAACACTGCCAACGAATCAATGAGCCAACAAACATATTATTCACATACTGCATTTAATTTAAAATCACTCTTAATAAATTTTAACTTATGGAAAATCACTTAAGAAAGTAATTTTGGTGGCCACATACCAATTTTCTGTCTATTTTTGGTCCCTTCACCGTTGCCGAAGCGTCGCCGGAGCTCCACCAGAGGCGCTGAGACCATCTGAAGAAAGCTCGCCACGTCGGGATTGCCGTTCCGGTGGTCACGCGCCGAGACCGCCCTCCATTTCGCCGGAATCACCGTCGGTAGGTTCGGTTTTCTTCTCCTCCGATCTACTCATCGCCGGCGATTGAGGGAGATCCACGGCCACCGGAAGCTTCGCCTTGCCGCTGTGAGTCCAGTCGCACCGCTCGTGTCGCCTCTCGCCGTCGGGGCTCACCGAAAAACGCTGAGGAAGCTTCGGTTCCTCTCTCTCACTCTCCTGGACTGACGCCGCCGCGAACCGGAGGTAGGCGCCACGAAACGACTTTGCCGTATGCGTCGGTAGCCACCCCGATCGCCGTCGCCGGCGGTGCCTTCCGCCGCTCCCTCTCCCTCTTTCTCTCTCTTTCTTCCTTCGGTTTCTTCCCTTCCCTTCACCGTGTTTCCCTTTCTTATTATTCCCAATAATTCTAGCTTACACTAGTCCCACTTGTCTAGATAATTCTAGACCCATAGAAATTTTCACATGTTTTAATTAATTTATTTTATATATATAATACAATTCCCACTTATTCTAGTCCATAATTCACTCCAATATTTGGACACTCTTAGACGAATAAAAATTGTCACATAGAAAAATTATTTATCTCATCTATTTACTCTTTATTTCTTTGTTTATTATTTTCTTATTTATTTGCATGTAAACATACACTATATATATATACATATATTTGTCTAATAATTTATTTCAATAATTAAGTTGAATAGCTTTAAGAAGAAATTCGACCTCTTATGCGCCAAAATTTAACTTTTGATAAATATTTAGCACATTAAGCTATTAATAAAAACACTGAAATTTTTGGGGCATTACAAATCTGATATCCAAAACGAATTACAAAAGTACGGTTACATCATTACAAAATCATTAAACTAACACATATACAAAAAGTACAATCGTATACTACAAAAGCTCTATCCTAGTTGTGTTGGCCCTACTGAAATGGATCACCCTACCCAAAAACTCCAACATCTTCTACACCTGCACGGAAGAAGCACCCATGCTAAGCAAATACGCTTAGTGGGGAAAACAAAAAGAAACACGACCACTCACAGTGGACGTCAGAACAAATCATATACATATGGCACATACTAAAAATCATTACTTAAAATAGTTCATCATATTCAAGATAACAATATCTTTCACCATACAAACATTCATACTGAACTAAATTATAATACATAATTTTAATAAGCGTGCTTATTTAAAGTAGTGGATAGCGAGTAATGCATAATCATTCAAAATGCATGTGTGACGCGTTTCGAATCCCGTCGGACGCCCCGAAAGCCCGCCTTTAGGGCTTTCGAGAGAGGTTCATGAAAACTTGTAAGGTATTTACAAGTGCGTCTATTTTGGGCAACAAGGAGGTTTCTTGGAGTCGCCACCCAATAGAACATTGGGACAGGTCGTCTAGCCTCGATGAGCCTAAGACGACGCATAATATCCATTTTGGGCAAGCCAAAGGGATCTTGGAGATATCATCCCAATAGAACACTGGAATGACCCTCTAACCCCGTGGAGCCTCGGATTGTAAATTTAAGTCTTTTGGTGGGACACAAGAGGTATCTTGGAGATCCCATTCCTGAAACATCGGAATGGTCCTCTCGCCTCGTTGAGCCCAAAGACCAGAGATGGTTCGGGACTTTTCATTTATTCATACCTTGGTTATTTTATAATTAAGTTTTGAATTTAAGTTTTCATCCCTTTTCTCATACATTTCGATGTAATAATTAGAGCGCAAGTTTGATCATTCAAGGCAAGTAATAAATAAAAGGGTAAATCAAATAAAGTACAACAAAACTAGGGGCGGAATATAACCCCCATTGAAAATAAAATACAAAATCATACATAAAATGGGGTATTTATTGAGAATGAGGACATTGGTTCTCCCATGCATAATTAAATAAAACAAATTTGATGGTGATAACGTATTTAGATGAAAATCTAGGACATTGGTCACATTTTATTAGGAAAAACCAATTTATTTTATAGAAATACTTTTGTGTGATTTTTTAATTAAGCGTGCATAAAAACTATTTCATTTAACAATTATATAACAAATAAATCAAAAATAATCAAAGGAAAATTAACATGTACAATAAAATGATCAAACCCCGAATCTCATCCTTCGCTTGCATGGATGCTCAAATAAGGAAAAATACAGATTTGAAACCAACAAAACAAAGACAAATAAAATTTATTTTAGTGATTAAACCAAAGAAATTAATTAAACGTATAAATCATAAATCATATATTAGAATAAATAAAACATGCATTATATACGACAAGTCAATTAAATAACATATTAAATAAAACAAATAATAATAATAATAATAATAATAATAATAATAATAATATTAATAATAATAATAATAATAATAATAACAACAACAACAACAACAACAACAACAATAATAATAACAATAATAAAATGAGATAAGACAAAAATAATATTTAGAAATATCAGATCTATGTACAAAAACACATGAAATAAATAAAAACAAAATAAATGTAAAGATCTACATGGTTAACAATTAAATATAAGCAAAATAAATTAAAGAAAAATTAAATTTAAGGGATCAAATCTAGAATATTTACCCTCAGATTCGGATTGGATTGATGATGAAAATGATTGATTTTCCTTATTGCAATTCACAAAATAGAGATAAAAATGAAAATAATAAAAATTTGAAATTTATTCCAAGAGAAAATTGATAAAAAAATTGGAAGGAAAGAAATTAATTCTTTAGGACAAAGAATTGATTTCATTGTTTCAAGGACAATTATTTTTGATAAAAAACATTAAAAAGATGAAAATAAAATTAATCTTCAAGAACAAAAAAATTATTTTCAAAAAATAAAAATTTTGATAAATAGATCCAAAATTCAAGAACAAAAGAAAGATTTTTCTTGTCTCAATAAAAATTCTAGATCAAAAATTGTATTTCTTTATCTTAGAATTTTCTTTTGAGAAAAGAAGTATCAAAAAAAATGGAGAGAATTCTTTTTAGAAGAAAATAGAAAAAGAAGATAAAAAATGATCTCCTCCCCAAAATCCCCCAATTTTCCCACTTGACATAAGAAAAAAGGAAAAAAATGATTTATGGAAGAAAAATAAGATTTTTAATTGATTCCCTTGATTTTAGGTGTAAAAATGGAAGAAAATATTCAAAATCCCGAAATTTGAGTGAAAAAAGGTCAAAAATAGGAGAAAAATGAAATCCGGGCAAAAAAGGGGCAATTTCTGAGGATCTGGGCGAGGATGGGCGACCGAAGCCCGTCGTCGCCCTCGCTACGCGCTTGTGCTCGCTGGCTCCCGACACTCGCCGAAATTATTATTATTTTTTTTATTTTAATTTTATATATGACTAAAAAAAGCACCAAAATTTTCAAATATCATTTTTAAAACTAATTTTTAAAATATTTTTAATATTTTTTTGTTTTTCATTCTAAATTGCAAATTTTGCAAGGAAACCATCAATTTCAACGTTTTTCGCCTGTGAGGGCAATTATCATCATTGGGTAACTTCGAACTAGGCTGACTTAGGACCCGGTGTCTACAACATGGATACCCGAAGGTATCAAAATTATTCTTTCCTTTATGTTTCAACCATTTTCGCATAAAATCTTAAACAAGATTCAAGTTCAAAAGGGATCGCGAAGATCTGAATAGGGACCAGAACACAATGCATTGCTGTAACTAACTGAACTCTATAGGCAAGCCTATTTATCTACTAATTGACTTTTGCAGGTCAAGCATAAATTCATCTAATTGCATTCATATAATTCATAAAATTGTCCTTGTATAACTATGAAAGCATGACAAGACTGAAAATTAAACATTAAAAGCATAAAAAGGAAACTCACTTTTTGAAGCCAGGATGTAACACCCCTTACTCATACATAGCCGATCCCATCCGATAAGGAGTGAGATGCCGTATGGGTAAAGGTGCCACCACACAGATACAGAATATACATTCATTCATACACAAACATACATACCTAAATACAGGGTAATTAAAAACTTTACCAAATCATTCATGAAAGTAGCTGACATGCATTAATATAACGGAAACATTACATTACTGTTTGATCAACCAACAGGTACAAAAGATAATTACATATCCAAAAATATACATATACATATGCGGAAGTTATTACAAAATTATCATAAGAGAGTCCTATACAAAAAGAATCATCAGAATACAAAAATCAAGCCCTACACTAAAACCCAGCTGTGTTGGCCTAGCTGCGACGACTCTCCCAAGGCAACTCCTTCCGCACCTGTACGGGTAAACACACCGTACTAAGCGATAAACGCTTAGTGGGGAAACACACAATTCAAATGGACGGCCATTCACAATGGTCGTCAAACAAATGCATACAGATGGCATGGTCAGAAATACACATTATATAAGAGTATGAACATACGAACATATAGACTCATACATTTGATATAACATAACCGTCTTCATAAAATCACATTAATAAACATATTCGGATAATACATTCTCATAATAATCAAAAAAATTCAAAGTATTTAAGCACCTGCTGACTCGAGATAGTGGATAACGAGTGAATGGACAATACTTTACGGGTACGAGCCGATTACAGACAGTACCTTATTGGTACGTATCGTAAACCAATTACTTTGTCATTTACAAAACATTTTATTAAAGGGACCTTAAACAAGATCCAAACACATTAAGGGTTCGCGATGAACCAAATGGGACCTGATCGGGGTCCAAACTAAACAGAGGCTGCAGCTATAAGACTATATTAGGCATGCCTAACTATCCACTAAACTGACTCTAGCAGGTTATGAATAATCCATTCAATTCATTCCATAATATTCCCAGTCACATATATACATATTTACATATATATAGGCACATTCATATCATGGATTCGCATTCGTATAATTCATAGGTTAACAGATATAAGGCTTATAGGCACCCAAAATAAACTGGAGTTCAAAACCATACCCACACACACCAAGGAAAAACTCATTCAGCGAAACAACGAGCGCGTCTGTCGCACTCGCGATAGAGACCATAGTCTCTTCGTAGCGCGCGCGCGACGGACTTCGCGATCGTGGGGAGGAAGGAAAAGTCGGGCTCTATCGCGCTTGCGACTGTGTTGCGATCGTGACAGAGAGGCTAAACATTGCCATCGCGGGCTCGCGATAGATCGCGTGCTCGCGACAGCACAGGCGAGCATTGCGCTCTGTCGCGATCGCGATGCCGTCGCGCTCGCGACAGAGAGCACACATCACTTTTGCTATCGCGAGCTCACGACAGGGTCGCGTGCTCGCGACAGCACAGGCCAAGATCACCGGTCTCTGTCGGGCTCGCGACAGAGTGGGGATTTCCAAAATCTGTAGAATTCTGCATATTTCTTCCTCTTCCAAAACACACCCACAAACACACAAATCAAATCCAAATGGTCTCTTAACTCGAATCCAGCCACCCATCAACATCAATACCCATATTATAACATTTATCAACAAGTAATTTAACACCAAACATCAATTCAAACTCACAATCTCACAATTTATCAATGCTCACAAATTTGCAACAAAAACCCATCAATCCTCACAATCACTACAATAATCCCAAGCTTAT
Source organism: Excoecaria cochinchinensis (assembly GCA_947683425.1). Lineage (NCBI taxonomy): Eukaryota > Viridiplantae > Streptophyta > Magnoliopsida > Malpighiales > Euphorbiaceae > Excoecaria > Excoecaria cochinchinensis. The sequence continues at coordinate 1,506,218 of CANTUQ010000027.1, read as the reverse complement.
GAAAAATTACCTTACCCAAACAAAAAACCATAACATACATGCCATAACAAGAGCATATTACAACCCAATTTCCAGAAATCACCAAGAACACATACATGAACATATTTACATACAAAAACAAGAAATTTCCCAAACCTTGAAATCCTTAGCTCCTAATGCTTAGATCCAGTAGATCCCGCCTTCTCTTTACCCTTCGGTTCACGAGGAGGCTCAACTAAGCACAACCCAACAAAACCCACAACAAAGTAACTCTAAATTAAAACCCAAATCAAGAAAATATGAAGAAGATTATGAACCAATTGAAGAAAAGAAGAACAAATGCAATAAACTTACCTCTAAAATGCTAAAGGATGATCAATCCCCACCAACTAAGCCTTGATTCCAAGCTAGGGTTCTTAGAGTAAGAGAAAAGGAAGAAGAAGAGAGTGAGGGGAAGGGAAAACGGGAATGAAGGCAGCCACCGCCCATCCCTCTCTTCACTTTTCTTTTTCTTTTTCTTTTTCCTATCCCTAGACAAGTGTCACTTCCCCATTAGTGGGATTTGATCACTCACACCCAAAACACATGCATCACATACACACAAGACTCTCCCAACTAATACATACCCTACAAATGTGTGAACACACACGCACAAGCACAGCCCGAAAACACACTCTACAAACATATGAGTAAACACACCCAAGTGTAACCCAACTAATTCACACCCTAACACCACACATGCACCCACATGCTAACAAAACTCTTAAAACATGCATTTCTACCCAAAATGCCCTTTAGACATGCCAAAACTCACATAATGCACATGCATAAACATGGCTCATTCTACTAAGGGGCAAACGAGGTGTGACAACTCTCCCCTACTAATAAGAATTTTGTCCTCGAAATTCTCACCTGATCTGAACAAATGCGGGTGCTGAACTCTCATCAACAATTCTGGTTCCCAAGTCGCTTCCTGAACCCCGTGATGACTCCACAACACTTTAACTAGTGGAATCTGCTTGCTTTTCAGCTGCCTCACTTCCCGAGCTAGAATAGCTCTTGGTTCTTCATCATATGAAAATTCAGGCTGAACTTGTACCTCTTGCACTGACAAAATATGCGACAGATCCGATCGGTACCGATGAAGCATCGAAACATGAAACACGTCATGCAACTTCGATAACTCCACTGGCAAAGCCAATCTATAAGCCACCGGACCAACTCTTGCCAAAACCTCACATGGACCAATGAAGCGAGAACTAAGCTTCCCTTTCTTTCCAAACCGAAGCACCTTTCGCCAAGGCGACACTTTAAGGAAGACTTTATCCCCAACTTCAAACCGCACATCTTTCCTCTTCAGATTGGCATAAGACTTTTGTCGATCCTTAGCTGCCTTCAAGTTCCGCTGCACAACTCTAATCTTTTTCTTTGTATCCCTAACCAAATCTGGCCCAATTACTGATTGCTCGGACAACTCGGTCCAACAAACTAGAGTCCTACACTGCCGACCATACAAAGCCTCATACGGTGCCATACCGATGCTCGACTGATAACTATTATTGTAGGCAAACTCCAAAAGCGACACATATCTATCCCAACTACCCGAAAAATCCAAGGCACAAGCCCTCAATATATCTTCTAAAATATTTATAACTCGCTTGGACTGACCATCTGTCTGAGGATGGAATGCTGTACCGAAGTTCAACTTGGTACCCAAAGCTCTCTGCAACTCTTTCCAAAACTTAGATGTAAACCTTGGATCCCGATCTGAAACTATGGACAACGGCACTCCATGCAACCGAACCACCTCATCCACATAGATACTAGCCAACCTGTCCATCGAATAATCCACTCTCACTGGCAAGAAGTGAGCTGACTTCGTAAGCCGATCCACTATCACCCAAACTGAGTCATGCTTCTTTTGAGTCAAAGGCAAACCGGAAACAAAATCCATGGTGATGTCATCCCACTTCCACTCGGGAACGGATAGAGGCGTGAGCAATCCCGAAGGAACTTGGTGCTCAGCCTTTACCTGGTGACATGTCAGGCACTTGGACACAAAATCCACTATGTCTCTTTTCATACCGGACCACAAATAAAATTGCTTCATATCCGGTACATCTTCTCACTACCAGGATGCATAGTAAAACCCGTACTATGCACCTCACCCAAAAGCTGTCTTCTTAACTCTTCATTATCCGGTACACACAAACGGTTTCTAAACAGAAGAACCCCATCCTGAACCGAAAACTCCGACCGCTTACCCAAACTAACTTCTTGCACAATCCGCTGAAGCCTCTCATCAACCCTCTGAGCATCCACTATCTTCTATCTCAAGGTAGGCTTCACTCTCAATTGAGCCATCAAAGCTCCATCTGAACCAAACCTCCATCGAAACCGCCTCAGAAAAAAAGCAGAAACCGATTACCGACTCAAAGCATCCGCGACTACATTGGCCTTACCCGGATGGTAATCCACAATGCAGTCGTAATCCTTAAACAACTCAAGCCAACGACGCTATCTCATATTCAACTGCTTTTACGCGAGGAGATACTTTAAACTCTTGTGATCCGTAAATATCCTACATCTCTCCCCATACAGATAATGACGCCAAATCTTCAAAGCAAAGATTACGGCCGCCAACTCTAGATCATGCATCGAATAATTCCTCTCGTGCGGCTTCAACTGTCGAGAAGCATAAGCTACCACCTTACCTTCTTGCATCATAACACAACCCAGACCAACACCCGAAGCATCGCTATACATAACAAACTCCTTACCCGAGATGGGTTGAGTCGGTATAGGAGCTTCAACTAACAACTTTTTCAACTGCTCAAAACAAGTCTGACATCTATCTGACCATTCAAACTTAACTCCTTTCCTCAACAACCTGGTCATCGGAAACCCTTAACAAACCGACGGTAATAACCTGCCAAATCGAGGAAACTCCGCACTTTTTGAACATTCCTAGGCGCCTTCCAATCAACTATTACCTCAATCTTGGCCGGATCCACTTGGATACCCTTAGCTGAAATTATATGGCCCAAAAATGACACTTCCCAAAGCCAAAAATCACATTTTCTAAGCTTAGCAAACAGCCGATGCTCTCTCAAGACTTGCAAAACTAACCGAAGATGCTCCTCATGTTCATTCTCATCCTTGGAATACACCAAGATATCGTCTATAAACACCACCACAAACCGATCTAAGTATGGCCTAAACACTCTGTTCATCAAATCCATGAATCCCGCTGTAGCATTTGTCAAACCAAATGGCATCACAAGGAACTCATAGTGGCCATACCGAGTCCGGAATGCAGTCTTAACCACATCCTCATCCTTGACCCGAAGCTGATAATACCCGGAACGAAGATCTATCTTGGAAAACACACCTGCACCTCGAAGCTAATCAAACAAATCCTCGACTCTAGGCAATGGATACTTATTCTTTACTGTAACCTTATTGATCTGCCTGTAGTCGATACACATCCTCAAGGATCCATCCTTTTTCTTAACAAACAAAACCGGACCTCCCCAAGGAGACATGCTGGGTCGGATAAACCCCTTATCCAATAGCTCTTGTAGTTAGGTTTTAAGTTCTCTCAACTCTACAGGAGCCATTCGATAAGGTGCTTTCGATACAGGTGCGGTACCCAACATAATCTCAATGGCTAACTCAACTTCTCTCTCCGGAGGCAACCCAGGCAAATCACTCGAGAAAACATCACTAAACTCCCGCACCACAGGGATATCCTCAATCCTGACTTGATCCCTCTTGGAATCCAAAACCACAGCTAAGAAGGCCTCACAACCCTTCCTAATCAACCTCTTGGCTTGCATCGCTGAGATCACATTATTCACAGAACTAGCTCCCAAACCTCTTACAAACACTGGAAATCTGTTCCTATCCCGAGGCACAAAGGTCTTCCTATGGCAATCAACCACAGCCAGATGCTTACCCAACCAGTCCATACCCAAAATCAGGTCAAACTCTTTGAAAGGCAACTCTATCAAGTCCGCGAAAAACTCAATTCGCTCAACTAACAGGGGACAACTCCTATAACCTCTACTCACATTGACACTATGCCCTAATGGATTGGTCACACAAATCTCATAGTCTAACTGATCTACCACATGCAACTTATCAATAATCTTATCCATGCACAAATATGAGTGTGTGAAACTAGGGTCTATTAGAGCATACAATTCAGTGTCATGGAGTAGGAACTTACCAGCAATCACATCAGGGGCATCCTGCTCCTCTCTAGCTCTCATAGCATAAGCTCTGGCTGCGACTGGTGGAGGACGCTCAACTGTCTCCGAAATAGCTCCATCTCTAGGTCGACCGCCTCGACCTCTGCCTCAGCCTCTACCACGGGCAGCCTGTGTAGCACTAGATCCAACTCCACTAGCCCCTCTCTGTGGACCCAAATCCTCACTCATCTATGGACAGTTACCAAGACGATGCTCGGTGGTCCCACGTCCAAAACACCCACCAGTGAGCCACCTACACTCACCCCGATGAGCCTTACTGCAGTGCGAACAAATATACATAGGCTCAGATGTACCATCCCTGCCAGAACCAGACTCAGCTGCTGAACCCTACCTTCTACCCCTCGCAGCTGAACCAGATGATAACTGATCTTGCGGATCCCTTGCTCTCTTACCCGATGAAGAAGAAGAAGAACCACCCCAAGACTGATTCCTTCTTTGAGCTCTCTCTCTCTTAACACTGACTCTGACCTTTCAGCCCTCATGGCAGCATCTGTAATCTGATAGTAGCTCACCCCTGGCGCACTCATCAAGGAGATCAAAGTCAACCTTAAAGATTCATTCAAGCCAGCCTCGAAATGCTTACATCGAAAATCATCTATCATAACCCCTCGCGGAGCATATCGGGACAACCTATTAAACTCTTTCTCATAATCCAAAACCGACAAAGCCCTCTGCTTTAAACTCAGAAACTGTGCCTATCTTGCATCCTTGTAAGTATGAGTTACATACTTCTTCGTGAATTCCTCAACAAAGAATTACCATGTAACAGGATCGGGCATCTGAGGTTGTCTGCACACTAGTTCCCACCATTCATATGCCGACCCTTGAAGCAAGGCCACAACACATTTTGCTTGCAACTCCGGAGGACACCTAACTTCTCTCAAAGCCCTCTTCACCTTATCTAACTACCTCTCTGCCACTTCTGACTCATCTAACCCAGTTCCATAGAAATCTTCGGCCCCGGCTTTCCTTAAGTTCTCCATGGGAGGCCTGGGGGCAACCACTCTCTCCAAAACCCTCGCCATGTCCTGTGACAGCCTGAACATGGCTTCAAAAGGCATGGCAGCGGCCTCGGGCTGGACCCTAGCAGCTTGAGCCGACACAGTAATAGAAGGATCCCTAGCTTGAGGGTTCACACTTTCAGTGGACTCCTCAAGCGATCCACGAGCAGAATTACAAGCCATCTAAGCAAACACAGAGAATCGCATCAGCCAACACAGCCCTAGACATAGACACATCTATACACAACATCACATTAACAACACCCAGAAACGCCTAAACCGAGCTCTGATAGCACAACTTGTAACACCCCTTACTCATACGTAGGCAATCCCATCCGATAAGTAATGAGATGTCATATGGGTAAAAGTGCCACCACGCAGATACATAATATACATACATTCATACACAAACATACTGTGATGCGCATCGGATCCCCGCGGCCGCCCGTACGACCGCCCGCTTGAGGGCGATCGGGGCATTTGTGGGTCCGTTGACTGCTTGCAATAAATCGCAAGTGCATTTATATTGGGCAACAAGGAGGTTTCATGGAGTCACCACCCAATAGAACATTGGGAAAGTTTCTCTTGCCTCGGAGAGCCTAAGACTGCGCTTAGTATCCATTTTGGGCCAACCAAAGGGTCTTGGAGGGTAAACCTCTCGCCCTAAGGAGCCTAGGATTAACGCCAGAGTCTCGTGACACAAGAGGTGTCTTGGAGGGTAAACCTCTCGCCTCTTTGAGCCCAAACACCAGAGCTGGGTTCGGGATTTCTCATCTATTTCTACCTCGATTATTTTATGATCAAATTTTAATTATCATTGATTCGCTCTCTCTCTACACGATGCAATTGATTGTAGGCGCATTTATTCATATTTGAAAAGCCGTAAATGAGCAAGGAAATAGTGAAAGCAATAAATTACAATAATACAAGGAGCGGAATACAACTCTGTAACACCCCCATACCCCCGGTAAGGATATCGGGGCATCACGCGGACACTTACGTATACATATACGTATACTAGCGGAAACGATAGCTTAAACACATCCATTTAAAGTTAATTAAATACTACACTAGGGCCCACTTGCATGTTATATTAACTACATATACATTTGCATGTTCATGTACATTTACTTGTGATTTTTCTACTTATATTACATACTGATGTTACTCAAAATGTTAAACTCTAACTCTTTCTTATACAAAAAGGTATAGCAAAAACTCTTAGTGGCCTTGACCCGCAGATGTCCGCTCACTGATTCGAACCTGTATACCTACACGGGAATAAACATCCGTGCTAAGCGATAACGCTTAGTGGGGATAAAATAATGCAAAGGACTTCTTTACGAAGTCACAAATAAATCACACAGTTCATATGACAGGATCTCATGTAACAGGATCAGTTAGCTCATGCATATAGCTCTTATTCATATACATGTTGCATGCTCAGTTATCAAATACTATGAACTCACGTGCATATATCATGTACTCTTTTACTTATTCCTGTACACTACAACTTGTACATATCATTTGTTCAAATATACACTATCATGTGTCCATATTTATGTAAACACACTCATATAATCATACACTTGTATACAGAACTGTAATGTACTTAAACATTACTCTCTTGTACTATAGCATTTATTCAGAACACTACTCTTTAAACATCTCAAATGCACTACATCACACTAACAAGACAAGCCTGAATTCCTTTCATGGTGGATACGGGTAACTCTAGATACCGCTTAAAGTATCTTACATGTGGAGAATTAACTCAACTCTATGGAATACACGAGGTATTCCGAACTCTGGGCACAATTAAGGCCAACATGTAGCAGCTGCACTCTAGCCCTTTATAAGCATGCTTATCTATCCACTATAACAGTAATCAGGCTCAATAACCAACTCACACACTATAAAACATATCAACTCATCAACTAACATTCAAGTGCATTTATCCAATTCAGAGGCGTGTAATTCATATACAATCTTTAGTAATCATGTTCAACAACTAAAAACATATAACATTTGAATTTCATGCATGCACTCTTATATCACATCATCATATACATGCATTCATAAGTTCATATATATATATTTATCATGCCATTAGCTATCCTTCATTCAATTATACATTGTTACTTTATTAGTTAAATTACTAACTTTAATCATACTCATATGTATTTTCCCATTAACAAATAATTTGTAATCATTTAGGAGCCCTAATCATGTATAAAACGTTAAGGGGAAAGGCAAGGGGTTTACCCATGCCAACCATGGGCTCAAAATGAAGAAAAAAGAGCTTAATATAGGTTGTTCTGTCACGAGGTCGCGACCTTTGTCGCGCTCGCGACAGAGGCTCCGCTTTGGTGCCTCACAAGACTGCTTTTTACTCTAAACTTGTATCATCTAAATTAACCTCTAAACGTAATTTTTAGGCAAAACGTTCTGCTTAACAATTTTTCTCTAAGATGTTATCTTTCAAATGGGACAATGTTCAGGTCATTTGGACATCTATAACAAAAGATATGATCTAAACAAGATATATTGTTCCAGTGAACCCACCAGAACAGGGTCACCTACTATTTGGGCTACTTTTGGGATACTTAGAGCCAAAACTAGCTCGAGTACCCTCTTAGACATATTTAGCTACGGATTTTAAGGTTCATATGCAACTGGAATAAACTCAATTGGAGCTTTGAAACGCTACCTATGGTCACAACAACACACAGAGGTCTATGAACAACTAAACAGAATTTTACCCATAACACACTTCATAACTATAAAACATGTCCAACTTATCTAACACTCATATTACCACAACATATGCATATTCGTACATCATATATCACAACAAGCAATCAAAACGAGTAAAAGCACACAATCCCTACCTCTTAGAACCTCGATCTCGCGCTTTTTACTCAAATCCGACTTTCTCTTTGCCTTTGTCCACCTTCTTGTTCGCAGCTTGACAAAATCAAGCAAAACACTTGGGTTACTCTTTATTTTCACTTCAAATCCAAAATAGGAATATGCAAAACAAAAGATTAGGACCATCTAAAACACATGACTTACCCTCTTGGAAGATCAAACTCAACTCTTCACTTTACTTTCTTCAAACTATCCCAAATGTATCACTCAAAACAATCTAAGGGAGAAGAACAAAGAGAGAGCAAAGTAAGGAAATGGTAGAGAATCCAAAGAAGAAAGAAAGAAAAGAAAAGCTAATGTCCCAAGCAAATCCAACGTGATAAGAAGAAGAAAAAGGCAGCCAACTTCATCCTCATCCCAAAATTACTGCTTCCTTTAATGTTAACCACTTTAAATTAATTACAACTTTACCTTTAGTCAACCATGTTTATCCCCTTTAGTCCACTTAGTTCATCTTGTTCCTTTTTAACCAAACTAACTATTTTCCATTCAATTCATATTAAATTCATCTCTTGCCACTTGTCTCTTTCCTACGACGCCAAGTGTCACTCTCCTACGATGCCATGTGTCATAAAACCCTAAGATGCCACTTGTCAAACTCTTATGCCGCCACTTGTCACTCTTCTATGATACAATGTGTCAACTCCCTACAACTCCAAGTCTCTTAGTCCCACTTATGCACACATCTCGCGAGGGGGTTCTATCGCGCTCGCGACAGAACACTCACTCCCGCACCGACCAGCTGAAGTTTGAAAATAGCTGGAGGGCTCTGTCGCGCCCGCGACACTTGTCGCGCTCACGACAGAACTCTCGCACATAAACTTACATTTTTCGAACAACACTCTGTAATTCTTCTAGGGCCACTTTGGGGTGTTACAAACTCCCTTTTTTAAATGTGCGATACATATATGAATCGGGGCATTGTTTATTTTGAGGACTTTGGTCCTCGCATGTATCATTATTAAAATTGGATGTTTTTATTGTAATGACTTTTATTGGATAAAAATAAGACATTGGGTCCTTATGTTTATGAAAAACTCTCTTTATTAAATATAAAACATTAATCAATTTTTACATTTAAGGGGATGCAAAGAGGGTATAATCAAGTACATAAAACAATCATTGAATAAACGAATAAAGGAAATGACCAAGAAGGTTAGAAAACTAAATCGGACGAAATCCTTCGAGTATGGTAGATAGCCCCTCAAGCTCGGGATAATCCAAGGAAATCAATATATGCTCACAGAAAGTTAAAAGATGTTAATATAGGAAAGCTCATCATAAAATAAAGTCAAAAGAACTTGAAAGATATAGAAAAAGGTTCGAAAACGTGGAGACAGGACCTAACGACGGCCTCTGTCGAGTGACCGATGGGCGTCAGTCAAAGTGACTGATATGTCCGTCGCTCACTCAAGAGAGAGGGCATTTGTGAGTGGGGTGACCGACGGGAGTCGGTGAAACAGATGACCCGTCGGTCACCACTGTCTCCGAAAGTAAACACAAAAACTCTCTTTTCGGAGCAAAAACGGGCTTTTACCACCAGCCGAGATGAAAAGAGTCAAAATAAAGGAAGATAATAGCAAAAAATCGAAAGAACAACAAAATAAAGAGCAAAGATGAAATGATATGGAGAATGAGTCCGGAATATTTACCCTCATATAATGTTTTAATGATATTCTTGATGTTGATTAGAGTCCCGCACGCTCCACGAGAAACAAAGTGAAGGATCGAAAAAAGGAAAATGGATTATTTCCTCCTTAACCCCTCAAAAGATTGACTTTGGAATCAAAAACCCAAAGAAAACTAATTAGTTTTAGTTCCTTTTTAATGGTTTGATCCTTAAGTTGAAAGAGATTTCTTAACGAATGTGTTTGCTGGAAGACAGAGAAAATGTGCTTGAATTTTGGCAGAGTTTCCCCTCTTAAAAATTTTTGGAACCCTTTTTAAGAGAAAATCTGAAGCTTTTATAAGCCAGGCACGACCGACGGGCGTCGATGTATGGAGACGGGTGTCGAAAGAATCCTTCTGACACAAGGATTCATCCGACGGCCCTGCCATTTCCACCGACGGGCGTCGGAAAGGTTGCGTGCTCCGGGAAATCAAGCTGTGTGCTCCGGAAGAGGCGGTGCATTCCGACGGGCATCGAAAAATACCACAGGCCATCTGTGACCCTAAGCGACGAGCTGGCCTCTCACAGACGGGCTGGCCGTCTATAGAGGAAAATATACTTTTTGACTCATAAATTCCCTATTTTCTCCCCCTCTGCCTATGAAAGGTGAAAAGACTCATTTCTTGCGGAGCATGGGACTAAACCCTCCAAATCCAAACCATTTATACAGGCTCGGATATTGATCTCATCATAGGGTAATCTCTGATCCGGACCGCTCCGGGACACGGTGCTTACAGTTGCCCCCAGTTTTGGGGAAACTAGTGCACAAGTGCCTAGATGAGCCAAAACTCAAAGAAGGGACAGAAAGAAAGAAAGTGTACCTGTGGCGGTCCTTACCTTCCGTGCCTTTTGCCGGGTAGACCTCGTCTCAGTCTGTTCGGCGATATGAAGATATCCCTATCGGTCTCGTCTCGACTTGCAGGTGTTGGTGAGACGTAGCATTCTCTAGCCACTATCTCGATATGAAGAGCGGTGTTTCTTTAACCGCAACTTCAATTGGAGTTCCCTTGCTAACCCCCATCCGATCTGCAAGGTGCGTAGCGCTCTCTGGCTGCCGCGTGAACTGTGGGATGCAACACTCTCTGGCTACGATCTCGATGTGAAGAGTGGTGTTTTTCTAACCACAGCTTCGATCTGAAGTTCCCTTGCTAACCCCCATCCGATCTGCAAGGTGCGTAGCGCTCTCTGGCTGCCGTGTGAACCGTGAGATGCAGCACTCTCTGGCTACAATCTCGATGTGAAGAGCGGTGTTTCTCTAACCGTAGCTTCGATCTGAAGTTCCCTTGCTAACCCTCATCCGATCTGCAAGGTGCGTAGCGCTCTCTGGCTGCCGCGTGAACTGTGAGATGCAGCACTCTCTGGCTACAATCCCGATGTGAAGAGAGGTGTTTTTCTAACCACAGCTTCAATCTGAAGTTCCCTTGCTAACCCCCATCCGATCTGCAAGGTGCATAGTGCTCTCTGGCTGTCGCGTGAACTGTGAGATGCAGGACTCTCTGGCTACAATCCCGATGTAAAGAGCGGTGTTTTTCTAACCACAGCTTCGATTTAAAGTTCCCTTGCTAACCCCCATCCGATCGACAAGGTGCGTAGCGCTCTCTGGCTGCCACGTGAACTGTGAGATGTAGCACTCTATGGCTACAATCCCGATGTGAAGAGGAGGAGACCTCGTTGGGTTCCTCGTTCCAAGAATGCATGAATCTTAGGCGCCCTTGTTCGGACTTTTAATCGATGCCTGTGTTCGGATCGATGTTTCTCTGTACCTGTGTGATAAAAGGTTTCTTTTCATCATATTATGTTTCATTTCAGGTTCTCCCTTTTTTCTTTTGTTCTGTTGTCATTTTTCTAAATCCGGGTTATCTTTTGTTATTATTTTCTCTTCATTTGTCATGTCATTATCTTTGACACATGAGAAAATGCTAAGGAACATTCATCTATGATATGAATGAATCATAAATAACGGAATGGATGTACAAAACTGAAAACAAAAGTTTTTCACTAGAAATATCCTCTTTTGTACAAAGATATACAAAGTAGAAATGTGCAAAAATAAAAAAATATGACTCCCTGAATATCAGAGAGGCGGATAGTCGGAGGGCTCCTCATCAGGATCCTCGTCATCTGATATGTGCACTGTCCCTGGCGGAGGTGGAGGCGAAGCTGGCTGTGCCGGAAGTGGATGCTGAGCCGTAGGGGGTCCTGCTCCAGCATCGTAGGTCTGCTTGAACCAGATCTGAGCATAGCCATCCAAGAAGGGCTGGGTGCATGTCCTCATGAACCCTAACGTCTCTGATACTGTGCCTCCTAACTTCTTGAACGCCTGGCTCATCTGAATGGTCTGCTCGCTGGCGGCCTTTCTCATCTGCTCTAGGCGCTGCTCTGTCTGCTCTCTGAACTCCCTTATGGTCTGAGACAAGGGTGGGAGGATCCCCTCTATCGCCTGGACCCGAGATCTCAGAGAGTCGAGTGACTCGTCGATCATCTGTAGGGTCATATCAACCCTCTGAGACATCTGGTCCTGAGACGCTCTCAAATCATGAGTGAGCTGCTGCCTAAGCTCCCTCTGACCCTGGGTAATCTGCTCTATCAGCCTCGACTGCTCATCTCTGAAGGCCTCCATGACCCTAGCCTGCTCTCGCACTGTGTGGTCGATATAACCGGCCTGCTCCTTGGCTAACTGCTCTAGCAACTGGGACTGCTCCTGAATAGTAGCCTGCTGGCGCATAGATCTGTCTCTCTCATCCTGCCGCCTCTCTAAGGCTGTGAACATGGACGTGAGGAGCTGAGAGAAGTCAGGCTGTGCTGGCTGCTGCTGTGGTGGCTCTGGCAGCGGTGCCGTGGAGGTGGATGCCCCTGGGTCACCTCGAAAATATGGGTGATACCTCTCGGGGGGCCCGTGGGTAGTCCTCTGTTCCCTGATACTCGGCGACGGGACAAGAGTCACGCTCTGGATGTCGGTGAAGCGGCAAAGAGCTCATCCATAGTGAACTCCATGTCGAAATCCGATGGGGTCCTGGGCTGCTCCTGCTGTGGTGGTGGTGGCACAATCTAAGGCTGAGGCTGGGGAGGCTGTGGCTCTGGCTGCGGAGGCTCTGGGTGAGGAGGCTGCTGCTCTGGCTACTCCGGGTCTGGGCCCAAAGGTGGAAGGGAGAAAATCGGCCTGGTCTCATGGATGGACAGTACTCTGTACGCCTCTGCCTGCCCTGATATCAGCGAGATCATCCCTATCTGCACTGCGGCGGCGGCATCCACATGTATCCCCTCATCCAGGGGTCCTCTCAGCCTATCTGGAGCGACTCCTAATCCCAAAAGCAGACGGGTGATGACTCCTCCCACTATCACCACTGGTGTCAGCCCTCTACCAACTCTGACCAAGTTAGCCAAAATATCATGGCTAATGTTGAGGCGCTGGACTGCCACCATAGCCCAGAGGCTCCAGATCTCGGCCACGTTAAGCGACCCTGGATTACCAGCTCGACCAAGGTACGAACTGGATAGCACTCTGTGCAGGTACCGCAGTGCCTGAGACACCAGTACGGTGCTCTTCGCTGTATCATGATCATACAACACTCCCGGTAAGGCAATGGCCGACTAGTGGGCGCGTCTCACCATTCACCGTGGGATCTCGATCCCCTCCTCTCTGGGTAGCCCCATGGCCTGCGCGAACCTCTGCCTGGTAATACTGTAATGCTGGCAATCGAATAAGAACTGGACCACCCCTGGCTCTGTATCTGATCTCTGAAAATCGCCATATCGTAGGGTGGCTAGCACCTGACGGGTAGCCTCAGGAAAAGTATGGAAAGCATACTCAAGGAACTCGGTCCACCCAGCGCCCTCGATAAGCATATCAAACTCTGGGGCCATCCTTAGGGCCTCTAGGAACGGCCGGGACACGAAGTGGCTAGCTTAAATCTCTACCTGAGCCAACGCTCTATACCTCTGAGCTTACTCATCATCCATCAAACCCGGAACCACGACCTCGGGCTGGGGCTGCGGTGCTCTGCGTCTAGGAGGCATCCTGCAAAAGAAGTGTTAGATGGTGTGAATTTTGACAAAACAGGCATTATTAGGCTCATTTTCTAGGTGAAAGCCCATTTAGGCCTCACCCGGGCAATAGCGGCCCAAACACGAGGTAAAAAAAAAGATAATAAATGAAGATGGGCGAACGTCCTGTCAAGGTATGTTGCCCCGCATGCTTCGCATATATCAAAAACAAACAGAACATGCGATCGGCATGGATATATTAAAGCGAATAAAAATTGGCTTTCTAGATCCCAAGGCATGCATTATACACAAAAATATTCAATTTTAGGATAAAATGATAATAAAAATTGGGTAGTACCCCGGCAAGGGTGTGTCCGACCCCCTGCATAAAAAGGCATTAAAACAGGCCTCAGGCCTCAACAACAATATATGTACATAAATGGGATGGTCCCCGGCAAGAGTGTGTCCCCAACAACACAAAACAATGGCCTCAGGCCTCAACAATGCAAAATAATGCGCTAAAAAGCCTATTTATAAGGCGGCAAAAGTATAGAAAAGAATTTATTTATATGTGATCATGCAAAAGCTTGGATTGCACTAAAATAAATAAAATAAAATGATAAAAACAAGAAGGCAGCATTCTCCCTAGACATTTAAGGCACCTAAAGAGTCATAACTATTTTTAAGGCTAAAAGAAGAAGAAATAAATTAAATTAAAAAGTAAAGTAGTTATTTTACTTACTTGTAGTCGCGAAAAGTGTAAAAAAACTGAAGAAATATGAATGTCCAAGCGTCCGGTGAGTGGAGAATGCAAAAAGATGAAGCAATTGCAAGAAAAATGAGAAAGAAGGCTTGAAAATGCAGAAAAAATGCTTAAAGAACCGTTTTTGAGAGGAAGAGTGAAAGTGACAGTGCCGCTAGTCCGTTTGTCACTCGCCCTTATATAGAGTTTCGTGACCGACGGGCTGGGCATCTGTAGGAGCGACCGACGGGGTGGCCGTCTGTATCTCAATAAATGCGTGATGAATGCAATGCTGACGTATGCCTCTGCCAGGTGGACCTTTACCGACGGGTGGGCCATTGGTGATGCCTTTCTATAAATTCCTCCAAAATTTTGCTCCTCTTGTGTCTCTTCATTTTCCCAACATCTTGAGCCCTTTATTCTTCTTAGAATGTCTTCCTCTCTAATCCAAAGAATGCACCGTATCTTAGATGACAAACACACTTGGGAAGAAGGCGCCCTTTCCCCTCTGTCTGGGCTAAAATACCTGTGTCGGGTCAAAGTTGATCAGAACCTTCTTCTGGTAGTGACCCACTTGTGGAACCCCCAATTTCACGTCTTCCGGTTCACTTACCAGGATCTGTGCCCTTTGCCTGAAGAGTTAGCTGCCATTCTTGGAGCCTGGTTCCCTCCTAATGCTCTGCCTTGCGTTCCCCGCTGCGGCCTACTCCAGACTCGGGACATAGCTATGGCTCTCGGCATACCTTCTTCTGAGGCCGTCTGGCTGATTTCTCTGGGCTGTTCCTTTGCTCTGGGGCCACTGATCGAGGCTATGGATCAGTTCACTGACATACCCACTTACCGGGTAAGCACTGTATTTTTATTTTGCATGATGAACTTCCTCACTGTCGTTCCAAGGGGTTTGACAGGTGATCCTCACCTGTTTGGAGTTCTGAGCGACTTTTATCGGGGATCATCACCCTTCCCACTTATCCTGGTTGAGACCATTCTGGGCTTGGACGTTCTGAGCTCTGGATCTACCACTACCTTTACCGGCAGCCCCTTATTGCTCCAGGTATGTCATTATTTTAAAGGTAGTGCGTCCCTTACGGATTTTCACACTAGCTTTTCTTAGCGGGAGGTGCGTCCTTTCGGATTTTCACACAACCCTGTGCCTTATTTTAGCCTGAAGTAAACCCTACTTACTCCATCGGCTTTTTTTTCCAGATTTGGATGCAAGAGAAACTGAGGATGCTGTCTGAGCCACCTCTTCGAGTTATTCCACAGAATTCGCCGAGCCACTTCCTCCCGCATCGACGACTGTGTGAGTGCACCACTGCTGGGGAAGGCATCATCAGATTTGGCGAGCTATCAGATGACAATATCAGTTTTACGTCTGCCTGGCTCCTACTATCTCATGTGGTCATTGATGGGCCATCGGGGTGTGTTCCCCTCTGTGGGCTCCGTCGAGCCACCTTCTGCGTCACTTCTCGATGTATGCATCAGCTCGGGATGACCTAGGATGTGGTGAGGGTTCCCTTATCTTTCTGGGGAGGAGCTCTCTCGGCTGCGTTCGCCTCAAGGTATCATGAGCTGTGGAGCAAACTACCAGTGAAGACTGTCTTTCCGAGGTTTGGCGATCATTCTGCGGCTTCAACTAGCGAGTACAAGAAGTGGATCCTCAGCCCCGCATGTGACAATAGGACACGAGGGCTCAAGCATCTGGTCGGTGAGAGCAGCAGCAGGACTTAGCTTAGCTTACATATGTATTTCTTTTAGTGTTACATTTCTCTTTAATGCAGAACTAGAAAATGACGGAAATGAAAAGAATAATATTCACTATATTTCACGAAATTATGTACATTTCCATATAATTTCAGCATACATGATCAGTTTCGATATTTACTCAACCGCGTACGCCCTATTAATACATGAAACCAAATTTTAACAGCATCAACTCCTGTTACCAATCGGCCCTCTCGGGTTTTAACGATCGGACATTTTCTCTCGTGCCTCTAATTTTTGCACAGGATGCCTTTTTTTGGTTTTCACCCTGTCGAGGCGCCTAATTTTAGCACGGCCGCCTTTTTTCGGTTTTTGACCTGCAGGGCATTTTATTCTCTTCTTTTTATCTTGGTCTTTAGCCGTGGAACCTTTTGAGTCTGTTGACATTGATCGGTTCTTTGAATTCATTTCCATCACTATCCGACAAGATTGCAGCACATTTGGATAGCAGCTTTTTAAGGATATACGGCCCCTCCCAGATTGGTCTGAATTTCCCTCTGATATCTGGTATACCCGGTCTCATCTGCTTGAACACTAAGTCTCCTTCTTTAAATGGATGCTCTCTCACCTTCTTCCCGAAAGTCCTGGCCAATCTCTTTTGGTAGATCTGGTTATGATAATAAGCTTTCAGCCTACTCCCATCTAATAAGTTTAAGTGCTGTACCTCTGCCGTGCCCATTCAGCCTCTGGAATTTGGGCTTCCATGACCACTCTCAGCGACTTGAGCTCTATCTCAATTGGGAATACTGCTTCCATCCTGTATACCAGGGAAAATGGTGTGCCTGTAGATGTCCTTACCGTTGTCCTATATCCCCACAGGGCGAAGGGTAGCTTTCCAGCCCAGTCTTTATAGGTTTGGACCATTTGGACAGGATCTTCTTCATATTTTTATTAGCGGCCTCTACTGCTCCATTTGCTTGTGGTCGGTAGAGAGAGGATTTATGATGCTCGACACTATACTTCTCGAGGAGCTTCCTGGTTTCCCCCATGAACTGCACTGTAACACCCCGCCATCCCCATTGGAAGGATACCGGAGTGCCACGCGGACAAACATATAAACAAATCCAAATACATGCTAATAAAATAAAACAAAAGGATAATATGTAAGGAAACTTTTAAATCGTTTATAGAAAAACCTTTAACATATACATATACATATCACTATCGTTTTACAAAAAGAGGCTCGTAAGCAAATACATATACAAAATAATATTTGTTCCTTTACAAAAGATTTACTTTGCTATACACAAGCCATATACAAAAATACACAGCGGAAGACTTCAAAAACAACTTCATTAAAAGACTCCTAGTGGCCGACCTACAGATATCAGACTCCAAATCCAAACTCACCACCTGCACGGGAAAAGAGCCCGTGCTAAGCGATAACGCTTAGTGGGGAGGAACAAAACAAAATAACAATATACAATATAGTATCTCATCACCTTTAAGATATTTACAACAAAAGCAATTAACAAATACAACATATTTCTCTGATTATACCGATATAGGATATACAAGGATTCATGTGCAACATATACTTTTAATCATGTCAATAAACATCTCAGCATATATATCACATATAAGCATGTAGCCTGATTAGTCTGGTATAAACCTAAGAAGTGGATACGGTCATTTGGATACTGATAGAACACAGTATCCCAAGCATATAGAGACATGAGTCTCGAACATGTACTTTTCATATAGAGACCGAGGTCTCGCTTTATTTCCATATAGACCAAACATGGTCGAAACAAGGATCCAAACGGACCCGCATATATTATTTTATCATATAGCAGCTGCACACACACACTGACCTAAGTAAGCGCTTACTTATCCACTACTATGACTTATTCAGGCTCAAAGAATACAACTCAATAATTCATGTATTCATGTACATTGATCAAAATCAGAAACATATACATATATTCAAATATTAATTACCGGAAGTAATAAGAACTTATAATTCATCTTGAAATAATCCATGTATTCGTGTATACTAATCGAATTCAGAAACATGTAAACATATTCAATTATCAAACACAAGAGGTAAAAAGAACATAAAACCCGCATTGGAATAACTATATTCATGTAAATTATAAACATATAAATCATGTACCCCAATATTAATTATGACCACAAATTTCATAATTAAACAATTATTTAAAATGCAGTTCAAATCTTAAAAACCCAAACATTTAATAGGTGTTGAAAACCCTTTAAACTAGAAGTTAAAATCATGCTTTTAGGAAAACAGGGAAGCAAGCAGAAGCCAGTCACGTCGTGACCACTGGTCACGTCCCGTGACGCTGGTTTCTCGCAAGTGCCATGCCGAAGAACAAGGCAGTCACGGCGTGACCATCAGTCACGTCCCGTGACGCCTGAGAGGAGAGGAAGAGAAGTCACACGCAGGAAAAGGCGAAAGTCACGGCGTGATGCCGCTTCACGCCACGTGACCTTCAGCAAAGAAGGAGTCACGGCGTGAAGCTGCTTCGCGTCTCGTGACCTTCAACAGAGAAGGGGGTCACGGCGTGATTCTTCATCACGTCTCGTGACCTTCTTCTCACACTTCTACTTCTCTTCTCAAACTCCATCATCTTCACAAAACCAAATTCCAGAAAAACGTAGAAAACCCAGAAAATCCAGAAAACAGAGTACTTCCTAATTTCAAAACCCCAGCTTTCCCAAAACCATTTTTCATGTAGTAATCATTCAAACACATACCCTCAAGACTCAAGAATTCATTTCCTGTAATTATAATATAACTATGTATTTTAAGTGTTAAAACAGAGGCAAAACCAGAAGGTCAATGTTCCAAAATTCCTCATTCAAACTAATGCTTAATCAATTCATTTACCAACTCATGTTATTCCTTTCCACCTAAATCATGTAAACACAGTACATTTCTCATGCATTTAGATGTACAAGCACACATAAATACATTATATCACAACTGAAAACAAGATCCACAGTGAGATAGACAGACACTCCCAAACCTGTACTGAAGCCCAAAATGTCCACTGTATTTCTTCTTCAATCTACAATCTTATCTTTCCCTTTATCTTTTCTCTTATCTTCCAGTGCTTGCAACAGACAAAATGATACCCAGTTAATCCCAAGAACCACTATATATATATAACTCAAAATAGTCCTGAAGAAGATGAAGAACGAAAACCCAGATATAAAACCAGTAGCTACTTACCCTGCTGAAGCTTCTAAACATCCAAAACCCTTAGTTCCTCAACAGAAACACACATGCAGATGATAGAAAGAACAGAAAAATGAAGAAAAGGCAGAATGTGGTTTACGTGAGAGAGAACCAGAAAAGAAAGAGAAAACTTTTTCAATCTTCTGTTTTCCAGCCAACTCAACTTTTCTCAATCTTTCTTTTTTCCCTCACCACGTACACACACTCACACTCACCACATGGCACACATGCACAGCTTCACAATCCACTTAATTCCTCTTTTACAATTTGATCCTCATAATTACCAAAAAGTCCTTGTTAAAATACTCTTTCCTCACTAAACTAGACATTTGCAATTAAACACTATTATTTCCTTACAATTAAATCCTCTTTTACTAACAAATTACTTAATTGCCCCTAATTGTCCATTTAAAATTCTAATTTCCAAATAAGCCACTTATGGGGTGTGACATGCACCCCATTGTCAGACACTATGTGGTGAGGGAGGCCATATCTACAGATCAGATTTCTCTCTATAAACTTGGCCATATCTCTTGCGTCAATCTTTTTGAAGGATTCTGCCTCTACCCATTTAGTAAAATAGTCAATTGTGACTATGATGTATCTGTGCCCATTGGACGCTGTAGGGCAAATTTCTCTAGTGATATCTATCCCCCAAGCAATGAAAGGCCAAGGTGATGTCAGGTTGTGTAACTCTGATACTAGCAGGTGTCTCAAGTCTGCTTATTGTTGGCACAACTGGCACTGTTTGACATATTTCGAGTAGTCATTGTCTATCGTAAGCCAATAGAAGCCTTGTCTAATGATCTTCTTAGCTAGGGTCAAACCGTTCATGTGAGCCCCACAGACGCCTGCATGGGTCTCCTCCATTACCTTGCTGGCTTCTTTTTCATTTAAGCACCTGAGCTGAATCCCGTCTGACTGTCTTTTCTGTAACACCCATTCCAAGGATATGAATTGAGTAGATAGTTTTCGGATCATCCTCTGGTCTTTCTCCGTAGCTTCCTCTGGAAACTTATTGTTTTCCAAATAATTCATAACGTCAAAGTACCATGGTTTCCCATCCGCCACTTCTACTTCCATTACAGGCTTGATCTCAAAGCTGGGCTTCCCAAAACTCGAAATCAGTACTGGCTTCATAGCTACTCCTTCAGGATTATCCCACATTGACACTAAGATTGCCAACGCATCAGCTAGATGATTCTCATCTCTCGGCACGAAGTGGAAAGTGCAGGTTTCAAACTGCCCACATACATCTTTCAAATATTCAACGTAGGGTACCGGCCGCTCTTCTTTCACAGCCCACTCACCTCGAACTTGGTTAATCACCAAGGATGAGTCACCGAAGACTTCTACATTTTTTCCCCCAATGCAGCTAAAGTTTCCAACCCCAAAAGTGCATGCTTCATACTCGGCTTCATTGTTGGTTGCTTTGTACCTCAACTTCTTGGCTAGGGGGAGCTTCTCGTTATCTGGGGTTGTCAAAATGATTATGACTCTGGCCCCTTTGTTGTTGACTGCCCTGTCGAAGTGTAACTGCCATCCTTGGACGGAAATTACGATTATGCTCTCATCAGGAAAGGTGAACTCAGGAGTGTCCCCTTGAATAGGATGCTCAGCAAGAAATTCGGCTACGGCTCGCCCCTTAATAGTTTTGCGAGTAATGTATTGCACATCAAACTCCTGTAGCAAGAGCAGCCACCTCCCCATCGTACCAAGTAAAGACGGTGCTTCCTACAAATATCTCAACGGATTCTGCTTGGCCATTGCCTGAACTTTATATGAATGGAAGTAATGTCTCAGCTTCTTTGATGCCCAAATCACTGCGAGGCAGATTTTCTCTACTTCAGCATATTTTATTTCGTAAGCCAGGAACTTCTTGCTTAGGTAATAAATTGCGAATTCCACCCCAAATTCATCCTCTTGAGCCATCATGGCGCCCACAGAACTGCCCTCCACTGCCAGATACAGGATAAGCGGTTTGATCGGTTGTGGCGGCCTTAGCACTGGTGGATTCAACAGATATTCCCTGATGCTGTCAAACACTTTCTGGCAGTCTTCGTTCCAGACCACAGGTTGATTCTTTCTGAGCAGTTTAAAAATGGGCTGGCATATTGAGGTGAGCTTGGCAATGAATCGGCTGACATACTGCAGCTTGCCCAGGAAGCTCCTTACATCCTTCTCTTTCTGCGGCACGGGCATCTCTCTGATGGCTTTCACCTTGTTTGGGTCAATTTCTATTACCCTCTGGCTGACGACATGTCCCAGCAGTTTTCCTGAAGTCACTTCGAAAATGTACTTCTTGGGGTTGAGTCGCAGATTGTACTTATCAATCCTGGTGAAGAACTTCTCTCGAGCTTCAAAGTGTCCCTCTCGGGTGGCCGACTTGACCATCATGTCATCGACATACGCCTCTACCTCCTTGTGGATCAGGTCACTTAGAATCTTGGTCGCCATCCTCTGGTATGTGGCCCCTGCATTCTTCAGGCCAAAAGGCATGACTCGGTAGGCGTAGGTCCCCCATTCTGTGATGAAAGCGGTCTTAACCCGGTCAGCTATTTTGTTCAGGATCTGGTTATAGCCCACATAACCATCTCTAAAGCTGTACATCGCGCAGTTGGTGGCACTGTCTATCAACACATCGATGTGGGGTAGTGGAAAATCATCTTTAGGGCAGGCCTTGTTCAGATCTCGATAATCCACATACACCCTGACCTTCCCGTTTTTCTTCGCTACAGGGACCACGTTTGCCAACCATGTAGGATATTGCACTTCAACAAGGAATTTGCCCTCAATCTGTTGCCGAATCTCCTCCTTGACCTTGTCTGCCCATTCTGGCCTGAGCCTTCTCAACTTCTGTTTCACAGGCTTATAGTCTGGATAAGTCAGGATAGCATGTTCTGCTACGTCTCCGTCGATCCCTGGCATGTCCTCATAGGTCTAGGCAAAGACTTTTTCATGTTTTCTTATTATTCTCTCAAAATTTTTTCTCTCAACAGGAGTTATATTTGATGCTATTAGAATTTCTCTCGGATTTTTCGAGGTTCCAAGATTAAAAGGCATTGTATCAGTGGAATCGATGTCAAAAATTGATGGAATATGTTCATGTTCATGCATGTTGAAATCATTGGAAACATCGCATAAGAAAGAGAAATTATTTTCCTTATTGATAATATTATAATTGTCATTTACATTATAAAAAAGTTCTCGAATAAAAAGACAGTCTAAGCCAGAGTCTTCTTCTACCTCTCCAGAGGTTGATGCTGTTGCAACTTGCCCATTGGTTTCCTGATTCAGCAGAGGCCCTTCAGGTTTGTCCGAGGAAATCTTTAAATCCCCCATCTTCAGTTCTATTTCTGCCATCTTCTCTTTCCCTTTTAGCCTGGCAAACAACATCTTCTCGGTAACAACCTCTTCGAGCTCGCATCTGTCCCAAGCAATGCACTGAGTCATGACCTCTTCATCCCAGAAGTTCTCACCGGCCTTGATAACCCCGATGTCCTAGTCAAATACATCATTAAAGATCTCAAATACGGGCTCATCTTCACCGGTATAAGCACACACTGAGGATGCTGGTACAAAGCTTTCTGAAATATGAGGGATCTTATCCATCGTCTTCTTCTTGCCAAAATCGCTTCTGTACCCCAGACCCTTTCGATTCTTCTGACCTCGAGTGGTGATCGCAGTCTGCAGCCCATGAGAGTTTCTGTCCAAACCAGCCCCAGGGAGATAGTGCATCTTTTTCATCATATTAACCACAGTTGGGTTATCCACTGACCCATGCTCTTCTCTTATCATGGACACGTGGAAGCCACTAAATGGCTGATTAGCAATTTCAAGCGCTGAGACCTGATTCTCCCTGGCCGCCTTGATAGTCACCACCTCCCCTTCATGTGGGAACTTTATCATTTGATGCAGCGTGGATGGCACTCCTCCTAACCTGTGAAACCAAGGTCTCCCGAGCAGGGCTAAGAAGTTAGCTGGAATGGGCAGAACCACAAATTCTACTTCTACCTCAATGGGTCCTGTCTTGACCAGGGTCTTGAATGCTCCCGAGGCTTGCCTCCTTGAATTATCATAGGCTGTGATAGTCAGATCTGATCCGCTGAGCATTTCCTCACTCAAACCAAAAGCCTGAAGAGCTATCAGAGGGCACACATTGATAGAAGACCCATCATCCACCATAACGCAAGCAGTGTGCTTATCGTTAATCTGTGCTTTGTTGTACAGGGGTCGGTTATGATTGCAGCCCTCGACCGGTAGGTCGGCATCAGAAAAAACCAATCTCTCCTCCGATCCTCCTTTAACTAGACCCAAAAGCTCTGATGGGGAAATTGTGGTGGCAACAGTGGTCTCAACCAAAGCCTCTACTACCTTCTGCCTATGAGAAGGGGATTGTCTCAAAAGGTCCCAGATGGATATTTTAGCTGCAGTTTTCTCCAACTGCTTAACAATCTGATTCTCCTCTGGCTCTTTTTCTATTGATGGCTGCGCTGGCTCAAGTAGCCTTGTAATCTCAGGGACCACTCTCCCACTTCTCGTCATAGCCCCTACCTCTTCTTCATCCTCATCAGATCTCCATAAATCAGGGTTTATCTCTCCATCCTCTTCGTCTTCTCCACCGCTCTCGCTGCTTGACCAACAATCAAGGGTCACCACTACTGCTTTCTCCTCTCTATCCTCGAGACAAGCAGCAGCAATACTCTTACTCCCATATAGATCCTGTAGCACGTACCACTATGGCAAGCTAGATCCGATCATAAACACGGGTGGCGGTACGGCGTTATAACCTGCCTTCTTCTCAGACTCCCTCTTATTAGGGTCAGAAATTTGTTTGCTATCAATCAGATCTTGAATAGAGTGTCGCAGCGCCTTACACTTGTCTGTTAGATGGCCCGAGTGTTGATGAAATGCACAGAATTCATTGTCCTTGTGACCAGGCTGCCCTTGCGTCATAGCAGGCCTAGGAGCTAAGGGTTGCAACTTTCCTTCCTTCATTAACCTTCTCAAGACCCAAGACAGTGGTCTTCCTAAGTTCGAAAGCTTCCTCTGGGTAGTTGCTTCAGTAGCAGACACCTCAACTGTTCTTCTGGTGCTACCACTGGGACCAGCTGGCCTATTGGTTCCTTGACCGGTGTTAGCTCTTTTTGCAAAATTGTCATTGTTAGCTTTTCGAGCCAGGAACTCTCCCTCTGCCTCAATGGCTATGTCTTTTAGAGACTCCCAATCCTTCAGTCCCTTCATTTTCAGACCCTCCTTTAAATGCGGGCTTGCATTCTTGATAAACAAGCGGATCTGGTCTTGGGTGTCTGGCTTTTTTCGCATTTCCATTACCCGGTTTCGCCAACGGGTGAGATAATCGTGGAAAGATTCCTCGGCCTTCTGCTGGAGCAATTTAAGATCTTTAAGAGTCACCTCCATCCTGGTGTTGCAATCATACTGTCTCAAGAACTCCTCCGTGAGCAGATCCAAATCTTCTTTAGTCTGACGATCGAGACTATGATACCGGTCGATGGCATGAGCGGTCAGACTCAGACAAAACTATTCCACCTTCTGCTTCTTAGATAACGTGGTCCCTTTCGTGATCAGAGAGTATTGCTTCACATGAGCAGTCGGGTCCGAAGTACCATCAAATTTTGGCATGTCTGGCATCTTGAAATTGTAAGGAATCAGTCTTCTCCCTCTAATTCCTTGTCCTCTGGATTCATCCCCTGACCTCTACTTAGCATATGGGACATGGCTTCAAACCTCTCTTCCATCTTTTTTAGAATGAACTCATCAGTTTGAGGTGCCTTCCCTCTCTCAGATGCAATGCTCATCTTGTCATCTTCGATATCCCTATCATCATCAATCCTCAGTACTGGCCTTCTTCTCTGCTCTCCTGAAGCTACTGACCTCAGCTCTACTGACGGCGGCCGAACGGGCTCTTCTCGTCTCTCAGCTCTTTCTTCCTCTTGCTCATTCTGTCTCACGGGAGGAGGAGGTGGATTCTATGGAGCATTCTATTGTGCCAGAGAAGTCAACATGTGCATCATTCTGCCCTCAAATTCCTCGAATCGTCGGCCCACTTCTTTTTCAATCATGGCCCTGGTGGCGTCATCCCCTCTAGGTGAGTTTGCCATCTCAGATACGGTACAACTGACTTCTGGTAAAATTTCTGGTAGGCCCTCTCTATCTGACAGTTCAGAAGCAGGAACTCGGATCAATCGTCCGGTAGGTGATCTAGTCCACCTGGGCAGATCTATGATTGCTGCAGGGACAAGGCGTTAGATATGATGCATGGAATGCAGGTGGAATGCATGGTCGTGATATGCAACATTCACAAAACACAAGCAAGCAAGTAGGTCCTTCCAATCTTATTTCTCCCACACACGTGGTGGTGCAGTCTCTTTCCTAGGCGGGATTAGCCCAAGGGTCAACGAGGGACCCAATGGACACGCATGGTGCATAGCGAAAAACCGGCAGCATGACACTCTTATACTAATGTGCAAGCGGATGGATAATGATCGTCATGTATTTAGACGTTCCATAAATTTCGACATGGCCCCACCGGGGCATGAAAGCCTTTGGCTAGGTTACCAAGCGAGACATCTGGACTCACCCAATACATGAGGATCCATACAGCAAGCATGGAATTAGGGTTCATATCACCTGTAGAAAGTAACTACGGCCATTACATGAGCTTTGGACAAGGGAGATGTTTCTTTAAGGCTACCCAAGAATGATCCCTGCTGACAGGTCTAGCTCATCACGAGCATAACGACCGATCGGGTCATCATTTTGATATAACATTAAGGTATGAGACTTGGGCTCGTGATTATCCTTAACACTTCCCTAAATTGAGTGAAAATAGGGTCGTGCTTCAGGAACGCACCGGGGCTAATAGAGGGACCAAACTAGCATATTCTAAAGCTCTAATGAGATGTAATGCAAATTTGAGAGAAAGCAAATTTATGAAATAAATTTTAGCCATAAATGTTAAACGAGGCATTTTCAAATTGATATCTCGAACCATATCGTCCCCAGTGGAGTTGCCACTATGACGCGAGCCGGATTCCCGCGGCCGCCCGTGCGACTGCCCGCTTGAGGGCGATCGAGGCATTTATGGGTCCGTTGATAGCTTGCAATAAATCGCAAGTGCATCTATGTTGGGCAACAAGGAGGTTTCATGGAGTCGCCACCCAATAGAACATTGGGAAAGTTTCTCTCGCCTCGGAGAGCCTAAGACTGCGCTTAGTATCCATTTTGGGCTAACCAGAGGGGTCTTGGAGGGTAAACCTCTCGCCCTAAGGAGCCTAGGATTAACGCCAGAGTCTCGTGACACAAGAGGTGTCTTGGAGGGTAAACCTCTCGCCTCTTTGAGCCCAAAGACCAGAGCTGGGTTCGGGATTTCTCATATATTTCTACCTCGATTATTTTATCATCAAATTTTAATTATCATTGATTTGCTCTCTCTCCACACGATGCAATTGATTATAGGCACATTTATTCATATTTGAAAAGCCGTAAATGAGCAAGTAAATAGTGAAAGCAATAAATTACAATAATACAAGGAGCGGAATACAACATCCTTTTATAAATGTACGATACATGCACGAATCAGGGCATTGTTTATTTTGAGGACTTTGGTCCTCGCATGTATCATTATTAAAATTGGATGTTTTTATTGTAATAACTTTTATTGGATAAAAATAGGACATTGGTTCCTTATGTTTATGAAAAACTCTCTTTATTAAATATAAAACATTAATCAATTTTTACATTTAACGGGATGCAAAGAGGGTATAATCAAGTACATAAAACAATCAATGAATAAACGAATAAAGGAAATGACCAAGAAGGTTAGAAAACTAAACCGGACGAAATCCTCCGAGTATAGTAGATAGCCCCTCGAGCTCGGGATAATCCAAGGAAATCAATATATGCTCAGAGAAAGTTAAAAGATGTTAATATAGGAAAGCTCATCATAAAATAAAGTCAAAAGAACTTGAAAGATATAGAAAAAGGTTCGAAAATGTGGAGACAGGACCCAGCGACGGCCTCTGCCGAGTGACCGACGGGCGTCAGTCAAAGTGACCGACATGTCCGTCGCTCACTCAAGAGAGGGGGCGTCTGTGAGTAGGGTGATCATCGGGCGTCGGTGAAACAGATGACCCGTTGGTCACCACTATCTCCGAAAGTAAACAGCAAAAACTCTCTTTTTGGAGCAAAAACGGGCTTTTACCACCAGCCGAGATGAAAAGAGTCAAAATAAAGGAAGATAATAGCAAAAAATCGAAAGAACAACAAAATAAAGAGCAAAGATGAAATGATATGGAGAATGAGTACGGAATATTTACCCTCAGATAATGTTTTAATGATATTCTTGATGTTGATTAGAGTCTCACACGCTCCACGAGAAACAAAGTGAAGGATCGAAAAAAGGAAAATGGATTATTTCCTCCTTAACCCCTCAAAAGATTGACTTTGGAATCAAAAACCCAAAGAAAACTAATTAGTTTTAGTTCCTTTTTAATGGTTTGATCCTTAAGTTGAAAGAGATTTCTTAATGAATGTGTTTGTTGGAAGAGAGAGAAAATGTACTTGAATTTTGGCAGAGTTTCCCCTCTTAAAAATTTTTGGAACCCTTTTTAAGAGAAAATCTGAAGCTTTTATAAGCCAGGCACGATCGACGGGTGTCGGTGTATGGAGACGGGCGTCGAAATTATCCTTCTGACACAAGAATTCATCCGACGGCCCTGCCATTTCCACCGACGGGCGTCAGAAAGGTTGCGTGCTCCGGGAAATCAGGCGGCGTGCTCTGGGAGAGGCGGTGCATTCCGACGGGCGTCGAAAAATACCACAGGCCGTCTGTGACCCTAAGCGATGGGTTAGCCTCTCACAGACGGGCTGGCCGTCTGTTGAGGAAAATGTACTTTTTGACTCATAAATTCCCTGTTTTCTCCCCCTCTGCCTATGAAAGGTGAAAAGACTCATTTCTCGTGTAGCATGGGACTAAACCCTCCAAATTCAAACCATTTATACAGGCTCGGATACTGATCTCATCATAGGGTAATCTCTGATCCAGACCACTCCGGGACACGGTGCTTACACATACATACCTAAATACAGGGTAATTAAAAACTTTACCAAATCATTCATGAAAGTAGCTAATCATGCATTAATATAACGAAAACATTACATTACTGTTTGATCAACCAACAGGTACAAAAGATAATTACATATCCAAAAATATACATATACATATGCGGAAGCTATTACAAAATTATCATAAGAGAGTCCTATAAAAAAAGAATCATCAGAATACAAAAATCAAGCCCTACACTAAAACCCAGCTGTGTTGGCCTGGCTGCGATGACTCTCCCAAGGCAACTCCTTCTGCACCTGCACGGGTAAACACACCGTGCTAAGCAATAAACACTTAGTGGGGAAACACACAATTAAATGGACGGCCATTCACAATGGTCGTCAAACAAACGCATACAGATGGCATAGTCAGAAATATATATTATATAAGAGTATGAACATATGAACATATAGAGTCATACATTTGATATAACATAACCGTCTTCATAAAATCACATTAATAAACATATTCGGATAATACATTCTCATAATAATCAAAACAGTTCAAAGTATTTAAACACCTGCTGACTCGAGGTACTGGATAACGAGTGAACGGATAGTACTTTACGGGTACGAGCCAATTACAGACAGTACCTTACGGGTACGAATCGTAAACCAATTACTTTGTCATTTACAAAACATTTTATTAAAGGGACCTTAAACAAGATCCAAACACATTAAGGGTTCGCGAGGAACCAAACGGGACCTGATCGGGCTCAAAACTGAATAGAGGCTGCAGCTATAAGACTATATTAGGCATGCCTCATGGCTGTGTCGCGCTAACGACAGAGAGTCTAAACATTGCCATTGCGGACTCGCAATAGATCGCGTGCTCACGACAACACAGGCCAGCATTGCACTCTGTCGCGATTGCGATGCTGTCGCGCTCGCGACAGAGAGCACACACCACTTTTGCTATAACGAGCTCGCAACAGGGTCGCGTGCTCGCGACAACACAGGCCAAGATCATCGGCCTCTGTTGCGCTCGCGATAGTGTCGCCATCGCGATAGAGTCGGGATTTCCAAAATCTGCAGAATTCTGTAGATTTCTTCCTCTTCCAAAACACACCCATAAACACACAAATCAAATCCAAATGGTCTCTTACCTCGAATTCAGCCACCCATTAATCAATACCCATAATATAACATTTATCAACAAGTAATTTAACACCAAACATCAATTCAAACTCGCAATCTCACAATTTATCAATACTCATAAATTTGCAGCAAAAACCCATCAATCCTCACAATCACTACAATAATCCCAAGCTTATACAAAATTACCTTACCCAAACAAAAACCCATAACATACATGCCATAACAAGAGCATATTACAACCCAATTTCCAGAAATCACCAAGAACACATACATGAACATATTTACATACAAAAACAAGAAATTTCCCAAACCTTGAAATCCTTAGCTCCTAATGCTTAGATCCACTAGATCCCACCTTCTCTTTACCCTTCGGTTCACGAGGAGGCTCAACTAAGCACAACCCAACAAAACCCACAACAAAATAACTCTAGATTAAAACCCAAATCCAGAAAATATGAAGAAGATGATGAACCAATTGAAGAAAAGAAGAACAAATGCAATAGACTTACCTCTAAAATGCTAAAGGATGATCAATTCCCACCAACTAAGCCTTGATTCCAAGCTAGGGTTCTTAGAGGAAGAGAAAAGGAAGAACAAGAGAGTGAGGGGAAGGGAAAACGGGAATGAAGGCAGCCACCGCCCATCCCTCTCTTCACTTTTCTTTTTCTTTTTCTTTTTCCTAACCCTAGACAAGTGTCACTTCCCTATTAGTACGATTTGATCACTCACACCCAAAACACATGCATCACACACACACAAGACTCTCCCAACTAATGTATACCCTACAAATGTACGAACACACACGCACAAGTACAGCTCCAAAACACACTCTACAAACATATGAGTAAACACACCCAAGTGCAACCCAACTAATTCACACCCTAACACCACACATGCACCCACATGCTAATAAAACTCTTAAAACATGCATTTCTACCCAAAATGCCCTTTACACATGCCAAAACTCACATAATGCACATGCACAAACAAGGCTCATTCTACTAGGGGGCAAACGAAGTGTGACACAGGAGGTGTCGCGCTTGCACGGGGATGAAAACATACCTCACTGTCGTGCTCGCGACAGTGAGTGGCCAGCAACTGCTGTCGCGCTCGCGCACAGTTGCGCACTCGCGACAGGAGACTGTCCAAACCCACTCGTGAGCTGAACGCTCTATCGCGCTCACGATATGCTCGCACTCGCGACAGAGAGCTCTCATTGCGGCCGCTCGGTAGCGATCGCGAAGACTGCAATCACCGAGCCCTATCGCGACCTCGCGACAGGGTCGCAATTTCTAGCCCTTACGCGAAAAACCTACAGAATTTCACTTCCAAACTTCACTCAAACCTTCAATTGGCTTCAAAAAACTATCCCACACAAATAGATCATTCACAACATCTTAAACAACCTAAAACTCAACTTATAAGCCAATTATCATCATCAAATTACACAATGCACAAGATCAAATTCTAGAATTTACTAAACCAGTAATTTCTTCTAGAATTTCATACAAACTCACTCTATAATTCAATTCTTCACAAACTATGCATCTCATTTCAAAATAATCAATAACCATATCAATTAGATACAAGTACCCACAATATACCCCATCAATTTCAACAATTAGCACAAAACACAAAAATCACACAAAACACATACAAAAACAACAAATATTCCCAAACCTCAAATTCTTGAACTCTAATCACGGGCTCCGCTTCCACTTGCTATGTCCTTGCCTTTGGACTCTCTAGGAGGGATTTCTGAGCAAAAACATTCATCACAACAAGCTTTAAACTTAAACCCCAAAAATACCCAAATACTCAAATTAGAAGGAATAAGAGGGTGGGGAAGAATAATTAGCTATTACTTAGCTAAATTAACTTAAGATCACCCAAAACTCACCAAAATTGCAGCTAGGAGGGAAGGATTACAAGAAAGTAAAGAAACAAGGGGGAAGAAGATGAAGAACGAGAAGAAAGGGAGAAATGGGAAAAAGAGCAAGAGGGAAAAGCTAGTTCTCTCTCCTCTCTCCTCACTATAAATACTCCCCCCACTTGCCACATGGCAACCTCCTATAGGAAGACTACCCCAAGGCATACCCAATAACCATCCACTTACCTAAACCCAAAGCCAACCTCACTTACACACACACTAATCCCTTGCACACACTCACACCTAAGCAAAACCCCGCAATTACATAACACTAACATTTAAACCATACATATACACAAAAATAACACATGCCAAAATTTAACACACACACAATCACACATGCACAAGGCTCAAACTACGAGGGTGGAAACGGGGCATTATAATACTCCCCACCTAAACAGAATTTCATCGTCAAAATTCTCACCTGATCCAAATAATTGAGGATGCTGAGCTCTCATAACTTCTTTCGGTTCCCAAGTTGCCTCTTCGATTCCATGATGCTTCCAGAGTACCTTAACCAAAGGGATTTGCTTATTGTGGAGCTGTCTAATCTCCCTAGCAAAAATTTCCTTCGGTTCTTCATCAAATGAGAAATCTAGCTGAACCCGAATATCTTGTACTTGTAACACATGAGATAGATCGGATTGGTAGCGACGGAGCATAGACACGTGGAAAACATCGTGTAACTTAGCTAACTCCGCTGGCAATGCTAACCGATAAGCTACTGGGCCCACCTTATCCAAGATCTCATAAGGTCCAATAAACTGAGGGCTTAACTTCCCTTTCTTACCAAATCGAAGAACTTTCCACCATGGTGATACTTTTAAGAATACCTTATCACCAACCTCATATCGAATGTCCCTTCATTTCAAATCAGCATACGATCGTTGCTTATCCTTAGCTGCCTTCAAATTCCACTGTACCGTTCTAATCTTTTCTTTCGTGCCTCTAATCAATTTCAGACCCACAACTGACCTTTCCGACAACTCAGTCCAACACACTGGAGTTCTGCATTTCCATTCATAGAGAGCTTTATAAGGAGCCATCCCAATCCTCACCTGATAACTGTTTTTGTACGTGAACTCCATCAAAGACACATACTCATCCCAGCTACCTGAGAATTCTAAAGCACATCCCCCGAAGCATATCCTCCAGAATCTGAATAACTCTTTCTGACTGACCATCGGTTTGAGGGTGAACGGCAGTGCTAAAATTTAATCGAGTACCCAAAGCCGACTTTAACTCCTTCCAAAACTTTGACATAAACGTCGAATCCCGATCCTACACAATAGAAATGGGAACCCCATGAAGCCTTCCTATCCCATTCGCATAGATCTCAGCTAGCTTGTCCATGGAATAATCTAACCGAACTGGCAAGAAGTGCGCTGACTTCGGCAACCGATCGATTATCACCCACACAAAGTCATGCTTACGCTGCGTCAAGGGCAAACCAATCACAAAGTCCATCGTAATATCATCCCATTTCCATAGAGGGATGGGCAAGGGATGCAACAATCCTGTTGGGACTTGATGTTCAGCTTTCACTTGCTGACATATCAACACTTTGAAACAAAATCCACTATATTCTTTTTCATATTCGGCCACCAATAAAATTGCTTCAAATCTCTATACATCTTATTTCTTCCTGGATGCATCGTAAAAACAGACGAATGAGCTTCTTGCAAAAGTCTTCTCTTTACATCATCCACATTAGGCACACATAATCAATTCCAAAATCTGAGCACTCCCTCATTATTTATAGAAAATTCAGCCTGCTTACCATCTCTAACCATGTGAAAAGCACGCTGCAACACCGGGTCACTCAACTATGCATCCACTATCAACTGCCTTAAGCTTGGTCTAGCCTTCAATCGAGCAATTAGTGCTCCCTCAGAATCAAACCTCCACTTTCCTCTACTCAGAGACAAATCCGATACTGATTTCCTACTTAGAGCATCCGCTAGTAATCAACGATAGAGTCATGGTCTTTGAATAATTCCAAGCATCTTCACTGCTTTAAGTTCAATTCTTTCTGAGTGAGCAGATACTTCAGACTTTTGGTGATCCGTGAAAATCCTGCATGTCTCCCCATATAAATAATGCCGCCATACCTTAAGAGCAAACACTACCGCTGCTAACTCCAAGTCATGCGTCGGATAATGTTGTTCATGAGGCTTTAACTGCCTAGAAGCATAAGCGATCACTTTACCGTCCTGCATCAGAACACAGCCCAACCCTATACCTGAGGCATCACTATACATAGTATACTCTTTACCTGAGACGGGTTGAGTAAGTACAGGAGCCTTAATCAACATATCCTTTAACTGCTCGGAACTCGCTTGGCACCTATCGGACCAATTGAACTTAACCTCTTTTTGGAGAAGCCAAGTCAACGGCAAAGCTGCCACAAAAAATCCTTTCACAAAATGTCTATAATAACCAGCTAATCCTAGAAAACTCCTCATTTCTCGTATAGACTTAGGTGGTAACCAGTTCACAATGTCTTCAACTTTGGATGGATCTACCCAAATACCTTCAGCCGAAACCACATGTCCAAGGAATGCTACCTCTTTTAACCAAAATTCACACTTACTATTCTTAGCGTACAACTGATGATCTCTCAACACCTGCAATACCAATCGCAAATGTTCCTCATGTTCCTTTTCATCCTTAGAATAAACCAAGATGTCGTTGATAAACACGACAACAAAATGATCCAAATACTGTCTGAATACCCTGTTCATCAAATCCATGAAGGCCGCGGGCACATTAGTCAAACCATATGGCATCACTAAAAATTCGTAATGACCGTAACGCATCCGAAAAGCTGTCTTCGCAATATCTGCATCCTTCACTCTTAACTGATAGTAACCCAATCTCAAGTCTATCTTTGAAAACACTCCTGCTCCTTTTAACTGATCAAAAAGATCCTCGATTCGTGGCAAGGACACTTATTCTTGACTGTAACCTTGTTAATTTGCCAATAATCAATACACATTCTCAAGGTACCATCCTTTTTCTTGACAAATAGAACCGGAGCACCCCAAGGTGATACACTTGGTCTAATAAAACCCTTATCCAAAAGCTCTTGCAACTGGCTTTTCAACTCCTTAAATTCCACCGGAGCCATTCTATATGGAGCCTTAGAAATCAGAGCTTCACCCGGCACAATATCCACAGACAATTCTACTTCTCTCGTTGGTGGCAAACCCGGTAATTCCTCTGGAAACATATCCGAAAAATTGCTTACTACTGGAATCTCTTGTATCTTTACTTGCCCTCGTCGAGAATCCAAAATCAAAGCTAGGAATGCTTCACATCCCTTTCTCATATACCGTTTGGCCTTCATAGCCGAAATCACATTATGCAGCGAGTTACTTCTTAAACCTCTTACAACCACATGTATCTGATCCCTATCTTTGAGTACAACCATTTTCCTCTGACAATCAACTATAGCCCAATGCTTGGATACCAATCCATACCCAGATGAGGTCGAATTTATGAAATGGTAGACTAATCAGGTCAACTGGAAATTCCTTACCTTCCACTAACAAAGGACAATCCCGATATACCTGATTCACTCTCACACACTGCCCTAACGGACTAGTGACACAAATCTCATAATCCAGTTTACCCTCATTATATAATTCCTCACACAACTTATCAGAACATAGGTAAGAATGGGTGGAACCCGGATCTATTAAAGCATACATTTCAGTACTAAAAAGTAAGAACTTACCGGCTATCTCTTCCAGAGCATCCTGGTCATCACGGGCTGTCATTGTATAGGCTCTTACAGCCACCGGCACTGGATGATCAACTGTCTCAGAAGATTCTCTTTCTCGAGGCCATCCACCGTGACCCCGTCTTCTACCTCTAGCACGACTGCCTTGAGGAACATTCCACTCAGCTCAACTCGCCTTTTGCTGACTCTGAGTATTCTCATATAAATTTGGGCAATTGGCTAGAAAGTGATCGGTACTACCACATCTAAAACATCCCCCCTGTCAACCACCGACACTTGCCCCAATGGCGCTTGTTACAATCTGAACATTGGGGCACACCATCACCTCTGCCACACGAAGTTCCTCTACCCGTGCAAGATCCTTTAAAGGTATCCTGTCTCCTCCCTCTAGTAGTTAGACTAGAATGTGACTCACTAGAGGGCTTTCCTTGAGACTCACGTGACCTCTTTCTTGAAGAAGAACCTCCTCTAAAGTTTTTTTTCCTCTGAGCCTTCTCTCTTAAAATATTCTCAGAGCGTTCCGCCCTCAAAGCTGCTTGCACTAACTGATAATAACTGATATCCGATGTAGACATCAAAGAAACCAACATCACCTTCAGAAACTCGTTCAAACCTGCCTCAAACTGCTGACATCGGAATTCCTCAGTGAGAACTCCTGGCGGTGCATACTTACTGAGGCGATTAAATTCTTTCTCATAATCCGCTATGGATAACACTCTCTGTCGGAGACTCAAAAACTGCACCCATTTGGCCTCCTTAAATGCTTTAGTCTCATACTTATTACGAAACTCCCTTTCAAAGAACTCCCATGTCACCGGCTCGGGAAGCTGAGGATGTCTGAGCACCATTGTCCGCCAATCATATCCTGAGCCCTGCAACAAATATACTAAACATTCCATCTCTCTCTCTAGTGGAAAATGAATTTCCCTTAACACCCGTCTAACTCTCTCAATCCACATTTCAGCTTTATCTGATTCGTCCAATCCGGTTCCAAAGAAATCCTCCGCTCAAAACTTTCGCATATTCTCAATCGGAGCTCTTCGGGCAGTAACTCTTTTCAAAACCCTTGCCATATCCTAGGATATCTTGAGCATGGCCTCAAAGGGAACCGCAGGGACCTCAGGTTGCACCCTAGGTGGTTGAGCCGAACCAGAAACAGATAGATCTTGCTCTCAGGGATTCACACTCTCGACTGACCCCTCAAGTGATCCACAAGCGGACTCCATCTAACTACAAAACATACACGATAATCCACATCAGGCCAATACAACACTAGACATACACTCTATCTTACACTAGCCAAGAAATGCCTAAACCTAACGCTCTGATGCCACAAAATGTAACACCCCTTACCTATACATAGGGAGCTTCATCCCTCGAGGAGAAAGAAGGACCCAGATAGATGAGGGTTGTCACGCAAAAACTCCAAACAAAACAAATAAAGTTGCAAATCATACATTCAAAGCGATAAAATATAATTCTTCAAGCAAG
Organism: Excoecaria cochinchinensis; assembly: GCA_947683425.1. Classification (NCBI taxonomy): domain Eukaryota; kingdom Viridiplantae; phylum Streptophyta; class Magnoliopsida; order Malpighiales; family Euphorbiaceae; genus Excoecaria; species Excoecaria cochinchinensis. The sequence goes on along the minus strand of CANTUQ010000027.1, from coordinate 1,469,279 downwards.
TGACAGATGTTAAAATCCAAAAGTACAATATAATTAATTTACATATCGAAATACAAAAGTGCCATAGCACAAGATCATATACAAATCTGATATCCAAAACAAATTACAAAAGTAGGGTTACATCATTACAAAATCATTGAACTAACACATATACAAAAACTACAATCGTGTACTACAAAATCTCTCTCCTTGTTGTGTTGGCCCTGCTGAAACGGATCACCCTGCCCAAAAACTGCAACATCTTCCACACCTGCACAGATGAAACACCCATGCTAAGTGAATACGCTTAGTGGGGAAAACACAAAGAAACACGACCATTCACAGTGGACGTCAGAACAAGTCATATACATATGGCACATACAGAAAATCATTACTTAAAATAGCTCATCATATTCAAGATAACAATATCTTTCACCATACAAACATTCATACTGAACTAAATTATAACACATAATTTCAATAAGCCTGCTTATTCAAAGTAGTGGATAGCGAGTAACGCATAATCATTCAAAATGCATGGATACCCGAGGGTATCAAAATTATTCTTTCCTTTTTGTTACAACCATTTTCACATGGAATCTTAAACAAGATTCAAGTTTAAAAGGGATCATGAGGATCCGAACACGGACTCGATCAGGGTCCAGAACAGATACGGATGGCTGCAGCTAGCTGAACTCTATAGACATGCCTATTTATCCACTGATTGACTTTCACAGGTCAAGTATAAATTCATCTAATTGCATTCATATAATTCATAAAATTGTCCATGTATAACTATGAAAGCATGACAAGACTGAAAATTAAACATTAAAAGCATAAAAAGGAAACTCACTTTTTGAAGCTAGGAGGTGTCGCGCTCGCGCGGGGACGAAAACATACCTCACTGTCACGCTCGCGACAGAGAGCTCTCGCTGTAGCTGCTCGGCAGTGCACGCTCAGCATGCACGAAGGCTGCAATCACCAAGCCCTATCGCGACCTCTCGACAGTGTCGCGCTCGCGACAAGGTCGCAATTTCCAACCCTTATGCAAAAAACCTACAGAATTTCACTTCCAAACTTCATCCAAACCTTTAATTGGCTTCAAAACATCATTCCACACAAATAGATTATTCACAACATCTTAAACAACCTAAAACTCAACTTATAAGCCAATTATCATCATCAAATTACACAATTTACAAGGTCAAATTCCAGAATTTACTAAACCAGTAATTTCTTATAGAATTTCATACAAACTCACTCTATAATTCAATTCTTCACAAAATATGCATCTCAATTCAAAATAATCAATACCCATATGAATTAGATACAAGTACCACAATATACCCCATCAATTTCAACAATTAGCACAAAACACAAAAATCACATAAAACACATACAAAAACAACAAACATTCCCAAACCTCGAATTCTTGAACTCTAATCACGGGCTCCGCTTCCACTTGCTATGTCCTTGCCTTTGGGTTCTCTAGGAGGGATCTCTGAGCAAAAAGACCCATCACAACAAGCTTTAAACTCAAACCCCAAAAATACCCAAATACTCAAATTAGAAGGAATAAGAGGGTGGAGAAGAATAATTAGCTATTACTTACCTAAATCAACTTAAGATCACCCAAAACTCACCAAAACTGTAGCTAGGAGGGAAGGATTACAAGAAAGTAAAGAAACAAGGGAGAAGAAGATGAAGAACAGGAAGAAAGGGAGAAACGGGAAAAAGAGCAAGTGGGGAAAGCTAATTCTCTCTCCTCTTTCCTCCCTATAAATACTCCCCCCACTTTCCACATGGCAACCTCCTATAGGAAGACTACCCTAAGGCACACCCAACAACCATCCACTTACCTACACGCAAAGCCAACCTCACTTACACACACACTCATCCCTTGCACACACTCACACCCAAGCCAAACCCCACAATTACATAACACTAACATTTAAACCATGCATATACACAAAAATAACACATGCCAAAATTGAACACACACACAATCACACATACAAAAGGCTCAAACTACCAGGGTGGGAACAGGGCGTTACAATGCCAATGTATCCTGAACTAGACTTGACTACCAAATTACTACACAGGGCAATATTATTTTATTTTCACATTATTAATATGATATACTTATTTTTCATGGTATATCATTATAATAATTTATTCTTTTTCATACCATTTCATCATTTTACATGTGATTATCATCATTACATCATCACATGTCATGTAACTCATTATTTCATCATGGTACACATGCATACATACATACATGCATACGGCCCACATACAAATTAATTTACATTAATTCTTTTTATCAATTTTATCATTTATTTAGGCCAATTTCATGATGTATAACATCAACATACCATCAATTTCCATAAAAACACATCAAAATCATAACTTTATACATGACATACATTCGGCCATACATGCATCACATACCTCATGATATTTTCACCTGCTTTAACACATACCATACATTAATTCACATGCCAAATACCATAGATCCATCATAATTATACATAAAACATCATGAAAACACATGAAATTCACATGATTACCATTCGGCCAAAGAAGGAATTTTTCACAAAAAATTTATTTCTTAAATTTAATCATCCATACCATTATTTTTAACACCCCTAAGCATGAATATCATGTTAATTTCAATTAAACATGCATAAATCACATACTTTCTTCACAAACATAACATAAATCCATGCTTTTACCATGGAAATAATTGGAATTTACAATCACAAACCTTAGATCCTTGAAATATACTTCTCAATTTTCCTTTTCTTTTCTCTTAGCTTGATTTGAGGTTCCCTCACCTATTAGACATAATTATGTCCAAATACAAAATTTAAGATTTAATCAAAACTAAATTTCCTTTTATCAAATAAACTTAATAAACATCTAATTCACATCCTAATCTACCTTTAGGAACCTTAAAACCAAATTTAAAATACTTAAATCTCTTACCTCAATTTTACACCTAAACTTCAAGTCTAGATTTTACCGACTTTTACTTCTCCAAAAAAAATTATGAGACCACCAATGGATTCTGAATGAGCTGAATTATGTTAGGAGGTTTGATCTTGAGGTGAGATCAAGAAGAAATGAAAGAAAAATGGTGAAGAAGAGAGGAGGAAGAATTCGATCAAGAGAGGAAGAAGAGGGAGGCTGAAAAAAAATGGAATCCAAGGGGATTTCCAGATTTTTAGGTGTATTTATATGGGTCCAATTGGACCCAACCAGGTCCAACCAAAGTGGTTGAGCCGATTTGGTCCGATTTTCATTTTTCGGGTCATTTTCCACTGTTTTGATGAAATTAAATGTTACTGAATTAATTTTCACTCCCAACTAATTCCATCATTCTTATAATATTAAAATTAGTCTCCCTGCAAAATTTTAACTCAATCGAAATCTTTTTGGGGTCCAGTTCACCTAAATCGGTCTAATTCAGTTCAATCCGGTTCTACCCTAAAATACAATTCTACTGCTGTCAAATATTTCTAAAAATTATTCTAAGCCTTTTATCCTCTTACAGTAGACCATTTTAACCACTTCAACTATTTATAAAAATTTGGTCAAATTTCAGTCAAACTTTGGTTCAATTGAACCGAACCAAAGAAACTTCATACTAACTTTCGGAAGCCTATTTGACCTTGTTTTTACACCAAATTACACCATTTTACTACATTTTTCATCCTCTTTCTAATGGTTGAATAAAATATTTTCGGGTACTATTCACCCCGGAGTCACATTTTGTGGGCCCCAAATTTACTATTCATGGACCCACAGTTACTATTCATAGACCAGTCAAAGATGTTGTCACTATTCAATGGGACCCAGTCAATGATGATGTTACACTTTAGGGGACACAGTTACTATTCATCAACATGACATCACTGATGTCATCATTGTCCCACATTTACTATTCACTAGGCCCCACCTGGCCCACTTTTCACCGAAATAAATACTTTTGTTTACTGTTTCGGCTATTTCGGACTAGTTTGACCTCCAGTCGATATGAAATTTTTTCCTACGGACTGGTATTGACGAGTTCTATCCAATGGTCCAATAAAATATTTTTCGATTTTGGGAAGTACTATTCACTCTTGGAAAATACTATTTACGATTAACCTTGTATTGGGGCTATTACAATATGCATGCTAATTTGGGCTTTAAATTATGTTTGAGAATGCTTGTTTGAAGACCACTTTTTGGTTGGTTCTAGTGAGTGTAAAATGTTAGAATTCATGAGTACGGTTATGGGTTCGTATGTGAAGTTATGTGCTTAAGAGTTGTGTAGTTTGGCATTTGATTGTTAAGCTCAGCTCTGTCACGGGTGCAACTTCTATCGCGAGCACAACCAAGCTCAATCATTCGAGCTTCCCCTAAGGAATCCACTGTCGTGAGTATGGAGAGTTCAATAGTCGAACTTTGGCCGGGCTGATTTCCTATCGCGGGCTCGTCTGCGTGCGCATGAACACTCGCTAGAGGCAATCCAGCTCTCTATCGCTAGCGTGACGGGCGGCCATGAGCCCGGCCCTTTGTGTGTTCTATCTCTGTCATGGGCACGACCATGGTCACGAGCGTGACCCTTCTTAGTACTTTAAATAATCATTGTTATGTTGCTATATATGACTTTTATTTATACCTTGCATGGTTTGTTTAGTTAATACTTTAATGGAGTTGATGTTCAGTGATTTAATAGGTACTTGAATACATGTAGAGTATTTGGTTTATTGTGTAAAGTTTATATGTATAGGCCTGAATGGTCATAGTAGTGGATAGACAAGCATGCTTATAATGGGTTAGAGTGCAGCTGTCAGAGTGGCACCATTTTTGTCCAGATATTAAAGGCCTAGTGCATTCAATTGTTACGAGTTAGGTCTCTAGATGTTCGATACTGCTAGTCAGTATCCAGAATAACCGTATCCACCATTGATGTGAATTTAGACTAGTAAATGTTTTTTATTGTATCTGAGATGTAGTGAAGGCTATTATATGTTTATGCCTTTATGTGACTTGCACTTTATATGAATATATGTAAAAAGCATACATGTATATGAATATACGTAAGAAGTAGTGAAATGTTATCACGTATCATATATGATATTTGCATGACCATAGATATGCATTGTTGCGTTATATTTGTGACTTCGACAGAAGTCCTATTCTTCTGTATATCCCTACTAAGCGTTATCGCTTTGCATGGGTGTTTTTTCATATAGGTATGCAGGTACGGACCAGTTTAGAGTTTGTTCATCTGCTGGTGACTAGGAGCTTGAGTGGAGTTCTTTTTGTATATGATAGAGTTTCTTTGTAATAAGTAACATCTTGTTATGTAAAGAGAATTATAGTATATGAGTTATAAATGTTAATTGTAATTATAAATGTCACACCCCGTTTGCCTCCTAGTAGTACGAGCCATGTGTATGTGTGCATTTGTGTGTATTTTGGCATGTGACAAGGGTATTTTGGGGTATATTACATGTTTGTGGATTTTGTTAGCATGTGGATGCATGTATGTTATTAGAGTGTGAATTAGTTGGGATATGTTTATGTGTGCATGAGTGTACTATTGTAGGGTATGAGTAGTGGAGTTGTGGTTGTATGTTTTATTCACACAAAAGTAGGATGTGCATTGTGTGTGTGTAGTGCATGCTTGTTAGGTGTGAGTGGTTAGGTTCCACCAATAGGAAAGTGACATATGGATAGGGTTTAGGAAAGGAGGGATTTAGAAGAGGAAAGAGAAAGAGGAGCAGAAATTCTGCCTCCCTAACCCGTTCTCTCTTTTCTTCATTCCCTTCTTCCTATTCTCTTTCCATTTTGGTGCTCTAGTGGAGTTTTAAGCCATTGTGGTGGAAATTAATAACCTTTAACACTCTAATTGGTAAGTTATTGCATTTTGTCATTCTTTTGCTCATATTGTTCATCTTCTTCTTCTTAATTTCTAGGTTAAATTTAATCTAGGGTTTGTTCTTGGTGTGTTCTTGATGGGTTTGTGTTTAGCTAAGCCTCCTCGCAATACCAAGGGCAAAGAGAAGGTGGGGAGTAGTGGAACAAAGTGATAAGAGCTAAGGAGTTTTCAGGTTTGGGAATGGGTTTATTAATTTATGTGTTAATGATTCATAATTGCTGAATTGAATATTCTGAGATGTTAATTTATGTGTTGTGTTGGTTTGGATTAAATTTGGTGAATTGATGGTGTCAAATGAGTAGGTTTGAAGCTTGTTGAATTCCAAAGTGTAAATCTGTCTTTGTGGGTCTGATTGACCTTTGGTCATTTTTTCTAGCATAAGTTGAGTTTTACAACTCTAAAATGCGTAATTCTAGTTAGGTTAGAACCACAACATCTGTTCCTAAAACTTTTTAGAAATAACTATAATTTAATTTGGAATCTAACTATTTCTAAATTTCCCATTACAGTAGCAAAATGTGTCAAGTGTGTCTGTGGAGCAGGTTAGAGAAATTTGAGTATATCTCCCCGATTTCAACTCCTATTGATCTGAAATTTTGTCACTAGAAAGATAACATCATGAGGATTAATATTTATGAGATCAGGTGGTCTAAAAATGTCGTTTATTAGTTCAAAAATGCATGTAGATTCAGTAAATTAATTCTGCCCTGTGTCTGATAACGTTTGGGGACTGGTTGGAAAGCACTGCTGTGTTTTTAGTAGGACACAGCTGTGTTTTTGGCAATTAGAATGACGATTAGCAGCAGAGCACAGCTGTGCATTTTATAAAGCACAACTATGTTTTAGTAAAATTTATCCCTCTTCACCAATTCATCCTATAATCAGTTCTACACCTCCAAATTAGCCACAAAATGTCTAGAAATGCCTGAAAAATTTAATGTTACTTATTTTATAATTAGGTAATGAGGATATATAATTAAATTACCTATGAATTGAATAAATTCTTATAATGAATAATTAATTAATATGATGATTAACCATGAATTAAACTATAAGCATAATTTGCTAGATGAATAAATACTCATGACGAGAATTATATAATATGTTTATAATTTATGAGTAAGGCATTAAACCTAATATATTATTTGATTAAATCTAATTTAATTAGGAAGCAAGAACTTGTGATTTGAATATTACATGAGCTATATATTACTCGTGTTTGTGCTCTGTTATAGACATGATAAGGGTGTACATTAGATGGCTTTCTTTGTTCAGTCATTTCTTTGCTTTGGATGTTTTTTTTTGTATTATATTTCATGCTAAGCTATCTAAATGTTATTTAGTGTTTGCTTATATGCTTTACATTGTATAATTGTATTTTTACTATGGTAAATATTTGTATGCCATATTATGCCTTAACCTATGAACTAAATGTGTCATGCTTAAATAGAATTGATTTATGTATGTTAATTCAATGGTTATTCATATTGAACAAATGTGTAACTAAATGTGAATTGTATTATGCATGACCTGCAAGAGTCAGTTTAGTGGATAGTTAGGCATGTCTAATAGAGTCTTTAGCTGCAGCCTCAGTTCTGTTTGGACCCCGATCAGGTCCCCGTTTTGTTCCTCGCTAACCCCCCCTCAGTAAAATGCTTTGTAATTGATAAAATGAAATGGTTTTCGATTCGTACCCGTAAGGTACTGTCAGTATTTGATTCGTACCCGTAAGGTACTGTCCGTATACTTGTTATCCACTAATGTGAGTCAGTAGGTGCTCTTTTTGTGTTGTTATGCTTTGATATGATTTCAAGAATATGGTATTCGGATGCGTATAATGATAAGTATGAGAAATCAACTAAAGTGTAAATGAATGTGGATGTGAACTTCTGAATGCATGTTTTTATTATGCAAGTATGATTATATAGCTGATATCATTATCCGCATTTGTCATATTGTATGTGTATGGCATTGGCGACCATTGTGAATGGCCGTCCACTCTTTCGTTGTGTGTTCCCCACTAAGCGTTTATCGCTTAGCACGGTGTTTTATCCGTGCAGGTGCAGAGGATGGTGTTCTTTTGGGAGAGTCATCGCCAGTCAAGCCAACACAGAGGGATTAGTGTTAGGGCTTTATTTTTTATAGCATGACTGATTCTTTTGTATCGGAACTCTCTTTATACAATTATTTTATAAAGCTTCCGCATTTATATACTTTTGGGTTATGTAATTATCTTATTCTGACTTTTGATCATAACATTTTTGTAACGAATTTTGCTATTGTAATTATGGATCATTCTGATACTTATGAAGGTTTTAATTTTCCTGTAATGGTGTATGGTTATTATGTACGAATGTATGCTTTCTATCTTTATTTGTTTGGTGACACACCCGACTCATATAGCTTCTCACTCCGTAAGGATGAGTACGCTTACGTATGGGTAGGGGGTGTTACAGTTTTTGGTATCAGAGCCTAGGTTTAGGCATTTCTGGGTGTTGTTGTTGTGTTGAGGTGCATAGATGTGTATATGTCTAGATCTGTGTTGGCTGACGCGATTGTCTTCTCGTTGTTTTAGATGGCTTCTAACTCTGTTCGTGGATCACTTGAGGAGTCTGCCGAGAGTGTGAACCCTCAAGCCGTAGATCCTTCTATTTCTGTGTTGGCTCAACATGCTAGGGTCCAGCCTGAGGCCGCTGCCATACCTTTTAAAGCTATGTTCAGGCTGTCACAGGACATGGCTAGGTCTTGGAGAGAGTGACTGCTCCTAAAGCCCCTATAGAGAGCTTGAGAAGGGCTAGTGCTGAAGATTTCTATGGTACGGGTTTAGATGAGTCAGAGCTGGCTGAGAAATGGTTAAACAAGGTGAAGTATGCACTGAGAGAAGTCCGATGTCCTCCTGATCAACAGGTAGAGTACGCAGTGGCGTTGCTACAAGGGTCCACTTATGAATGGTGGGAATTAGTTTGTAGACATCCTCAGCTACCTAATCCGATGACTTGGGATTTCCTGGAGAGAGAGTTCATGAAGAAGTACATAACTCAGACTTATAAGGATGCGAGATGGGCACAGTTTCTGAGCTTGAAACAGAGAGCTATGTCGGTTGTAGAGTTTGAGAAGTAGTTTAACCGGTTGTCTAGGTATGCTCCAGAGGGGATTATGACTGATGAGTTCAGATGCCGTAATTTTGAGGCAGGATTGAACGAGTCCTTTAGAGCTATGTTGATTTCCTTGAAGAGCACTCCAGGGGTGAATTATTATCAGATTGTGGAAGCTACTGTTAGAGCCGAGAGATCAGAGTTTGTGTTGAGAGAGAGGGCTCAGAGGAGGAATCCTTCTCGTGGTGGTTCATCTTCATCATCTTCGGGTAAGAGATCTAGGAACCCGCAGGATGAGTCATCATCTGGTCCGGCCACTAGAGGTAGAAGACAGGGTTCTGCATTGGTATCTAGTTCTGGTAGAGGTGGTAGATCTGAGCCTATCCCCATATGTTCGCATTGCAATAAGGCTCATCAGGGTGAGTATAGGTGGCTCACCGGTGGGTGCTTCAGGTGTGGGAGCACTGAGCATCTTTTGGCTAGTTGTTCGAGGTCGAATGAGGATTTGGGTTCCCAGAGAGAGGCCAGCAGGGTTGGTTCTAATGCCATGCAGGCTACTCGCGGTAGAGACCGAGGTAGAGGTCGAGGTGGTCGACCTAGAGAGGGAGCTGCATCAGAGTCTGTCGAGCGTCAGTTGCCAGTCGCAGCTAGAGCCTATGCTGTGAGAACCTGAGAAGAGCAGGATGCGCTCGATGTTATTGCTGGTAAGTTCCTACTCCATGACACTGAATTGTATGCTCTAATTGATCCTGGTTCCACAAACTCATACTTGTGCAGGGATAAGATTGTTGATAAGTTGCATGTGGTAGATCAGCTAGATTATGAGATATGTGTGACCAGTCCATTAGGGCATAGTGTCAGTGTGAGTAGAGTCTATAGGAATTATCCCCTGTTAGTTGAGGGAGTTGTGTTTCCAGCGGATTTGATTGAGTTGCCTTTCAGAGAGTTTGATCTGATTTTGGGTATGGACTGGTTGGGTAAGCACCGGGCTATAGTTGATTGCCATAGGAAGACGGTGGTGCTTCGGGATAGAGATCGGTCTTCTGTGATTGTGAAAGGTTTGGGTGTTAGCTCTTTGAACAATGTAATTTTAGCTACACAAGCTAAAAGGTTCATTAGGAAGGGTTGTGAGGCTTTCCTAGCGGTTGTGTTGGATACCAAGAGGGATCAAGTTCAGATTGAGGACAACTCAATTGTGCAGGAGTTTAGTGATGTGTTTCCGAGTGAATTACCGGGTTTTCCTCCTGAGAGAGAAGTTGAGTTGTCCATAGAGTTTATGCCAGGTACCACTCCCATATCGTAACCACCTTATCGGATGGCTCCTGTAGAGTTAAGAGAACTCAAAACTCAGCTACAAGAGCTATTAGATAAGGGGTTTATTAGACTCAGCATATCTCCATGGGGAGCTCCTATTTTATTTGTTAAGAAGAAGGATGGGTCCTTGCGGATGTGTATTGATTATAGGCAAATTAACAAGGTCACAGTGAAGAATAAGTATCCTTTGCCTAGGATTGAGGATTTGTTTGATTAGCTTCGAGGTGCGGGTGTCTTTTCAAAAATTGATCTCCGGTCAGGTTACTATCAGTTGCGAGTTAAAGATGAGGATGTGGTTAAGACTGCATTCTGGACTCGGTATGGCCACTATGAGTTCCTTGTGATGCTGTTTGGATTGACCAATGCTCCAGCGGCATTCATGGATTTGATGAATAGAGTGTTTAGGCCATACTTAGATCGGTTTGTAGTGGTGTTTATAGATGACATCTTGGTGTATTCCAAGGATGAGAATGAGCATGAAGAATATCTCCTGTTGGTTTTGCAAGTATTGAGAGAGCATCGGTTGTTTGCTAAGCTTAGCAAGTGTGACTTTTGGCTTCGGGAAGTGTCATTTTTAGGTCATATTGTTTTGGCCAGGGGTATTCGAGTTGATCCGACCAAGATTGAGGTGATAGTTGATTGGAAAGCGCCTAGGAATGTTCAGGAAGTGAGGAGTTTCCTTGGTTTGGCGGGATACTACCATCGGTTTGTTAAGAGCTTTTCAGTTATTGCTGCTCCGATGACAAGGTTGTTAAGAAAAGGCATCAGGTTTGAGTGGTCGGATAAGTGTCAGGCTTGTTTTGAGCGGCTGAAGCAGTTGCTAGTCGAGGCTACTATACTTACTCAACCCATCTCGGGTAAGGAGTTTGTAATGTATAGTGATGCTTCCGGTGTCGGTCTTGGTTGTGTTTTGATGCAAGACGGTAAGGTTGTGGCTTATGCTTCTCGACAGTTGAAGCCACATGAGAAGAATTATCCGACACGATTTGGAATTAGCAGTTGTTATCTTTGCTCTGAAGATTTGGCGCCATTATCTGTATGGGGAAAAGTGTAGGATCTTTACGGACCATAAGAGTTTGAAGTATTTCCTCACGCAGAAGGAGTTGAACATAAGACAGCGCCGTTGGCTTGAGTTGTTTAAGGACTACGACTGCATAGTGGATTACCATCCTGGTAAGGCTCATGTAGTCATTGATGCTTTGAGTCGGAAGTCAATTTCAGCTTTGTTCCTGAGACGGTTTAGGTGGGGGTTGGATTCAGATGGGGCTTTGATTGCTCAGTTGAGAGTGAAGCCTACCTTGAGACAGAGGATTATGGATGCTCAGAGGGATGATGAGAGGCTACAATGAATTGTACAAGAGGTCAGATCTGGCAAGCAGTCAGATTTCTCAGTTCTGGATGGAGTGTTGATGTATATAAACCGCTTGTGTGTGCCTGAGGATGAGAAGTTGAGGAAACAACTTATGAGTGAGGCACATAGTACGGTTTTTACTATGCATCCTGGTGGTGAAAAGATGTATCGGGACATGAAGCAATTTTATTGGTGGTCCGGTATGAAGAGGGATATTATGGATTTTGTGTCCAAGTGCTTGACATATCAGCAGGTAAAGACCGAGCATCAAGTTCCTTCGGGATTGCTTACGCCTTTATCCATTCTCGAGTGAAAGTGGGATGAAATAGCCATGGACTTTGTATCTGGTTTGTAACACCCCCATCGCCGCCCCCGTTGGAAGGACGCCGACGGACGTGCTACCCGACGCTCACTTACACAGATAAGCATAAGCACAATGCGAAAGTATACAAACATACATAACACGCATACGAAAATACGGGTTAATTAAAAACTTACCTTGACTTGCGGTCGCAGACTGATCATGCAATAATTCACATATGCGCAGGCACTAAGCAGAAGCATGCACAGAAGCATAAATACGACCATTCAACAGAAGCATAAGCGAACTAAATAAAATAAAGGAATAACTTAACATAAAGACATACTAACGATTACATTCCCAAAAGAAAACTGAAGATAAATACATAATTAATTACATAAACAATACTACAGAAATACAAAAGCTGAGATACAGAAGATGAACAAAATCCAGAACTTCTAATTCCTATTTGGCCGACCCTGCAGAAGCGCGACTCGAACAGAACCCACCTGCCACCTGCACGGAAAGGAAATCCGTGCTAAGCGATAAACGCTTAGTGGGGAGAACACACAAGAGTATGGACGGCCATTCACAATGGTCGCCAAGGCAAAATACATTCAAATGGCAATTGCGGATATTCAAAACACATATCTAAACAGACTTGCATAATAAAGGCATTCATTCGGAAACTCACACACATAATCATATACATATATCAGGAATGGGCCAAAACAGTCATAACACAAAACACGACACCAGTGTTATCATGCTGAGCCACATACCCAAGAAAACATCTAAAACACCACACTTCTGCTGCACAACTCTAATACATAGCATATCATGCTGTAAACACTCCCATAACGGAGACTGAAGGCATAATCACATCACTTCACATTCATATCAAAACCATGCAGAAAGTACGATTACATCTTATATACTTACCCTCACAACCGATCTGATTCTCATGCTTGTACACAATAAAACCATGCTTAACTCATATACATAACTACATCGATCGAATCATTTCAAAGCATTCAGAAACCAATAACAAATCACATGCCAAATCACATGCCAAGTACGGATAATCATGTTAACTGAAAAGTCATGTTTACTAAATACAGATTTACCTTCTGAAGCCCGTAGTCATATTCATATACATATAACTGATTCTTGCTCATTCAGATATCACATTCTGATGGCTATTTCAAAACAGAATAAAACAAACCATCAAAATACCTGCTGACTCATAATAGTGGATAACGAGTGAACTGATTAGTACCTTACGGGTACAAGTCGGCTAGAGAGTACCTTACGGGTACTAATCGAAAATCATTTTATTTTGTCACAAAAGCATTTTACTGATGAGGGATCTTAACCCGATCCAACCACATTAAAAAGGATCGCGAGGATCCGTACTAATAGGGGTTCGCGAGGAACCAGTCGTGGGACCTGATCAGGGTCCAAATCGTTCAAAGGGTGCTGCAGCTACAAAGACTTTATTAGGTATGCCTAACTATCCACTAGACTGACTTTCGCAGGTCATGCATCATTCAAATCATGTGTCACATCAGACAATATATAAATATCATCATACTTAATCCAGAGTATAGTAAACATATAAAGAAATTCATAATATCAGCCATGCATCATACTATTCATTTTACAAAGTATATGATATAATTCCATCAACATACTTTAGCACTATTCAATGTTCTAAGGTTTATCAGAGTCAAATATGGAAATATTATCAAGCCAATCATTAACTTAACACTCAACTGTGCTTTTAACAACTCAACACTTTGTTTTTAACAATTAAACATTTTTTACAAAAACAGGGTAGGTCACGGTCACAACCAGGTTGGTTGTCACCGTGACATACCAAAACTTTCGGCAGAAAGCACTCTTGGGGGTACCTCACGGTGGTAACCTATTAGGTTGTCACCGTGACATACCATGAACCCAAAACAGAATGCAAATCTGCGGCAGGTCACGGTGGTAACCACATTCATTGCCACCGTGACATACCAAACCCTCAAAACAGAATGCAAATCTGGGGTAGGTCACGGTGGTAACCACATTCATTGCCACCGTGACATACCAAAAACCTCAAAACAGAATGCTATTTTTCACACTTAATCATATCATTCATACAAACTATTTATACATTTACATAAACACTTACTTACCCGGTTTGCCACATTATAGGTCTCTGTTTAAAAGAGAAATTCATAAACTAAAAGCATTAAATCACCTTAAACATTATCATATTATATAGGCACTCAAATATCCACATGAACCGTTATAGTATCATACATACTTTGCATATTAACACATTCTAATAACGTTTATTACCAATGCATGCATCGTATAATATTGTTAAGTAATTACTTTAATCATGCATTCATTACTCATATCCCCTATATATATTTTCCATTAAGCAAACTCAATTCATAATTATACATACTTGTTCACATCATACATGATAAATACCACAAGCATATCCTGTTCAATAATTAAAAGCACATATATATACATTTAATTTCATTATTAAACTCTTATGCTATAGCTTTAATCATTTACAATTTGGATTAACGACCACCTACATACTCATTTCCTAAGGTTAGAAATGAGTTAGACATGCCATAGGAACTTACCATGAAGTTCGGGTACGTTTCGGGAAGAAAAACACTCAAATTATGCATATTAGGGGGGTGGTCACGGTGGTAACCAATTGGTTGTCACCGTGAGGTCCAAAAATGAGCATTCTGCCCTGCATTTTCATAGGTCACGGTGGTAACCATTTTGGTTGCCACCGTGACATACCAAAATATTGCAAAACAGAAGCAAAATTTCGGGACTGGTTCACTCCACAATTTTGTACAGCCTATATCAAAGTCTAGAACTCATTTTTAGCCAAAACTTCCTTCTTAACAAATGTTCTATAGGATGTTAAATTTCAAATACAACAAATTACAGGTCAATTGGACATCTATAGATTCAGATATTATCTAAACAACCCACAGTGCTTCTCTGAACCCGTCCAAAGAAGATAGGTCTACTTCTTGACCAATTTTCGGACACTTATAGTTACAATTAGCTCAAACCTATTTCTAACACATTTGTAGACATATATCTTAGCTTTCAAAAGGTACTAATTTCATATCATTTGGAGTTCTATAACTCCCGAAACAGTGTAATAACCGAAGAAAGGTCCAGTGTATTCTAACCCAATTTTTCACCCTAAAACCTATTCACATGCACCAATGAGTCATTTGAGCCAACACTCACTACCATCATCACAATTCATCACAACACACTCAAGAAACTTATATCATACATGAATACACAAAAATTCTTATACAGATAGAAGAAAGTTTCCCAAACCTGTAAATCAAAGATTCAAAGTCACTTTCTAGCTTCTATCCACAATCTTCCTTTCCCTTGAGCTTCCTCTTGTCATCACCAACTTGCACAAACCACAACCCAGAAAATCACTCAATTCAAACTCTAGCATATCCAAATCAAAAGCAAATAAAGAAGGAGAAGAACCACACACACATACAAGCCAAACTAACTCTTACCTCTTCAATCTTGCTCTAATACTCACCCAAAACCACCTCTAAACAAGCACCACATCCAGCCAAAAGAGAAGCAAGGAGAAAGAGCAAAGAATGACGAAAAGAAGAAGAAGAGGAGGACGAGAGAGGGAGAACGGGAATTTCCAAATTCCTGTGTTTTGCTTTTCTCTCTCTCTTTCCTCTTACCTTTCCCATTAATTGCTTCTTATCCCAAATCCACATGCCCACTTCCCATTGGTCCAAGTAATTCACTTTGACTCTCAACTCAAGTCACCATACACATGCACACACTAAATCACTTCTTATAGAAATATCCTACATCTTAAGTTCCATACCCATAATGCACTTGATAATTATTTCTTAAAACTCATTTACATCCTACTTCCATATACTTCAATCACACTCTAACATTTCCTTATAAACCACTTGTCATCATCTTACAAACCCAAGTGTCACAATCTTGCCCAAATCACTTCCTAAGTACCATACACATGTTCCACTAGATACTTCATTTACTAAACTTATTTAATTAATTTCTTAGCAATTAAATCCTTATTATCCATATTACTCATGCATAAATTACCGAAATACCCTTCACTTAACCGACTTAGTTTGCCGATTCCGACTAGGCCCGATTTGGGGTGTTACAAATCTACCCTCCTTAAAAGAATTTCGTCCTCGAAATTCACTTATATCTGATTTTCTGAATTTCAAAATCTTTATTACTAACATTCACACACTAACATTATACTATCCAAGTCATTTTTCATTTTTTTTTTTACTAGTATCAGGATATATAGAAGAAATCCTTCTCACTAAATAACATCTCCAAAATTTTGAGTTACATATCGTTTACATTCTATCACTATCATGCTAATCTTTTCACTTCACCCCTTCTTCATAACACTTCTCGCCTTTTAAATACAGAATCGTTCACACATTCACTATACTCTTTCCTTCATTAAAATGACTATAACATTCCCTCCTAGATTACTAGCATCACTAGTCACAATTTGGTTTTCACTTTCAAACTATCACATAAATCTTACAGTACTTATTATTTAATCATCTTATACGGAAGTCCACAATTCCATCCACTTACTTGCTTATACTTACCACTATTACTCTTGTTCCTAATAGCAAATAGTACACGTACACCCTGTCAGCTTTCTCTCAATCAAAACACATATACAAATGCTTTTCATGTATGGTCAAAAGGGATGATGATGCAATGAAAATGTGATGGCTCATGTATGTAGAGTGATGCTGAGGAAATGCAAGTAATGCTGTAATGATGCATTTAGTCCCATCCCCATGATTTAATATGCTTTTATTCAAATACTTTTCTGGAGATAGCTGACAGGTATATAGGGTACTACCAAAACCTTATGAAATCCAAATACTCATCCACTTACACGATATCTTACTTTATTGAGATACACTCAGAACAAAACCTTGAGAAATCCTAGGAACAGTCAGTCTATCCAAAATCCGAATTAATCCTTGCACTAATGTTCTATCATTAGAAACAGGACCGGAATTCTAACCAAAAGGTGCACAGAAACGAAACACTTTGATTAGCACTAATTGGGTTCACACTATCAGTCGTCTCGCCCACCTTCTCACTAAGGTCGGACTCCATCTAACACAACACACAGGACAAGACACATCTGCATTAGGCCACGACACAAAACTGACTCTCAAATAAAGACTTTACACATAACAAGTAACATACAAAGACCCGATACTCAAACAAATAAGGCAACCAGAATCTTGTGCTCTGATACCACTAAATGTAACACCCCCATCGCCGCCCCCGTTGGAAGGACGCCGACGGACGTGCTACCCGACGCTCACTTACACAGATAAGCATAAGCACAATGCGGAAGTATACAAACATACATAACACGCATACGAAAATACGGGTTAATTAAAAACTTACCTTGACTTGCGGTCGCAGACTGATCATGCAATAATTCACATATGCGCAGGCACTAAGCAGAAGCATGCACAGAAGCATAAATACGACCATTCAACAGAAGCATAAGCGAACTAAATAAAATAAAGGAATAACTTAACATAAAGACATACTAACGATTACATTCCCAAAAGAAAACTCAAGATAAATACATAATTAATTACATAAACAATACTACAGAAATACAAAAGCTGAGATACAGAAGATGAACAAAATCCAGAACTTCTAATTCCTACGTGGCCGACCCTGCAGAAGCGCGACTCGAACAGAACCCACCTGCCACCTGCACGGAAAGGAAATCCGTGCTAAGCGATAAACGCTTAGTGGGGAGAACACACAAGAGTATGGACGGCCATTCACAATGGTCGCCAAGACAAAATACATTCAAATGGCAATTGCGGATATTCAAAACACATATCTAAACAGACTTGCATAATAAAGGCATTCATTCGGAAACTCACACACATAATCATATACATATATCAGGAATGGGCCAAAACAGTCATAACACAAAACACGACACCAGTGTTATCATGCTGAGCCACATACCCAAGAAAACATCCAAAACACCACACTTCTGCTGCACAACTCTAATACATAGCATATCATGCTATAAACACTCCCATAACGGAGACTGAAGGCATAATCACATCACTTCACATTCATATCAAAACCATGCAGAAAGTACGATTACATCTTATATACTTACCCTCACAACCGATCTGATTCTCATGCTTGTACACAATAAAACCATGCTTAACTCATATACATAACTACATTGATCGAATCATTTCAAAGCATTCAGAAACCAATAACAAATCACATGCCAAATCACATGCCAAGTACGGATAATCATGTTAACTGAAAAGTCATGTTTACTAAATACAGATTTACCTTCTGAAGCCCGTAGTCATATTCATATACATATAACTGATTCTTGCTCATTCAGATATCACATTCTGATGGCTATTTCAAAACAGAATAAAACAAACCATCAAAATACCTGCTGACTCATAATAGTGGATAACGAGTGTGACGCGCGCCGGATCCCGATGCGCCGCCCTTTCGGACCGCCCGCACGTGGGCGACCGGGGCATTTGCGGGTCCGTTGGCATCTTGCAATAAATCGCAAGTGCGTCTATGTTGGGCAACAAGGAGGTATCATGGAGTCGCCACCCAATAGAACATTGGGAAAGTTACTCTCGCCTCGGAGAGCCTAAGACTGCGCTTAGCATCCATGTTGGGCCATGAGGCCTAGGATTAGCGCTAAAGTCTCGTGACCCAAGAAGTATTTTGGAGGATAACCTCTAACCTCTTGAGCCCAAAGACCAGAGCTGGGTCCGGGATTTCTCATCTATTTCTACCTCAATTAGTTTATGATCAAATTTTAATGTCATTAGTTCGCTCTCTCTCCACACTATGCAGTTTAATTAAAAGGCGCATTTATTCACATTTGGAAAGCAATAAATGGGCAGAATAAATATCAAAGCAATAAATTACAATAATACAAGGAGCGGAATACAACTCCCTTTATAAAAGCGCGATTCATACACAAATCGGGGCATTGTTTATTTTGAGGACTTTGGTCCTCTCATGCATCATCATTAAAAAATGGGATATTTAATATGTGATGATTTTTATTGGATGAAAATAGGGCGTTGGACCCTTTTTGCATTTTATACAAAACTCAATTTTATTTAAGTACAAATCGTTAATCTATTCTTACATTCGACGGGATAAAAAAAAACTTATTCATATACATAAAATAATCAATGAATGAAAGAGCGAGAGAAATAAATCAAGAGGTTTAAGAAAACTAAACCAGACGAAATCCACCATGCATGGTAGGCGACCGCTCAAGCTCGAAATTATCCAAGAGAACCAATATACACTCACAAAAAGTTAAGAGATGTTAACATTCATAAAATTAACACATAAGAAATCGAAGGGACTGAATAGAGATGGAAAATGATCAAAAAAATGGAGGCAGAACCCACCGACGGCCTTTCCTGATTGACCGACGGGCGTCGGTTTGGTTATTCGATATGCCCGTTCGTCACTCAAGGATGGGCGTCTGTAGGTGGGTGACCGACGGGCGTCGGTCATAAAGATGACCCGTCGGTCACCTCTGTCTCCAGAAAACAGAAAAGAGAAAAGGGCCTTTTGAGATCAAAAAAACAAGTTTTATCCAAGAAGGAGATGAGGGAGTCAAAATGAAGAAAAGTAATAATACGTATTCAAAATTTTCACGGAATGAATAAATGAATGATAAATAATTAAATATGAGATAAAATGGAGAGAGAATCCGGAATATTTACCCTCAGATAGTTGCCTTGGGTAGAATTTTGATGTCGGTTAGATCCCCGCGCGTTCCACGAGAAAGTAAGAGAATGAAAGATCAGAGAGAGAAAATGAGCTATTTCACCTCCGATCCTTCAGAAAGTCGATTTAGGAGTCCAAATCTAAAGAAAACTAATTAGCTTTTAGTTCCTTTGATCGATTTGATCCTTGATTAAGTAAAGTTCTTTGGAAAATGTGTGTTTTTGGAAGAGAGAGGAAATGTGCTCGAATTTTGGCAGAGTTTCCCCTTCTGAAAAATTTTCCAACCCTTTTTGAAGTGGAAATCCGGACCTTATATAGCCAGACACGACCGACGGGCGTCGGTGCGTAGGGGCGGGCGTCGGAAGAATCCTACTGACACAAGGACACTTCCGACGGCCCTGCCACCTTCACCGACGGGCGTCGGAACGGTTGCGTGCCCCGGGAAACCAGGCGGCTCCTGACAGGGGCGGTGACTTTCCGACGGGCGTCGGAAAAAAACCCTGAGCCGTCGGTGACTCGGAGCGACGGGCCATCTCCACAGACGGGCTGGCCGTCTGTGGAGGACAAAAAACCTTTTTTACTCGGAAAACTCCCGTTTTCCCCCCTCTGCCCCTGAAGTGTAGAAAAAACCTCATTTCTCATGGAACGCGGGACTAAAACCATCCAACTTCAGCCTCCTGCACAGGCCTTGAACATTGATTTCATCATAGGGTAACCTCCGATCCGGACCGCTCCAGGACACGGTGCTTACAGCTGCCCCCAGTTTTGGGGAAACTAGCGCACAAGTGCCTAGATAAGCCAAAACTCAGAGAAAGGTTGGAAAGAAAGCGTACCTTCGGCGGCTTTTCACCTTCCATACCTTTTTGCCGGTTAGACCTCATCTCGATCCGTAGGGCTTGGTGAGATGCAGCAAGCTTTGGCTTCAATCTCGATCTGGTGAAGAGCGGCGTTTCCTCAACCGCAGCTTCGAGGTGAAGAGCAGTGTTTCTTGAACTGCAGCTTCGATCTTGGAGTGTGGAAACTCTTCGATCTGATGAAGAGCGGTGTTTCTTGAACCGCAGCTTCGGGGGTGAAGAGCAGTGTTTCTTCAACTGCAGCTTCGATCTGGTGAAGAGCGGTGTTTCTTCAACCGCAGCTTCGGGGTGAAGAGCAGTGTTTCTTCAACTGCAGCTTCGATCTGGTGAAGAGCGGTGTTTCTTCAACCGCAGCTTCGGGGTGAAGAGCAGTGTTTCTTCAACTGCAGCTTCGATCTTGGAGTGTGAAAACTCCGCTGGTTTCCTTGTTTCGAAGGAGACCTCCTTAATCGATGTCCGTGCTTAGGTTGGTATTCCTTTATGCCTGTGAGATAAAAGATTTTGTTAATTCATGTTTAAAAGGTCATCTTTTGACCTGTTATTGATTATTATTCTTTTGTTGTTTGTCTTTCTTTCGTGTTATTATTTTTATTGTCATTTTTATCGACACATGAGTAAATATGAGAATATACACTTCCTGTGGTGTTATTTAAGTAATTAACCGAAAAGAAAATCATGCAAATAATGGAGCAAAAGTTTTCCACTAGAAATGTCATTTTTGTACAATGCATATACAAAATACAAGAGATACAAAAATAACTCCCTGAAGCTCAGAGAGGTGTGTAGTCTGAAGGCTCATCGGGATCCTCATCATCTGATATGTGCACGGTCCCTGGCGGAGGTGGACGGGCATGAGGTGATGACGGAGCTGTAGAGGGTCCTGCCTCGTGATCATGGGCTCGCCTGAACTGTACCTGAGCATAGCCATCTAAGAAGGGCTGGGTACAAGTGCCCAGAAACCCTAAGGTCTCAGAGATCTTGTCCCCCAACTTCTTGAAGGCTTGGCTCAACTGAGTGGTCTGCTCTGCGGCGGCCGTCCTCCTACGCTCTAAGCTCTGCTCCGTCTGCTGCCTAAACTCCCTCATGGTCTGAGAAAGAGGAGGGAGAATCCCCTCCATCGCCTGGACGCGGGATCTCAGAGAGTCAAGTGACTCATCAATCATCTGAAGGGTCATATCGACTCTCTGAGACGCCTGGTCCTGTGACGTCCTCACATCATGAGCGAGCTGCTGCCTGAGCTCCCTCTGACCCTGAGCAATCTGCTCAAATAGCCTCACCTGCTCTCCTCTGAAGGTCTCGAGAACCCGAGCCTGCTCATCTCTAAGGGCATCCATGGCCCGAGCCTGCTCCCTCGCTGCATGCTCCATATAGCCCGCCTGCTCTCGGGATAGTCGCTCCACCGTCTGAGACTGCTCCTGGATAGCAGCCTGCTGGCGATCCAACCTCTCATGAATGGCTCTATCCCTCTCATCCTGTCGCCGCTCAAAGGCCATAAACATGGAGGAGAGGAGCTGGAAATAGTCCGGCTGAGCTGGCTGATGTGGCGCTGGCTCTGGTGGTGGTGCCGAAGAAGTGGATGCCCCAGGATCGCCTCGGGAGTACGGATGGTATCTCTCGAAGGGCTCGCGGGCAGGCCTCTGTATCCTGGTACCTGGTGACGGGGCCGGAGTCGGGACCCTAGACGCCGGTGAAGAGCCGAAGAGCTCGTCCAGCGTGACCTCAAAATCAAAATCCATGGGGGTCCTAGGAGGCTCCTGCTGCTGTGGCGGAGGTACTGTCTGTGACTGAGGAGGTGGAGGAGGCTGATGCTCCGGCTGAGGCTCAGTCTGTGGAGGCTGCGGCTGCACCTGCGGAGGCTGAGGCTGTGGCTCGGGCGGTGGAGGCTGCCCCTCCTGGTGCTCTGGGTGATCAGGGTCTGCCCCCAGGGGTGGAAGCGAGAACAGTCGCCGGGTCTCATGGATAGTCAACACCCTATAAGCCTCCGCCTGACCTGGAATCTGAGAGATCATCCCCATCTGAACTGCGGCTGCAGCATCTACATGGATCCCCTCCGGCAGAGGTCCTCTCAGCCTCTCGGGTGTAAACCCTAATCCCAACAGTAATCGGGTGATGACTCCTCCTACCATCACCACCGGTGTCGACCCTCTGCCCACTCTGGTCAGGTTGGCCAAGATCTCGTGGCTAATGTTGAGACGCTGGCCTGCCACCATAGCCCAGAGGCTCCAGATCTCGGCCGCGTTAAGCGACCCTGGATTACCAGCTCGACCGAGGTACGAGCTGGAAAGCACTCTGTGCAGATACCGGAGTGCCTGAGACACCAGTACGGTGCTCTTCGCTGTATCGTGATCATACAGCACTCCTGGTATAGCAATAGCCGCCCAATGGGCGCGTCTCACCGCTCGCCGCGGGATCTCAACCTCCTCCCCCGAAGGAAGCCCCATAGCCTGAGCGAACCTCTGCCTGGTGATGCTGACATGGTCGCCATCAAACCAAAACTGTATCACCCCCGGGTCAGTATCTGCGCTCTGAAAGCCTGTGTAACGGAGAGTGGCTAAGACCTGGCGGGTAGCCTCTGGAAATGTCTGGAAGGCAGGCTCAAGAAACTCTGTCCAGCCCGCTCCCTCGGCAAGTAAATCGAACTCCGGGGCCAACCCGAGGGCCTCTAAAAAAGGGCGAGATACAAAGCGGCTGGCCCGAAACTCTACCTGAGCCAACGCCCTGTACCTCTGGGCGGACTCATCATCCATCCAAGCCGGGGCCTCAAGCTCGGGCTGGGCCTGTGGTGCTCTGCGTCTGGGAGGCATCCTGTAAAAAGGAAAAAAGTCAGATAGCGAAAACTTAGCAAAGCAAGCACTATCAGGTTTATTTTTCAAAATCTAAGGTCCATCTAGGCCTTAACAGGGCAATGGCAGCCCATCATGAGATAAAAAAGTAATGACAGATAAAAATAGCAAACATCCTGTCTACGGAAGTATCTTAACATGCCTTGCACGCATCATGGCAAAGGAACATGTAATCCTCACGGAGATAATTAAAGCGAATAAAGATGGGCTGTCCAAGTCCCAAGGCATGCATCATACTCGGAAAGTAAATAAATATTCAATTCTAGAATAAAAGATAAAAATTTGGGCAGCACCCGGGCAGGGACGTGCCCTACCCCCTGCGTGAAAAAAGCAAGACAACAGGCCTCAGGCCCTAGCAATAGTAAATGCTTTAAATGGGGCGCACCCCGGCAAGAGTGTGCCCCCAACAAATCAAAATAATTGCCTCAGGCCATAAAAGCAAAGAAATGCACAAAATGGTGCGCTAAAAAGGGGTGTAACTCTACAGCACCAAGGTTTATAGAAAAACTCTATTTTTATGTGATCATGCAAAAAGTTCAGATTTAACTACAAAATAATATAGAAAATTGGGCAGCATTTCCCCCTGAATTCTAAAATTATCTAAAACTCCTTAAAGTTAAAAGAAGAAAGAATGTAGAAATGAATTAAAAAAATAAAAAAGAAGTAATTATTTACTTACTTGTAATCCGGAGAAGTGTAGAAACTAGGGAAATACAAATATCCGAGCACCGGGTGAGTATATAATGCGAAAAAACGAAGAAATCGTGAAAAAATAAGAAGAAAAGGCTCAAAAAACGCCAAAAAATACTTAAAAAACCGCTTGAGAGAGGAAGGAGAAAGGGACAGCAACGTTTGCGCCGTCTGTCACTCGCCCTTATATAGAATTTCGTGACCGACGGGCAGGGCGTCTGTAAAAGCGACCGACGGGCTGGCCGTCTGTCGCGAAATGAATGCAATTTAATTTCGTGATGAATGCGATGATGACGCGTGTTTCTGCCCGGTGGACTTCCGACGGGCGGGCCGCCTCTATGGAGGGACGTTCAAGCCGTCTCCGTAGAGAGGCGGGCAGACCGTCCCTGTATAGGGGCGGGTAGGCCGTCGGTGACCTTCTCCTATATAATCTGCAAGATTTTCTTGTCTCTTCATTTTCCAGCACCTTGGGATCTCATTCTTCTCAAAATGTTCTCCCCTCCTGCTCAAAGGATGCACCATATTTTAGATGACAAGCACACTTGGGGAGAAGGCGCCCTTTCCTCTCTGGCTGGGCTGAAATATCTGTGTCGGGTGAAAATCAACCAGAACCTCCTCCTGGCGGCGACCCACTTCTGGAACCCTCGATTTCACGTCTTCCAGTTCACCTGTCAGGAACTGTGCCCTCTTTCTGAAGAATTGGCTTCTATTCTGGGAGCCCAGTTCCCTCCTGGCGTCTTGCCTTGCATCCCCCGCTGCGGCCTACTTCAGACCCGGGACGTAGCCCTAGCTCTGGGTATATCCCCCTCGGCGGCCAACCGGCTGATTCCTCTGAGTTCCTCCTTTTCTCTGGAGCCCCTGATCGAGGCCCTAGATCAGTTCACTGACATCCCCACCTATCGGGTAAGTATCACGTTCCTATTCTGCATGGTGAACTTCCTTACTGTTGTTCCAGGAGGCTTGACAGGTGACTTTCGTCTGTTTGGAGTTCTGAGCGACTTTCATCTAGGACTGTCCCCTCTACCACTTGTCTTGGCCGAAACCATCTTAGGTCTGGACGCTGTGAGTTCTGGGTCCACTACAACTTTTACCGGTAGCCCCTTATTACTCCAGGTATGTCATTATTTTAAAGGTAGTGCGTCCCTTATGGATTTTCACACTAGCTTTTCTTTGCGGGAGGTGCGTCCTTTCGGATTTTCACACAACCCTGTGCCTTATTTTTGCCTGAAGCAAACCCTACTTACTCCAGCGGCTTTTTTTTTTTTTTTTTTTTTTTTTTTTTTTTTTTTATATCAGATCTGGCTACAGGAAAAACTGAAAATGCTGTCTGAACCACCTCCCCGAGTCATTCCGCGGTACATGCCGAGCCATTTCTTGCCCCGTCGGCGACTGTATGGGTGTGCCACGACTAGCGAAGGCATTACCAGGTTTAATGAGCTGTCAGATGACGACATCAGTTTTACATCCGCCTGGCTCCCGCTGTCTCATGCGGTCACCGATGGGTCATCAGGTTGTGTCCCCCTCTGCGGCCTCCGCCAGGCTACCTTCTGCATTACCTCGCGATGTTCACGGCAGCTTGGGATGACCCAGGATATAGTGAGGGTTCCCCTTGCTTTCCGAGGAGGAGATCTCTCGGTCGCATTTGCTTCCCGGTATCATGAGCTATGGGGCAGATTACCTGTGAAGACTGTCATCCCGAGGTTTGGCAATCATTCTGCATCCTCAACCAGCGGGTACAAGAAGTGGATCCTCAGCCCAACCTCCGATAATAGGACTCGAGGGCTCAAGCATCTGATCGGCGAGAGCAGCAGCAAGACCTAGTTTAGCCTACATGTGTATTTTTGCTACATTTCTTTTTAATGCAGAACTAGAAAATGACAAAAGTGAAAAGAATAATATTCATCCTTTTCACAAGTTTCGTGTGCATTTCTAGATAATTTCAGCATACATGATCAGTTTTGGCATTTACTCAGCTGCTTATGCACTATCAATACATGAAACCAAATTTTAACAACATCAACTCCTGTTACCGATCGGCCCTCTCGGGTTTTCACGATCGGACATTCTCTCCCATGCCTCTGATTTTTGCACAGGATGCCTTTTTTCGGTTTTCACCCTGTCGAGGCGCCCAATTTTAGCACAGCCGCCTTTTTTCGGTTTTCGACTTGCAGGGCATTTTATTCTCTTCTTTTTATTTTGGTCTTTAGCCGTGGAACCTTTTGAGTCTGTCGACATTGACTGGCTCCTTGAACTCGTTCCCATCGCTGTCTGATAAGATTGCAGCCCCTCTGGACAACAGCTTCTTAAGGATGTACGGTCCTTCCCAGGTAGGTCTGAACTTTCCCCTGATATCTGGTATTCCTGGCCTCATCTGCTTGAACACCAAGTCCCCCTCTTTCAGCGGGTGTTTCCTCACCTTTTTTCCGAAAGTTCTCGCTAATCTCTTCTGATATATCTGATTATGATAATAAGCTTTCAGCCTACTCTCATCCAGCAAGTTCAAGTGCTGCAATCTCTGCTGCGCCCATTCGGCTTCCGGGATTTGGGCCTCCATGACCACCCTTAATGATTTAAGCTCTATCTCTACCGGCAATACTGCTTCTGTTCCGTATACCAGAGAAAATGGTGTAGCGCCCGTAGATGATCTTACTGTCGTTCTGTATCCCCACAGGGCGAAGGGCAACTTCTCAGCCCAATCTTTGTAGGTTTGGACCATCTTGGACAAGATCTTTTTCACATTCTTATTGGCGGCTTCCACTGCTCCATTCGCTTGCGGTCGGTAGGGAGAGGATTTATGATGCTCAACACCGTACTTCTCGAGAAGTTTTCTGGTCTCTCCCATAAACTGCACTCCATTATCAGACACCAAGTGGTGAGGGAGACCATATCTGCAGATCAAATTCCTCTCTATGAACCTGGCCATATCCCTTGCGTCAATTTTCTTGAAAGATTCTGCCTCGACCCATTTGGTGAAGTAGTCGATCGCGACTATGATGTACCTGTGCCCATTGGACGCCGTAGGGCGAATCTCCCCAATGATATCTATCCCCCAGGCGGCAAACGGCCAAGGAGATGTTAAGTTATGTAGCTCTGATACCGGCAGGTGCCTCAGATCCGCGTACTGTTGGCACAATTGACATTGCTTGACATATTTGGAACAATCAGTGTCCATCGTAAGCCAATAAAAGCCTTGCCTCATTATCTTTTTGGCCAAGGTCAAACCATTCATGTGGGCCCCGCAGACCCCTGCATGGGTTTCTTCCATTATCTTGCGCGCTTCTCTCTCATTCAAACATCTGAGCTGGATCCCATCTGACCGTCTCTTATACAGCACCCCTTCCAAGGATATGAACTGAGTAGATAACTTACGTATCACCCTCTGATCTTTTTCAGTGGCTTCCTCTGGAAATCTATCGCTTTCCAAGTAATTCATGATATCAAAGTACCACGGCCTCCCATCTGACACCTCTAATTCCATTACAGGCACGGTTTCAAAGCTGGGCCTATCAGAGCTCGAAATCAGCACCGGCTTCATGGCCACTCCCTCAGGGTTATCCCATATTGATACTAAGGTTGCCAACGCATCAGCCAAACGGTTCTCGTCTCTTGGCACGAAGTGGAAGGTGCAAATCTCAAACTGCCC
The DNA here is from genome assembly GCA_947683425.1 of Excoecaria cochinchinensis. NCBI lineage: Eukaryota > Viridiplantae > Streptophyta > Magnoliopsida > Malpighiales > Euphorbiaceae > Excoecaria > Excoecaria cochinchinensis. Next base: position 1,441,393 of record CANTUQ010000027.1, on the reverse strand, counting down.
ACACATCCCTTTCAGATATTGAACATAAGGGACCAGCCGCTCTTCCTTAACAGCCCACTCACCTCGGATCTGGTTTATTACCAAGGACGAATCACCAAATACCTCTACATTTCTGGCCCCCAACACAGCCAAAGCCTCCAACCCAAAAGTGCATGCTTCATACTCAGCTTCGTTGTTGGTTGCTTTGTATCTCAGTTTCTTAGCGAGAGGAAGTTTCTCATTATCTGGGGTTGTTAGGATGACTCCGACTCCGGCTCCTTTGTTGTTTACCGCCCCGTCAAAATGCAATTGCCATCCTTGAACAGAAATCGTGCCTATGCTCTCGTCAGGAAAGGTAAATTCGAGGGTGTCCCCTTGGATAGGATGCTCGGCAAGAAATTCGGCTACAGCTCGCCCCTTAATAGTCTTGCGGGTGATGTATTGCACATCAAACTCTTGTAGCAAGAGCAACCACCTCCCCATCTTTCCAAGCAAAGATGGTGCCTCCTGCAAATATCTTAAAGGATTCTGCTTGGCTACAGCCTGAACCTTGTACGAGTGAAAGTAATGCCTTAGCTTCTTTGATGCCCAAATCACTGCAAGGCAGATCTTCTCTACTTCAGCATATTTTATTTCGTAAGCCAGAAACTTCTTGCTGAGGTAATAAATTGCAAATTCCACCCCAAACTCATCCTCTTGAGCCATCATGGCACCCACTGAACCGTCTTCTACTGCCAGGTACAGAATAAGTGGTTTGACAGGTTGCGGAGGTCTTAGTACTGGCGGATTTAACAGGTACTCCCTGATATTATCAAAGGCTCTCTGGCAGTCTTCATTCCAGACTACGGGCTGATTCTTCCTAAGTAGCTTAAAAACAGGTTCACATATCGAAGTGAGCTTGGCAATAAACCGGCTAACATACTGCAACTTGCCCAGAAAACTCCTTACATCTTTTTCCTTTTGTGGCACAGGCATCTCTCTGATAGCTTTCACCTTATCGGGGTCAATTTCTATCCCCCTCTGACTGACGACATGTCCCAACAGCTTTCCTGAAGTCACCCCAAAAATGCACTTCTTGGGGTTAAGTCGCAGATTATACCTGTCGATCCGGGTGAAGAACTTCTCTAGAGCTTCAAAGTGCCCCTCTCGGGTGGCTGATTTGACCATCATATCATCAACATACACCTCTACTTCTTTGTGAATCAGGTCGCTTAGTATCTTGGTCGCCATCCTCTGGTACGTGGCCCCCGCATTCTTTAAGCCGAAAGGCATAACCCGATAGGCATAAGTACCCCACTCCGTGATGAAGGCAGTCTTGACCCGGTCAGCTATCTTGTTCAGGATCTGATTGTAGCCCACATATCCATCCCCAAAGCTGTACATTGCGCAGTTGGCGGCACTGTCTATCAATACATCAATATGGGGCAGTGGAAAATCATCCTTAGGACAGGCTTTGTTAAGATCTCGATAATCCACGCACACCCTGACCTTTCCGTTCTTCTTAGCCACAGGAACCACATTCGCGAGCCAAGTAGGGTACTGGACTTCCACCAGAAACTTAGCTTCGATCTGCTGTCGGATTTCCTCCTTAACCTTATCAGCCCATTCTGGCCTTAGCCTTCTCAACTTCTGCTTCACAGGCCTGCAATCTGGGTAAGTGGGGATGGCATGCTCCGCCACGGCTCGGTCAATCCCCGGCATATCCTCGTAGGTCCAGGCAAAGACTTTTTCATGTTTTGTTATTATTCTCTCAAAATTTTTTCTCTCCTCAGGAGTTATATTTGATGCTATTAGAATTTCTCTCGGATTTTCCGAAGTTCCAAGATTGAAAGGCGTTGTGCCAGTAGAGTCAATGTCAAAAATTGATGGAATATGATCATGTTCATGCATGTTGAAATCATCAGAAACATCGCACAAATAAGTGAAATTGTTCATCTTATTGATAATATTATAGTTATCATTTACATCATAAAAGAGTTCTGGAATAAAAAGACAATCTAGGCTAGAGTCTTCTTCTGCCGCTCCCGAGGTTGACGCTAATGCAGCTTGCTCATTGACTTTCTGATCTAGCAGAGGCCCTTCAGGCACGTCGGAAGAGATCTTCAACTCCTCCACTTCCAGCTCTAAACTTGCTATCTTCTCTTTTCCTTTAAGCCTGGCAGCTACCATTTTCTCAGTAACGATCTCCTCAAGCTCGCACTTGTCCCAAGTGATCCCCTGGGTCATGATTTCTTCATCCCAAAAGTCTTCAGCGGTCTTGACAAATCCGATGTGCCAATCATATACATCATTAAAAATCTCAAAGCCAGGGACAATCCTCCCACCTACCCACTGCGGTTCATCTTCACCAGTATAAGCACATACTGAGGATGCGGGGACAAAGCTTTCTGAAATGTGAGGAATCCTGTCTGTTACCCTCTTCCTGCCAAAACCACCTCTGTACCCCAGACCTTTACGGTTCTTCTGCCCTCGAGTGGTAATCGCGGTCTGCAGCCCTTGGGAGCTTCTTCCCAAACCAGCCCCAGGAAGATAGTGCATCCTCTTCAACATATTAACCACAGCCGGGCCACCTCCTGATTCGTGCTCTTCCTTTATCATAGATACATGAAAACCACTGAACGGCTGATTGGCAATTTCTAGCGCTGAGACCTGGTTTTCCCTGGCTGCCTTGATAGTCACCACCTCCCCTTCGTGCGGGAATTTTATCATCTGATGCAGCGTGGATGGCACTCCTCCTAATTTATGAAACCAGGGTCTCCCTAGCAAAGCCGAGAAATTAGCAGGAATGGGCAGAACCACAAATTCGACTTCCACTTCGATAGGTCCTGTTTTGACCAAGGTCTTGAAGGTTCCCGAGGCTTGCCTCCTTGAGTTATCGTAGGCCGTGATAGTCAGATCAGATTCGCTGAGCATATCCCTGCTTAAGCCAAAAGCTTGCAAAGCTATCAAAGGGCATACATTGATAGAAGACCCATCGTCCACCATAACGCAAGCAGTGTGCTTGCCGCTAATCTGTGCCTTAATGTATAAGGGTCGGTTATGATTACGGCCTTCTGCCGGTAAGTCAGCATCGGAAAAGATCAACCTCTCCTCGGATCCTCCCTTGATTAGACCCAAAAGCTCTGATGGGGAAATAGTGGTGGCAACTGTGGCCTCAACCAAAGCCTCCACTACCTTCTGCCTATGAGAGGGAGACTGCCTCAACAAATCCCAAATGGTTATCTGAGCCGTGGTTTTCTTCAATTGCCTTATAATCTGTTCCTCCTCTGGCTCTTTCTCTGCCACTGGCTGAACTGGCCCAGGTAGCTTCGCAATCTCGGGGATCACCCTTCCGCTTCTAGTGACAGCGCTTACCTCCCCATCTTCTCCATCGGAGCCCCACAGATCAAGGTTCAATCCTTCTTCATCATCGGCTTCCCCACCGCTCTCACTGCTAGACCAGCAATCAAGAGTCGCCACAACTGCTTTCTCCTTCTCGTTCTCGGAACCACCGACAGCAGATTCCTCATTCCCATACAGATCTTGTAGCACGTACCACTCTGGCAGGCTAGATTGGATCATAAACACAGGTGGGGGTACGGCATTATAACTAGGCTTCTTCTCAGCTTCCCTCCTCTCAGGGTCAGAGATCTGTTTGCTATCGATCAAATCTTGAATAGAGTGCCGAAGTGCTTTGCATTTATCAGTGATATGGCCCGAGTGCTGGTGGAATGCACAGAATTCGTTGTCCTTATGTCCCGGCTTCCCTTGTGTCAAAGCCGGCCTAGGAGTTAGAGGACGCAATTTTCCTTCCTTCATCAGCCTTTTCAAGACCCAGGATAATGGTCTCCCTAAGTTCGAAAACTTCCTCGGGGTGGTTACCTCTGTAGCAGACACTTCACCCATTCTTCTAGTGCTGTTACTGGGGCCTGCCGGCCTACTAGCTCCTTGACCGGGGTTAGCCCTTTTGGCAAAATTATCATTGTTAGCTTTTCGGGTCAAGAACTCCCCTTCCGCTTCGATGGCTATATCCTTGAGAGACTCCCAGTCCTTTAACCCCTTCATCCTCAGTCCCTCCTTCAAGTATGGGCTCGCGTTCTTAATGAAAAGACGAATCTGATCTTGGGTATCAGGCTTTCGGCGCATCTCCATCACTCGGTTCCGCCATCGGGTAAGGTACTCATGGAAGGATTCTCCAGCCTTCTGCTGGAGCAACTCAAGATCTTTCAGAGTCACCTCCATTCTGGTATTGCAATCGTACTGTTTCAGAAACTCCTCAGTGAGCAGATCCCAATCTTCTTTAGTGCGGCGGTCAAGGCCGTGATACCAATCTATGGCATGAGAGGTCAAACTCAGACAAAAGTATTCCACTTTCTGCTTCTTGGACAATGTGGTCCCCTTCATGACCAGAGAATATTGCTTCACATGTGCAGTAGGATCAGAAGTACCATCGAACTTCGGCACGTCCGGCATCTTGAAGTTATAAGGGATCGGGTCCTCTCCGTCCAGTTCTCTATCCTCAGGATTCATCCCGTGAGCTCTACCTATCATACGAGCCATGGCCTCGAACCTCTCTTCCATCTTTCTCAAAATAAAATCATCAGCCTGAGGTGCCTTCCCCTTTTCGGATGCCACGCTCAACCTATCATCCTCAATATCTCTATCATCATCAATTCTCAGCACTGGCCTTCTTCTCAGTTCTCCCGAAGCCACTGATCTCAACTCTACCGGTGGTGGCCTAACGGGCTCCTCTCGCCTTTCAACCCTTTCTTCTTCAGGCTCATTCAGTCTCACTGGAGGAGGAGGAGGAGGATTCTGGGGAACATTCGGCTGAGCGTTCTGCTGCGTCAAGGCGGCCAACATATTCATCATCCTTCCCTCGAATTCTTCAAATCGACGGCCCACTTCTTCGGCAATCATGGCCCTGGTGGCGTCTTCCCCCCTGGGTGAGTTTGCCATATGAGATACTGTGCCACTTACTTCTGATAAGATCTCCGGCAGACCTTCTCTATCTGACAGCTCGGGAGTAAGAACTCGGATCAGTCGCCCGGTCGGTGATCTAGTCCACCTGGGCAGATCTATGATGGCTGCAGGGACAAAAGTTAGAATGATGCATGAAATGTATGTATAATGCATGATCGTGATATGCAACATTTACAGAGCACAAGCAAGCAAGTAAGTCCTTCCACCCTTATTTCTCCCACACACGTGGTCGTGCAGTCTCTTTCCTAGGTGGGATTAGCCCAAGGGTTAACGAGGAACCCAATGGACGCGTATGGTGCGCGGCGAAAAACCGGCAGCATAACACTCCTATGCTAATGTACAAGCAGATGGATAATGATCGTCACGTATTCGAACGGTCCATAAATTTCGACATGGCCCTACCGGGGCATGATAGCCTTTGGCTAGGTTACCAAGCGAGATATTTGGATTCACCCAATATGTGAGGATCCATACAGCAAGCATGAGATTACGGTTCATTTCACCTGTGGAAAGTGACTACAGCCATTACATGAGCTTTGGACAAGGGAGATGTTTCTTTGAGGCTACCCAAGCATGATCCCTGCCGACGGGTCTAGCTCATCATGAGCGTAGCGACCGATCGGGTCACCATTTTGATATACCATTGAGGTACGTGGCTTGGGCTGGTGATTATCCTTAACACTTCCCCAAATTGAGTGAAAATGAGGAGGTGCTTCAGGAACGCACCGGGGCTAGAAGAGGGACCAAACTAGCTTATTCTAAGGCTCTAATGATATGTAAATGCAAATTTGAGAGAAAGCGAATTCATGAATTAACTTTTAATCATAAATGTTAAAAGAGGTATTTTCAAATTGAAATTTCGAACCAATAACTTCCCCAGTGGAGTCGCCACTGTGACGCGCGCCGGATCCCGATGCGCCGCCCTTTCGGACCGCCTGCACGTGGGCGACCGGGGCATTTGCGGGTCCGTTGGCATCTTGCAATAAATCGCAAGTGCGTCTATGTTGGGCAACAAGGAGGTATCATGGAGTCGCCACCCAATAGAACATTGGGAAAGTTACTCTCGCCTCGGAGAGCCTAAGACTGCGCTTAGCATCCATGTTGGGCCATGAGGCCTAGGATTAGCGCTAAAGTCTCGTGACCCAAGAAGTATTTTGGAGGATAACCTCTAACCTCTTGAGCCCAAAGACCAGAGCTGGGTCCGGGATTTCTCATCTATTTCTACCTCAATTAGTTTATGATCAAATTTTAATGTCATTAGTTCGCTCTCTCTCCACACTATGCAGTTTAATTAAAAGGCGCATTTATTCACATTTGGAAAGCAATAAATGGGCAGAATAAATATCAAAGCAATAAATTACAATAATACAAGGAGCGGAATACAACTCCCTTTATAAAAGCGCGATTCATACACAAATCGGGGCATTGTTTATTTTGAGGACTTTGGTCCTCTCATGCATCATCATTAAAAAATGGGATATTTAATATGTGATGATTTTTATTGGATGAAAATAGGGCGTTGGACCCTTTTTGCATTTTATACAAAACTCAATTTTATTTAAGTACAAATCGTTAATCTATTCTTACATTCGACGGGATAAAAAAAAACTTATTCATATACATAAAATAATCAATGAATGAAAGAGCGAGAGAAATAAATCAAGAGGTTTAAGAAAACTAAACCAGACGAAATCCACCATGCATGGTAGGCGACCGCTCAAGCTCGAAATTATCCAAGAGAACCAATATACACTCACAAAAAGTTAAGAGATGTTAACATTCATAAAATTAACACATAAGAAATCGAAGGGACTGAATAGAGATGGAAAATGATCAAAAAAATGGAGGCAGAACCCACCGACGGCCTTTCCTGATTGACCGACGGGCGTCGGTTTGGTTATTCGATATGCCCGTTCGTCACTCAAGGATGGGCGTCTGTAGGTGGGTGACCGACGGGCGTCGGTCATAAAGATGACCCGTCGGTCACCTCTGTCTCCAGAAAACAGAAAAGAGAAAAGGGCCTTTTGAGATCAAAAAAACAAGTTTTATCCAAGAAGGAGATGAGGGAGTCAAAATGAAGAAAAGTAATAATACGTATTCAAAATTTTCACGGAATGAATAAATGAATGATAAATAATTAAATATGAGATAAAATGGAGAGAGAATCCGGAATATTTACCCTCAGATAGTTGCCTTGGGTAGAATTTTGATGTCGGTTAGATCCCCGCGCGTTCCACGAGAAAGTAAGAGAATGAAAGATCAGAGAGAGAAAATGAGCTATTTCACCTCCGATCCTTCAGAAAGTCGATTTAGGAGTCCAAATCTAAAGAAAACTAATTAGCTTTTAGTTCCTTTGATCGATTTGATCCTTGATTAAGTAAAGTTCTTTGGAAAATGTGTGTTTTTGGAAGAGAGAGGAAATGTGCTCGAATTTTGGCAGAGTTTCCCCTTCTGAAAAATTTTCCAACCCTTTTTGAAGTGGAAATCCGGACCTTATATAGCCAGACACGACCGACGGGCGTCGGTGCGTAGGGGCGGGCGTCGGAAGAATCCTACTGACACAAGGACACTTCCGACGGCCCTGCCACCTTCACCGACGGGCGTCGGAACGGTTGCGTGCCCCGGGAAACCAGGCGGCTCCTGACAGGGGCGGTGACTTTCCGACGGGCGTCGGAAAAAAACCCTGAGCCGTCGGTGACTCGGAGCGACGGGCCATCTCCACAGACGGGCTGGCCGTCTGTGGAGGACAAAAAACCTTTTTTACTCGGAAAACTCCCGTTTTCCCCCCTCTGCCCCTGAAGTGTAGAAAAAACCTCATTTCTCATGGAACGCGGGACTAAAACCATCCAACTTCAGCCTCCTGCACAGGCCTTGAACATTGATTTCATCATAGGGTAACCTCCGATCCGGACCGCTCCAGGACACGGTGCTTACAACGAGTGAACTGATTAGTACCTTACGGGTACAAGTCGGCTAGAGAGTACCTTACGGGTACTAATCGAAAATCATTTTATTTTGTCACAAAAGCATTTTACTGATGAGGGATCTTAACCCGATCCAACCACATTAAAAAGGATCGCGAGGATCCGTACTAATAGGGGTTCGCGAGGAACCAGTCGTGGGACCTGATCAGGGTCCAAATCGTTCAAAGGGCGCTGCAGCTACAAAGACTCTATTAGGCATGCCTAACTATCCACTAGACTGACTTTCGCAGGTCATGCATCATTCAAATCAAGTGTCACATCAGACAATATATAAATATCATCATACTTAATCCAGAGTATAGTAAACATATAAAGAAATTCATAATATCAGCCATGCATCATACTATTCATTTTACAAAGTATATGATATAATTCCATCAACATACTTTAGCACTATTCAATGTTCTAAGGTTTATTAGAGTCAAATATGGAAATATTATCAAGCCAATCATTAACTTAACACTCAACTGTGCTTTTAACAACTCAACACTTTGTTTTTAACAATTAAACATTTTTTACAAAAACAGGGTAGGTCACGGTCACAACCAGGTTGGTTCCTCGCGAACCCCCCCTTAGTATTTGGATCTTGTTTAAGGTTCCCTCAGTAAAATGTTTTGTAATTGATAAAATAAAATGGTTTTCGATTCGTACCCGTAAGGTACTGTCAGTATTCGATTCGAACCCGTAAGGTACTGTCCGTATACTCGTTATCCACTAATGTGAGTCAGCAGGTGCTCTTTTTGTGTTGTTCCGCTTTGATATGATTTCAAGAAGATGGTATTCGGATGTGTATAATGATAAGTATGAGAAATAAACTAAAGTGTAAATGAATGTGGATGTGAACTTCTGAATGCATGTCTATATTATGCAAGTATGATTATATAGCTGATATCATTATCCGCATTTGTCATATTGTATGTGTATGGCATTGGTGACCATTGTGAATGGCCGTCCACTCTTTTGTTGTGTGTTCCCCACTAAGCGTTTATCTCTTAGCACGGTGTTTTATCCGTGCAGGTGCGGAGGATGGTGTTCTTTTGGGAGAGTCACCGCCAGTCAAGCCAACAAAGAGGGATTAGTGTTACGGCTTTATTTTTTATAGCAATACTGATTCTTTTATATCGGAACTCTCTTTATACCATTATTTTATAAAGCTTCCGCATTTATATACTTTTGGGTTATGTAATTATCTTATTTTTACTTTTAATCAGAACATTTCTGTAACGAATTTTGCTATTGTAATGATGGATCATTCTGATACTTATGAAGGTTTTAATTTTTCCGTAATGATGTATGGTTTTTATGTACGAATGTATGCTTTGTATATTTATTTGTTTGGTGACACACCCGACTCATATAACTTCTCACTCCGTAAGGATGGGTACGCTTACGTGACACACCCGACTCATATAGCTTCTCACTCCGTAAGGATGGGTACGCCTAAGTATGGGTAGGGGGTGTTATAATAAACATGTGATATGGATAACTATATTTTGTAATAGATGAACAATGATGTTTTATAATATGTATAGTTTTAAAATTCTTTAATACAAGTATGTTTTTGCTTAATGATATTCTTTTCCATTGTAATGTATGATCATAACGTATGTGGTTGCGTCAGTGAGTGCGTAGTGACTCGATATCCTCCTAGGGGGTATTGGGGCGTTACAATTTTATTGGTATCAGAGTATAGGTAGATTGTTCAGGATGATAAGATGTTAGAGTCTAGAGTAGATATATGTGAGTTTTTCTAGTGTCGTGGCCTAATGGGGATGTTATTTTTGTAGAGCATAGATGGTGTCAGATTCGAGTGACGACGTAGGAGAGAAGACTGGGAGTGTGAATCCGGTACATGTTAATCAGCCTGTGCCTGAGCAACCTTGAGCTGAAGGGTTAGGTCCTGCTCAAGATAATCCTGTCTTAGTGCAAGGTTTGATGTAGGTATTGGACAGATTTACTGCTCCTAAGACTCTTACAAATCTCCTTAGAAAGAGAGGAGTAGAGGAATTCAATGGAACCTCTTTGGATCAGCCAGATGTGGCTAAATTCTGGTTGGAGAGAATGGGAAGGATTTTATAAGAGATTAACTGCCCACATAATCAGAGAGTGGCATGTGTTGTGTTATTGCTGCAAGGTCCAGCATATGACTAGTGGAAATTGGTATTGAAAAATCCTCAAAGACCGGCTGAATTATCGTGGTACTTCTTTGTCTAGGAATTCAAGGAGAAGTATGTGGCCAAAGCTTATCGAAAAGCGGAGTGGAAAGAGTTTGTGAGTTTGAAACAAAGAAATATGACAATGGGTCAGTACGACAAAGAGTTTAGTAGACTGAGTAAATATGTGCCCGATGTTATGTTAACTAAAGATTTCAAGTGCCGATAGTTTCAAGAAATATTGAGAGAGAGTATAAGAGGACCATTATTAGCAATGGCTGCCTTGCTGTCAGTGAGCTATTATAAGTTGGTTTTGGCGGTAATGAAATTGGAGAAATCAGAGCTAGTGAAGCAGAAAAGAGAATAGAAAAGGAAAGTGCCGGATAGTGGCATGGCTAGTAGCAAGAGAGCCCGGGAGGCTACAGGTGGTCAGGCAGTTCAAAAGTTAGTTCAAGTGCCTACTTCAATAGGGAGTGTTATGCCACCCTCTAGTAGAGTCAGAGGCGCCATTGGTGTGAGTGTAGGAAGCTCACAGGAGCCTGTTTTAAGTGTGGCAGCATAGAACACATGCTTGCCAATTGCCCTAAGTCTAGAGAGAATCTAGCTTCACAAGTAAGCAAATGTAATGAGGTTATGTCGGGGTTTGCTAGAAGCGGAAGAGGAAAAAGTAGAATTACTTGGGCTCCATCGGAAATGGTGGAGAAGTCTGTGCCCTCTGCTGGTCTTGCTCGGGTTTATGCCATGATTAGAGAAAAAGTGCAGGATCTAGTTGGTTCATCTGTTAAGTTCTTTAATTGGTTAAGTTATATGGTATAAATTTTTTGCAAAGTATAGTCCGGTCATATTTTTAATACCGTGGGAAATTTTGGAGACGAAATTTCTTAAGGAGGGGAGAATTATAAGGACCCGAATTGTACCCTAGAAGAATTGCAGTGTTAATTGTATAGTGAAGGGTACAAAGTAATAGTTTTAGTAAGGAGTTATAGGTTTAGAGAGTATAATTGAAAGAGAAAATAAGTGCACAAAGGAAAGAAATTATTTGAGGAACTAAAATGGGAGTTTGGTTTATGAATTAGTGGGAATAAGCAGAATCCGGGTTCTATTGTGCTATGGGAACATCAACAAAAGCCGGACATGTGGCAGTTTGAGGGAGTGACACCTAGACCTGTGCATGCTTTCAATAGTGGAATAAATAAGGTCGGTGGCCTTTATTAGGTTGGTTGGCCGGTTTTCATCCTTGAATCCTCTCCCTTGTTATTTTCCTGTGTTTTTCATTTTCTTGTTCTTTTCCTTTCCCTCTTCTGTTGCTTTCTCGGTTCTTCATCAACTGTCCCATTTGATTTACCCTAAAGTATTGGCTTGGATTCATTTGAAGAGTTATTAAGAGAGAGAGGTTAGAGTCTTCTAAGAGATTTGCAAGGTAAGTGTGGTTGGATTTTTGAGTATCAAGTATTCTTCTTTTCCTCCAACTTTTATTTTTGATTTAAAGTAATTTGAGTATGGATTAAGTATTTGTTTTGGATGATTTTGGTGCAAGAAGCTATTGACAAGAGGAAAGACAAGGGTAAGGAAAAGATTTGAGCTAAAGAAGAGAAGTGATTCAAGCTGTGTTTTGAGGTTGCGATTGTGTGTGGCTTTGTTAGATGCATGTTGTTGAGCTGTTATTATACTTGATTGCTTGCTAGATGCATGATGAATGGTTAGGAATTAGAGAGCTTTGATATAGTTCAACAACTCTCTTAGTTGTTAAATTGAATATGACATGTTATTTTTGAGTAATTTGAAGTGGTTATGAATTTGATGACCATATGCATGCTAATTTGTGCTTTAAATTATGTATGAGAATGCTTTTTTAAAGACCCCTTTTTGGTTGGTTCTAGTGAGTGTAAAATGTTAGAACACATGAGTACAATTATGGGTTCGTATGTGAAGTGTATGTGCTTAAGAGTTGTGTAGTTTGGCATTTGATTGTGAAGCTCAGCTTTGTCACGGGCGCAACTTTTGTCGTGAATGTGACCAAGCCCGGTAATTTGAGGTTCCCCCGAGGAATCCTCTATCGCGAGCACAATAGAGAGTTCGATAGCTGAACATTGGCCGGACTGATTTCTTGTTACGGGCTCATCAGCGTGTGCATGAGTGATCGAGGCCCTTCCACCCTCTGTAGCGAGCGCGACAGAGGCAATTCAGCTCTCTATCGCGAGCGACCTTTGTGTGTTCTATCTTTGTTGTGAGCATGACCATGGTCGCAAGCACGACCCTTCCTGGTACTTTGAATAATTATTTTTATGATGCTATATATGACTTTTCATTTATACTTTGCATAGTTTGCTTAGTTAATACTTGAATGGAGCTGATGTTCAATTATTTTATAGGTACTTGAATACATGTAGAGTATTTGATTTATTATGTAGAGTTTATATGTATAGACCTGAATGGTCATAGTAGTAGATAGATAAAGGGTTAGAGTGCAGCTGCTCGAGTGGCACTGTAACACCCCAAAGTAGCCCTAGAAGAATTACAGAATTTTGTTCAGAAAAGAGATTAGATGTTGAGTGTGAAGGCTCTGTCGCGAGCGCGACAGTGTCATGGGCACGACAGAATGCTTCCCGTGAAGCCTAATTGAGTTGGATTATTTGATGTATGTTGGACACGTGGCGGCATAGGAGATTGACAAGTGGCGTCGTAGGGAATTGATACATGGCTACAAGAGAGAGTGACGTGTGGCATGGGACTTTTTGGATTGAGATGTATTTATGTGAAGTGGTTTGGCATTTATGGTGAATTAGGTGGGCATTTATGTGAGAGGATTTGGTTTTCTTTGGGGTTTGACCGGCCAACACTTGTTAATTCTTTGTAATTTTCTGCTTTTGGCCCTTTGCTCTCCTTTTTCTTCTCTCTTTGCTCTTAGTTGCCGTGCCCCTTGCTCTTGCCTTTTCTTTGCTTTTCTTCTTCTTTTGCTATGTTCTTTGACAGAACCACTTGGATTGGCTTAGAGAGTGTAGAAGGGGCTTGATTAGGTCTCTTCAAGAAGGTAAGTTGGATTTATTTTCCGATCTGACCTCCTTTTTCTTTCCATTCTTGATTTAAAGTGAAAACAGGGTTAACCTAAGTGTTTTGGTCTTGTTTTGTATGAGAGTTATGGACAAGGAAAACGAGAAGCTCGGAATCAATTAGAGAGAAGCGGTTAAGCCACCCAGGGTAGGGATCGAGTGTGATTTTATTATTCTTGCATGTGTACATGAAATATGTTGGAATAGAGACATGTTTGAATAGAGAGATGCATTATGAGCTTTAATTAGCTCAACTGTTCTTTTAGAGTATATTTTTTAGATGTTCATTTTGATTGCTTGCGGTGCTTATGATATATGTATATATGTTTATAAGTATGTGAACTGATCAATTGAGTGTGTGTGTTGATGATAAAGTTTGAGTCGGCAAATTCTGCTTATTTGTCATCTAACCTTTGTGTGATGTATTTGTCATAAGTATAGTTATAGACCTCTGAATTGAGTGATTCTTGTTCTAATAGAACCATGACTTCAGTACTTCTAAAATTCTTACAAATGAGCTTGAGCAAAATCTTGCTCTATGACCCTCAAAATTGGCTAAAATTGTAGTGTCCCTATTTGAGTAGGGTTATTTGAATAGTATAGGTTGTTTAGATCATATCTTTTGTTATACATGTCCAAACGACCTGAAATTTATTCCATTTGAAAGCTAACATCTAGGAAACAATTGTTAAGAAGACCACTTTGCCTAAGAATGACTTTTAGAGGTCGGTTTAGATGATACAATTTTAAGATGAGAAACAGTCTTGCGAAGGTTCCTGACGGAGCCTTCTGTCGCAAGCGCGACAAAGAGGGTCATAAGAGTGATTTTCTTCTTGAAATAGAGTCCATAGTTGACATGAATCAATTCCCCACCTTTCCCCTCAACTAATTTGTATTTTTTTAGATGTTTTGCTGCCCGAAATGAACCTTTATTACTCCCGGGATGTTTCCATGATCTTTACCATGTATGTTTAAGTTTACCAAATGATTACAAGACTAGTTTTTGGGGAATAGTATATAGAATCCTTCTGCAATCTGGCCTCTATCGCAGGCGTGACCTCTTGTTGCGATCACGACAGTGAACTTGGCTTCTGTCGTGAGCGCGACTTCTTGTCACGATTGCGACAGTGAACCCCTTCATGCTCTTTTCTGTTTTTGAAAAGTATTTTCTTCTGTCTTGCTTTGCATGATTTATATGTTTATGTAATGAGTTGAATGCTTGTATATGATGATGTGATATAAGAGTTTATGCCTGGAATCTAAATGTTACATGCTTTTTAGTTGTTGAATAAGACATGCCATGCGAGGTTGATTATACATGATTCAGTTCTGTTAGAATGCTTGAAAGATGTAGTGTATATGATATAGAGTATAGAGTCTTTATGTTAAGCCTGAGTGCCATAGCAGTGGATAGAGAAGCATGCTTATAAAGGGATTACAAGTACAACTGCGTACATGTTCGGCCCCGTTTGGGCCAAGCGGGTCGACCTCCGAGAACGGTCATTTAATAGAGATAGATGAAAATGTTTTGTGACTTCGGTCTACCGAAAATGTTTTTATTATAGAGCGTCCCGTATCCACAACTAAAGGAAATCAGGCTACGTCATGCTTTGAAGTGTAAAAGAGTTATACAAGTATATGTTTACATGAATATGGGTGCATGAATATTGCGTATTTGAATAAATGCTATAGCATGTGAGAATACAAGTATATGTTACATGAATATGAACACATGACTAATGTGTATTTGAATAAATGATTTGTACAAGTGTGAAAGTTTATGCATGAGCTATTTAATTTTGTTATATGAGATGTGTGAGTTATTTGTGACTTCGTAAAGAAGTCCTTGGTAGTCTTTTTCAGCCCCACTAAGCGTTATCGCTTAGCACGGATATTTGCTTCCATGTAGGTTTATAGGTTTGGATCAGTGAGAGGACATCTGCGGGTCAAGGCCACTAGGAGTTTTATTATGATCTCTTTTTATATAAGATAGAAATAGACAGTGGTGATATTTTGAGTAACATCAGTATGTGATAAAAGAGTATAGTTGTTACATGTAAAGGTTTTGTAATATATGTACTGAAATGAATATGTAAATGTAGACACCGGGTCCCGAGTAGCCTTGATCAGGATTACCCGATGATGAAATTTAGCTATGCCGGCTTATAGGCAAAAAGATTGGAGTTCGGAAGTGATTTTTCCTTGTCTTTTCGATGAGCAAAAAGTGTATTTTAAAAATATTTTTAAAATTATTTTGGAGAAGAAAAAGTGTGTTTTAGGTTGAGGGTATTTTATGTAACACCCCTTACCCATACGTAGGCGATCCCATCCGATAAGGAGTGAGATGCCGTCTGAATAAAGGTGCCACCAAACAAATACAGACTAACATACATTCATACATAAACATACATACCAATATACAGGGTAATTTAAAACTTTATAACACCATTCATGAAAGCTGATCATGCATTATTATAACTGAAGCATTACATTACTGTTCTGATCAACTGAAGGATGCAACAGATAATTACAATATTCAGAATTCATATAGAAAAGCGGAAGCTATTACAAAATCATATGAGAGTTCTATACAAAAAGAATCCTCAAAAGGTACAAAAATAAGCCCTACACTAAGTCCCTGCTGTGTTGGCTTTGATGGCAACAACTCTCCCAAAAACAACTCCTTCCGCACCTGCACGGGTAAACACACCGTGCTAAGCGAAAAACGCCCGTGCGACCGCCCGCTTGAGGGCGATCGGGGCATTTATGGGTCCGTTGGCAACTTGCAATGAATTGCGAG
Organism: Excoecaria cochinchinensis; assembly: GCA_947683425.1. Lineage (NCBI taxonomy): Eukaryota > Viridiplantae > Streptophyta > Magnoliopsida > Malpighiales > Euphorbiaceae > Excoecaria > Excoecaria cochinchinensis. Next base: position 1,425,465 of record CANTUQ010000027.1, on the reverse strand, counting down.
TGCATCTATTTTGGGCAACAAGGAGGTTTCATGGAGTTGCCACTCAATAGAACATTGGAAAAGTTTCTCTCGCCTCGGAGAGCCTAAGACTGCGCTTAGTATCCATTTTGGGCCAACCAAAGGGGTCTTGGAGGGTAAACCTCTCGCCCTAAGGAGCCTAGGATTAACGTCAAAGTCTCGTGACACAAGAGGTGTCTTGGAGGTCATAGTTCCAATGAGTGATCGACTAGACCTCTCGCCTCTTTGAGCCCAAAGACCAGAGCTGGGTTCAGGACTTCTCATCTATTTCTACCTTGATTATTTTATGATCAAATTTTAATTTTCATTAATTCGCTCTCTCTCCACATAATGCAATTGAATCAAAGCGCATTTATTCATATTTGGAAAGCGATAAATTACAATAACACAAGGAGTGGAATACAACTCCCTTTTATAAATGTGCGATACATACACGAATCGGGGCATTGCTTATTTTGAGGACTTTGGTCCTCGCATGCATCATTATTAAAATGGATATTTTTATTGTGAGGATTTTATTAATTAAAGAATTAGACATTGGGTCCTTGATTTTATGAAGAATTCAGTTTATTAAATATAAAACGTTTGGCCGATTTTACATTAGCGAGAAATATAACAATTTTGTCATATACAGGAGAAACAATAAAGAAATACATGAAATATAAAAAATAGGAAGATAGGGAACTAAACCAGACGAACTTTCCAAATGCGTGAGAACTCCCTCAAGCTCCACCCAGTCCAAGAAACAGAAGCATATTCTCACAAAACAAGCCAAAGGGATGTTAAAATACAGAAGAAAAGTTATAAATAAACATAAAAATTTGAGAGAACAAAGAGGAAAAAAGAAAAAGGTTAAAAATATGGGACAGAACCCACCGACAGGCTATACTGAATGAGCAACGGGCGTCGGTTAAGGAGACCGATACAGCCCGTCGCTTACTCGAAGGAAGCCGTCTGTGGGGGGTGACTGACGGGTTATACTTGAAGGCGATCGACGGGCATCGGTCACCTCTGTCCCAGAAAACATAAGCTTTTCAAAAATCAAAAAACAAATTTTACACAAATTCAAGAAGAGTAGTAGCAAGAAATGAAAATAAGGGAAAAAGCAAAGATAATATCGAAAATAAAGGTAAGAGTGGGACAGAAAAGGATCCAGAATATTTACCCTCAGAACAACCTTTTGGTTGGATTCCTTGTTGTTGTATAGCTTCCCGTACGCTCCACGAGAAAACAAAATAAAAATCAAGAATGAGGAAAATAGGTTGTTTCCTTCTTGATTTTTCTAAAAACTGAATTTTTGGAATCAAAACCTTAGGAAAACCAATTAAATTTAGCTCCTTTTAATGGTTTGATTCTTGAATCAATTAAATCTTTTTAGAAATGTGTTTGTTGGAAGAGAGAGAAAACACACGTGAATTTTGGCAGAGTTTCCCCTTTAGAAATTTTTCCAAACCCTTTTTATGAGAAAATTCAAAGCTTTTATAAGCCAGGCACGACCGACGGGTGTCTGTGGTGGCAACGGGCGTCGAAAGAATCCTTCTGACACAAGGATTCATCCGACGGCCCTCTTTTTTGACCTTCTGGTGTCGGAATAATCCTTCTGAGACAAGGATACATCCGATGGCCCTGCCATTTTGACCGACGGGCATCGGAAGAATCCTTCTGACACAAGGATTCATCGGTCCTGCCACCTGTCTGACGGGCTGGCCTCCGACCGACGGGCTGGCCGTCTGTCGAGGAAAACATACCTTTTTTGGACTTTAAAACTCCCCGTTTTCCCCCTTCTACCTACGAAAGGTAAAAAGACTCGTTTCTCGTGGAACATGGGACTAAAGCCTTCGAATACAAACTGTTTGTACAGGCTCAGATACCGATTTTATCATAGGGTAATCTCTGATCCGGACCGCTCCGGGACACGGTGCTTACAGTTGCCCCCAGTTTTGGGGAAACTAGTGCACAAGTGCCTAGACGAGCCAAAACTCAGAGAAAGGACAGAAAGGAAGAAAGCGTACCTGTGGTGGTTCTTACCTTCCGTGCCTTTTACCGAGTAGACCTCGTCTCGGTCTGTTCGGCGGGTGAAGATATCCCTATCTGTCTTGTCTTGACCTATAGGTGTTGGTGAGATGTAGCATTCTCTAGCCACTACCTCGATATGAAGAGCAGTGTTTCTCTAACCGTAGCTTCAACTTCTGCTGGCCTCATCTCGGCTTGCGCAGTGTTGAGGAGATGTAGTACTTTCTGACTACAAACTTGATGCGAAGAGCAGTGTTTCTCTAACTGCAGCTTCGATTGGTGAGAAGCGGTGTTTTCTAACCACAGTCTCGAGGTGAAGAGCAGTGTTCTCTAACTGCAACTCCGATTGTGAAGTTCCCCTGCTAACCCCCATCCGATCTGCAAGGTGCGTAGCACTCTCTGGCTGCCGCGTGAACTTTGAGATGTAGCACTGTCTGACTACAATCTCGGTGTGAAGAGAAGTGTTCTCTAACTGTAACTTCGATTTGTGAAGTTCCCCTGCTAACCCCCATCCGATCTACAAGGTGCGTAGCACTCTCTGACTACTGCGTGAACTGTGAGACAAGGTACTTTCTGACCGTAATCTTGATTTTGTGGAGGAGGAGACCTCTCTGGGTTCCCCTTTTCCAAGAAGACATGAATCTTAGGCGCTCATGTTCGGACTTTTGATCGATGCTTATGTTCGGATCAATGTTTCTCTGTACCTGTGTGATAAAAGATTTTGTTAATTCATGTTTGAGTTATTATCTTTTACATGTCTATGAATGGCGTGGTTTTGTTTTATTTACCATGTCATATTTCAGTTATATTCTTTCTTTTCATTTTATTAAGTTGTCATTTTAACATCTTGGTTATCTTTTGTTATTATTCTCCCTTTCGTTTGTTACGTCGTCATCATTTTGGAATATGAGCAAATGTTAAAACATACACTTATCTGTAATATGAATAAATCATAAATAACTGAATGAATACACAAAACTGAAGACAGAAGTTTTTCGCTAGAAATATCCACTTTTGTACAATGTATATACAAAGTGAAAATGTACAAAAATACAAAAAATGACTCCCTGAACATCAAAGGGGCGCGTAGTCGGAGGGCTCCTCGTCAGGATCCTCATCGTCTGATATATGCACTGTCCCTGGCTGAGGTGGAGGTGGAGCTGACTGTGTCGGAGGTGGAGGCTGAGCCATGGAAGATCCTGCCCCAGCATCGTGGGTCTGTCTAAACCTGATCTGAGCATAGCCATCCAAGAAGGGCTGGGTGCAAGTCCTCATGAACTCCAAAGTCTCTGAGACTGTGCCTCCTAACTTCTTGAATGCCTGGCTCATCTGAGTAGTCTGCTCGCCTGCGGTCCTTCTCATTTGATCTAGGCGCTGCTCTGTCTGCTCCCTAAACTCCCCCATAGTCTGGGACAAGGGAGGAAGGATCCCCTCTATCGCCTGGACCCGGGATCTCACGGAGTCGAGTGACTCATCAATCATCTGTAAAGTCATATTAACTCTCTAAGACGCCTGATCCTGGGATGTTCTCAGATCATGAGTGAGCTGCTGCATAAGCTCCCTCTGGCCCTGGGCAATATGCTCTACCAGCCTCGCCTACTCGTCCCTGAAGGTCTCCACGACCTGAGCCTGCTCTCGTACTGTGTGCTCAATAAAGCCGGCCTGCTCCTGGGCTAACCGCTCTATCATCCGGGATTGCTTCTGAATAGCAGCTTGCTGACGGTCTAACCTCTCCTATAGAGCTCTGTCTCTCTCATCCTGTCGTCGCTCGAAGGCTGCGAACATAGTAGTGAGGAGCTGGGAGAAATCAGGCTGTGCTGGCTGCTGCTGTGCTGGCTCTAGCGGTGGGGCCGTGGAGGAAGATGCCCCTGGGTTGCTCCGAAAGTATGGGTGATACCTCTCAGGGGGCATGAAGGTAGACCTCTGCACCTTGGTGCTAGGTGACGGAGCAGGAGTCGACACCCTGGATGTCGGTGAAGAACCGAATAGCTCGTCCATGGTGAACTCCACGTCGAAATCCAATGGAGTCCGGGGCGGCTCCTGCTCGGGCTGCGGTTGCGGCTGAGTTTGTGACTGAGGAGGCTGAGGAGGGTGCTGCTCTGGCTCTGGCTGAAGAGGGCTGAGGAGGCTGCTGCTATGGCTACACTGGGTCTGGACCCAAGGGTGGAAGGGAGAAGACCCGCCTGGTCTCGTGGATAGATAGCAACCTGAAGGCCTCTGCCTACCCTGACAGCTGTGAAATCATCCCCATCTGTACTGCTGTGGAGGCATCCACATGTATCCCCTCATCCAGGGGTCCTCTCAGCCTATCTGGGGCGACTCCTAACCCCAAAACCAAATGAGTGATGACTCCCCCTACTATCACCACGGGCGTCAGTCCTCTGCCAACTCTGATCAGGTTAGCCAAGATCTCAGGGCTAACGTTGAGGCGCTGGCCTGCCACCATAGCCCAGAGGTTCCAGATCTCAGCCGCATTAAGGGACCCTGGATTACCAGCTCGACCGATGTACGAGCTGGATAGCACTCTGTGCAGGTACCGAAGTGCCTGAGACACCAGCACGGTGCTCTTCGCTGTATCGTTGTCATACAGCACTCCTTGTAAGGCAATGGCCGCCCAGTGGGCGCGTCTCACCGCTTGCCGTGGGATCTCGACCCCCTCCTCTCTGGGAAGCCCCATGACCTCTGCGAACCTCTGCCTGGTGATGCTGAAATGCTGGCCATCGAACAAGAACTGTACCACCCCCGGCTCTGTATCTGATCTCTGGAAACCGCCGTATCGTAGGGTGGCTAGCACCTGTCAGGTAGCCTCAGGGAAGGTCTGGAAAGCAGGCTCAAGGAACTCGGTCCATCTGGTGCCCTCGATAAGCATGTCGACCTCCGGGGCCATCCCTAGGGCCTCTAGAAACGGTCGAGACATAAAGCGGCTAGCCCGGATCTCCACCTGAGCCAGTGCTCTATATCTCTGGGCTAACTCGCCGTCCATCCAACCTGGAACCTCAACCTCGGGCTGGACCTGTGGTGCTCTGCGTCTAGGAGGCATCCTACAAAAGGAATGTTAGATAACGAAAACTTTGACGAAACAGGCGTTATTAAGCTCGTTTTCGAGGTGAAAGCCCATTGAGGCCTCACCCGGGCAATAGCGGTCCGATTACGAGGTGAAACAAAGTAGATAAAAAAATGGGCAACATCCCGTCAAGGGATGTTGCCCAGCATGCTTCGCACATATCAAACGCACAAAAACATGCAATTGGCATAAAAGGAATTAAAGATTAGTAAAAATGGGCAGCACCCCGGTAAGGGTGTATCCCACTTTGCCGTAAAAAAAGATATTCCGAGAGCAAATAAAAATGGACTTTTTAGATCCCAAGACATGCATTATGCACTCAAAAATAATCAATTCTAGACTAAAAAAAAAATTTGGGTAGCACCCCGGCAAGGGTGTGCCCAACCTCCTATATAAAAAAAGGCATCAAAACATGCCTCAGGACTCAACAACAATATATATAAATGGGACGCAAGGGTGTGCCCCCAACAGCACAATATATGCGCTAGAAAGCTTGTTTCTAAGGTGACAAAGATATAGAAAAGTCTTATTTCTATGTGATCATGCAAAGGCTCAGATTAATTGCACCAAAAAATTATTAAAGAAACGGACAGCATTCTCCCTAAATATTTAAGACATCTAAAGCATCCTAACCATTTTTAAGGCTAAAAGAAGAAGAAATAAAGAAGAAATAAATTAAATTAAAAGGTAAAGTAGTTATTTTACTTACTTGCAGTCGCGAAAAGTGTAGAAAAAATGAATAAAAATGAGCGTCCGAGCGTCCGGTGAGTGAAGAACGCGAAAAGATAAAGAAATTGCAAGAAAAGGGAGAAGAAATACTTGAAAATGCAGAAAAAACGCAAAAAAAAAAAAACTATTTTGAGAGGGAAAGTGAAAGTGATAACAGCCCCTGGTCCGTCTGTCACTTGCCCTTATATAGAGTTTCGTGACCGACGGGCTGGGCGTCTCTAGGAGATACCGACGGGCTACCCGTATGTCATTCCCCATTCCCCAATTAATGCGCATTTAATGCTTGTGATTAATGCTATGCTGACGTATGCATCTGCCAAGTGGATTTTTACCGACGGGCAGGCCGTCCCTTGTGAGAAACAGGTAGGCCGTCCCTTGTGAGAAACAGGTAGGCCGTCGATGGCGCTTCTCTATAAATTTCTCCAAAAATTTTGCTTTTTTGTGTCTTTTCATTTTCCCAACATCTTGAGCCCCTCATTCTCTTCAAAATGTCTTCCTCTCTTCTCCAAAGAATGCACTGTCACACCCCAAATCGGGCCTAGTCGGATTTGGCAAGTTAAGTCAGATAAGTGATGGATATTTCGGTAATTTGTGCATGTGGAAGTTGGATGATAAGGATCTAATTGAAAAGATAATTAAAGTTTGTGAAGAAATAATTATGCAAGTGAGTAAGTGCAAATTTGTCAAAGGATTAAAGAGTAATATAGCAAGATATTTTGGTTGCAGCCAATAGGAGGCTGCCATGTGTCTTGGCAGGTGGGCAATTAGTGGGAAAAGAAGAAAAAGAAAAAGAATGAGAGGGAGGAGCAGATCACGTTCTGCTCTCTCCTCTCCTTTTCCCTGCTCTTCTTTCTTTTCGTTTCCCGTTTCTTGTTCTTCCTTCCTTGACTGTGTGTGAATTGGTGTCTTGGTAGAGCTTGAAGATTTCTTGAAGAGGTAAGTTAGGTTAGGGTTTCCTGCATGTTTTTCTTCTTCCTCTTCTCTTGGTTTTGCTATTTTGAGTTAGGGTTTTTGGATGAGTAATTTGGGGGTTTTGGTTTGTGCAAGCTTTGGATTGCAAGAGGAAGCTTAAGGGCAAGGAGATGATGGAGGATTGAAGTTTGAAGTGTGGGTTTGAAGCTAAAGATTTCAGGTTTGGGATTTTTGTTTGTGGATTGTGCTTGATGTGAGTTTACAATAATTTAGGGTTTATGTTCTTGAGAAACTTAAATGCATTTATCCTTGATTTGGTTGTTTAATTTTTGAATTGAGTTGTATTTATGTTGTTTATACTGTATGTGATATCTTCTGGAAGGTAAGAATAGATTGGTATGGTTTTGATTCAATTTGGGATTGATTTCTGAGTTTTGGGAATTCTGGAAATGGGAAAATAGCGTTACTATTGAATTTCCCATTTCCAGATTGTGTGTCGCGTGACTAGCCAAGAAGGAGAGGTCAGTCACGACTCGTGACCAGCCAGAGAGGCCAGTCAAGAGTGGTGACTGCAAGTCACAACTTGTGACCAGCCAAGAGGAAGCCAGTCACAAGGCGTGGCTCCCAGTCACGACTCGTGACCGGCCAGAGAAGGCAGTCACGGGTAGTGACTGCCCGTCACGACCCCTTGACCAGCCGAAAGAAAGAAGCCAGTCACGAGACGTGACTCCCAGTCACGACTCGTGACCATCGAGAGAATAGGGACAAGTCACGTCGCGTTACCAGCAAAGGAAGAAGCCAGTCATGAGACGTGACATCTAGTCACGACTCGTGACCAGCAAATGACTAGAAGCCAGTCACGAGGCGTGACTCCCAGTCACGTCTCGTGACCAGCCTTTTGGAGGAGGCCAGTCACGAGTTGTGATGCCAGTCACGACTCGTGACCGGCCAACCTCGTTGGTCAAACCGTTCGGCCTATTTTTTTGAAATTTCCCTGTTTTAACACAAAAATGAATTTCGTATTTCTTCTGAATGGACTTACACTACTGTATGATTCATGCCATGCTTTTATATGCCTTTATATGAGTAATACCTCGATCTCTTCAAATGAAGTGTATTTTGTATCACTCCATGATTAAGATTATGCATCGTGAAGTTTGTGGCATAATATGGTTCCGCAATTAATGCTGATATATTTTAGGAAATTGAATAGTGCTAACGTGTGTTGATTGAATTATATTGCATGCTTCATAATATGTATTGTAGGAGGTGTGATTGATATTATGAACATATGTGTTTGTCTTTTTGACTCCGGATTATGCATGATAATATACTTGTGTGTGTATATATATATATATAGATATATATACATTTTATTAATCGACACATGACTTGGATGATGCACGTGGATAGTGTGACCTTATTTATATGCCTATGATACTCGGCATTGTGCATGATGAACTTTGACATGTGACTTGAAATGTGCTGTCGCTTATGTATGACCTGCAAATGTCAGTCTAGTGGATAGTTAGGCATGCCTAATAGAGTCTCTTAGCTGCAGCGCCCTTTGAATGTTTGGACCCCGATCAGGTCCCTGTTCGGTTACTCGCGAACCCTTATATGATAGGATCTTGTTTAAGATCCCATTTGTAAATGTTTTGTGAAAGTTAAAAAGGAAAAAGTAAAAATTGGTTTTCTCGGCTCGTACTCGTAAAGTACTATTCGTATCGGCTCGTACCCGTAAAGTACTGTCCGTATACTCGTTATCCACTATTTTAAGTCAGCAGGTATTCTATTTGTTTTGTCTGATATGAACAGGAGATTGTGATATTCGAATGAGCCTAATTCTGGACATGTGAATCAGTTATGTAATCAAATGTGATTATGAAACTCTGAATGGGTTGAATGTGACTTAAACAGGTGAATTGAGCATATTTATCTGTATACATATATGTATATCATATGGTAAATGTATTTGTATGCTATCAGTTATAGATATAAGTACTGGAATTAAAACGTGCATAACTGTGACCATAATCTTTCAAATGCCATGAGTATATGTTATCATGTTATTATTATTAGAACGTGAATCCGACTAGTGAGGCTATAAGCATACGAAATAATATGTATATGAATGTGAACTTAAATTACGGATTGATATGGTTAATTAGTATGTATATGAGTGTGATTCTCTACTGTTAATTATTATGGTAGCATGTGAATTAGTATGCATGATAAGGCAATTTAGACTATTAAAAGATTACATATGTATTATCTGGGGTACAATGTATGTGGATCGGCTTCGGTAAGTATATGTGCATTAGTGGATGATGATGAGACAAGTTAACGTGTTTAAGAATCTGATCTTGAGCTTGTGTATGCTCTGAATGTAATATTTTGCTATATGTTCCTTTGGTTCTAATGTTGCAGTATCTTCGGCGTGTTGTCAGGTGTCTTTGAGTTTGGCATGATATTATATGTGGAAGAGTCTTGCGATAGAAGTGTGGTGTTTTGACGTATTTCCTTGGGTTCGGCTAGTGTGGGTAGTATGACATGACAGAAAGTAGGTTTAATTAACTCGTGTTCTTGGTATAATAATTATGTGTAGTATAGCATGGTAATCTTATAACATGTGAATGGGTTTTTAGATAATGTATGAGTAATTGGGCATGATAATTGCACGTTTAAATGTCATGCCACTATGAATGGTAATGTGCTGATGTTCGATACCCTAGTAAGTATATGCATGTGAAATTGTATGTAGTTCGGCATGATAATACTTGTATCGTGTATGGTATTTGGTCTGCTTCGGCTTAATTTCGACATAAGTATATGAATATGAATGTGAGTTTGCGACGGAATGCCTTTCTTTGCAAGCCTGATTATATGTGTGTTATGAATGTCCGTTTTTGCCTTTGTGAATATGTTATGCCTTGACGACCATTGTGAATGGTCGTCCATATTGCTTGTGTGTTTTCCCCACTAGGCGTTTATCGCTTAGCACGGGTTCTCTTCCCGTGCAGGTGGCAGGTTTGGTTCTGTTCATGTCGTGCATCTGCAAGATCGGCCACATAGGAGTTAGAAGTTTTGTATTTTTGTTCAGCTTCTGTATTTCAGCAATTGTATTTCTGTATTATTGTATATGTAATTAATTATGTAATGATCTGGACATTATATTGGGATATGTAAACGTTATTATATTTATTAGTTATTCCTTTGTATTATTATTATTCGCTTTTTGCTTCCGCTTAGTGCCTGCGTGTCCGTGAGTTATTGCATGATCAGTTTGTGCCCGCAAGGTAAGTTTTTAGTCTACCCGTGTTTTTGTATGAATGTATGCTTCCGCATAGTGTATGTGAGTGAGCGTCGGGTAGCGCACCCATCGACGCCCTTCCAATAGGGGTGACGATGGGGGTGTTACAGTTTGTGGTATCAGAGCGCTGGTTTGTCGGTTCTGGGTGTGTTGTTTGTTATGTGTCGTGTCTTTGCATGCGAGTCGGTTTATGTCGTGGCCTAATGCAGATGTGTCGTGTCTTATGTCATGGTTAGATGGAGTCTGATCCTAGTGAGAATGTGGGCGAGACAACAGAAAGTGTGAACTCAGTTAGTGCTGATCAGAGTGTTTCTGAGTATCCTTTGGTCGAAGATTCTGGTTCTGCTCCCGATGATAGGACGTTAGTGCATGGGTTGATTCGGATTTTTTGGGGTAGGTTGACTGCCCCGAGATGAGTGAAAATCTACTTTGGCAAGATAGAAAGGATATGGAGGAATTGCTTAGAGCCACTCGTGTGCCATTGGGTTTGTTGCACACCGCAGTGAAGTGACAGAGTTTGAAGAGTCTTCCGGTAAGTTGTTTTGATATGTTCGAGTAATGTTTGTTTTGGTATTTTGAAATAGAAGGATATTTGTATTTTGTAAGGTTTTGGTAAATACTCTGTATACTTGTCAGCTATCTCCCTAGCAAGTATTTGAATGAAAGCATATTGAATCATGGGGATGGGACAAAGTGCATCATTATAGCATCCATTGCATCTCTTCTGCATCACTCTGCATACATGAGCCATCGCATTCTCATTCCATCATCATCCCTTTGACCATACATGAGAAGAATTTACATATGCGTTTTGATTGAGGGAAAGCTGACAAAGTGTACAGGGAGTATCTCAGAATCTTATATAGGTGAATGTAAGATGATTTTGGAGTTTAAAAGAAGTATTGTTAAGGGAAACAGCATGTATGACGGACATCTTTGATGTAGTAAAGGATTTGTATAACTAGCAGTGAAAGTTAAATGGTTTATATGTGAAAGTGTTGTGCTTTGATTTCTGATGTGCAGTTGAGTAAGGGTTATTTTTGTTGAACGTGTTTGCTTGGAATATAAGAAAGTGATTTAAGAGTACAATGATAGTGATAAGTATAAGCGAGTGAGTAGTTTGAAGTGGTGGTGCATGAGTTTGATGAGACCTTGGGGTGTAGTGTTGGGAATTCTTTTCGGTATAAGCGAATTTCGAGGACGAAATTCTTTTAGGAGGGAAGAGTTGTCACACCCCAAATCGGGCCTAGTCGGATTTGGCAAGTTAAGTCGGATAAGTGATGGATATTTCGGTAATTTGTGCATGTGGAAGTTGGATGATAAGGATCTAATTGAAAAGATAATTAAAGTTTGTGAAGAAATAATTATGCAAGTGAGTACGTGCAAATTTGTCAAAGGATTAAAGAGTAATATAGCAAGATATTTTGGTTGGAGCCAATAGGAGGCTGCCATGTGTCTTGGCAGGTGGGCAATTAGTGGGAAAAGAAGAAAAAGAAAAAGAATGAGAGGGAGGAGCAGATCACGTTCTGCTCTCTCCTCTCCTCTTCCCTGCTCTTCTTTCTTTTCGTTTCCCATTTCTTGTTCTTCTTTCCTTGACTGTGTGTGAATTGGTGTCTTGGTAGAGCTTGAAGATTTCTTGAAGAGGTAAGTTAGGTTAGGGTTTCCTGCATGTTTTTCTTCTTCCTCTTCTCCTGGTTTTGCTATTTTGAGTTAGGGTTTTTGGATGAGTAATTTGGGGGTTTTGGTTTGTGCAAGCTTTGGATTACAAGAGGAAGCTTAAGGGCAAGGAGATGATGGAGGATTGAAGTTTGAAGTGTGGGTTTGAAGCTAAAGATTTCAGGTTTGGGATTTTTATTTGTGGATTGTGCTTGATGTGAGTTTACTGTAATTTAGGGTTTATGTTCTTGAGAAACTTAAATGCATTTATTCTTGATTTGGTTGTTTAATTTCTGAATTGAGTTGTATTATGTTGTTTATACTGTATGTGATATCTTCTGGAAGGTAAGAATAGATTGGTATGGTTTTGATTCAATTTGGGATTGATTTCTGAGTTTTAGGAATTCTGGAAATTGGAAAATCGCGTTACTGTTGAATTTCCCATTTCCAGATTGTGTGTCGCGTGACTAGCCAAGAAGGAGAGGTCAGTCACGACTCGTGACCAGCCAGAGAGGCCAGTCACGAGTGGTGACTGCAAGTCAAAACTCGTGACTAGCCAAGAGGAAGCCAGTCACGAGGCGTGACTCCAAGTCACGACTCGTCACCGGCCAGAGAAGGCAGTCACGGGTAGTGACTGCCAGTCACTACCCGTGACTAGCCCAAAGAATGAAGCCAGTCACGAGACATGACTCCCAGTCACGACTCGTGACCAGCGAAAGAATAGGGACAAGTCACGTCACGTGACCAGCAAAGGAAGAAGCCAGTCACGAGACGTGACATCCAGCCACGACTCATGACCAGCAAATGACCAGAAGCCAGTCACGAGGCGTGACTCCCAGTCACGTCTCGTGACCAGCCTTGTGGAGGAGGCCAGTCACAAGTTGTGATGCCAGTCACGACTCGTGACCGGCCAAACTCGTTGGTCACACCGTTCGGCCTATTTTTCTGAAATTTCTCGGTTTTAACTCAAAAATGAATTTCGTATTTCTTCTGAATGGACTTACACTACTGTATGATTTATGCCATGCTTTTATATGCCTTTTATATGAGTAATATCTCGATCTCTTCAAATGAAGTGTATTTTGTATCACTCCATGATTAAGATTATGCATCGTGAAGTTTGTGGCATAATATGGTTCCGCAATTAATGCTGATATGTTTTAGGAAATTGAATAGTGCTAACGTGTGTTGATTGAATTATATTGCATGCTTCATAATATGTATTGTATGAGGTGTGATTGATATTATGAACATATGTGT